>CAJQTT010000005.1:10000000-10624534 GCA_906901655.1 Sminthurides aquaticus | reverse complement strand
CATGAAATTGTCATTACACCCCAGGGTGCAACGTTTAAATTGTCCATCCCCGGGTCATAAGAAAAGAACAAATCTAGCCCATTTCAGGCTACTTACACAATTTTGTCTGGACAACACGTTTATGAAAGTTCACACCCCATTTGAAGCAATTTTTAAAACTATTTTGGAAATTTTGAAGAAAAATTTAGTTTTTTGAAATCAAGATTGCGATTTCCTGACATGGTCATAGCAAGTCAAGCAACAATTAGGAAATAAATTTTAGTCGATTCCGAGCATATTTGGCCGCAAAAACAGCATGAAATTGCCATTGCACCCTGGAATGCAACGTTTGAATTGTGAGTCCCTGGTCATAAGAAAAGAACAAAACTAGCGCACTTCGGGTCACTTACGAATTTTTGTATGGAGAACGCGTTTACGAAAGTTCGAACCCGATTTGAAACAATTTTCAAAACTATTTTGGAAATTTTGAAGAACAATTTATGTTCTTGAAATCAAGTTTTCGAGTTCCTGACGTTTTGATAACAAGTAAAGCAACAATTACGCATAAATTTTAGTCGATTCCGAGCATATTTGGACGCAAAAACAGCATGAAATTGCCATTACACCCCAGGGTGCAACGTTTAAATTGTCTATCGTGGTATGAAGAATAGGGCAAATCTAGCGCAATTTGGGTCACTCACACAGTTTTGTATGGCAAACACGATTATGAAAGTTCGAACCCGAGTTGAAACAATTTTCAAAACTATTTTGGAAATTTTGAAGAACAATTTATGTTTTTTGAAATCAAGATTTTCGATTTCCTGACATGGTCATAGCAAGTCAAGCAACAATTACGCAAAATTTTAGTCGATTCCGAGCATATTTGGACGCAAAAACAGCATGAAATTGTCATTACACCCCAGGGTGCAACGTTTAAATTGTCCATCCCCGGTCATAAGAAAAGAACAAATCTAGCCCATTTCAGGCTACTTACACAATTTTGTCTGGACAACACGTTTATGAAAGTTCACACCCCATTTGAAGCAATTTTTAAAACTATTTTGGAAATTTTGAAGAAAAATTTAGTTTTTTGAAATCAAGATTGCGATTTCCTGACATGGTCATAGCAAGTCAAGCAACAATTAGGAAATAAATTTTAGTCGATTCCGAGCATATTTGGCCGCAAAAACAGCATGAAATTGCCATTGCACCCTGGAATGCAACGTTTGAATTGTGAGTCCCTGGTCATAAGAAAAGAACAAAACTAGCGCACTTCGGGTCACTTACGAATTTTTGTATGGAGAACGCGTTTACGAAAGTTCGAACCCGATTTGAAACAATTTTCAAAACTATTTTGGAAATTTTGAAGAACAATTTATGTTCTTGAAATCAAGTTTTCGAGTTCCTGACGTTTTGATAACAAGTAAAGCAACAATTACGCTAAATTTTAGTCGATTCCGAGCATATTTGGAAGCAAAAACAGCATGAAATTGCTATTACACCCCAGGGTGCAACGTTTAAATTGTCTATCGTGGTATGAAGAATAGGGCAAATCTAGCGCAATTTGGGTCACTCACACAGTTTTGTATGGCAAACACGATTATGAAAGTTCGAACCCGAGTTGAAACAATTTTCAAAACTATTATGGAAATTTTGAAGAACAATTTATGTTCTTGAAATCAAGTTTTCGAGTTCCTGACGTCGTGATAACAAGTCAAGCAACAATTACGCAAAATTTTAGTCGATTCCGAGCATATTTGGACGCAAAAACAGCATGAAATTGTCATTACACCCCAGGGTGCAACGTTTAAATTGTCCATCCCCGGTCATAAGAAAAGAACAAATCTAGCCCATTTCAGGCTACTTACACAATTTTGTCTGGACAACACGTTTATGAAAGTTCACACCCCATTTGAAGCAATTTTTAAAACTATTTTGGAAATTTTGAAGAAAAATTTAGTTTTTTGAAATCAAGATTGCGATTTCCTGACATGGTCATAGCAAGTCAAGCAACAATTAGGAAATAAATTTTAGTCGATTCCGAGCATATTTGGCCGCAAAAACAGCATGAAATTGCCATTGCACCCTGGAATGCAACGTTTGAATTGTGAGTCCCTGGTCATAAGAAAAGAACAAAACTAGCGCACTTCGGGTCACTTACGAATTTTTGTATGGAGAACGCGTTTACGAAAGTTCGAACCCGATTTGAAACAATTTTCAAAACTATTTTGGAAATTTTGAAGAACAATTTATGTTTTTGAAATCAAGATTGCGATTTCCTGACGTTTTGATAACAAGTAAAGCAACAATTACGCTAAATTTTAGTCGATTCCGAGCATATTTGGACGCAAAAACAGCATGAAATTGCCATTACACCCCAGGGTGCAACGTTTAAATTGTCTATCGTGGTATGAAGAATAGGGCAAATCTAGCGCAATTTGGGTCACTCACACAGTTTTGTATGGCAAACACGATTATGAAAGTTCGAACCCGAGTTGAAACAATTTTCAAAACTATTATGGAAATTTTGAAGAACAATTTATGTTCTTGAAATCAAGTTTTCGAGTTCCTGACGTCGTGATAACAAGTAAAGCAACAATTATGCAAAATTTTAGTCGATTCCGAGCATATTTGGACGCAAAAACAGCATGAAATTGTCATTACACCCCAGGGTGCAACGTTTAAATTGTCCATCCCCGGTCATAAGAAAAGAACAAATCTAGCCCATTTCAGGCTACTTACACAATTTTGTCTGGACAACACGTTTATGAAAGTTCACACCCCATTTGAAGCAATTTTTAAATCTATTTTGGAAATTTTGAAGCAAAACTTAGTTTTTTGAAATCAAGATTGCGATTTCCTGACATGGTCATAGCAAGTCAAGCAACAATTAGGAAATAAATTTTAGTCGATTCCGAGCATATTTGGCCGCAAAAACAGCATGAAATTGCCATTGCACCCTGGAATGCAACGTTTGAATTGTGAGTCCCTGGTCATAAGAAAAGAACAAAACTAGCGCACTTCGGGTCACTTACGAATTTTTGTATGGAGAACGCGTTTACGAAAGTTCGAACCCGATTTGAAACAATTTTCAAAACTATTTCGGAAATTTTGAAGAACCAATTTATGTTCTTGAAATCAAGTTTTCGAGTTCCTGACGTGGTGATAACAAGTAAAGCAACAATTACGCAAAATTTTAGTCGATTCCGAGCATATTTGGACGCAAAAACAGCATAAAATTGTCATTACACCCCGGGGTGCAACGTTTAAACTGTCCATCCCCGGTCATAAGAAAAGAACAAATCTAGCCCATTTCAGGCTACTTACACAATTTTGTCTGGACAACACGTTTATGAAAGTTCACACCCAATTTGAAGCAATTTTTAAAACTATTTTGGAAATTTCGAAGTAAAATTTTGTTTTTTGAAATCAAGATTGCGATTTCCTTACATGGTCATAGCAAGTCAAGCAACAATTAGGAAATAAATTTTAGTCGATTCCGAGCATATTTGGCCGCAAAAACAGCATGAAATTGCCATTGGACCCTGGAATGCAACGTATGAATTGTGAGTCCCTGGTCATAAGAAAAGAACAAAACTAGCGCACTTCGGGTCACTTACGAATTTTTGTATGGAGAACGCGTTTACGAAAGTTCGAACCCGATTTGAAACAATTTTTAAAACTATTTTGGAAATTTTGAAGAAAAATTTAGTTTTTTGAAATCAAGATTGCGATTTCCTGACATGGTCATAGCAAGTCAAGCAACAATTAGGAAATAAATTTTAGTCGATTCCGAGCATATTTGGCCGCAAAAACAGCATGAAATTGCCATTGCACCCTGGAATGCAACGTTTAAATTGTCTATACTGGTATCAAGAATAGGGCAAATCTAGCGCAATTTGGGTCACCTACACAGTTTTGTATGGCAAACACGAGTATGAAAGTTCGAACCCGAGTTGAAACAATTTTCAAAACTATTTTGGGAATTTTGAAGAACATTTTAGGTTCTTGAAATCAAGTTTTCGAGTTCCTGACATGGTGATTACAAGTCACGCAACAATTCCCCAAATTTTTAATAAAATCCGAGCATATTTGGCCGCAAAAACAGCATGAAATTGCCATTGCACCCCAGAGTGCAACGTTAAAATTTCCGTCCCTGGAAATAAGAATAGGGCAAATCTTCCGCAATTTGGGTGACTTGCACAGTTTTGTATGGCGAATACGTTTCTAAACGTTTCAGCCCATTTTAAAACAATTTTCAAAACAAGTTTGGAAATTTCGAAGAACAATTTAGTTTTTTGAAATCAAGACTGCGATTTCCTGACATGATCATAGCAAGTCAAGCAACAATTAGGAAATAAATTTTAGTCGATTCCGAGCATATTTGGCCGCAAAAACAGCATGAAATTGCCATTGCACCCTGGAATGCAACGTTTGAATTGTGAGTCCCTGGTCATAAGAAAAGAACAAATCTAGCCCATTTCAGGCTACTTACACAATTTTGTCTGGACAACACGTTTATGAAAGTTCACACCCCATTTGAAGCAATTTTTAAAACTATTCTGGAAATTTTGAAGCAAAATTTAGTTTTTTGAAATCAAGATTGCGATTTCCTGACATGGTCATAGCAAGTCAAGCAACAATTAGGAAATAAATTTTAGTCGATTCCGAGCATATTTGGACGCAAAAACAGCATGAAATTGCCACTGCACCCTGGAATGCAACGTTTGAATTGTGAGTCCCTGGTCATAAGAAAAGAACAAAACTAGCGCACTTCGGGTCACTTACGAATTTTTGTATGGAGAACGCGTTTACGAAAATTCGAACCCGATTTGAAACAATTTTCAAAACTATTATGGAAATTTTGAAGAACAAAGAACAATTTATGTTCTTGAAAGCAAGTTTTCGAGTTCCTGACTTGGTGATAACAAGTAAAGCAACAATTACGCAAAATTTTAGTCGATTCCGAGCATATTTGGACGCAAAAACAGCATGAAATTGTCATTACACCCCGCAATTTGGGGTGCAACGTTTAAAGTTCGAACTGTACATCCCCGGTCATAAGAAAAGAACAAATCCAGCCCATTTCAGGCTACTCACACAATTTTGTCTGGACAACACGTTTATGAAAATTCACACCCAATTTGAAGCAATTTTTAAAACTATTTTGGAAATTTTGAAGAAAAATTTAGTTTTTTGAAATCAAGATTGCGATTTCCTGACATGGTCATAGCAAGTCAAGCAACAATTAGGAAATAAATTTTAGTCGATTCCGAGCATATTTGGCCGCAAAAACAGCATGAAATTGCAATTGCACCCTCGAATGCAACGTTTGAATTGTGAGTCCCTGGAAATAAGAATAGGGCGAATCTTGCGCAATTTGGGTCACTTGCACAGTTTGGTATGGCGAATATGTTTTTAAAAGTTCCAGCCCAATTTGAAACAATTTTCAAAACAAGTTTGGAAATTTCGAAGAATAATTAAGTTTTTTGAAATCAAGATTGCGATTTCCTGAAATGGTCATAGCAAGTCAAGCAACAATTAGGAAATAAATAGTCGATTCCGAGTATTTGGCCGCTAAAACAGCATGAAATTGCAATTGCACCCTGGAATGCAACCTTTGAATTGTGAGTCTCTGGTCATAAGGAAAGAACAATTCTAGCGCACTTCGGGTCACTTACGAATTTTTGTATGGAGAACGCGTTTACGAAAGTTCGAACCCGATTTGAAACAATTTTCAAAACTATTATGGAAATTTTGAAGAACAATTTATGTTCTTGAAAGCAAGTTTTCGAGTTCCTGACTTGGTGATAACAAGTAAAGCAACAATTACGCAAAATTTTAGTCGATTCCGAGCATATTTGGACGCAAAAACAGCATGAAATTGTCATTACACCCCAGGGTGCAACGTTTAAATTGTCCATCCCCGGTCATAAGAAAAGAACAAATCTAGCCCATTTCAGGCTACTTACACAATTTTGTCTGGACAACACGTTTATGAAAGTTCACACCCCATTTGAAGCAATTTTTAAAACTATTTTGGAAATTTTGAAGAAAAATTTAGTTTTTTGAAATCAAGATTGCGATTTCCTGACATGGTCATAGCAAGTCAAGCAACAATTAGGAAATAAATTTTAGTCGATTCCGAGCATATTTGGCCGCAAAAACAGCATGAAATTGCCATTGCACCCTGGAATGCAACGTTTGAATTGTGAGTCCCTGGTCATTAGAAAAGAACAAAACTAGCGCACTTCGGGTCACTTACGAATTTTTGTATGGAGAACGCGTTTACGAAAGTTCGAACCCGATTTGAAACAATTTTCAAAACTATTTTGGAAATTTTGAAGAACAATTTATGTTCTTGAAATCAAGTTTTCGAGTTCCTGACGTTTTGATAACAAGTAAAGCAACAATTACGCAAAATTTTAGTCGATTCCGAGCATATTTGGACGCAAAAACAGCATGAAATTGCCATTACACCCCAGGGTGCAACGTTTAAATTGTCTATCGTGGTATGAAGAATAGGGCAAATCTAGCGCAATTTGGGTCACTCACACAGTTTTGTATGGCAAACACGATTATGAAAGTTCGAACCCGAGTTGAAACAATTTTCAAAACTATTTTTAAAATTTTGAAGAAAAATTTTGTTTTTCGAAATCAAATTTTTGATTTCCTGCCATGGTCCTAGCAAGTCAAGCAACAATTACGCAAAATTTTAGTCGATTCCGAGCATATTTGGACGCAAAAACAGCATGAAATTGTCATTACACCCCAGGGTGCAACGTTTAAATTGTCCATCCCCGGTCATAAGAAAAGAACAAATCTAGCCCATTTCAGGCTACTTACACAATTTTGTCTGGACAACACGTTTATGAAAGTTCACACCCCATTTGAAGCAATTTTTAAAACTATTTTGGAAATTTTGAAGAAAAATTTAGTTTTTTGAAATCAAGATTGCGATTTCCTGACATGGTCATAGCAAGTCAAGCAACAATTAGGAAATAAATTTTAGTCGATTCCGAGCATATTTGGCCGCAAAAACAGCATGAAATTGCCATTGCACCCTGGAATGCAACGTTTGAATTGTGAGTCCCTGGTCATAAGAAAAGAACAAAACTAGCGCACTTCGGGTCACTTACGAATTTTTGTATGGAGAACGCGTTTACGAAAGTTCGAACCCGATTTGAAACAATTTTCAAAACTATTTTGGAAATTTTGAAGAACAATTTATGTTCTTGAAATCAAGTTTTCGAGTTCCTGACGTTTTGATAACAAGTAAAGCAACAATTACGCTAAATTTTAGTCGATTCCGAGCATATTTGGAAGCAAAAACAGCATGAAATTGCCATTACACCCCAGGGTGCAACGTTTAAATTGTCTATCGTGGTATGAAGAATAGGGCAAATCTAGCGCAATTTGGGTCACTCACACAGTTTTGTATGGCAAACACGATTATGAAAGTTCGAACCCGAGTTGAAACAATTTTCAAAACTATTATGGAAATTTTGAAGAACAATTTATGTTCTTGAAATCAAGTTTTCGAGTTCCTGACGTCGTGATAACAAGTAAAGCAACAATTATGCAAAATTTTAGTCGATTCCGAGCATATTTGGACGCAAAAACAGCATGAAATTGTCATTACACCCCAGGGTGCAACGTTTAAATTGTCCATCCCCGGTCATAAGAAAAGAACAAATCTAGCCCATTTCAGGCTACTTACACAATTTTGTCTGGACAACACGTTTATGAAAGTTCACACCCCATTTGAAGCAATTTTTAAAACTATTTTGGAAATTTTGAAGAAAAATTTAGTTTTTTGAAATCAAGATTGCGATTTCCTGACATGGTCATAGCAAGTCAAGCAACAATTAGGAAATAAATTTTAGTCGATTCCGAGCATATTTGGCCGCAAAAACAGCATGAAATTGCCATTGCACCCTGGAATGCAACGTTTGAATTGTGAGTCCCTGGTCATAAGAAAAGAACAAAACTAGCGCACTTCGGGTCACTTACGAATTTTTGTATGGAGAACGCGTTTACGAAAGTTCGAACCCGATTTGAAACAATTTTTAAAACTATTTCGGAAATTTTGAAGAACAATTTATGTTCTTGAAATCAAGTTTTCGAGTTCCTGACGTTTTGATAACAAGTAAAGCAACAATTACGCTAAATTTTAGTCGATTCCGAGCATATTTGGACGCAAAAACAGCATGAAATTGCCATTACACCCCAGGGTGCAACGTTTAAATTGTCTATCGTGGTATGAAGAATAGGGCAAATCTAGCGCAATTTGGATCACTCACACAGTTTTGTATGGCAAACACGATTATGAAAGTTCGAACCCGAGTTGAAACAATTTTCAAAACTATTATGGAAATTTTGAAGAACAATTTATGTTCTTGAAATCAAGTTTTCGAGTTCCTGACGTCGTGATAACAAGTAAAGCAACAATTATGCAAAATTTTAGTCGATTCCGAGCATATTTGGACGCAAAAACAGCATGAAATTGTCATTACACCCCAGGGTGCAACGTTTAAATTGTCCATCCCCGGTCATAAGAAAAGAACAAATCTAGCCCATTTCAGGCTACTTACACAATTTTGTCTGGACAACACGTTTATGAAAGTTCACACCCCATTTGAAGCAATTTTTAAAACTATTTTGGAAATTTTGAAGAAAAATTTAGTTTTTTGAAATCAAGATTGCGATTTCCTGACATGGTCATAGCAAGTCAAGCAACAATTAGGAAATAAATTTTAGTCGATTCCGAGCATATTTGGCCGCAAAAACAGCATGAAATTGCCATTGCACCCTGGAATGCAACGTTTGAATTGTGAGTCCCTGGTCATAAGAAAAGAACAAAACTAGCGCACTTCGGGTCACTTACGAATTTTTGTATGGAGAACGCGTTTACGAAAGTTCGAACCCGATTTGAAACAATTTTCAAAACTATTTTGGAAATTTTGAAGAACAATTTATGTTCTTGAAATCAAGTTTTCGAGTTCCTGACGTTTTGATAACAAGTAAAGCAACAATTACGCTAAATTTTAGTCGATTCCGAGCATATTTGGACGCAAAAACAGCATGAAATTGCCATTACACCCCAGGGTGCAACGTTTAAATTGTCTATCGTGGTATGAAGAATAGGGCAAATCTAGCGCAATTTGGGTCACTCACACAGTTTTGTATGGCAAACACGATTATGAAAGTTCGAACCCGAGTTGAAACAATTTTCAAAACTATTATGGAAATTTTGAAGAACAATTTATGTTCTTGAAATCAAGTTTTCGAGTTCCTGACGTCGTGATAACAAGTAAAGCAACAATTACGCAAAATTTTAGTCGATTCCGAGCATATTTGGACGCAAAAACAGCATGAAATTGTCATTACACCCCGGGGTGCAACGTTTAAACTGTCCATCCCCGGTCATAAGAAAAGAACAAATCTAGCCCATTTCAGGCTACTTACACAATTTTGTCTGGACAACACGTTTATGAAAGTTCACACCCCATTTGAAGCAATTTTTAAAACTATTCTGGAAATTTTGAAGCAAAACTTAGTTTTTTGAAATCAAGATTGCGATTTCCTGACATGGTCATAGCAAGTCAAGCAACAATTAGGAAATAAATTTTAGTCGATTCCGAGCATATTTGGACGCAAAAACAGCATGAAATTGCCATTGCACCCTGGAATGCAACGTTTGAATTGTGAGTCCCTGGTCATAAGAAAAGAACAAAACTAGCGCACTTCGGGTCACTTACGAATTTTTGTATGGAGAACGCGTTTACGAAAGTTCGAACCCGATTTGAAACAATTTTTAAAACTATTTCGGAAATTTTGAAGAACAATTTATGTTCTTGAAATCAAGTTTTCGAGTTTGTGACGTGGTGATAACAAGTCAAGCAACAATCACGCAAAATTTTAGTCGATTCCGAGCATATTTGGACGCAAAAACAGCATAAAATTGTCATAACACCCCGGGGTGCAACGTTTAAACTGTCCATCCCCGGTCATAAGAAAAGAACAAATCTAGCCCATTTCAGGCTACTCACACAATTTTGTCTGGACAACACGTTTATGAAAGTTCACACCCAATTTGAAGCAATTTTTAAAACTATTTTGGAAATTTCGAAGTAAAATTTTGTTTTTTGAAATCAAGATTGCGATTTCCTTACATGGTCATAGCAAGTCAAGCAACAATTAGGAAATAAATTTTAGTCGATTCCGAGCATATTTGGCCGCAAAAACAGCATGAAATTGCCATTGCACCCTGGGATGCAACGTTTGGATTGTGAATCCCTGGTCATAAGAAAAGAACAAATCTAGCCCATTTCAGGCTACTTACACAATTTTGCGTGGACAACAAGTTTATGAAAGTTCACACCCAATTTGAAGCAATTTTTAAAACTATTTTGGAAATTTTGAAGAAAAATTTAGTTTTTTGAAATCAAGATTGCGATTTCCTTACATGGTCATAGCAAGTCAAGCAACAATTAGGAAATAAATTTTAGTCGATTCCGAGCATATTTGGCCGCAAAAACAGCATGAAATTGCCATTGGACCCTGGAATGCAACGTATGAATTGTGAGTCCCTGGTCATAAGAAAAGAACAAATCTAGCCCATTTCAGGCTACTTACACAATTTTGTCTGGACAACACGTTTATGAAAGTTCACACCCAATTTGAAGCAATTTTTAAAACTATTTTGGAAATTTTGAAGAAAAATTTAGTTTTTTGAAATCAAGATTGCGATTTCCTGACATGGTCATAGCAAGTCAAGCAACAATTAGGAAATAAATTTTAGTCGATTCCGAGCATATTTGGCCGCAAAAACAGCATGAAATTGCCATTGCACCCTGGAATGCAACGTTTAAATTGTCTATACTGGTATCAAGAATAGGGCAAATCTAGCGCAATTTGGGTCACCTACACAGTTTTGTATGGCAAACACGAGTATGAAAGTTCGAACCCGAGTTGAAACAATTTTCAAAACTATTTTGGGAATTTTGAAGAACATTTTAGGTTCTTGAAATCAAGTTTTCGAGTTCCTGACATGGTGATTACAAGTCACGCAACAATTCCCCAAATTTTTAATAAAATCCGAGCATATTTGGCCGCAAAAACAGCATGAAATTGCCATTGCACCCCAGAGTGCAACGTTAAAATTTCCGTCCCTGGAAATAAGAATAGGGCAAATCTTCCGCAATTTGGGTGACTTGCACAGTTTTGTATGGCGAATACGTTTCTAAACGTTTCAGCCCATTTTAAAACAATTTTCAAAACAAGTTTGGAAATTTCGAAGAACAATTTAGTTTTTTGAAATCAAGACTGCGATTTCCTGACATGATCATAGCAAGTCAAGCAACAATTAGGAAATAAATTTTAGTCGATTCCGAGCATATTTGGCCGCAAAAACAGCATGAAATTGCCATTGCACCCTGGAATGCAACGTTTGAATTGTGAGTCCCTGGTCATAAGAAAAGAACAAATCTAGCCCATTTCAGGCTACTTACACAATTTTGTCTGGACAACACGTTTATGAAAGTTCACACCCCATTTGAAGCAATTTTTAAAACTATTCTGGAAATTTTGAAGCAAAATTTAGTTTTTTGAAATCAAGATTGCGATTTCCTGACATGGTCATAGCAAGTCAAGCAACAATTAGGAAATAAATTTTAGTCGATTCCGAGCATGTTTGGCCGCAAAAACAGCATGAAATTGCCATTGCACCCTGGAATGCAACGTTTGAATTGTGAGTCCCTGGTCATAAGAAAAGAACAAAACTAGCGCACTTCGGGTCACTTACGAATTTTTGTATGGAGAACGCGTTTACGAAAATTCGAACCCGATTTGAAACAATTTTCAAAACTATTATGGAAATTTTGAAGAACAAAGAACAATTTATGTTCTTGAAAGCAAGTTTTCGAGTTCCTGACTTGGTGATAACAAGTAAAGCAACAATTACGCAAAATTTTAGTCGATTCCGAGCATATTTGGACGCAAAAACAGCATGAAATTGTCATTACACCCCGGGGTGCAACGTTTAAACTGTCCATCCCCGGTCATAAGAAAAGAACAAATCTAGCCCATTTCAGGCTACTTACACAATTTTGTCTAGACAACACGTTTCTGAAAGTTCATACCCAATTTGAAGCAATTTTTAAAACTATTTTTAAAATTTTGAAGAAAAATTTTGTTTTTCGAAATCAAATTTTTGATTTACTGCCATGGTCCTAGCTAATCAAGCAACAATTACGCAAAATTTTAGTCGATTCCGAGCATATTTGGACGCAAAAACAGCATGAAATTGCCATTACACCCCAGGGTGCAACTTTTAAATTGTCTATCGTGGTATGAAGAATAGGGCAAATCTAGCGCAATTTGGGTCACTCACACAGTTTTGTATGGCAAACACGATTATGAAAGTTCGAACCCGAGTTGAAACAATTTTCAAAACTATTTTGGAAATTTTGAAGAATAATTTAGTTTTTTGAAATCAAGATTGCGATTTCCTGACATGGTCATAGCAAGTCAACCAACAATTACGCAAAATTTTAGTCGATTCCGAGCATATTTGGACGCAAAAACAGCATGAAATTGTCATTACACCCCGGGATGCAACGTTTAAACTGTACATCCCCGGTCATAAGAAAAGAACAAATCCAGCTCATTTCAGGCTACTCACACAATTTTGTCTGGACAACACGTTTATGAAAATTCACACCCAATTTGAAGCAATTTTTAAAACTATTTTGGAAATTTTGAAGAAAAATTTAGTTTTTTGAAATCAAGATTGCGATTTCCTGACATGGTCATAGCAAGTCAAGCAACAATTAGGAAATAAATTTTAGTCGATTCCGAGCATATTTGGCCGCAAAAACAGCATGAAATTGCCATTGCACCCTGGAATGCAACGTTTGAATTGTGAGTCCCTGGTCATAAGAAAAGAACAAAACTAGCGCACTTCGGGTCACTTACGAATTTTTGTATGGAGAACGCGTTTACGAAAGTTCGAACCCGATTTGAAACAATTTTCAAAACTATTTGGAAATTTTGAAGAACAATTTAGGTTCTTGAAATCAAGTTTTCGAGTTCCTGATGTGGTGATAACAAGTCATGCAACAATTACGCAAAATTTTAGTCGATTCCGAGCATATTTGGACGCAAAAACAGCATGAAATTACCATTACACCCCAGGGTGCAACTTTTAAATTGTCTATCGTGGTATGAAGAATAGGGCAAATCTAGCGCAATTTGGGTCACTCACACAGTTTTGTATGGCAAACACGATTATGAAAGTTCGAACCCGAGTTGAAACAATTTTCAAAACTATTTTGGAAATTTTGAAGAATAATTTAGTTTTTTGAAATCAAGATTGCGATTTCCTGACATGGTCATAGCAAGTCAACCAACAATTACGCAAAATTTTAGTCGATTCCGAGCATATTTGGACGCAAAAACAGCATGAAATTGTCATTACACCCCGGGATGCAACGTTTAAACTGTACATCCCCGGTCATAAGAAAAGAACAAATCCAGCTCATTTCAGGCTACTCACACAATTTTGTCTGGACAACACGTTTATGAAAGTTCACACCCAATTTGAAGCAATTTTTAAAACTATTTTGGAAATTTTGAAGAAAAATTTAGTTTTTTGAAATCAAGATTGCGATTTCCTGACATGGTCATAGCAAGTCAAGCAACAATTAGGTATTAAATTTTAGTCGATTCCGAGCATATTTGGCCGCAAAAACAGCATGAAATTGCCATTGCACCCTGGGATGCAACGTTTGAATTGTGAGTCCCTGGTCATAAGAAAAGAACAAAACTAGCGCACTTCGGGTCACTTACGAATTTTTGTATGGAGAACGCGTTTACGAAAGTTCGAACCCGATTTGAAACAATTTTCAAAACTATTTTGGAAATTTTGAAGAACAATTTAGGTTCTTGAAATCAAGTTTTCGAGTTCCTGATGTGGTGATAACAAGTCATGCAACATTAGGCAAAATTTTAGTCGATTCCGAGCATATTTGGGCGCAAAAACAGCATGAAATTGCCATTACACCCCGGGGGGGGGGGGGGGGGGGCAACGTTTAAACTGTCCATCCTCGGTCATAAGAAAAGAACAAATCTAGCCCATTTCGGGCTACTTGCACAATTTTGTTTGGACAACACGTTTATGAAAGTTCACACCCAATTTGAAGCAATTTTTAAAACTATTTTGGAAATTTTGAAGAAAAATGTTGTTTTTAGAAATCAAATTGAATTCCTGCCATGGTCCTAGCAAGTCAAGCAACAATTACGCAAAATTTTAGTCGATTCTGAGCAAATTTGGACACAAAAACAGCATGAAATTGGCATTGCAACCTGGGTGCAACGTTTAAATTGTCTATACTGGTATCAAGAATAGGGCAAATCTAGCGCAATTTGGGTCACCTACACAGTTTTGTATGGCAAACACGAGTATGAAAGTTCGAACCCGAGTTGAAACAATTTTCAAAACTATTTTGGGAATTTTGAAGAACATTTTAGGTTCTTGAAATCAAGTTTTCGAGTTCCTGACATGGTGATTACAAGTCAAGCAACAATTCCCCACATTTTTAATCAAATCCGAGCATATTTGGCCGCAAAACCAGCATGAAATTGCCATTGCACCCCAGAGTGCAACGTTAAAATTTCCGTCCCTGGAAATAAGAATAGGGCAAATCTTCCGCAATTTGGGTGACTTGCACAGTTTTGTATGGCGAATACGTTTCTAAACGTTTCAGCCCATTTTAAAACAATTTTCAAAACAAGTTTGGAAATTTCGAAGAACAATTTAGTTTTTTGAAATCAAGACTGCGATTTCCTGACATGATCATAGCAAGTCAAGCAACAATTAGGAAATAAATTTTAGTCGATTCCGAGCATATTTGGCCGCAAAAACAGCATGAAATTGCCATTGCACCCTGGAATGCAACGTTTGAATTGTGAGTCCCTGGTCATAAGAAAAGAACAAATCTAGCCCATTTCAGGCTACTTACACAATTTTGTCTGGACAACACGTTTATGAAAGTTCACACCCCATTTGAAGCAATTTTTAAAACTATTTTGGAAATTTTGAAGAAAAATTTAGTTTTTTGAAATCAAGATTGCGATTTCCTGACATGGTCATAGCAAGTCAAGCAACAATTAGGAAATAAATTTTAGTCGATTCCGAGCATATTTGGCCGCAAAAACAGCATGAAATTGCCATTGCACCCTGGAATGCAACGTTTGAATTGTGAGTCCCTGGTCATAAGAAAAGAACAAAACTAGGCACTTCGGGTCACTTACGAATTTTTGTATTGAGAACGCGTTTACGAAAGTTGGAACCCGATTTGAAACAATTTTCAAAACTATTTTGAAAATTTTGAAGAACAATTGAGGTTCTTGAAATCAAGTTTTCGAGTTCCTGACGTGGTGATTACAAGTCATGCAACAATTACGCAAAGTTTTAGTCGAGTCCGAGCATCTTTGGACGCAAAAACAGCATGAAATTGTCATTACACCCCGGGGTGCAACCTTTAATTTGTCCATCCCCGGTCATAAGAAAAGAACAAATCTAGCCCATTTCAGGCTACTTACACAATTTTGTCTGGACAACACGTTTATGAAAGTTCACACCCAATTTGAAGCAATTTTTAAAACTATTTTGGAAATTTTAAAGAAAAACGAGAAAAATTTGGTTTTTTGAAATCAAGATTGCGATTTCCTGACATGGTCATAGCAAGTCAAGCAACAATTAGGAAATAAATTTTAGTCGATTTCGAGCATATTTGGCCGCAAAAACAGCATGAAATTGCCATTGGACCCTGGAATGCAACGTATGAATTGTGAGTCCCTGGTCATAAGAAAAGAACAAATCTAGCCCATTTCAGGCTACTTACACAATTTTGTCTGGACAACACGTTTATGAAAGTTCACACCCCATTTGAAGCAATTTTTAAAACTATTTTGGAAATTTTGAAGAAAAATTTAGTTTTTTGAAATCAAGATTGCGATTTCCTGACATGGTCATAGCAAGTCAAGCAACAATTAGGAAATAAATTTTAGTCGATTCCGAGCATATTTGGCCGCAAAAACAGCATGAAATTGCCATTGCACCCTGGAATGCAACGTTTGAATTGTGAGTCCCTGGTCATAAGAAAAGAACAAAACTAGGCACTTCGGGTCACTTACGAATTTTTGTATTGAGAACGCGTTTACGAAAGTTGGAACCCGATTTGAAACAATTTTCAAAACTATTTTGAAAATTTTGAAGAACAATTGAGGTTCTTGAAATCAAGTTTTCGAGTTCCTGACGTGGTGATAACAAGTCATGCAACAATTACGCAAAGTTTTAGTCGAGTCCGAGCATCTTTGGACGCAAAAACAGCATGAAATTGTTATTACACCCCAGGGTGCAACGTTTAAATTGTCCATACCCGGTCATAAGAAAAGAACAAA
Source organism: Sminthurides aquaticus (assembly GCA_906901655.1). Taxonomy (NCBI): domain Eukaryota; kingdom Metazoa; phylum Arthropoda; class Collembola; order Symphypleona; family Sminthurididae; genus Sminthurides; species Sminthurides aquaticus. Next base: position 10,608,088 of record CAJQTT010000005.1, on the reverse strand, counting down.
TCTAGCCCGTTTCAGGCTACTTACACAATTTTGTCTGGACAACACGTTTATGAAAATTCACACCCAATTTGAAGCAATTTTTAAAACTATTTTGGAAATTTTGAAGACAAATTAAGTTTTTTGAAATCAAGATTGCGATTTCCTGACATGGTCATAGCAAGTCAAGCAACAATTAGGAAATAAATTTTAGTCGATTCCGAGCATATTTGGCCGCAAAAACAGCATGAAATTGCAATTGCACCCTCTAAAGCAACGTTTGAATTGTGAGTCCCTGGAAATAAGAATAGGGCGAATCTTGCGCAATTTGGGTCACTTGCACAGTTTGGTATGGCGAATATGTTTTTAAAAGTTCCAGCCCAATTTGAAACAATTTTCAAAACAAGTTTGGAAATTTCGAAGAATAATTAAGTTTTTTGAAATCAAGATTGCGATTTCCTGAAATGGTCATAGCAAGTCAAGCAACAATTAGGAAATAAATAGTCGATTCCGAGTATTTGGCCGCTAAAACAGCATGAAATTGCCATTGCACCCTGGAATGCAACGTTTGAATTGTGAGTCCCTGGTCATAAGAAAAGAACAAAACTAGCGCACTTCGGGTCACTTACGAATTTTTGTATGGAGAACGCGTTTACGAAAGTTCGAACCCGATTTGAAACAATTTTCAAAACTATTTTGGAAATTTTGAAGAACAATTTATGTTCTTGAAATCAAGTTTTCGAGTTCCTGACGTTTTGATAACAAGTAAAGCAACAATTACGCAAAATTTTAGTCGATTCCGAGCATATTTGGACGCAAAAACAGCATGAAATTGCCATTACACCCCAGGGTGCAACGTTTAAATTGTCTATCGTGGTATGAAGAATAGGGCAAATCTATCGCAATTTGGGTCACTCACACAGTTTTGTATGGCAAACACGATTATGAAAGTTCGAACCCGAGTTGAAACAATTTTCAAAACTATTTTTAAAATTTTGAAGAAAAATTTTGTTTTTCGAAATCAAATTTTTGATTTCCTGCCATGGTCCTAGCAAGTCAAGCAACAATTACGCAAAATTTTAGTCGATTCCGAGCATATTTGGACGCAAAAACAGCATGAAATTGTCATTACACCCCAGGGTGCAACGTTTAAATTGTCCATCCCCGGTCATAAGAAAAGAACAAATCTAGCCCATTTCAGGCTACTTACACAATTTTGTCTGGACAACACGTTTATGAAAGTTCACACCCCATTTGAAGCAATTTTTAAAACTATTTTGGAAATTTTGAAGAAAAATTTAGTTTTTTGAAATCAAGATTGCGATTTCCTGACATGGTCATAGCAAGTCAAGCAACAATTAGGAAATAAATTTTAGTCGATTCCGAGCATATTTGGCCGCAAAAACAGCATGAAATTGCCATTGCACCCTGGAATGCAACGTTTGAATTGTGAGTCCCTGGTCATAAGAAAAGAACAAAACTAGCGCACTTCGGGTCACTTACGAATTTTTGTATGGAGAACGCGTTTACGAAAGTTCGAACCCGATTTGAAACAATTTTCAAAACTATTTTGGAAATTTTGAAGAACAATTTATGTTCTTGAAATCAAGTTTTCGAGTTCCTGACGTTTTGATAACAAGTAAAGCAACAATTACGCTAAATTTTAGTCGATTCCGAGCATATTTGGACGCAAAAACAGCATGAAATTGCCATTACACCCCAGGGTGCAACGTTTAAATTGTCTATCGTGGTATGAAGAATAGGGCAAATCTAGCGCAATTTGGGTCACTCACACAGTTTTGTATGGCAAACACGATTATGAAAGTTCGAACCCGAGTTGAAACAATTTTCAAAACTATTATGGAAATTTTGAAGAACAATTTATGTTCTTGAAATCAAGTTTTCGAGTTCCTGACGTCGTGATAACAAGTAAAGCAACAATTATGCAAAATTTTAGTCGATTCCGAGCATATTTGGACGCAAAAACAGCATGAAATTGTCATTACACCCCAGGGTGCAACGTTTAAATTGTCCATCCCCGGTCATAAGAAAAGAACAAATCTAGCCCATTTCAGGCTACTTACACAATTTTGTCTGGACAACACGTTTATGAAAGTTCACACCCCATTTGAAGCAATTTTTAAAACTATTTTGGAAATTTTGAAGAAAAATTTAGTTTTTTGAAATCAAGATTGCGATTTCCTGACATGGTCATAGCAAGTCAAGCAACAATTAGGAAATAAATTTTAGTCGATTCCGAGCATATTTGGCCGCAAAAACAGCATGAAATTGCCATTGCACCCTGGAATGCAACGTTTGAATTGTGAGTCCCTGGTCATAAGAAAAGAACAAAACTAGCGCACTTCGGGTCACTTACGAATTTTTGTATGGAGAACGCGTTTACGAAAGTTCGAACCCGATTTGAAACAATTTTCAAAACTATTTTGGAAATTTTGAAGAACAATTTATGTTCTTGAAATCAAGTTTTCGAGTTCCTGACGTTTTGATAACAAGTAAAGCAACAATTACGCTAAATTTTAGTCGATTCCGAGCATATTTGGACGCAAAAACAGCATGAAATTGCCATTGCACCCCAGGGTGCAACGTTTAAATTGTCTATCGTGGTATGAAGAATAGGGCAAATCTAGCGCAATTTGGGTCACTCACACAGTTTTGTATGGCAAACACGATTATGAAAGTTCGAACCCGAGTTGAAACAATTTTCAAAACTATTATGGAAATTTTGAAGAACAATTTATGTTCTTGAAATCAAGTTTTCGAGTTCCTGACGTCGTGATAACAAGTAAAGCAACAATTACGCAAAATTTTAGTCGATTCCGAGCATATTTGGACGCAAAAACAGCATAAAATTGTCATTACACCCCGGGGTGCAACGTTTAAACTGTCCATCCCCGGTCATAAGAAAAGAACAAATCTAGCCCATTTCAGGCTACTTACACAATTTTGTCTGGACAACACGTTTATGAAAGTTCACACCCCATTTGAAGCAATTTTTAAAACTATTCTGGAAATTTTGAAGCAAAACTTCGTTTTTTGAAATCAAGATTGCGATTTCCTGACATGGTCATAGCAAGTCAAGCAACAATTAGGAAATAAATTTTAGTCGATTCCGAGCATATTTGGACGCAAAAACAGCATGAAATTGCCATTGCACCCTGGAATGCAACGTTTGAATTGTGAGTCCCTGGTCATAAGAAAAGAACAAAACTAGCGCACTTCGGGTCACTTACGAATTTTTGTATGGAGAACGCGTTTACGAAAGTTCGAACCCGATTTGAAACAATTTTTAAAACTATTTCGGAAATTTTGAAGAACAATTTATGTTCTTGAAATCAAGTTTTCGAGTTTGTGACGTGGTGATAACAAGTCAAGCAACAATCACGCAAAATTTTAGTCGATTCCGAGCATATTTGGACGCAAAAACAGCATAAAATTGTCATTACACCCCGGGGTGCAACGTTTAAACTGTCCATCCCCGGTCATAAGAAAAGAACAAATCTAGCCCATTTCAGGCTACTCACACAATTTTGTCTGGACAACACGTTTATGAAAGTTCACACCCAATTTGAAGCAATTTTTAAAACTATTTTGGAAATTTCGAAGTAAAATTTTGTTTTTTGAAATCAAGATTGCGATTTCCTTACATGGTCATAGCAAGTCAAGCAACAATTAGGAAATAAATTTTAGTCGATTCCGAGCATATTTGGCCGCAAAAACAGCATGAAATTGCCATTGCACCCTGGGATGCAACGTTTGGATTGTGAATCCCTGGTCATAAGAAAAGAACAAATCTAGCCCGTTTCAGGCTACTTACACAATTTTGTCTGGACAACACGTTTATGAAAGTTCACACCCAATTTGAAGCAATTTTTAAAACTATTTTGGAAATTTTGAAGAAAAATTTAGTTTTTTGAAATCAAGATTGCGATTTCCTTACATGGTCATAGCAAGTCAAGCAACAATTAGGAAATCAATTTAAGTCGATTCCGAGCATATTTGGCCGCGAAAACAGCATGAAATTGCCATTGAACCCTGGGATGCAACGTTTGAATTGTGAGTCCCTGGTCATAAGAAAAGAACAAAACTAGGCACTTCGGGTCACTTACGAATTTTTGTATTGAGAACGCGTTTACGAAAGTTGGAACCCGATTTGAAACAATTTTCAAAACTATTTTGAAAATTTTGAAGAACAATTGAGGTTCTTGAAATCAAGTTTTCGAGTTCCTGACGTGGTGATAACAAGTCATGCAACATGACGCAAAATTTTAGTCGATTCCGAGCGTATTTGGGCGCAAAAACAGCATGAAATTGCCATTACACCCCAGGGTGCAACGTTTAAATTGTCTATCGTGGTATGAAGAATAGGGCAAATCTAGCGCAATTTGGGTCACTCACAGAGTTTTGTATGGCAAACACGATTATGAAAGTTCGAACCCGAGTTGAAACAATTTTTAAAACTATTTCGGAAATTTTGAAGAACAATTTATGTTCTTGAAATCAAGTTTTCGAGTTTGTGACGTGGTGATAACAAGTCAAGCAACAATCACGCAAAATTTTAGTCGATTCCGAGCATATTTGGACGCAAAAACAGCATGAAATTGTCATTACACCCCGGGGTGCAACGTTTAAACTGTCCATCCCCGGTCATAAGAAAAGAACAAATCTAGCCCATTTCAGGCTACTCACACAATTTTGTCTGGAAAACACGTTTATGAAAGTTCACACCCAATTTGAAGCAATTTTTAAAACTATTTTGGAAATTTCGAAGTAAAATTTTGTTTTTTGAAATCAAGATTGCGATTTCCTTACATGGTCATAGCAAGTCAAGCAACAATTAGGAAATAAATTTTAGTCGATTCCGAGCATATTTGGCCGCAAAAACAGCATGAAATTGCCATTGCACCCTGGGATGCAACGTTTGGATTGTGAATCCCTGGTCATAAGAAAAGAACAAATCTAGCCCGTTTCAGGCTACTTACACAATTTTGTCTGGACAACACGTTTATGAAAGTTCACACCCAATTTGAAGCAATTTTTAAAACTATTTTGGAAATTTTGAAGAAAAATTTAGTTTTTTGAAATCAAGATTGCGATTTCCTGAAATGGTCATGGCAAGTCAAGCAACAATTAGGACGTAAATTTTAGTCGATTTCGAGCATATTTGGCCGCTAAAACAGCATGAAATTGCCATTGAACCCTGGGATGCAACGTTTGAATTGTGAGTCCCTGGTCATAAGAAAAGAACAAAACTAGGCACTTCGGGTCACTTACGAATTTTTGTATTGAGAACGCGTTTACGAAAGTTGGAACCCGATTTGAAACAATTTTCAAAACTATTTTGAAAATTTTGAAGAACAATTGAGGTTCTTGAAGTCAAGTTTTCGAGTTCCTGACGTGGTGATAACAAGTCATGCAACATGACGCAAAATTTTAGTCGATTCCGAGCATATTTGGGCGCAAAAACAGCATGAATTTGCAATTGCATCCTGGAATGCAACGTTTGAATTGTGAGTCCCTGGAAATAAGAATAGGGCGAATCTTGCGCAATTTGGGTCACTTGCACAGTTTGGTATGGCGAATACGTTTTTAAAAGTTCGAACCCGAGTTGAAACAATTTTCAAAACTATTTTGGGAATTTTGAAGAACATTTTAGGTTCTTGAAATCAAGTTTTCGAGTTCCTGACATGGTGATTTCAAGTCACGCAACAATTCCCCAAATTTTTAATAAAATCCGAGCATATTTGGCCGCAAAAACAGCATGAAATTGCCATTGCACCCCAGAGTGCAACGTTAAAATTTCCGTCCCTGGAAATAAGAATAGGGCAAATCTTCCGCAATTTGGGTGACTTGCACAGTTTTGTATGGCGAATACGTTTCTAAACGTTTCAGCCCATTTTAAAACAATTTTCAAAACAAGTTTGGAAATTTCGAAGAACAATTTAGTTTTTTGAAATCAAGACTGCGATTTCCTGACATGATCATAGCAAGTCAAGCAACAATTAGGAAATAAATTTTAGTCGATTCCGAGCATATTTGGCCGCAAAAACAGCATGAAATTGCCATTGCACCCTGGAATGCAACGTTTGAATTGTGAGTCCCTGGTCATAAGAAAAGAACAAATCTAGCCCATTTCAGGCTACTTACACAATTTTGTCTGGACAACACGTTTATGAAAGTTCACACCCCATTTGAAGCAATTTTTAAAACTATTCTGGAAATTTTGAAGCAAAATTTAGTTTTTTGAAATCAAGATTGCGATTTCCTGACATGGTCATAGCAAGTCAAGCAACAATTAGGAAATAAATTTTAGTCGATTCCGAGCATGTTTGGCCGCAAAAACAGCATGAAATTGCCATTGCACCCTGGAATGCAACGTTTGAATTGTGAGTCCCTGGTCATAAGAAAAGAACAAAACTAGCGCACTTCGGGTCACTTACGAATTTTTGTATGGAGAACGCCTTTACGAAAATTCGAACCCGATTTGAAACAATTTTCAAAACTATTATGGAAATTTTGAAGAACAATTTATGTTCTTGAAAGCAAGTTTTCGAGTTCCTGACTTGGTGATAACAAGTAAAGCAACAATTACGCAAAATTTTAGTCGATTCCGAGCATATTTGGACGCAAAAACAGCATGAAATTGTCATTACACCCCGGGGTGCAACGTTTAAACTGTCCATCCCCGGTCATAAGAAAAGAAAAAATCTAGCCCATTTCAGGCTACTTACACAATTTTGTCTAGACAACACGTTTCTGAAAGTTCATACCCAATTTGAAGCAATTTTTAAAACTATTTTTAAAATTTTGAAGAAAAATTTTGTTTTTCGAAATCAAATTTTTGATTTACTGCCATGGTCCTAGCTAATCAAGCAACAATTACGCAAAATTTTAGTCGATTCCGAGCATATTTGGACGCAAAAACAGCATGAAGTTGTCATTACACCCCGGGGTGCAACGTTTAAACTGTCCATCCCCGGTCATAAGAAAAGAAAAAATCTAGCCCATTTCAGGCTACTTACACAATTTTGTCTAGACAACACGTTTCTGAAAGTTCATACCCAATTTGAAGCAATTTTTAAAACTATTTTTAAAATTTTGAAGAAAAATTTTGTTTTTCGAAATCAAATTTTTGATTTACTGCCATGGTCCTAGCTAATCAAGCAACAATTACGCAAAATTTTAGTCGATTCCGAGCATATTTGGACGCAAAAACAGCATGAAATTGCCATTACACCCCAGGGTGCAACTTTTAAATTGTCTATCGTGGTATGAAGAATAGGGCAAATCTAGCGCAATTTGGGTCACTCACACAGTTTTGTATGGCAAACACGATTATGAAAGTTCGAACCCGAGTTGAAACAATTTTCAAAACTATTTTGGAAATTTTGAAGAATAATTTAGTTTTTTGAAATCAAGATTGCGATTTCCTGACATGGTCATAGCAAGTCAACCAACAATTACGCAAAATTTTAGTCGATTCCGAGCATATTTGGACGCAAAAACAGCATGAAATTGTCATTACACCCCGGGATGCAACGTTTAAACTGTACATCCCCGGTCATAAGAAAAGAACAAATCTAGCCCATTTCAGGCTACTTACACAATTTTGTCTGGACAACACGTTTATGATGGTTCACACCCAATTTGAAGCAATTTTTAAAACTATTTTGGAAATTTTGAAGAAAAATTTAGTTTTTTGAAATCAAGATTGCGATTTCCTGACATGGTCATAGCAAATCAAGCAACAATTACGAAATAAATTTTAGTCGATTCCGAGCATATTTGGCCAAAAAAACAGCATGAAATTGCAATTGCACCCTGGAATGCAACGTTTGAATTGTGAGTCCCTGGTCATAAGAAAAGAACAAATCTAGCCCATTTCAGGCTACTTACACAATTTTGTCTGGACAACACGTTTATGATGGTTCACACCCAATTTGAAGCAATTTTTAAAACTATTTTGGAAATTTTGAAGAAAAATTTAGTTTTTTGAAATCAAGATTGCGATTTCCTGACATGGTCATAGCAAGTCAAGCAACAATTAGGAAATAAATTTAAGTCGATTCCGAGCATATTTGGCCGCAAAAACAGAATGAAATTGCCATTGCACCCTGGGATGCAACGTTTGAATTGTGAGGCCCTGGTCATAAGAAAAGAACAAAACTAGCGCACTTCGGGTTACTTACGAATTTTTGTATGGAGAACACGTTTACGAAAGTTCGAACCCGATTTGAAACAATTTTCAAAACTATTTTGGAAATTTTGAAGAACAATTAAGGTTCTTGTGATCAAGTTTTCGAGTTCCTGTCGTGGTGATAAGAAGTCAAGCAACAATTACGCAAAATTTTAGTCGATTCCGAGCATATTTGGACGCAAAAACAGCATGAAATTGTCATTACACCCCGGGGTGCAACGTTTAAACTGTCCATCCCCGGTCATAAGAAAAGAACAAATCTAGCCCATTTCAGGCTACTTACACAATTTTGTCTGGACAACACGTTTATGAAAGTTCACACCCCATTTGAAGCAATTTTTAAAACTATTTTGGAAATTTTGAAGAAAAATTTAGTTTTTTGAAATCAAGATTGCGATTTCCTGACATGGTCATAGCAAGTCAAGCAACAATTAGGAAATAAATTTTAGTCGATTCCGAGCATATTTGGCCGCAAAAACAGCATGAAATTGCAATTGCATCCTGGAATGCAACGTTTGAATTGTGAGTCCCTGGAAATAAGAATCGGGCGAATCTTGCGCAATTTGGGTCACTTGCACAGTTTGGTATGGCGAATACGTTTTTAAAAGTTCCAGTCCAATTTGAAACAATTTTCAAAACAAGTTTCGAAATTTCGAAGAATACTTTAGTTTTTTGAAATCAAGATTGCGATTTCCTGAAATGGTCATGGCAAGTCAAGCAACAATTAGGACGTAAATTTTAGTCGATTTCGAGCATATTTGGCCGCTAAAACAGCATGAAATCGCAATTGCACCCTGGAATGCAACGTTTGTGAGTCTCTGGTCATAAAAAAAGAACAATTCTAGCGCACTTCGGGTCACTTACGAATTTTGGTATGGAGAACACGTTTATGAAAGTTGACACCCAATTTGAAGCAATTTTTAAAACTATTTTGGAAATTTTGAAGAAAAATGTTGTTTTTAGAAATCAAATTGAATTCCTGCCATGGTCCTAGCAAGTCAAGCAACAATCACGCAAAATTTTAGTCGATTCCGAGCATATTTGGACGCAAAAACAGCATGAAATTGTCATTACACCCCGGGGTGCAACGTTTAAACTGTCCATCCCCGGTCATAAGAAAAGAACAAATCTAGCCCATTTCAGGCTACTCACACAATTTTGTCTGGACAACACGTTTATGATGGTTCACACCCAATTTGAAGCAATTTTTAAAACTATTTTGGAAATTTTGAAGAAAAATTTAGTTTTTTGAAATCAAGATTGCGATTTCCTGACATGGTCATAGCAAGTCAAGCAACAATTAGGAAATAAATTTTAGTCGATTCCGAGCATATTTGGCCGCAAAAACAGCATGAAATTGCAATTGCATCCTGGAATGCAACGTTTGAATTGTGAGTCCCTGGAAATAAGAATAGGGCGAATCTTGCGCAATTTGGGTCACTTGCACAGTTTGGTATGGCGAATACGTTTTTAAAAGTTCCAGTCCAATTTGAAACAATTTTCAAAACAAGTTTCGAAATTTCAAAGAATACTTTAGTTTTTTGAAATCAAGATTGCGATTTCCTGAAATGGTCATGGCAAGTCAAGCAACAATTAGGACGTAAATTTTAGTCGATTTCGAGCATATTTGGCCGCTAAAACAGCATGAAATCGCAATTGCACCCTGGAATGCAACGTTTGTGAGTCTCTGGTCATAAGAAAAGAACAATTCTAGCGCACTTCGGGTCACTTACGAATTTTGGTATGGAGAACACGTTTATGAAAGTTCACACCCAATTTGAAGCAATTTTTAAAACTATTTTGGAAATTTTGAAGAAAAATGTTGTTTTTAGAAATCAAATTGAATTCCTGCCATGGTCCTAGCAAGTGAAGCAACATTCACGCAAAATTTTAGTCGATTCCGAGCATATTTGGACGCAAAAACAGCATGGAATTGTCATTACACCCCGGGGTGCAACGTTTAAACTGTCCATCCCCGGTCATAAGAAAAGAACAAATCTAGCCCATTTCAGGCTACTCACACAATTTTGTCTGGACAACACGTTTATGAAAGTTCACACCCAATTTGAAGCAATTTTTAAAACTATTTTGGAAATTTTAAAGAAAAATTTTGTTTTTTGAAATCAAGATTGCGATTTCCTGACATGGTCAAAGCAAGTCAAGCAACAATTAGGAAATAAATTTTAGTCGATTTCGAGCATATTTGGCCGCAAAAACAGCATGAAATTGCCATTGGACCCTGGAATGCAACGTATGAATTGTGAGTCCCTGGTCATAAGAAAAGAACAAATCTAGCCCATTTCAGGCTACTTACACAATTTTGTCTGGACAACACGTTTATGAAAGTTCACACCCAATTTGAAGCAATTTTTAAAACTATTTTGGAAATTTTAAAGAAAAATTTTGTTTTTTGAAATCAAGATTGCGATTTCCTGCCATGGTCCTAGCAAGTCAAGCAACAATTACGCAAAATTTTAGTCGATTCTGAGCAAATTTGGACACAAAAACAGCATGAAATTGCCATTGCAACCTGGGTGCAACGTTTAAATTGTCTATACTGGTATCAAGAATAGGGCAAATCTAGCGCAATTTGGGTCACCTACACAGTTTTGTATGGCAAACACGAGTATGAAAGTTCGAACCCGAGTTGAAACAATTTTCAAAACTATTTTGGGAATTTTGAAGAACATTTTAGGTTCTTGAAATCAAGTTTTCGAGTTCCTGACATGGTGATTACAAGTCACGCAACAATTCCCCAAATTTTTAATCAAATCCGAGCATATTTGGCCGCAAAAACAGCATGAAATTGCCATTGCACCCCAGAGTGCAACGTTAAAATTTCCGTCCCTGGAAATAAGAATAGGGCAAATCTTCCGCAATTTGGGTGACTTGCACAGTTTTGTATGGCGAATACGTTTCTAAACGTTTCAGCCCATTTTAAAACAATTTTCAAAACAAGTTTGGAAATTTCGAAGAACAATTTAGTTTTTTGAAATCAAGACTGCGATTTCCTGACATGATCATAGCAAGTCAAGCAACAATTAGGAAATAAATTTTAGTCGATTCCGAGCATATTTGGCCGCAAAAACAGCATGAAATTGCCATTGCACCCTGGAATGCAACGTTTGAATTGTGAGTCCCTGGTCATAAGAAAAGAACAAATCTAGCCCATTTCAGGCTACTTACACAATTTTGTCTGGACAACACGTTTATGAAAGTTCACACCCCATTTGAAGCAATTTTTAAAACTATTCTGGAAATTTTGAAGCAAAATTTAGTTTTTTGAAATCAAGATTGCGATTTCCTGACATGGTCATAGCAAGTCAAGCAACAATTAGGAAATAAATTTTAGTCGATTCCGAGCATGTTTGGCCGCAAAAACAGCATGAAATTGCCATTGCACCCTGGAATGCAACGTTTGAATTGTGAGTCCCTGGTCATAAGAAAAGAACAAAACTAGCGCACTTCGGGTCACTTACGAATTTTTGTATGGAGAACGCGTTTACGAAAATTCGAACCCGATTTGAAACAATTTTCAAAACTATTATGGAAATTTTGAAGAACAATTTATGTTCTTGAAAGCAAGTTTTCGAGTTCCTGACTTGGTGATAACAAGTAAAGCAACAATTACGCAAAATTTTAGTCGATTCCGAGCATATTTGGACGCAAAAACAGCATGAAATTGTCATTACACCCCGGGGTGCAACGTTTAAACTGTCCATCCCCGGTCATAAGAAAAGAACAAATCTAGCCCATTTCAGGCTACTTACACAATTTTGTCTAGACAACACGTTTCTGAAAGTTCATACCCAATTTGAAGCAATTTTTAAAACTATTTTTAAAATTTTGAAGAAAAATTTTGTTTTTCGAAATCAAATTTTTGATTTACTGCCATGGTCCTAGCTAATCAAGCAACAATTACGCAAAATTTTAGTCGATTCAGAGCATATTTGGACGCAAAAACAGCATGAAATTGCCATTACACCCCAGGGTGCAACTTTTAAATTGTCTATCGTGGTATGAAGAATTGGGCAAATCTAGCGCAATTTGGGTCACTCACACAGTTTTGTATGGCAAACACGATTATGAAAGTTCGAACCCGAGTTGAAACAATTTTCAAAACTATTTTGGAAATTTTGAAGAATAATTTAGTTTTTTGAAATCAAGATTGCGATTTCCTGACATGGTCATAGCAAGTCAACCAACAATTACGCAAAATTTTAGTCGATTCCGAGCATATTTGGACGCAAAAACAGCATGAAATTGTCATTACACCCCGGGATGCAACGTTTAAACTGTACATCCCCGGTCATAAGAAAAGAACAAATCCAGCCCATTTCAGGCTACTCACACAATTTTGTCTGGACAACACGTTTATGAAAATTCACACCCAATTTGAAGCAATTTTTAAAACTATTTTGGAAATTTTGAAGAAAAATTTAGTTTTTTGAAATCAAGATTGCGATTTCCTGACATGGTCATAGCAAATCAAGCAACAATTACGAAATAAATTTTAGTCGATTCCGAGCATATTTGGCCAAAAAAACAGCATGAAATTGCAATTGCACCCTGGAATGCAACGTTTGAATTGTGAGTCCCTGGTCATAAGAAAAGAACAAATCTAGCCCATTTCAGGCTACTTACACAATTTTGTCTGGACAACACGTTTATGATAGTTCACACCCAATTTGAAGCAATTTTTAAAACCATTTTGGAAATTTTGAAGAAAAATTTAGTTTTTTGAAATCAAGATTGCGATTTCCTGACATGGTCATAGCAAGTCAAGCAACAATTAGGAAATAAATTTAAGTCGATTCCGAGCATATTTGGCCGCAAAAACAGAATGAAATTGCCATTGCACCCTGGGATGCAACGTTTGAATTGTGAGGCCCTGGTCATAAGAAAAGAACAAAACTAGCGCACTTCGGGTTACTTACGAATTTTTGTATGGAGAACACGTTTACGAAAGTTCGAACCCGATTTGAAACAATTTTCAAAACTATTTTGGAAATTTTGAAGAACAATTAAGGTTCTTGTGAACAAGTTTTCGAGTTCCTGACGTGGTGATAAGAAGTCAAGCAACAATTACGCAAAATTTTAGTCGATTCCGAGCATATTTGGACGCAAAAACAGCATGAAATTGTCATTACACTTCGGGGTGCAACGTTTAAACTGTCCATCCCCGGTCATAAGAAAAGAACAAATCTAGCCCATTTCAGGCTACTCACACAATTTTGTCTGGACAACACGTTTATGAAAGTTCACGCCCAATTTTAAGCAATTTTTAAAACTATTTTGGAAATTTTGAAGTAAAATTTTATTTTTTGAAATCAAGATTGCGATTTCCTGACATGGTCATAGCAAGTCAAGCAACAATAAGGTATTAAATTTTAGTCGATTCCGAGCATATTTGGCCGCAAAAACAGCATGAAATTGCCATTGCACCCTGGGATGCAACATTTGAATTGTGAGTCCCTGGTCATAAGAAAAGAACAAAACTAGCGCACTTCGGGTCACTTACGAATTTTTGTATGGAGAACGCGGTTAGGAAAGTTCACACCCAATTTGAAGCAATTTTTAAAACTATTTTGGAAATTTTGAAGAACAATTTAGGTTCTTGAAATCAAGTTTTCGAGTTCCTGATGTGGTGATAACAAGTCATGCAACATTAGGCAAAATTTTAGTCGATTCCGAGCATATTTGGGCGCAAAAACAGCATGAAATTGCCATTACACCCCGGGGGGTGGCAACGTTTAAACTGTCCATCCCCAGTCATAAGAAAAGAACAAATCTAGCCCATTTCGGGTTACTTGCACAATTTTGTTTGGACAACACGTTTATGAAAGTTCACACCCAATTTGAAGCAATTTTTAAAACTATTTTGGAAATTTTGAAGAAAAATGTTGTTTTTAGAAATCAAATTGAATTCCTGCCATGGTCCTAGCAAGTCAAGCAACAATTACGCAAAATTTTAGTCGATTCTGAGCAAATTTGGACACAAAACAGCATAAAATTGCCATTGCAACCTGGGTGCAACGTTTAAATTGTCTATACTGGTATCAAGAATAGGGCAAATCTAGCGCAATTTGGGTCACCTACACAGTTTTGTATGGCAAACACGAGTATGAAAGTTCGAACCCGAGTTGAAACAATTTTCAAAACTATTTTGGGAATTTTGAAGAACATTTTAGGTTCTTGAAATCAAGTTTTCGAGTTCCTGACATGGTGATTACAAGTCAAGCAACAATTCCCCAAATTTTTAATCAAATCCGAGCATATTTGGCCGCAAAACCAGCATGAAATTGCCATTGCACCCCAGAGTGCAACGTTAAAATTTCCGTCCCTGGAAATAAGAATAGGGCAAATCTTCCGCAATTTGGGTGACTTGCACAGTTTTGTATGGCGAATACGTTTATGAAACGTTCGACACCCCATTTGAAAACAATTTTCAAAACTAGTTTGGAAATTTTGAAGAACAATTTAGTTTTTTGAAATCAAGATTGCGATTTCCTGACATGGTCATAGCAAGTCAAGCAACAATTAGGAAATAAATTTTAGTCGATTCCGAGCATATTTGGCCGCAAAAACAGCATGAAATTGCCATTGCACCCTGGAATGCAACGTTTGAATTGTGAGTCCCTGGTCATAAGAAAAGAACAAAACTAGCGCACTTCGGGTCACTTACGAATTTTTGTATGGAGAACGCGTTTACGAAAATTCGAACCCGATTTGAAACAATTTTCAAAACTATTATGGAAATTTTGAAGAACAATTTATGTTCTTGAAAGCAAGTTTTCGAGTTCCTGACTTGGTGATAACAAGTAAAGCAACAATTACGCAAAATTTTAGTCGATTCCGAGCATATTTGGACGCAAAAACAGCATGAAATTGTCATTACACCCCGGGGTGCAACGTTTAAAACTGTCCATCCCCGGTCATAAGAAAAGAACAAATCTAGCCCATTTCAGGCTACTTACACAATTTTGTCTGGACAACACGTTTATGAAAGTTCACACCCCAATTTGAAGCAATTTTTAAAACTATTTTGGAAATTTTGAAGAAAAATTTTGTTTTTCGAAATCAAATTTTTGATTTACTGCCATGGTCCTAGCTAATCAAGCAACAATTACGCAAAATTTTAGTCGATTCAGAGCATATTTGGACGCAAAAACAGCATGAAATTGCCATTACACCCCAGGGTGCAACTTTTAAATTGTCTATCGTGGTATGAAGAATTGGGCAAATCTAGCGCAATTTGGGTCACTCACACAGTTTTGTATGGCAAACACGATTATGAAAGTTCGAACCCGAGTTGAAACAATTTTCAAAACTATTTTGGAAATTTCGAAGAATAATTAAGTTTTTTGAAATCAAGATTGCGATTTCCTGACATGGTCATAGCAAGTCAACCAACAATTACGCAAAATTTTAGTCGATTCCGAGCATATTTGGACGCAAAAACAGCATGAAATTGTCATTGCACCCTGGAATGCAACGTTTGAATTGTACAGTCCCTGGTCATAAGAAAAGAACAAATCTAGCCCACTTCGGGCTCACTTACACAATTTTTGTATGGAGAACGCGTTTACGAAAGTTCGACACCCGATTTGAAACAATTTTCAAAACTATTTTGGAAATTTTGAAGAACAATTTAGTTTTCTTGAAATCAAGTTTTCGAGTTCCTGACATGGTGATAACAAGTCAAGCAACAATTACGCAATAAATTTTAGTCGATTCCGAGCATATTTGGACGCAAAAAAACAGCATGAAATTGTCAATTACACCCCAGGAATGCAACGTTTAAATTGTCCAGTCCCCGGTCATAAGAAAAGAACAAATCTAGCCCATTTCAGGCTACTTACACAATTTTGTCTGGACAACACGTTTATGATAGTTCACACCCAATTTGAAGCAATTTTTAAAACCATTTTGGAAATTTTGAAGACAAATTTAGTTTTTTGAAATCAAGATTGCGATTTCCTGACATGGTCATAGCAAGTCAAGCAACAATTAGGAAATAAATTTTAGTCGATTCCGAGCATATTTGGCCGCAAAAACAGCATGAAATTGCAATTGCACCCTCGAATGCAACGTTTGAATTGTGAGTCCCTGGAAATAAGAATAGGGTGAATCTTGCGCAATTTGGGTCACTTGCACAGTTTGGTATGGCGAATATGTTTTTAAAAGTTCCAGCCCAATTTGAAACAATTTTCAAAACAAGTTAGGAAATTTCGAAGAATAATTAAGTTTTTTGAAATCAAGATTGCGATTTCCTGAAATGGTCATAGCAAGTCAAGCAACAATTAGGAAATAAATAGTCGATTCCGAGTATTTGGCCGCTAAAACAGCATGAAATTGCAATTGCACCCTGGAATGCAACCTTTGAATTGTGAGTCTCTGGTCATAAGGAAAGAACAATTCTAGCGCACTTCGGGTCACTTACGAATTTTTGTATGGAGAACGCGTTTACGAAAGTTCGAACCCGATTTGAAACAATTTTCAAAACTATTATGGAAATTTTGAAGAACAATTTATGTTCTTGAAAGCAAGTTTTCGAGTTCCTGACTTGGTGATAACAAGTAAAGCAACAATTACGCAAAATTTTAGTCGATTCCGAGCATATTTGGACGCAAAAACAGCATGAAATTGTCATTACACCCCAGGGTGCAACGTTTAAATTGTCCATCCCCGGTCATAAGAAAAAAACAAATCTAGCCCATTTCAGGCTACTTACACAATTTTGTCTGGACAACACGTTTATGAAAGTTCACACCCCATTTGAAGCAATTTTTAAAACTATTTTGGAAATTTTGAAGAAAAATTTAGTTTTTTGAAATCAAGATTGCGATTTCCTGACATGGTCATAGCAAGTCAAGCAACAATTAGGAAATAAATTTTAGTCGATTCCGAGCATATTTGGCCGCAAAAACAGCATGAAATTGCCATTGCACCCTGGAATACAACGTTTGAATTGTGAGTCCCTGGTCATTAGAAAAGAACAAAACTAGCGCACTTCGGGTCACTTACGAATTTTTGTATGGAGAACGCGTTTACGAAAGTTCGAACCCGATTTGAAACAATTTTCAAAACTATTTTGGAAATTTTGAAGAACAATTTATGTTCTTGAAATCAAGTTTTCCAGTTCCTGACGTTTTGATAACAAGTAAAGCAACAATTACGCTAAATTTTAGTCGATTCCGAGCATATTTGGACGCAAAAACAGCATGAAATTGCCATTACACCCCAGGGTGCAACGTTTAAATTGTCTATCGTGGTATGAAGAATAGGGCAAATCTAGCGCAATTTGGGTCACTCACACAGTTTTGTATGGCAAACACGATTATGAAAGTTCGAACCCGAGTTGAAACAATTTTCAAAACTATTTTTAAAATTTTGAAGAAAAATTTTGTTTTTCGAAATCAAATTTTTGATTTCCTGCCATGGTCCTAGCAAGTCAAGCAACAATTACGCAAAATTTTAGTCGATTCCGAGCATATTTGGACGCAAAAACAGCATGAAACTGCCATTGCACCCTGGAATGCAACGTTTGAATTGTGAGTCCCTGGTCATAAGAAAAGAACAAATCTAGCCCGTTTCAGGCTACTTACACAATTTTGTCTGGACAACACGTTTATGAAAATTCACACCCAATTTGAAGCAATTTTTAAAACTATTTTGGAAATTTTGAAGACAAATTTAGTTTTTTGAAATCAAGATTGCGATTTCCTGACATGGTCATAGCAAGTCAAGCAACAATTAGGAAATAAATTTTAGTCGATTCCGAGCATATTTGGCCGCAAAAACAGCATGAAATTGCAATTGCACCCTCGAATGCAACGTTTGAATTGTGAGTCCCTGGAAATAAGAATAGGGCGAATCTTGCGCAATTTGGGTCACTTGCACAGTTTGGTATGGCGAATACGTTTTTAAAAGTTCCAGCCCAATTTGAAACAATTTTCAAAACAAGTTTGGAAATTTCGAAGAATAATTAAGTTTTTTGAAATCAAGATTGCGATTTCCTGAAATGGTCATAGCAAGTCAAGCAACAATTAGGAAATAAATAGTCGATTCCGAGTATTTGGCCGCTAAAACAGCATGAAATTGCAATTGCACCCTGGAATGCAACCTTTGAATTGTGAGTCTCTGGTCATAAGGAAAGAACAATTCTAGCGCACTTCGGGTCACTTACGAATTTTTGTATGGAGAACGCGTTTACGAAAGTTCGAACCCGATTTGAAACAATTTTCAAAACTATTATGGAAATTTTGAAGAACAATTTATGTTCTTGAAAGCAAGTTTTCGAGTTCCTGACTTGGTGATAACAAGTAAAGCAACAATTACGCAAAATTTTAGTCGATTCCGAGCATATTTGGACGCAAAAACAGCATGAAATTGTCATTACACCCCAGGGTGCAACGTTTAAATTGTCCATCCCCGGTCATAAGAAAAGAACAAAACTAGCGCACTTCGGGTCACTTACGAATTTTTGTATGGAGAACGCGTTTACGAAAGTTCGAACCCAATTTGAAACAATTTTCAAAACTATTTTGGAAATTTTGAAGAACAATTTATGTTCTTGAAATCAAGTTTTCCAGTTCCTGACGTTTTGATAACAAGTAAAGCAACAATTACGCTAAATTTTAGTCGATTCCGAGCATATTTGGACGCAAAAACAGCATGAAATTGCCATTACACCCCAGGGTGCAACGTTTAAATTGTCTATCGTGGTATGAAGAATAGGGCAAATCTAGCGCAATTTGGGTCACTCACACAGTTTTGTATGGCAAACACGATTATGAAAGTTCGAACCCGAGTTGAAACAATTTTCAAAACTATTTTTAAAATTTTGAAGAAAAATTTTGTTTTTCGAAATCAAATTTTTGATTTCCTGCCATGGTCCTAGCAAGTCAAGCAACAATTACGCAACATTTTAGTCGATTCCGAGCATATTTGGACGCAAAAACAGCATGAAACTGCCATTGCACCCTGGAATGCAACGTTTGAATTGTGAGTCCCTGGTCATAAGAAAAGAACAAATCTAGCCCGTTTCAGGCTACTTACACAATTTTGTCTGGACAACACGTTTATGAAAATTCACACCCAATTTGAAGCAATTTTTAAAACTATTTTGGAAATTTTGAAGACAAATTTAGTTTTTTGAAATCAAGATTGCGATTTCCTGACATGGTCATAGCAAGTCAAGCAACAATTAGGAAATAAATTTTAGTCGATTCCGAGCATATTTGGCCGCAAAAACAGCATAAAATTGCAATTGCACCCTCGAATGCAACGTTTGAATTGTGAGTCCCTGGAAATAAGAATAGGGCGAATCTTGCGCAATTTGGGTCACTTGCACAGTTTGGTATGGCGAATACGTTTTTAAAAGTTCCAGCCCAATTTGAAACAATTTTCAAAACAAGTTTGGAAATTTCGAAGAATAATTAAGTTTTTTGAAATCAAGATTGCGATTTCCTGAAATGGTCATAGCAAGTCAAGCAACAATTAGGAAATAAATAGTCGATTCCGAGTATTTGGCCGCTAAAACAGCATGAAATTGCAATTGCACCCTGGAATGCAACCTTTGAATTGTGAGTCTCTGGTCATAAGGAAAGAACAATTCTAGCGCACTTCGGGTCACTTACGAATTTTTGTATGGAGAACGCGTTTACGAAAGTTCGAACCCGATTTGAAACAATTTTCAAAACTATTATGGAAATTTTGAAGAACAATTTATGTTCTTGAAAGCAAGTTTTCGAGTTCCTGACTTGGTGATAACAAGTAAAGCAACAATTACGCAAAATTTTAGTCGATTCCGAGCATATTTGGACGCAAAAACAGCATGAAATTGTCATTACACCCCAGGGTGCAACGTTTAAATTGTCCATCCCCGGTCATAAGAAAAGAACAAATCTAGCCCATTTCAGGCTACTTACACAATTTTGTCTGGACAACACGTTTATGAAAGTTCACACCCAATTTGAAGCAATTTTTAAAACTATTTTGGAAATTTTGAAGAAAAATTTAGTTTTTTGAAATCAAGATTGCGATTTCCTGACATGGTCATAGCAAGTCAAGCAACAATTAGGAAATAAATTTTAGTCGATTCCGAGCATATTTGGCCGCAAAAACAGCATGAAATTGCCATTGCACCCTGGAATGCAACGTTTGAATTGTGAGTCCCTGGTCATAAGAAAAGAACAAAACTAGCGCACTTCGGGTCACTTACGAATTTTTGTAAGGAGAACGCGTTAACGAAAGTTCGAACCCGATTTGAAACAATTTTCAAAACTATTTTGGAAATTTTGAAGAACAATTTATGTTCTTGAAATCAAGTTTTCGAGTTCCTGACGTTTTGATAACAAGTAAAGCAACAATTACGCTAAATTTTAGTCGATTCCGAGCATATTTGGACGCAAAAACAGCATGAAATTGCCATTACACCCCAGGATGCAACGTTTAAATTGTCTATCGTGGTATGAAGAATAGCGCAAATCTAGCGCAATTTGGGTCACTCACACAGTTTTGTATGGCAAACACGATTATGAAAGTTCGAACCCGAGTTGAAACAATTTTCAAAACTATTTTTAAAATTTTGAAGAAAAATTTTGTTTTTCGAAATCAAATTTTTGATTTCCTGCCATGGTCCTAGCAAGTCAAGCAACAATTACGCTAAATTTTAGTCGATTGCGAGCATATTTGGACGCAAAAACAGCATGAAATTGTCATTACACCCCAGGGTGCAACGTTTAAATTGTCCATCCCCGGTCATAAGAAAAGAACAAATCTAGCCCATTTCAGGCTACTTACACAATTTTGTCTGGACAACACGTTTATGAAAGTTCACACCCCATTTGAAGCAATTTTTAAAACTATTTTGGAAATTTTGAAGAAAAATTTAGTTTTTTGAAATCAAGATTGCGATTTCCTGACATGGTCATAGCAAGTCAAGCAACAATTAGGAAATAAATTTTAGTCGATTCCGAGCATATTTGGCCGCAAAAACAGCATGAAATTGCCATTGCACCCTGGGATGCAACGTTTGAATTGTGAGTCCCTGGTCATAAGAAAACAACAAAACTAGCGCACTTCGGGTCACTTACGAATTTTTGTATGGAGAACGCGTTTACGAAAGTTCGAACCCGATTTGAAACAATTTTCAAAACTATTTCGGAAATTTTGAAGAACAATTTAGGTTCTTGAAATCAAGTTTTCGAGTTCCTGCGTGGTGATAACAAGTCATGCAACAATTACGCAAAGTTTTAGTCGAGTCCGAGCATCTTTGGACGCAAAAACAGCATGAATTGTCATTACACCCCGGGGTGCAACGTTTAAACTGTCCATCCCCGGTCATAAGAAAAGAACAAATCTAGCCCATTTCAGGCTACTTACACAATTTTGTCTGGACAACACGTTTCTGAAAGTTCATACCCAATTTGAAGCAATTTTTAAAACTATTTTTAAAATTTTGAAGAAAAATTTTGTTTTTCGAAATCAAATTTTTAATTTCCTGCCATGGTCCTAGCAAGTCAAGCAAAAATTACGCAAAATTTTAGTCGATTCCGAGCATATTTGGCCGCAAAAACAGCATGAAATTGCCATTGGACCCTGGAATGCAACGTATGAATTGTGAGTCCCTGGTCAAAAGAAAAGAACCAATCTTAGCCATTTCAGGCTACTTACTCAATTTTGTCTGGACACCACGTTTATGAAA
Organism: Sminthurides aquaticus; assembly: GCA_906901655.1. Taxonomy (NCBI): domain Eukaryota; kingdom Metazoa; phylum Arthropoda; class Collembola; order Symphypleona; family Sminthurididae; genus Sminthurides; species Sminthurides aquaticus. The sequence goes on along the minus strand of CAJQTT010000005.1, from coordinate 10,586,186 downwards.
GTTCACACCCAATTTGAAGCAATTTTTAAAACTATTTTGGAAATTTTGAAGAAAAATTTAGTTTTTTGAAATCAAGATTGCGATTTCCTGACATGGTCATAGCAAGTCAAGCAACAATTAGGAAATAAATTTTAGTCGATTCCGAGCATGTTTGGCCGCAAAAACAGCATGAAATTGCCATTGCACCCTGGAATGCAACGTTTGAATTGTGAGTCCCTGGTCATAAGAAAAGAACAAAACTAGCGCACTTCGGGTCACTTACGAATTTTTGTATGGAGAACGCGTTTATGAAAGTTCGAACCCGATTTGAAACAATTTTCAAAACTATTTTGGAAATTTTGAAGAACAATTTATGTTCTTGAAATCAAGTTTTCGATTTCCTGACGTTTTGATAACAAGTAAAGCAACAATTACGCTAAATTTTAGTCGATTCCGAGCATATTTGGACGCAAAAACAGCATGAAATTGCCATTACACCCCAGGGTGCAACGTTTAAATTGTCTATCGTGGTATGAAGAATAGGGCAAATCTAGCGCAATTTGGGTCACTCACACAGTTTTGTATGGCAAACACGATTATGAAAGTTCGAACCCGAGTTGAAACAATTTTCAAAACTATTATGGAAATTTTGAAGAACAATTAATGTTCTTGAAAGCAAGTTTTCGAGTTCCTGACGTGGTGATAACAAGTAAAGCAACAATTACGCAAAATTTTAGTCGATTCCGAGCATATTTGGACGCAAAAACAGCATGAAATTGTCATTACACCCCGGGGTGCAACGTTTAAACTGTCCATCCCCGGTCATAAGAAAAGAACAAATCTAGCCCATTTCAGGCTACTTACACAATTTTGTCTGGACAACACGTTTATGAAAGTTCACACCCAATTTGAAGCAATTTTTAAAACTATTTTGGAAATTTTAAAGAAAAATTTTGTTTTTTGAAATCAAGATTGCGATTTCCTGACATGGTCATAGCAAGTCAAGCAACAATAAGGAAATAAATTTTAGTCGATTCCGAGCATATTTGGCCGCAAAAACAGCATGAAATTGCCATTGGACCCTGGAATGCAACGTATGAATTGTGAGTCCCTGGTCAAAAGAAAAGAACAAATCTAGCCCATTTCAGGCTACTTACTCAATTTTGTCTGGACACCACGTTTATGAAAGTTCACACCCAATTTGAAGCAATTTTTAAAACTATTTTGGAAATTTTGAAGAAAAATTTAGTTTTTTGAAATCAAGATTGCGATTTCCTGACATGGTCATAGCAAGTCAAGCAACAATTAGGAAATAAATTTTAGTCGATTCCGAGCATATTTGGCCGCAAAAACAGCATGAAATTGCCATTGCACCCTGGAATGCAACGTTTGAATTGTGAGTCCCTGGTCATAAGAAAAGAACAAAACTAGCGCACTTCGGGTCACTTACGAATTTTTGTATGGAGAACGCGTTTATGAAAGTTCGAACCCGATTTGAAACAATTTTCAAAACTATTTTGGAAATTTTGAAGAACAATTTAGGTTCTTGAAATCAAGTTTTCGAGTTCCTGACGTCATGATAACAAGTAAAGCAACAATTACGCAAACTTTTAGTCGAGTCCGAGCATCTTTGGACGCAAAAACAGCATGAAATTGTCATTACACCCCGGGGTGCAACGTTTAAACTGTCCATCCCCGGTCATAAGAAAAGAACAAATCTAGCCCATTTCAGGCTACTTACACAATTTTGTCTGGACAACACGTTTCTGAAAGTTCATACCCAATTTGAAGCAATTTTTAAAACTATTTTTAAAATTTTGAAGAAAAATTTTGTTTTTCGAAATCAAATTTTTGATTTCCTGCCATGGTCCTAGCAAGTCAAGCAACAATTACGCAAAATTTTAGTCGATTCCGAGCATATTTGGACGCAAAAACAGCATGAAATTGTCATTACACCCCAGGGTGCAACGTTTAAATTGTCCATCCCCGGTCATAAGAAAAGAACAAATCTAGCCCATTTCAGGCTACTTACACAATTTTGTCTGGACACCACGTTTATGAAAGTTCACCCCCAATTTGAAGCAATTTTTAAAACTATTTTGGAAATTTTGAAGAAAAATTTAGTTTTTTGAAATCAAGATTGCGATTTCCCGACATGGTCATAGCAAGTCGAGCAACAATTAGGAAATAAATTTTAGTCGATTCCGAGCATATTTGGCCGCAAAAACAGCATGAAATTGCCATTGCACCCTAAAAAATGCAACGTTTGAATTGTGAGTCCCTGGTCATAAGAAAAGAACAAAACTAGCGCACTTCGGGTCACTTACGAATTTTTGTATGGAGAACGCGTTTACGAAAGTTCGAACCCGATTTCAAACAATTTTCAAAACTATTTTGGAAATTTTGAAGAACAATTTAGGTTCTTGAAATCAAGTTTTCGAGTTCCTGCGTGGTGATAACAAGTCATGCAACAATTACGCAAAATTTTAGTCGATTCCGAGCATATTTGGACGCAAAAACAGCATGAAATTGTCATTACACCCCAGGGTGCAACGTTTAAATTGTCCATCCCCAGTCATAAGAAAAGAACAAATCTAGCCCATTTCAGGCTACTAACACAATTTTGTCTGGACAACACGTTTATGAAAGTTGACACCCAATTTGAAGTAATTTTTAAAACTATTTTGGAAATTATAAAGAAAAATTTTGTTTTTTGAAATAAAGATTGCGATTTCCTGACATGGTCAAAGCAAGTCAAGCAACAATTAGGAAATAAATTTTAGTCGATTCCGAGCATATTTGGCCGCAAAAACAGCATGAAATTGCCATTGCACCCTGGAATGCAACGTTTGAATTGTGAGTCCCTGGTCATAAGAAAAGAACAAATCTAGCCCGTTTCAGGCTACTTACACAATTTTGTCTGGACAACACGTTTATGAAAGTTCACACCCAATTTGAAGCAATTTTTAAAACTATTTTGGAAATTTTGAAGAAAAATTTAGTTTTTTGAAATCAAGATTGCGATTTCCTGACATGGTCATAGCAAGTCAAGCAACAATTAGGAAATAAATTTTAGTCGATTCCGAGCATATTTGGCCGCAAAAACAGCATGAAATTGCCATTGCACCCTGGAATGCAACGTTTGAATTGTGAGTCCCTGGTCATAAGAAAAGAACAAAACAAGCGCACTTCGGGTCACTTACGAATTTTTGTATGGAGAACGCGTTTACGAAAGTTCGAACCCGATTTGAAACAATTTTCAAAACTATTTTGGAAATTTTGAAGAACAATTTAGGTTCTTGAAATCAAGTTTTCGAGTTCCTGCGTGGTGATAACAAGTCATGCAACAATTACGCAAAGTTTTAGTCGATTCCGAGCATATTTGGACGCAAAAACAGCATGAAATTGTCATTACACCCCAGGGTGCAACGTTTAAATTGTCCATACCCGGTCATAAGAAAAGAACAAATCTAGCCCATTTCAGGCTACTTACACAATTTTGTCTGGACAACACGTTTATGAAAGTTCACACCCAATTTGAAGCAATTTTTAAAACTATTTTGGAAATTTTGAAGAAAAATTTAGTTTTTTGAAATCAAGATTGCGATTTTCTTACATGGTCATAGCAAGTCAAGCAACAATTAGGAAATAAATTTTAGTCGATTCCGAGCATATTTGGCCGCAAAAACAGCATGAAATTGCCATTGCACCCTGGAATGCAACGTTTGAATTGTGAGTCCCTGGTCATAAGAAAAGAACAAATCTAGCCCGTTTCAGGCTACTTACACAATTTTGTCTGGACAACACGATTATGAAAGTTCGAACCCGATTTGAAACAATTTTCAAAACTATTTCGGAAATTTTGAAGAACAATTTATGTTCTTGAAATCAAGTGTCGAGTTCCTGACGTGGTGATAACAAGTCAAGCAACAATCACGCAAAATTTTAGTCGATTCCGAGCATATTTGGCCGCAAAAACAGCATGAAATTGCCATTGCACCCTGGAATGCAACGTTTGAATTGTGAGTCCCTGGTCATAAGAAAAGAACAAATCTAGCCCGTTTCAGGCTACTTACACAATTTTGTCTGGACAACACGATTATGAAAGTTCGAACCCGATTTGAAACAATTTTCAAAACTATTTCGGAAATTTTGAAGAACAATTTATGTTCTTGAAATCAAGTGTCGAGTTCCTGACGTGGTGATAACAAGTCAAGCAACAATCACGCAAAATTTTAGTCGATTCCGAGCATATTTGGACGCAAAAACAGCATGAAATTGCCATTACACCCCAGGGTGCAACGTTTAAATTGTCTATCGTGGTATGAAGAATAGGGCAAATCTAGCGCAATTTGGGTCACTCACACAGTTTTGTATGGCAAACACGATTATGAAAGTTCGAACCCGAGTTGAAACAATTTTCAAAACTATTTCGGAAATTTTGAAGAACAATTTATGTTCTTGAAAGCAAGTTTTCGAGTTCATGACGTGGTGATAACAAGTAAAGCAACAATTACGCAAAATTTTAGTCGATTCCGAGCATATTTGGACGCAAAAACAGCATGAAATTGTCATTACACCCCGGGGTGCAACGTTTAAACTGGCCATCCCCGGTCATAAGAAAAGAACAAATCTAGCCCATTTCAGGCTACTTACACAATTTTGTCTGGACAACACGTTTATGAAAGTTGACACCCAATTTGAAGTAATTTTTAAAACTATTTTGGAAATTTTAAAGAAAAATTTTGTTTTTTGAAATCAAATTTTTGATTTCCTGCCATGGTCCTAGCAAGTCAAGCAACAATTACGCAAAATTTTAGTCGATTCCGAGCATATTTGGCCGCAAAAACAGCATGAAATTGCCATTGCACCCTGGAATGCAACGTTTGAATTGTGAGTCCCTGGTCATAAGAAAAGAACAAATCTAGCCCGTTTCAGGCTACTTACACAATTTTGTCTGGACAACACGTTTATGAAAACTCACACCCAATTTGAAGCAATTTTTAAAACTATTTTGGAAATTTTGAAGAAAAATTTAGTTACTTGAAATCAAGATTGCGATTTTCTTACATGGTCATAGGAAGTCAAGCAACAATTAGGAAATAAATTTTAGTCGATTCCGAGCATATTTGGCCGCAAAAACAGCATGAAATTGCCATTGCACCCTGGAATGCAACGTTTGAATTGTGAGTCCCTGGTCATAATAAAAGAACAAATCTAGCCCGTTTCAGGCTACTTACACAATTTTGTCTGGACAACACGATTATGAAAGTTCGAACCCGAGTTGAAACAATTTTCAAAACTATTTCGGAAATTTTGAAGAACAATTTATGTTCTTGAAATCAAGTGTCGAGTTCCTGACGTGGTGATAACAAGTCAAGCAACAATCACGCAAAATTTTAGTCGATTCCGAGCATATTTGGACGCAAAAACAGCATGAAATTCCCATTACACCCCAGGGTGCAACGTTTAAATTGTCTATCGTGGTATCAAGAATAGGGCAAATCTAGCGCAATTTGGGTCACTCACACAGTTTTGTATGGCAAACACGATTATGAAAGTTCGAACCCGAGTTGAAACAATTTTCAAAACTATTTCGGAAATTTTGAAGAACAATTTATGTTCTTGAAAGCAAGTTTTCGAGTTCCTGACGTGGTGATAACAAGTAAAGCAACAATTACGCAAAATTTTAGTCGATTCCGAGCATATTTGGACGCAAAAACAGCATGAAATTGTCATTACACCCCGGGGTGCAACGTTTAAACTGTCCATCCCCGGTCATAAGAAAAGAACAAATCTAGCCCATTTCAGGCTACTTACACAATTTTGTCTGGACAAAACGTTTATGAAAGTTGACACCCAATTTGAAGCAATTTTTAAAACTATTTTGGAAATTTTAAAGAAAAATTTTGTTTTTTGAAATCAAATTTTTGATTTCCTGCCATGGTCCTAGCAAGTCAAGCAACAATTACGCAAAATTTTAGTCGATTCCGAGCATATTTGGCCGCAAAAACAGCATGAAATTGCCATTGCACCCTGGAATGCAACGTTTGAATTGTGAGTCCCTGGTCATAAGAAAAGAACAAATCTAGCCCGTTTCAGACTACTTACACAATTTTGTCTGGACAACACGTTTATGAAAGTTCACACCCAATTTGAAGCAATTTTTAAAACTATTTTTGAAATTTTGAAGAAAAATTTAGTTTTTTGAAATCAAGATTGCGATTTCCTGACATGGTCATAGCAAGTCAAGCAACAATTAGGAAATAAATTTTAGTCGATTCCGAGCATATTTGGTCGCAAAAACAGCATGAAATTGCCATTGCACCCTGGAATGCAACGTTTGAATTGTGAGTCCCCGGTCATAAGAAAAGAACAAATCTAGCCCATTTCAGGCTACTTACACAATTTTGTCTGGACAACACGTTTATGAAAGTTCACACCCAATTTGAAGCAATTTTTACAACTATTTTGGAAATTTTGAAGAAATATTAGTTTTTTGAAATCAAGATTGCGATTTTCTTACATGGTCATAGCAAGTCAAGCAACAATTAGGAAATAAATTTTAGTCGATTCCGAGCATATTTGGCCGCAAAAACAGCATGAAATTGCCATTGCACCCTGGAATGCAACGTTTGAATTGTGAGTCCCTGGTCATAAGAAAAGAACAAATCTAGCCCGTTTCAGGCTACTTACACAATTTTGTCTGGACAACACGATTATGAAAGTTCGAACCCGAGTTGAAACAATTTTCAAAACTATTTCGGAAATTTTGAAGAACAATTTATGTTCTTGAAATCAAGTGTCGAGTTCCTGACGTGGTGATAACAAGTCAAGCAACGATTACGCAAAATTTTAGTCGATTCCGAGCATATTTGGACGCAAAAACAGCATGAAATTGTCATTACACCCCGGGTTGCAACGTTTAAAGTGTCCATCCCCGGTCATAAGAAAAGGTCAAATCTAGCCCATTTCAGGCTACTTACACAATTTTGTCTGGACAACACGTTTATGAAAGTTGACACCCAATTTGAAGCAATTTTTAAAACTATTTTGGTAATTTTAAAGAAAAATTTTGTTTTTTGAAATCAAATTTTTGATTTCCTGCCATGGTCCTAGCAAGTCAAGCAACAATTACGCAAAATTGTAGTCGATTCCGAGCATATTTGGCCGCAAAAACAGCATGAAATTGCCATTGCACCCTGGAATGCAACGTTTGAATTGTGAGTCCCTGGTCATAAGAAAAGAACAAATCTAGCCCGTTTCAGGCTACTTACACAAATTTGTCTGGACAACACGTTTATGAAAGTTCACACCCAATCTGAAGCAATTTTTAAAACTATTTTGGAAATTTTGAAGAAAAATTTAGCTTTTTGAAATCAAGATTGCGATTTCCTGACATGGTCATAGCAAGTCAAGCAACAATTAGGAAATAAATTTTAGTCGATTCCGAGCATATTTGGCCGCAAAAACAGCATGAAATTGCAATTGCACCCTGGAATGCAACGTTTGAATTGTGAGTCCGTGGTCATAAGAAAAGAACAAATCTAGCCCGTTTCAGGCTACTTACACAATTTTGTCTGGACAACACGTTTATGAAAGTTCACACCCCATTTGAAGCAATTTTTAAAACTATTTTGGAAATTTTGAAGAAAAATTTAGTTACTTGAAATCAAGATTGCGATTTTCTGACATGGTCATAGGAAGTCAAGCAACAATTAGGAAATAAATTTTAGTCGATTCCGAGCATATTTGGCCGCAAAAACAGCATGAAATTGCCATTGCACCCTGGAATGCAACGTTTGAATTGTGAGTCCCTGGTCATAAGAAAAGAACAAATCTAGCCCGTTTCAGGCTACTTACACAATTTTGTCTGGACAACACGATTATGAAAGTTCGAACCCGAGTTGAAACAATTTTCAAAACTATTTCGGAAATTTTGAAGAACAATTTATGTTCTTGAAATCAAGTGTCGAGTTCCTGACGTGGTGATAACAAGTCAAGCAACGATTACGCAAAATTTTAGTCGATTCCGAGCATATTTGGACGCAAAAACAGCATGAAATTGTCATTACACCCCGGGTTGCAACGTTTAAAGTGTCCATCCCCGGTCATAAGAAAAGGTCAAATCTAGCCCATTTCAGGCTACTTACACAATTTTGTCTGGACAACACGTTTATGAAAGTTGACACCCAATTTGAAGCAATTTTTAAAACTATTTTGGTAATTTTAAAGAAAAATTTTGTTTTTTGAAATCAAATTTTTGATTTCCTGCCATGGTCCTAGCAAGTCAAGCAACAATTACGCAAAATTGTAGTCGATTCCGAGCATATTTGGCCGCAAAAACAGCATGAAATTGCCATTGCACCCTGGAATGCAACGTTTGAATTGTGAGTCCCTGGTCATAAGAAAAGAACAAATCTAGCCCGTTTCAGGCTACTTACACAAATTTGTCTGGACAACACGTTTATGAAAGTTCACACCCAATCTGAAGCAATTTTTAAAACTATTTTGGAAATTTTGAAGAAAAATTTAGCTTTTTGAAATCAAGATTGCGATTTCCTGACATGGTCATAGCAAGTCAAGCAACAATTAGGAAATAAATTTTAGTCGATTCCGAGCATATTTGGCCGCAAAAACAGCATGAAATTGCAATTGCACCCTGGAATGCAACGTTTGAATTGTGAGTCCGTGGTCATAAGAAAAGAACAAATCTAGCCCGTTTCAGGCTACTTACACAATTTTGTCTGGACAACACGTTTATGAAAGTTCACACCCCATTTGAAGCAATTTTTAAAACTATTTTGGAAATTTTGAAGAAAAATTTAGTTACTTGAAATCAAGATTGCGATTTTCTGACATGGTCATAGGAAGTCAAGCAACAATTAGGAAATAAATTTTAGTCGATTCCGAGCATATTTGGCCGCAAAAACAGCATGAAATTGCCATTGCACCCTGGAATGCAACGTTTGAATTGTGAGTCCCTGGTCATAAGAAAAGAACAAATCTAGCCCGTTTCAGGCTACTTACACAATTTTGTCTGGACAACACGATTATGAAAGTTCGAACCCGAGTTGAAACAATTTTCAAAACTATTTCGGAAATTTTGAAGAACAATTTATGTTCTTGAAATCAAGTGTCGAGTTCCTGACGTGGTGATAACAAGTCAAGCAACAATCACGCAAAATTTTAGTCGATTCCGAGCATATTTGGACGCAAAAACAGCATGAAATTGCCATTACACCCCAGGGTGCAACGTTTAAATTGTCTATCGTGGTATGAAGAATAGGGCAAATCTAGCGCAATTTGGGTCACTCACACAGTTTTGTATGGCAAACACGATTATGAAAGTTCGAACCCGAGTTGAAACAATTTTCAAAACTATTATGGAAATTTTGAAGAACAATTTATGTTCTTGAAAGCAAGTTTTCGAGTTCCTGACGTGGTGATAACAAGTAAAGCAACAATTACGCAAAATTTTAGTCGATTCCGAGCATATTTGGACGCAAAAACAGCATGAAATTGTCATTACACCCCGGGGTGCAACGTTTAAACTGTCCATCCCCGGTCATAAGAAAAGAACAAATCTAGCCCATTTCAGGCTACTTACACAATTTTGTCTGGACAAAACGTTTATGAAAGTTGACACCCAATTTGAAGCAATTTTTAAAACTATTTTGGAAATTTTAAAGAAAAATTTTTGTTTTTTGAAATCAAGATTGCGATTTCCTGACATGGTCATAGCAAGTCAAGCAAGAATTAGGAAATAAATTTTAGTCGATTCCGAGCATATTTGGCCGCAAAAACAGCATGAAATTGCAATTGCACCCTGGAATGCAACGTTTGAATTGTGAGTCCCTGGAAATCAGAATAGGGCGAATCTTGCGCAATTTGGGTCACTTCCACAGTTTGGTATGGCGAATACGTTTTTAAAAGTTCCAGCCCAATTTGAAACAATTTTCAAAACAAGTTTGGAAATTTCGAAGAATAATTTAGTTTTTTGAAATCAAGATTGCGATTTCCTGAAATGGTCATAGTAAGTCAAGCAACAATTAGGAAATAAATTTTAGTCGATTCCGAGCATATTTGGCCGCTAAAACAGCATGAAATTGCAATTGCACCCTGGAATGCAACGTTTGAATTGTGAGTCTCTGGTCATTAGAAAAGAACAATTCTAGCGCACTTCGGGTCACTTACGAATTTTTGTATGGAGAACGCGTTTACGATAGTTCGAACCCGATTTGAAACAATTTTCAAAACTATTATGGAAATTTTGAAGAACAATTTATGTTCTTGAAAGCAAGTTTTCGAGTTCCTGCGTGGTGATAACAAGTCATGCAACAATTACGCAAAATTGTAGTCGATTCCGAGCATATTTGGCCGCAAAAACAGCATGAAATTGCCATTGCACCCTGGAATGCAACGTTTGAATTGTGAGTCCCTGGTCATAAGAAAAGAACAAATCTAGCCCGTTTCAGGCTACTTACACAAATTTGTCTGGACAACACGTTTATGAAAGTTCACACCCAATCTGAAGCAATTTTTAAAACTATTTTGGAAATTTTGAAGAAAAATTTAGCTTTTTGAAATCAAGATTGCGATTTCCTGACATGGTCATAGCAAGTCAAGCAACAATTAGGAAATAAATTTTAGTCGATTCCGAGCATATTTGGCCGCAAAAACAGCATGAAATTGCAATTGCACCCTGGAATGCAACGTTTGAATTGTGAGTCCGTGGTCATAAGAAAAGAACAAATCTAGCCCGTTTCAGGCTACTTACACAATTTTGTCTGGACAACACGTTTATGAAAGTTCACACCCCATTTGAAGCAATTTTTAAAACTATTTTGGAAATTTTGAAGAAAAATTTAGTTACTTGAAATCAAGATTGCGATTTTCTGACATGGTCATAGGAAGTCAAGCAACAATTAGGAAATAAATTTTAGTCGATTCCGAGCATATTTGGCCGCAAAAACAGCATGAAATTGCCATTGCACCCTGGAATGCAACGTTTGAATTGTGAGTCCCTGGTCATAAGAAAAGAACAAATCTAGCCCGTTTCAGGCTACTTACACAATTTTGTCTGGACAACACGATTATGAAAGTTCGAACCCGAGTTGAAACAATTTTCAAAACTATTTCGGAAATTTTGAAGAACAATTTATGTTCTTGAAATCAAGTGTCGAGTTCCTGACGTGGTGATAACAAGTCAAGCAACAATCACGCAAAATTTTAGTCGATTCCGAGCATATTTGGACGCAAAAACAGCATGAAATTGCCATTACACCCCAGGGTGCAACGTTTAAATTGTCTATCGTGGTATGAAGAATAGGGCAAATCTAGCGCAATTTGGGTCACTCACACAGTTTTGTATGGCAAACACGATTATGAAAGTTCGAACCCGAGTTGAAACAATTTTCAAAACTATTATGGAAATTTTGAAGAACAATTTATGTTCTTGAAAGCAAGTTTTCGAGTTCCTGACGTGGTGATAACAAGTAAAGCAACAATTACGCAAAATTTTAGTCGATTCCGAGCATATTTGGACGCAAAAACAGCATGAAATTGTCATTACACCCCGGGGTGCAACGTTTAAACTGTCCATCCCCGGTCATAAGAAAAGAACAAATCTAGCCCATTTCAGGCTACTTACACAATTTTGTCTGGACAAAACGTTTATGAAAGTTGACACCCAATTTGAAGCAATTTTTAAAACTATTTTGGAAATTTTAAAGAAAAATTTTTGTTTTTTGAAATCAAGATTGCGATTTCCTGACATGGTCATAGCAAGTCAAGCAAGAATTAGGAAATAAATTTTAGTCGATTCCGAGCATATTTGGCCGCAAAAACAGCATGAAATTGCAATTGCACCCTGGAATGCAACGTTTGAATTGTGAGTCCCTGGAAATCAGAATAGGGCGAATCTTGCGCAATTTGGGTCACTTCCACAGTTTGGTATGGCGAATACGTTTTTAAAAGTTCCAGCCCAATTTGAAACAATTTTCAAAACAAGTTTGGAAATTTCGAAGAATAATTTAGTTTTTTGAAATCAAGATTGCGATTTCCTGAAATGGTCATAGTAAGTCAAGCAACAATTAGGAAATAAATTTTAGTCGATTCCGAGCATATTTGGCCGCTAAAACAGCATGAAATTGCAATTGCACCCTGGAATGCAACGTTTGAATTGTGAGTCTCTGGTCATTAGAAAAGAACAATTCTAGCGCACTTCGGGTCACTTACGAATTTTTGTATGGAGAACGCGTTTACGATAGTTCGAACCCGATTTGAAACAATTTTCAAAACTATTATGGAAATTTTGAAGAACAATTTATGTTCTTGAAAGCAAGTTTTCGAGGTTCTGACTTGGTGATAACAAGTAAAGCAACAATTACGCAAAATTTAAGTCGATTCCGAGCATATTTGGACGCAAAAACAGCATGAAATTGTCATTACACCCCGGGGTGCAACGTTTAAACTGTCCATCCCCGGTCATAAGAAAAGAACAAATCTAGCCCATTTCAGGCTACTTACACAATTTGGTCTGGACAACACGTTTATGAAAGTTCACACCCAATTTGAAGCAATTTTTAAAACTATTTTGGAAATTTTAAAGAAAAATTTTGTTTTTTGAAATCAAATTTTTGATTTCCTGCCAAGTTCCTAGCAAGTCAAGCAACAATTACGCAAAGTTTTAGTCGATTCTGAGCAAATTTGGACACAAAAACAGCATGAAATTGCCATTGCAACCTGGGTGCAACGTTTAAACTGTCCATCCCCGGTCATAAGAAAAGAACAAATCTAGCCCATTTCAGGCTACTTACACAATTTTGTCTGGACAACACGTTTATGAAAGTTCACACCTAATTTGAAGCAATTTTTAAAACTATTTTGGAAATTTTAAAGAAAAATTTTTTTTTTTGAAATCAAGATTGCGATTTCCTGACATGGTCATAGCAAGTCAAGCAACAATTACGCAAAATTTTAGTCGATTATGAGCAAATTTGGACACAAAAACAGCATGAAATTGCCATTGCAACCTGGGTGCAACGTTTAAATTGTCTATCGTGGTATGAAGAATAGGGCAAATCTAGCGCAATTTGGGTCACTCACACAGTTTTGTATGGCAAACACGATTATGAAAGTTCGAACCCGAGTTGAAACAATTTTCAAAACTATTTCGGAAATTTTGAAGAACAATTTATGTTCTTGAAATCAAGTTTTCGAGTTCCTGACGTGGTGATAACAAGTAAAGCAACAATTACGCAAAATTTTAGTCGATTCCGACCATATTTGGACGCAAAAACAGCATTTAATTGTCATTACACCCCGGGGTGCAACGTTTAAATTGTCTATCGTGGTATGAAGAATAGGGCAAATCTAGCGCAATTTGGGTCACTCACACAGTATTGTATGGCAAACACGATTATGAAAGTTCGAACCCGAGTTGAAACAATTTTCAAAACTATTATGGAAATTTTGACGAACAATTTATGTTCTTGAAAGCAAGTTTTCGAGTTCCTGACGTGGTGATAACAAGTAAAGCAACAATTACGCAAAATTTTAGTCGATTCCGAGCATATTTGGACGCAAAAACAGCATGAAATTGTCATTACACCCCGGGGTGCAACGTTTAAACTGTCCATCCCCGGTCATAAGAAAAGAACAAATCTAGCCCATTTCAGGCTACTTACACAATTTGGTCTGGACAACACGTTTATGAAAGTTCACACCCAATTTGAAGCAATTTTTAAAACTATTTTGGAAATTTTAAAGAAAAATTTTGTTTTTTGAAATCAAATTTTTGATTTCCTGCCAAGTTCCTAGCAAGTCAAGCAACAATTACGCAAAGTTTTAGTCGATTCTGAGCAAATTTGGACACAAAAACAGCATGAAATTGCCATTGCAACCTGGGTGCAACGTTTAAACTGTCCATCCCCGGTCATAAGAAAAGAACAAATCTAGCCCATTTCAGGCTACTTACACAATTTTGTCTGGACAACACGTTTATGAAAGTTCACACCTAATTTGAAGCAATTTTTAAAACTATTTTGGAAATTTTAAAGAAAAAATTTTTTTTTTGAAATTAAGATTGCGATTTCCTGACATGGTCATAGCAAGTCAAGCAACAATTACGCAAAATTTTAGTCGATTCTGAGCAAATTTGGACACAAAAACAGCATGAAATTGCCATTGCAACCTGGGTGCAACGTTTAAATTGTCTATCGTGGTATGAAGAATAGGGCAAATCTAGCGCAATTTGGGTCACTCACACAGTTTTGTATGGCAAACACGATTATGAAAGTTCGAACCCGAGTTGAAACAATTTTCAAAACTATTTCGGAAATTTTGAAGAACAATTTATGTTCTTGAAAGCAAGTTTTCGAGTTCCTGACGTGGTGATAACAAGTAAAGCAACAATTACGCAAAATTTTAGTCGATTCCGAGCATATTTGGACGCAAAAACAGCATGAAATTGTCATTACACCCCGGGGTGCAACGTTTAAACTGTCCATCCCCGGTCATAAGAAAAGAACAAATCTAGCCCATTTCAGGCTACTTACACAATTTGGTCTGGACAACACGTTTATGAAAGTTCACACCCAATTTGAAGCAATTTTTAAAACTATTTTGGAAATTTTAAAGAAAAATTTTGTTTTTTGAAATCAAATTTTTGATTTCCTGCCAAGTTCCTAGCAAGTCAAGCAACAATTACGCAAAGTTTTAGTCGATTCTGAGCAAATTTGGACACAAAAACAGCATGAAATTGCCATTGCAACCTGGGTGCAACGTTTAAACTGTCCATCCCCGGTCATAAGAAAAGAACAAATCTAGCCCATTTCAGGCTACTTACACAATTTTGTCTGGACAACACGTTTATGAAAGTTCACACCTAATTTGAAGCAATTTTTAAAACTATTTTGGAAATTTTAAAGAAAAATTTTTTTTTTTGAAATCAAGATTGCGATTTCCTGACATGGTCATAGCATGTCAAGCAACAATTACGCAAAATTTTAGTCGATTCTGAGCAAATTTGGACACAAAAACAGCATGAAATTGCCATTGCAACCTGGGTGCAACGTTTAAATTGTCTATCGTGGTATGAAGAATAGGGCAAATCTAGCGCAATCTGGGTCACTCACACAGTTTTGTATGGCAAACACGATTATGAAAGTTCGAACCCGAGTTGAAACAATTTTCAAAACTATTTCGGAAATTTTGAAGAACAATTTATGTTCTTGAAATCAAGTTTTCGAGTTCCTGACGTGGTGATAACAAGTAAAGCAACAATTACGCTAAATTTTAGTCGATTCCGAGCATATTTGGACGCAAAAACAGCATGAAATTGCCATTACACCCCAGGGTGCAACGTTTAAATTGTCTATCGTGGTATGAAGAATAGGGCAAATCTAGCGCAATTTGGGTCACTCACACAGTTTTGTATGGCAAACACGATTATGAAAGTTCGAACCCGAGTTGAAACAATTTTCAAAACTATTTCGGAAATTTTGAAGAACAATTTATGTTCTTGAAATCAAGTTTTCGAGTTCCTGACGTGGTGATAACAAGTAAAGCAACAATTACGCAAAATTTTAGTCGATTCCGACCATATTTGGACGCAAAAACAGCATTTAATTGTCATTACACCCCGGGGTGCAACGTTTAAATTGTCTATCGTGGTATGAAGAATAGGGCAAATCTAGCGCAATTTGGGTCACTCACACAGTATTGTATGGCAAACACGATTATGAAAGTTCGAACCCGAGTTGAAACAATTTTCAAAACTATTATGGAAATTTTGACGAACAATTTATGTTCTTGAAAGCAAGTTTTCGAGTTCCTGACGTGGTGATAACAAGTAAAGCAACAATTACGCAAAATTTTAGTCGATTCCGAGCATATTTGGACGCAAAAACAGCATGAAATTGTAATTACACCCCGGGGTGCAACGTTTAAACTGTCCATCCGCGGTCATAAGAAAAGAACAAATCTAGCCCATTTCAGGCTACTTACACAATTTTGTCTGGACAACACGTTTATGAAAGTTCACACCCAATCTGAAGCAATTTTTAAAACTATTTTGGAAATTTTGAAGAAAAATTTAGTTTTTTGAAATCAAGATTGCGATTTCCTGACATGGTCATAGCAAGTCAAGCAACAATTAGGAAATAAATTTTAGTCGATTCCGAGCATATTTGGCCGCAAAAACAGTATGAAATTGCAATTGCACCCTGGAATGCAACGTTTGAATTGTAAGTCCCTGGAAATAAGAATAGGGCGAATCTTGCGCAATTTGGGTCACTTGCACAGTTTGGTATGGCGAATACGTTTTTAAAAGTTCCAGCCCAATTTGAAACAATTTTCAAAACAAGTTTGGAAATTTCGAAGAATAATTTAGTTTTTTGAAATCAAGATTGCGATTTCCTGAAATGGTCATAGTAAGTCAAGCAACAATTAGGAAATAAATTTTAGTCGATTCCGAGCATATTTGGCCGCTAAAACAGCATGAAATTGCAATTGCACCCTGGAATGCAACGTTTGAATTGTGAGTCTCTGGTCATTAGAAAAGAACAATTCTAGCGCACTTCGGGTCACTTACGAATTTTTGTATGGAGAACGCGTTTACGAAAGTTCGAACCCGATTTGAAACAATTTTCAAAACTATTATGGAAATTTTGAAGAACAATTTATGTTCTTGAAAGCAAGTTTTCGAGTTCCTGACTTGGTGATAACAAGTAAAGCAACAATTACGCAAAATTTAAGTCGATTCCGAGCATATTTGGACGCAAAAACAGCATGAAATTGTCATTACACCCCGGGGTGCAACGTTTAAACTGTCAATCCCCGGTCATAAGAAAAGAACAAATCTAGCCCATTTCAGGCTACTTACACAATTTTGTCTGGACAACACGTTTATGAAAGTTCACACCCAATTTGAAGCAATTTTTAAAACTATTTTGGAAATTTTAAAGAAAAATTTTGTTTTTTGAAATCAAATTTTTGATTTCCTGCCATGGTCCTAGCAAGTCAAGCAACAATTACGCAAAGTTTTAGTCGATTCCGAGCATATTTGGACGCAAAAAAAGCATGAAATTGTCATTACACCCCGGGGTGCAACGTTTAAACTGTCAATCCCCGGTCATAAGAAAAGAACAAATCTAGCCCATTTCAGGCTACTTACACAATTTTGTCTGGACAACACGTTTATGAAAGTTCACACCCAATTTGAAGCAATTTTTAAAACTATTTTGGAAATTTTAAAGAAAAATTTTTTTTTTTGAAATCAAGATTGCGATTTCCTGACATGGTCATAGCAAGTCAAGCAACAATTACGCAAAATTTTAGTCGATTCTGAGCAAATTTGGACACAAAAACAGCATGAAATTGCCATTGCAACCTGGGTGCAACGTTTAAATTGTCTATCGTGGTATGAAGAATAGGGCAAATCTAGCGCAATCTGGGTCACTCACACAGTTTTGTATGGCAAACACGATTATGAAAGTTCGAACCCGAGTTGAAACAATTTTCAAAACTATTTCGGAAATTTTGAAGAACAATTTATGTTCTTGAAATCAAGTTTTCGAGTTCCTGACGTGGTGATAACAAGTAAAGCAACAATTACGCTAAATTTTAGTCGATTCCGAGCATATTTGGACGCAAAAACAGCATGAAATTGCCATTACACCCCAGGGTGCAACGTTTAAATCGTCTATCGTGGTATGAAGAATAGGGCAAATCTAGCGCAATTTGGGTCACTCACACAGTTTTGTATGGCAAACACGATTATGAAAGTTCGAACCCGAGTTGAAACAATTTTCAAAACTATTTCGGAAATTTTGAAGAACAATTTATGTTCTTGAAATCAAGTTTTCGAGTTCCTGACGTGGTGATAACAAGTAAAGCAACAATTACGCTAAATTTTAGTCGATTCCGAGCATATTTGGACGCAAAAACAGCATGAAATTGCCATTACACCCCAGGGTGCAACGTTTAAATTGTCTATCGTGGTATGAAGAATAGGGCAAATCTAGCGCAATTTGGGTCACTCACACAGTTTTGTATGGCAAACACGATTATGAAAGTTCGAACCCGAGTTGAAACAATTTTCAAAACTATTTCGGAAATTTTGAAGAAGAATTTATGTTCTTGAAAGCAAGTTTTCGAGTTCCTGACGTGGTGATAACAAGTAAAGCAACAATTACGCAAAATTTTAGTCGATTCCGAGCATATTTGGACGCAAAAACAGCATGAAATTGTCATTACACCCCGGGGTGCAACGTTTAAACTGTCCATTCCCGGTCATAAGAAAAGAACAAAACTAGCGCACTTCGGGTCACTTACGAATTTTTGTATGGAGAACGCGTTTACGAAAGTTCACACCCAATTTGAAGCAATTTTTAAAACTATTTTGGAAATTTTAAAGAAAAATTTTGTTTTTTGAAATCAAGATTGCGATTTTCTTACATGGTCATAGCAAGTCAAGCAACAATTAGGAAATTAATTTTAGTCGATTCCGAGCATATTTGGCCGCAAAAACAGCATGAAATTGCCATTGCACCCTGGAATGCAACGTTTGAATTGTGAGTCCCTGGTCATAAGAAAAGAACAAAACTAGCGCACTTCGGGTCACTTACGAATTTTTGTATGGAGAACGCGTTTACGAAAGTTCGAACCCGATTTGAAACAATTTTCAAAACTATTTTGGAAATTTTGAAGAACAATTTAGGTTCTTGAAATCAAGTTTTCGAGTTCCTGACGTGGTGATGACAAGTCATGCAACAATTACGCAAAGTTTTAGTCGATTCTGAGCATATTTGGACGCAAAAACAGCATGAAATTGTCATTACACCCCGGGGTGCAACGTTTAAACTGTCCATCCCCGGTCATAAGAAAAGAACAAATCTAGCCCATTTCAGGCTACTTACACAATTTTGTCTGGACAACACGTTAATGAAAGTTCACACCCAATTTGAAGCAATTTTTAAAACTATTTTGGAAATTTTGAAGAAAAATTTTGTTTTTTGAAATCAAGATTGCGATTTCCTGACATGGTCATAGCAAGTCAAGCAACAATTACGCAAAATTTTAGTCGATTCTGAGCAAATTTGGACACAAAAACAGCATGAAATTGCCATTGCAACCTGGGTGCAACGTTTAAATTGTCTATACTGGTATGAAGAATAGGGCAAATCTAGCGCAATTTGGGTCACTTACACAGTTTTTTATTGCAAACACGAGTATGAAAGTTCGAACCCGAGTTGAAACAATTTTCAAAACTATTTTGGGAATTTTGAAGAACATTTTAGGTTTTTGAAATCAAGATTTCGAGTTCCTGCCGCGGTCATAGCAAGTCAAGCAACAATCACGCAAAATATTAGTCGAATCCGATCATATATCGATGCAAAAACAGCATGAAATTGTCTTAGTACCCCGGGGTGCAACGTTTAAACTGTCCGTTACTGGTCATAAGAAAAGAAAAAATCGAGCGCAATTTTTGTAACTTACACAGCTTGTATGGAGAACACGTTTATGAAAGTTCCAACCCAATTTGGACCAATCTTTTGAAAATGTTTTGGGATTTATCTTGAACATACCAACATCCTACTCATTTGCTGTCGTTAGCCTGTGGCAAGGAAAACATTGACTCGCTCTCAGGAAAATTAATGGGTAAGTCGGGAGCTCACTCGTTCAGTAAGAAACTGATGACAAGTAAAAATCTATGCATGATGCATCTATGTATATAAACTAGCTCTTATCGGTACGTCTGTTCAGCTAATTCTGGTTACATGAATTGTAGATTATAGCTACAAATTAATACAAGAGGTCTTACTCTGATGGTATGGGATTCGCAACACTAATCACTAATTAAAAAAACAGCAAAGAAGTGTTACGATTATGAAAAAAGATGGGATGCACACAGAACCTCCAGTTATTATTTTATCCAGAAGATTATTTTAAATTTTTGGCATGCCTAACTGGAAAACTCAAATTTTGATTAAAGTGAGATGCCTGGCAAAGTGAGAGAAAAACGGAATTCTTGTTTAGCAAAACAAAATGAGATTAACTGGGGTTTGGCCTTCGCACAAACAATAAGACCAATTAGTTTTACTCCAGTAGCCATTCACAGCACACCACCAGTAACGAAAGGATTGAATTCAAAAAGCCCTAGTGGTCAAGATTTCTGGACTGCACCTCCCAATGAAGGAGAAATAGAGCAGCTTGGAGTTGTTGACTGGCCATTGCTTTATGACGATCATAACTGACGCAACATACTTTTGACTTCGAAAAAAGATGGTCTTAACTCGGAATTTAAATTCCAAGTTTTCTTCATAAGATCGTATACTAATGATGGGCACTCATCCGGTGCTTCCATGATTAATCCTTTTGCGAACATCTATGTTTCTATTGAAACTGACTGATTAAATCATTTGAATATTTTCTCTGTCTTAACCGATAAATAAACTAATACCAGGATCACGAAGAGCTGCTTCTAGTTTCGAATCTGACTTCACTAAAGTTAATTAATCCATACCGGGAAGTCAACCTTAATTCCTAGTGAGGAAGAGTTTCAGCATGTTGCGGGTCTCTTTCTGCTGTACTGCAATGTTCTTAGAAGAAGTGATGTGATGACATTCTCTTCTAAGCTTTGTAGCTTCTTATCTACTTGGCTCTGTGGGTGCTGTGGTTTGGCTTAGGTACTAAAAACCTGGGACTAAGAAAACTCAGCCGGTACGGGGTAGATAACACTGGGTAGGTCGCATAGCATGGAAAGTGGCCAAGAGCGGGTTGGTCCTGAGTCCAGTATGCAAACTCCTCATTAGAGTGCCGCTTCTCTAATGGGATGCTAGGCTGTTATAATACAGGCTGATCATTGAGGCATTTCTGCAATTAGCTTATAGGTAGCTACGTCGGAGTGGTTCTAAACCCGGCCTCCTTTACATTTACATTTACACAAAGTTAATTATCCATCATATTAGAGCTATGATAACGCTTTTAATGGTTAATTTTAATGCTAAGTCAATTAATGATGAAGATTTAAGTAACTTTGAATGGTATTTAACCTCTTCCCCACCAACACATTAGAAGTATTCTCTAACTTAGTGACCGTGTTGTTATGACACATGTGCGGCATATACGAAGCTCTAGCATCTATTCTAAAACGCTAGGCCAGCATTAAAATGTTAAAACTAAGTTAATTTTAAATCAAATTAAATCTTCGTATCATATAATTCAATAAAGAATGTAAGTAAACTAAGATATAATCATCGCCAAAGTCCATCTCAAGAATCTATCTTTGCCGCTCTCACAAGTTTTAGCTATAGTTATATTTCCTATGCATAAGAGATGCGGAATAAAATTCGACATTATGCAACACTGATCTAATGGCCAGATCATGCGGGAATTTAATTATGCAACGTTGTTTCTAAGGTCCCGCGCTAGGTAAATAAAACTATGCACCACGATCTTCATGTCCATGACAACTGGTTTTAAAACTATGCAGCGTCTACCTTTTGGTGGGGAAGAGGTTAAGACGATAATGAAATTTAAGGACCGATAAAGAAAACAAGAAAGCCCGCAATCATCCCGTTGCTCAACTGCAATGTACAGGTCAGAGTGGAGAGAAAAGATTTATTGTGCTAATCGCATACAGTTTAAAGGGGAAACTGATACGAGGCTGGGAGGGATGGAGGGAGTGAGTTAGCACTATAGTTTTGCAGTAAACACGATGGAGGATCGGGAATGAGTGGAAGCTGAGGGTAGTCGGTGACACGCTCTTTCTTAAAGCAGTGAGGGGACATAGGCGCATTTGTACCGATAGCCCTTACAAATGCTAATTTGCCCTTGCACTGATAGCCTGCACATATGTACCAATGTATCGGTACAATTGCTCCATTAGCCCTCGCATGTATTGTTTGAGTTCAAACAAAAATTCGTAGGTAAGGGATTGTGTTATATACATACTAGACCAAAACCAAGGGTGGAAAATGCTAATCCCCAAGATAGCCTTAACGGCGATACTTCATGTTTCGCGTACTGGGGTGGTATGCTATGCTCAGGAGCTTCATCCAGCTACTTAGGACAACTACACCGTTTGAAACGTTTATCACCTACACACTTTCGGAAATAATTAAAAAGTTTAGATTTTACGACTTATAGGTTTTATAGAACAGATGAATTAGCGAAAGGCTCAACAGCTACATAATGCTCTTTCTTCCAGTTCATGTGTAGAATATTCTACAGCGAAATTAAAATACATATCTACAGCAGAATCAATTAATTAGCTAGACAATAATACCTCTGAGTCTATATTATTTCAGCGTACCGTTGAAATACAGGATACATACACGCTTGACTAAAGTACTGTCGGATGGCTTGGGGGGTGTATTGTTGCCACTTGTGGTTTACTAGCGTTTCATTTTTGCAATATGAATAGATGCTTGGCACCAACTACGATTTTCGTTTACCAACTACGTTTTGTGTAACTTTTTTTCCTCTATCCAACAAACCCATTCCTAAGGGTGTCCGGTCAAAGTTCAGCTGGACCATTCATTAAAACTGCAAATTGTGTACGTTCTGGTGGATTTTTTCACATATGCGAGGGCTAATGGAGTATATGCCTGGATATATCGGTACAAATGAGCGGGCTATCAGTGCAAGTGCGAATTAGCATTTGTCAGGGCTATCGGTACAAATGCACCTATGTCCCCTCACTGTAAAGGGTTAAAGTATGGCCGGATACATTTACATGGAGGAGGGTGCTCAAACGTTGCGCAAACTTTCTTGTGTTAAGTTTTATATCATCATTGCAACGTTTTATTCCATTTAACTTTAGCACGCTCTTACAAAGCTGGACTGGTGTAGAGGCGGGGACAGCATAAAAACGTTTGTAAGCATAGTTGCAAGTTAGCGCAGCGCCAGGATTAGCTCAAAGGGGTCATGTACATTAAGAGGGGTTGCTAAATCTTTAAGTACTTTAAAGTAAAATCGTTATTTTAAGATAATTCACAGGTGAATCACTTGATTAGAACCTAATATACTGGTACTAGGTCGGTGTTGTAGACGATTATTCAAAGATGTTTCTCAAAAGAAAAGCAGAGTGCGACTGCAGTTTTGTACATTTCCTGCTTGTTAATTGGACACAGAGTGAAGGAATAATGTCACCGGATACTGTAAAATAATCTTTAGATCATGCACAGAGCAATAAGGAAAATCAAATGCAATTATCGAATCTTGTTCACTTAGCTGTGAAAACTTAAGGCTGTTTTCTGCGAAAATTTCCCTGTTTTTCTTCCAGCAGCAACTGTTTTCAAAGCCTTGGTGATTGCATGTTTGGATTTTAGCCTACCAGATGTCGTGCTTAGCCTTAAAACGATCTATACTTATGCAGTTGTGAGTTTTATCCCCTTTGGAAACTTTCACCCACACCTTTCACTCCTTTCGCCGCCACAATAGACGCCCAAACTTACTATCTCTTTGCCTCAATCACTTTCCCCTGAAAACTAATTTGCGTGGTTCAAGTTTTTTGCCTTACAATATTATATTAAATGGGTTGCTTAATTTTGTGTTTGCTAATTTGTATCAGAATTAACAATTCCAAGAATTTAGTATTTTGCTACCTCGACCAAAAAATGTGCAAGTTTGCGCACAGTTTTATTCGGGTTCTATGGGCATATTCGTAATTATGTTGAATGAGTGAATGGAAGAAAACATGAATATATTTCTACATCACTGGGACGTGCTCCGTCACAATTACAATTGTGTATACTTTCTTAAGTTACCTGCTTAAATTAAGGACAGAGTATATTAGGTGCATTAACATTCGGATTTCTTGAAGCAGCAAAGTAGTTTTGAGGAAAATGCTCCTAAATTCTTATCCATTCTCTATTGACCGATAGATTCACACCTAATTATATTCTCAATTCTTGACTGTATAATACTCTGATCAAAAAAATAATAGCTGTAATAAGGATGAGGATTTGCGAGCTTGTGCCTAAGTTATAGGCCGTCCGGATTTGACTTTTCTTATAATTAACACGTCTTTTTGATAGAGCATAAAACTTAGCAATAACTAACTTAGTTATGAATACGTACAATACCCTTCCGCATCTCATTCCATAAGTTGATACATACAGGCAAAATTCTTGACTTGTACAAATATTAGGTTGAATTCATATTTCAATCATACAGGATTTGCAATTATAAAAATCATATTCCGAAACACATCTCCACTTCCGTCCTCTTGTATTCCGTCTTCGTTTAGTCACCTCCAAGTGATAAAGCCTGTAAAAAATAATAAATTTGGAGGTTAGCTTGCTGAGAGTAATTTAAACCGGTCATAAGAATCATAAATTGCATTTTCGCAATGCTCCCAGCACCTGTCCAAATGCAAGCTTTTCGTATTTTGTTAGCGATTTCAAAATATTTGCAATCGCGCATCGTGTAAAGCACGTAATAAATAAAGACTAAGACTTTTAATGGATTCGGGTTATTCGAGGCGCTCAATGTCATAAATTTGGCCACAAATGTGCAAATTGTTGCAGAAACTGCGTAGGTAGAGAGTAAAATGTGCGATCAATTTAAACTTGCATGCGAGAAACAATGACCGCCGAACAATACAATTCAAATTTGCATGCATCCGAACAGAAGGGCACAACAATTTTTAAGATCTGAAGACAGCAACATAAAAGATGGAGAAAATATTCACAGTTGCAAACGTTAAAAGGTTCTAAACTAGCAATTTAATTTTCACTTCGTTTTTGGGCCTGCCTCAATTGTAATTTAAGGTTTCTTTTTTGTACAACTAAAGCAGGCAAGGGTCTGAGATAAAACAGTTGTATTTTCAAACTGTTAAAGAATTATGCGCCATATCTGTGAGTTTGATTGCATTTTACACCTCTTTTACAAGGCATTGTCTATTTTTTGGTGGATGGATGTGATTGAGTTTTATGGAGAGTAAAGCAAGATAATAATGTTGAATAAATTAACCTGCCTTTCGATTCAAAGTCAACTGTAGGATAACGGTGCATATTAATATTAATATGTCTCAAGCTCTGGAGAAAGTATTGTTTTTCGAAAAAAATTGCGGAATACTTTTGAATACTTTCAAAAGATCGAAGAGGAAAATATAACATTATATGGGAACGGCAAGAGGAAAGTACACTTTTCCACTTTCTTCTTCCTTTCTCTGGTATTACGTTTGCTGCTAACACATTTATCCCTATTCTCTCTGTATTCGTCCGCCAAAGTAAAGTAGGTTGCATGTATGCGCGCACGCGGATACCTTCCCGCATCTCCTTGGTACTGCTGTGCCATCCATAATTTTCTCTTTTGTCTACTACGGGATCCTTTTTCGGCGACAAAAAAACTAGTATCCAGCTTTTTGACTATATTTGTCCTAGAAAAGCCTGTTTTCTCTTTGATTGTGCAAAGCTTGTTTTAACTTCTCAAGTGCTTCTCATCCAAAATTTGAACTGTAAGCAAAAGCTTGTTTGAAGAAGATGAAAAGACGCGAGAGAAAGTGCTAAATTGTGCTAGTGGTTTTTATATTTTATTTTGAGCTATTATCAAAACTCACACACCTGGTTTTATATTCTAGAGAAGGTCCGTTAGAAAAGATTGTTTAGCAAATTTAGTAATTACATATAAGAATTGTTACGTTTGGCTTGGCTATTTCAAAAGGGTTAGTAAAATGTTGACTTTTGTAGCTTATCGGAGCAGTAAATCACACGTTGTATGGATCATACAACTCCACATTTGTTGCCGCTGCCGTTTCAATACCCATCCAAAGAGCCTGTTGAATAAATTAATTCCTAAAATTAAACCTGAAAGTAGTCTCAATCTGTACGAGATCCAGAATTGATTTGACTCGATATTTTAGCGCTTATAACCCTCCGAAAAAGTAAAGGTTAATTATTCCCAAAGAATTGTTAACAAATCTACCTAACAACTTAAATGAATCCGTGCTCGACATTGAATGTTGCATTGAAATTGAGTTCGCTACTCCTTTAGGGTAGAAAATTTAAAATTACTTTCATTTCTGAATTCATCAAACATTTCATAATGAATTAAATTGAAGCAGCAAATATTGACACTGCATATTACTGAAGATGATAGGAATCAAAGGTTAATTGTTGATTCTAGAAGAAATTCTGTGTTCGGAAAAACAGATCTTGTGCCCAAGTCGGAATTCAACAAAATGGCCAAGATTTGCTCCTCCACTTTAGGTTCAAAAACATGGAATGTTTTATGTTCCACTTTCTATCCGGTCGTTCTTCTTCGTAGCGTTGACAATAAAATCTATTCAATAAAATTTAACTTCCTCATGACATTCGAATCTTTTATGATATCTATCATAACTTATTGTGACAGAGACATGAAGGAAAGAGTTTTTGTCATCCGTCGTTAAAATTCCTTCTCGCAAACGGGTCGGAGAAAGTCCCCAAATTTTTACATAATTCCTCACTATATTGTTAGATCCTGGGATTTTACTGAATCCTGAAGAAAGTATTTAGGACAAACCCTTGTATTTCTCTCCGTATTCGCTCGTCGTGTGCCTCTGATACTTTTAAGGAGCAACTACTATTAAAACGTTGAGGGTGAAAGTCTACTTTCTCTTCTTCGTATTCTTCTTGATACCTTATTCTTTTCAATGGCTTCCAGAGGCCTAGCTCATGCCAATTAAATCCAACTAAACTAAAGAGCCGAAAAACACTGGATTTACGACCTGTACAAATGCACTCGAGACTCCTGGACTCTTGGTATATATTTCAACCTTCTTTTCCGTTATCTGTAAAAAATCCCTTCTGTCCGCATACTACTCTATATTGCTTGTGAACGGATAGAAATGGATGTACCAAACCCGAAATTTTCTTGAAGTCCTCTTACCGTACTACGTTCTGGTGCAAACATACTATCCAACTCCAGCCACCACCATAACAATACCCATTCTCATCTGTATTCTTTGAGAAAAATCCAATTTCGACTCGGTTCCAGGATCACGTCCTACCGCACACGCCTACACTCGCTCCATATTTGCGGAATTTTCTAGAGAGTCTTATATAAAAATCCTTGCTTTCATTGCATTATAGTTTGTGGGGAAAGCACGTTCTTGGAGATCTTGGGATACGGATATTGCCTGGGTAACTGCTATTTCACTGAGAGAACGATAGTGCAGTGGGGTGAAAAATTATGACATGCCAAGCGTTATAATCGTTTTATCAAACATAATTATCTTTCTTCTGCTCCACTTAAATCATTGCCTTGTTAATTCTCCTCTTTCATTCTTGTGGTTTCCAAGTTTAATTTGTAAAAAACATTAAAAGATTTTTAATGTTCAGAAAAATGGATCATTTTACTGTCTAAAATCATTTTGGAACTTCAGCTTTATTTGACAAATTGTAAAGGATCAGAAATAATCTACTCATCATGGATTGAATTGAAATGAGGCCCTACTGCTCAATTGTCTACGAAAATTTTAAAAATTGTGCGCTAGAGGACAGCACTATAGCCAGAAAATCATGCACCCTATTCTTCCTCGCTTTTACTCTTTGTGCGCTTCTGTAGCAAATCTGATATTCTATACAAGTCTTGATGACAAAGAGCCTTGGGTATTAAATTTCTCAAGCGACCGATACTATGGAAACGTCTTATGTTGGCTTCGAATATTTCCTCGCTTCCTTCAAGTATTTTCTCAAACTGGAGAATCGGTCAAAATACTTGCAGAACAGAAGGCAACTGTATTTTTTAGTAACCTCTGTACACTGTACTGTACTAAACAGGCGGTAATTCAAGGCAATAGTTTTGAATTCCAAAATGAATTTCAATCGAAAATTTGAATTTGAAGAACTAGTCCATCCTATAATAATAATAATAATAATAATTTATTCCGATTGATACGGCCGCTTTAAAGATAAGCTCAGCCCCTACAATACAGGCAATGACACGTTCATTAACCAATGAGAAAACCATCCTATAGACGATATAGGCAGAAGAGAATATAGCTTCGTTAGCGAATTCATTATCTATGGTGGGAAGGGAGGAATTGAAAAGCCTTTAAAATATTTTACTAAGAGGACAGCTTCCGTGGAGAAAGTACCTTCATTGTTCATATGCAAATTTAACAATATCCATTGATTGGGCCCACACTTTCGTTATCATAATGCTTTGAATTTTAGCTAAGAATTCTAGTCTGCGAATTTGTATCCAAGGAATCTAGTTCCCAGTACTCGTTGATTTTATCTTTTTACTTATTTACATAGACATGGTGAAACATAGACGAACGCGTTACTAAGTGATATAGGAGTCGGTCCGCAAGTGTAGAACAACACGGACGTATGGATTTTGCTCTGACAAAACTGGAACATTAATCGTGAAAAATGTAGTGAACTGGTGTGAATATTATTGCTGGGTGTTCCCGGTAGCCATAGCTACTCGATGGAGTGATTGTGATAATCTTCGGATCATGGGAAGTAGTTTAAATTTGTAATTAAAATTTACACTACCTCTCTCATGAGCCCCAGTTCACGATAGAGGTAACACAGGATATACATATAGCTGCAAATTTTCTGCCAAACTGCACTTTGGTGGATTTTACAGTCGATCCTGATGTGGCCTAACACGCACCAATATCCAAGGATAGCATGTGCAAACTGACCTTGCCGATGCGTCTCAGATGGCGCTAGAATGCAGTAATTGCGACTCTGATCTAGTTCAGTAGAAGCATTACTGTAGAGGAAAAACTCATGTAGTAAAGTACATGCGAGAGATGGATCGTATTCCTAACTCCTCTTTGCTGCGAAGAATAGGTCAAGGTATATTGCGGGGGGAGGAAGCGATACATTCCCTAATTGCCGGCTATCGCAAATGATAAGTCGGGTGTAGTTCTCTTGGGGAATGGGATGCTATACTCCCTAGTTTGGGTATTTCAGGATTCCCACTACTGCCATAGACCAGTGACGGATATTGCGGAGGGAAGCAGGCGACACTCACTCCCAATTGCCGGCTATTGCAAATTATAAGTCGGGTTCACATCTCTTGAGGAGTGGGGCTGCCAGGCTTTCCAGTTGGGGATTGATACATTCTCACTACTGCAATAACTTGCAGCAGAGTATGTGATGGGATATGAGAAAAGGATCATTCCGATTCTCTACCCTGCTTGCGAAAGAATCCGCCGTCCGGGCGGTAGTTGTGGATGGGAGGCGGCAGCATCCCGCTTTTCAATTGCCGACTATAGCAAAGTATAAGTTGGTTAAGGGACTCTTGGAAGGTAGGGCTTGCTGTGCTTCGCTAACGCAATATGATTCACCAGAGTTTTTGCGAGTAATATACTACTCGTACTATACTCTGCTTGCACAGAATTATTCTCAAGACGACTAGTTCTGAAAATACTGAAGATCTTGAGAAGTGGGTCTTCAATATGGGCTGCTGCACTTAGGTGTAAGTAGCCACATATGTGACGGCTGATTAAATTCCTCCGTTTCACACCATGTCAATGGCTACTACGGTAGTAGCTATTGTACTTCTGCACTTTTGACACGAGTGTATCAGCATGTTATCCAGCTTATGGAAGCAGGCTTACACTTCTCGTCATAAAATAAAGTGCAGCAGGCACGGAGTTGTAGGAAGGGGATAGTTCGAAATAAGCCTCAGGCTTCCTCGACTCCAACTGTTCCTTCATGGGCAGGTGGTACCCCAATACAATACAATACAAGTGATATAGGAGGAGTATGTACAAAGGATCTGTGCAATCAATTTGTTTCAACTATTTTCAGGCATGAAAATTTCTACGGAAGTCAAAGCGCATTAGAAACTGGGCTAAAAATGGAGAAAGTCGACGTTTCTGCATTTTTTCTACAACCAAGCTACTACTGGGCTTTGTACGAGAACTACCAATACTACATGAAACTAAGTACACAATCATTACTTCTACAACAGAAATTCTCCAGCAAACAGTCCCGTATGGCCGGTAATACCTTTCGGTTTGCAAACATTCAGAGAAGACAGTTAACATATATGTACAGCTCGCATTTTTCTAAAACATTTTGAATTTTCAGATTGTTTATAAATTTAGAAGACGATAAGTACCAAATATAGGTCGCGTCATTTGGTACTCAGAGCATAAATTGAAGGTGAAAGCTGATAAAGTACCTGAACAATACGTGGATCTGCTTTACTTCCTTCCCGGAATTCGTCCAGTGTCAATCGATTGTCATGATTCTTATCCATCTGATTAAATATTTTATCCACCCTTTTCTGTGGAGTATTTTCATCATCCGCCACCGGTTGCTGGCCCTGTCAAAGATAACATTGCAAGGACATCATCATCAAAATCCTTGGCACGCCGTCACATATGTGTCCAATTATTCTTCATTCAATTAACCCTAAGAGTTTCTCTCTCACTTCCTTCCTGTTTTCATTTCATTTCCACCAGATTTCTGCCACTGTAAAATTTGAACAAAACCCGAACACAGTTTTCTACCGCGTTTCACATCCTTGATATATCATTCAAGTATTATATGCATACAACAACCGGGTTCGAATCCAACCGCCCAGCATTTAAATTCCGGTGAAAGTAAAGATGTGTATCTGAGAGAGGGCTCCTTTTTCCAGATCAGACCAGATTCTGGACCAGATTTCAGTGTACTAGCCGCCTGGTTTATAATTTGAAGCCGTGTAGAGTAGACTGGATTTTCAACTTGGAACTATATTGCAGAAAAATATTTTTGCAAATATATCAGGGCAATGGAGATTAGATAAATGGTATTTTTTGTTCAAAAACTATCCTCAGTTTAGCTCGATTCCGGTTATAGTACTATATATTATGTGGAAGTTCTACGTTCTTGGTTGTACCAGGTTGTGAGCTGAGTAGAGGTGGAGGAGTGATTAGGATTTGGGATGGTGATTAGTTTTTGTCGGAAAACATGCACATGTCGGGCATAAAATCTATGGACAACCTTTCCGCAAATCATAAAATCTCTGCCTCTGATTTATGTTCTTCCAACCCTCTGTATTCAAGCTAATCCATTGACTACGAGAATTAAGCTTGGGATTATAATAAAATGTGTGGGAAACTCGAAGCTTTTCTCTATTTTCAGATTGGAGAATCAATTTTCTCTATCCCAGTTTCAGTATCTTTTAACTCGGCAGTAAAATGTGCAGGTTGACTAGACTATAGAATTGGGGCACAATTGGACAGTACTCTTTTGATCCTTACGTGTCTGGTCTTACCTCTCATCTTTGCATGGTGAACCGAGAAGATCTGTGTTAGTATCCATCCGAATCATATTTTATACTTTCTCCAATGTGCTCGATGTCAACACCACAAACACAATGCTCTTCCATTTTATCATGCTTCCGTGCTCGTATTTCATTTTGCTAGCCTCAACATTCTCATATCACCATCAGAGAGATCGTTATCCGATCTCTGTCAACTTACATATTCAGTTCCAATATTTCTTCCGTGTCTCACAATTTTCACGCAGTTATTTTCATGAGAAAATACGGAGAGAATCATGGCACTTCTCAGCCCAACTGAAACAGCTTCTCACAGCCACAGCTACTCATAGCCTTTTGAGACACGAACCGACGAACCATTACAAATCACATTGCCAATCTTGGTGAAGAATCAAAGGAGACTCAAGCTCAACTTTCTCCCACAGGTTTCTATCAATTGTGCAATCAATCTCGGTTGAAAAATTCATATTCAAGAAGAGCTCGTTTAAAATTCTCTTACCCGGAATCGATCCCTCATTTCCATTCATCACGCACCTTTCAACCCGTAATTCATTTCACGTGTCGTCCTCCTCGTTGAACTATGGATCTTTACGACTTGAAAATTTCACCATAGCTTTCATTCCCGTACTTTCTCCGTCCTTATCTTTCTCAAAGATCCAGAGAAAATAAGATCCATAGTTTTTTCTTTCCTCCTAGCTCTACGAATATATATTTATATGCATACATGCCATATTCTGGCTGATTTGACAAGTGCATGGCTTGCATTTTCCTTTTCGCTATAGATGAATATTGGTTGAACATACCAGGAGAAAGCAATTTGGTATTAGCGCTTGTTGGGTTCTTACAATAGATACCGAAGAAATGAGATTTCGTATATCTGTATTTGAAACGTCTGATTCTAACGATCGCAAATTCAAGGATTCTTTTCTCATTGAAGCTTTGAGGAAAGCTTTCTCCATCACAAGGGTAGTATTCAAGGGTAGATCGCTTTCACCGCATCTGCACTGCAACAAACCATCAAGTATTCATCCGTAATGTACAGTAGCTTCTCTATCCCGTGTCGAATCAAATTTTATTATATTGCTGGATTACCATTAACGGTATCAAAAGAAATCTCCAATTTGTAAGCTCTGCAAACTGTATTATCACTAGCCTACGATACCTAGGGCGTATCCTCAGCCTCCAATTGACATTATCACTCTATACAGACTAATTTGAACAGAATTTATCTCCTTAATGATATCTACTGCAATGATAAAGTTTCCAGGATTTTTATAATCTTCTAGATTGCAGTGCTAAAGTTTAAGGTAGCTTGGTTAATTCTCCGTAATATTCTTTCCGACCTTGTTGCAAATAGCCGAGAATGCGATCCGGATGGATATTTAATTTCGTTGGAATTTTCCCACGAATTCTACTTTCAGGAACTTGAAACAGTACTAAAAGTATCCGCCTTAAACGTCTAACCTGTAATTAGTCACTGATTTCTCCTGACATTCATGAGCTACTGTGGGACCGCCCCGGATTTGCTCGTTGGTAAGCATGGAGTTAGCATGTTCTTCCGTGTGCATGCTTAGCTTTGGTAAAAAGGCGGAAGTGAGGGTTTGAATAATTTTGGGGCTTAAAAATATCGTTCGGATGATCTTTGTCACTGCTAATTTCGTCCCACCGAATTTCGTCACCCAATATTCATCACCACTCAAAATGCACCCACCGATTTTCGTCACCTCTGAATATACGCACCACTGATAATCATCACTATTAAATTGTATCACAGCCATTTATTAATTTGTACGTGTCCATGTCTTTATATAACTGAGATAGTTGACCAAACAGTTCATAATATAAAAAAATAACTATAGTTACGAGGACGTAGCCATCCTCCTAACTATAGGCTGAACTAAGCTAGGAACAATTTTGAAATTGCCATCAACGATCTAACCAGGTTCCACTAACTGACAGATTTCTGATATTCGCTTCCGTAGAAAACACTTATATCCGGTCATGATCTTCAAATCGTACAGTACAAAATTTTCTCCTTGAACTGTAGCTGAGTCTCCCGGTATTGTTATATCAAACCTAGTATTAAAATTTGTGTTATCTACTTCATTTGCCCTCCTGACCCTAGACACTGTATCCCCTGAGCTCCTTGTCAGCGGGAAGAATGGCAGCTAAAGCTTTATCAAGCTCCTCATACTCGGAAACATATGATATGTATTACTTCTATCATTTTCATTCAAAATTTGGACAACATCTTCAGACTTAAAAAATTAGGCATGTGATGCGAATTTATGTGACGAAAATCTACAGTGATGATTTGTATGCGTGGTGAATTTAGTTGTGACCAATTTCAGTGGTGCTGAATATTGGGTGACGAAATTCGGTGGGACGAAATTATCAGTGACGAAGTTCATGGGAATCTAAAAATATATGTAGTTGTAAATACAACTGGGTACGTGGGAAACGGAAGGGAAAGCTCAGGGCTGTGAGCAAAGATCCTTAACGGTCACGCCATTAAAATACAGTTTGAGTGTGGGCTGGTAGATGCGGTTGAAACCAAGCAGGAGAAAGTAGGATCACACGTGTCCGTGTGTAGGGGAAAGAAGCGGACAAACATCTTGAGCCAATCGATTATCGGTTTACGCTCTTCTGCAGTCGCTCTTGCGGGCGAGTGTGTGTGTGTGTGTACAACAAAATCTCCTGCGGAACTGTTAATCTTGTGGCGAACTTGCACCAAATCCTGGGACTTAAGTACAGGCTTTCTCCATGTGGAAGCCTAAACCCTACCAAAGCAAGCAAGCTTCACTTTCTGGTGAAAAGCGAGTGAAGGAGGGAATTTTCTCAAAGTGTAAATATAACTTGAGATAGGCTATTGAAATTCGTGAAAATTTTCATCCGAAAAAAGACCCGACCACACACTCTTCAAATTTATCCTCCCTCGGATCTCGAATACTCGTTTACTTTCTCCGGAATGCAAATTCTGTATCTATTTCCAGCTTCATACAGCCGTTCGTCATGAAAATATGAATTTTTCACTGAGAAAGCAAAAAATTTGCATGCAACTATATACACGCTCATTTCCAAGAATTCGGAATACCCGTGATAGGCGGCAACAGCATAACAGCCCGGCACAGTACAATTCTCAGATATTGTTATTTCTAAATCTAAGTGAAAGTATTCTGCTTTACAAGAGAAATCTATGAGCCTTGATATAAATCAAGCGAATCAGTCTTCTCCGGATACTGTTTTACTTCCATCGCTTCTAGTTCCCACGCACAGCGATACAGATTTAACCAACCCTGGGTTCCTGACTTTCTCCTTTACCCTGTTTTCCATATATTCTCTCACATTTGCCTCTTCTTCCGGGATTTATCCAGATTTTTATACTTTTTCAGCCGCCTCCCTGTCCTACTTGAAATTCAGATTCGAAGCTGCAGACATCGGAAGCGGTAAATGTTTCAAATTTACCGCTTTCTGCTCGGTATTATCAGGACAATCCCTATATAGCTTTACCAATTACCATATTTTCAAATATGCGGAAACCAAGACTAATATGTACAAGGGTTGAAATCACTTGAAGCAAACCTAAAAATATTGCTATGAGGCTGTTTTACATAGCCAGGGGTTGCCAACTGGTTCAGTATCTTCTATTCCTAAACGCTTTCTCCAAAAATTCGGGGATAAAATAAGAGAATTTTGTGTACGGGTGACCCCATGTTGGGATTTCTTTGGATGGATTTCAAATAAAGCTTGCTTTCCCCCTCCCCTACGATCCCATCATTCCCCTGCTCTTTTCACTTCTCTTCATTCTAGAAAGGGGAAGAGAAAGCAGGATGGGAAAGACTGAGAGAGAGAGAGAAAATAAGTGGGATCTTTTCAGTGAGAAAACTTTTTCACTTTACTCATCTTTATGATTACTTAGGTCGACGATAGAAGAGGATCATTCCTTACGATAAATCTATATCCATTAGGAGTAAGGACCCGTACTCAACTTTTTCCATCACATTCAGAGCACGTGACCTAAGCTAGAAGAGGCTGTAGGTTTTCACCAACTTTCTTCGACAAAATCAACAATACATTTTAGGCTTCACTGTCCTCCGTCCCACTCTCTACACAGCTTTCACCCTTCTTCCCTAGACTTACTAATCCACTATTTCTGGTAAATATAAAATCCAATAGGTAGTAAAAAAGAAAGAAAGCGGAGAAAGTAAAAGAAACGACGTATCCGACTTGAAACGGAAAAAGTTTTTGCTTCATTTTAATGCTTTCTTTTCCTGTCTCCGGTCCAGACGATTGGTTATCATCTACCTACTTTCTCTCATGTGTCCAACCTTGGAGACATGGAGACACAAGTTTTGGGCCATAAAATTTTACTTTTTACACTCCAAAACTTTCACTTGCCCTTAATTTCTGTCACTTTCGCTATCCCTACTGCATTTGAAAATGCAGTTCACTATTTCGGCTCTATTTAATTCCATGCACTAACAAATATAATGGTTCCCATAAAATTCATGAATGCTTTCTACGCATGCAACTAACTAGTTGCTTTCACCGATGCTTCCAAACTGTATTTTGTATTTTACATGCACATTGTACTATTTGCTATGCTCAAGTTACAGTAATCTTAGCTGTGTTAATGAATTTCGTGTGGAACGCGGGTAGGTTTTTGAATTTCAGATTATATGCTATGCAATGCTCTTCTGGAAAAACGTGCAAAATATTTCATTACCTGCATCCTCGTTCAGCGGAAATGAACCCAGTTCCATTATAATTTCGGAATTTATTCCAGTAAGTATTTTACTATAGCTTCAGAGCTGCGTCACTATTTCAGATTTAAGATACAGATCTTAAGCATTCCAAGATGTAAATCTTATTTAGGATTTGAAACATTGCTATGAGTGGGACTACCTTGTCCAAAAAGGTACGCTAAGTAATCAGATTTCATGCATGGACAAATGCCGGGTGCGGTGCCAAATTCTAGTTAGTAAAAATAAAGATCAAGGATTTGAATAATTTCAGAAAACCAGCAAAGAGAAAGTAAATCTAAAGGATTTTGATGTTTTCCAGCAAGCTTGCGTTTTTAGTTTCATTAGTGAACTTTCTCATATTAAATTATGTCGATCGTTAACCTGATTTACTTTTGTTGGTGTTATAATTGCATGCTTTCGTTGGTTCGTTAAAGCTACTTGTACAGACAGGCAAAAGGCCGTTTAGCTGTTTACAAGATAATCATGTTAGTAGTCCAAACAGATTGTGTTGCTGCAATGTTATGATAAATGAAGGGTAACTTTTTGTAGCGATGTTATCAGTACATTACTTTCAAACTTCAGAAAAAATAAATGCTTACCAGCATAGCGGCTTTTAGTTACAGGAAATCTGAATGAAAAATATTTTCGGTTTTTTAAAAATTGAACGAGTAAGTGCTACCTTTTCATCGTCAATATTTTTGAGAATTCATTTTTATTTTTGAAGTAAAAAGAAACTGATGCACTGGTTTGCAAAAATGATGGAATGAAAGAATTGAATCCATACTCTTCCACATTCTATGGCCTTTAAAATGACTCTAATCAATTTCCCATATTTATGAATGTGGGAGTAGTTTACGAGAATTCAAAGAATATGTAACTACTTTGTTAACAAAATAAATATTCTCATAGGAATCCTTGTTATTGTCAAGTATCGTGAACATTATCATAAATCAAAATGCTAATACTTTGTAGAGACTCGGATTTAAATGGCTATTTTCAAAACTAACAGCTTTCTGGTGGACATATGGGCTAAAACGTTCGGATTTTTCTGCGCAGTTCAGTACATTATAGCTTCTAAAAGCTGCTTTGTTTGGAATCCAAAGATGGATTTTGGAAACCTAAGATGGATTTGGCGTGCCAGAATCGCAGCTGACGCTGTTGTAACACTTCACTTTCACTTTAACTCATCTCCGATGAAATTTAGGTTCTGGTGAAAGCTAATTTCCTTTAATTAGGGGGAAATTAGTTAGCCCAAGTAGCGTTTCAGCCAGGACTACTATTGAGTGCCACCACGATGTGAGAGACAGGCTATGAACATGAATTAGTAATGAAACCATCCAGGTTGCTACGACCAATACAGTGAGTTGTATAAATAAAATGCGTGACAAGGATGTCGTTCCGTTAATACAATTTCTCTCTTAGTTTCCTTTTATCTTTCCTCGTAAATTGTTCCTGCTTTACCTTGCACCCGAATTTCTCACCCTCTGATTGTCGCTTTCACTTCTAGGAATCCTTGTGTTTGTTTTGGAACAATAAGAGTAGAGGACATGACACAAGTTGCTTCCTCTACTATCAATTCCAGTGTTGTAATTGTTACAGTTCTCGGATTACTCAAGACAATTCCGCGCTAGAGAAATTTACACGAGTTTGCTTCGGACTTTGCTGGGAGAGGCGGTCACGAACTTTCTCCGCGTCTTAAATACTGCTTCTAGAGTATCCTCCTCGAAGTTGTAATTTTCACCACGTTCTTTGGCTATTCTTACACGATCTAAAGAAACTAACATGTTGTACTGATCATATTAAGATTACAGCTGCGTCTCTCTCCTCTTTCTTTCGCTTTGATCCGCAAATTTTCCACTTGCAGAGTAAGCAAGCGGGTAAATTCAAGCCACACACGTAGCTGTTAAGCTCAGCACTTAGTAAATTAGTTAGTGACCAGGATTTTGGTCATCAAAATTGTAAGTAGGGGCCTTTAGTTTCTCTTTTGTTTTTCTGAGCAATGAGAATTTCATATAGTAACAGAAATGGAATTCCTCCCCGATTCCAAAGCCTTGAAGTTTCGAAAACGGGAAACTTAATTTAAGAGGTGAAAGTCTATCTTTTCATGAGATTTTCGATAGCTAAATCTTTTAAATAATTTGCCCTAATCCAGAAAATTTATTTATAGCAACCAAACAAGAACCAAAAGCTATTGAGTTTACTTCGATTTTTTAAAGATCTTCTTGCAATTTTTTGGCGCATTGCCATTTGATTAAATCAAGCTCCAGGATTATATTTCTAGAACTTTTTATGATGATCACTGGAACCAAATGCGAATACTTTAGGAATTTTTGGTTTTATCACCGACCACAGTTTTCAACTGAATCTGAATGGAAGGAATCCATTCGATTTAGTTTTACTTGTTTCACTAGCTAGAAAACTTGTAAAAGAAAAACTAGAAACAGATAGAGAAAACATTGTGGTTATTGACAAAACCTTGAAAGTTGGTAGGAATGACGGTAGTAGCGATATAAGTTGGTCCAAGACAACTTTTTTAGATATGCTTTCTCCTGGCTTTAACTGCCTGCATGCTTCTGTGACTTTCTCTCCCCGCTTTTATGTGTGGCTGGTGAAGAAATTCAAAAAGTCTTTTATTTTTATAAAACCAGTCGTAAATGGTGTCCTTGTCAGTGTAGATATCCTTGGAAAAGGGATTGAATGGTAGATTGAATTCTTTACGCAATGCAGCAAGAAAAGAAAAGAACATACGCTAGTCTATCCTGCTCCAAACTGCTGTCATCCACTTTCTTTTGCTCCCAATGCGCCAAACCCCTATGGAATTCGGGTGAGGATTCCAGGATCTTCTATTGAATCAATGGATAGTTGGATAGAAGATGCCCTCAATTTACTCTGGCTAGAGATTGAAACGGAAACTAATATTTACAGGGGAAGATATTCAATGAGAATTGAGGCGAGGCAGGGAGGCAGGTTCAAGACTTGGGTACTGCTGGCCACATAGTATTGCAAAACTACCGATAGCACTCCCCCTTTGGCCATTTGTCTCTCTCTCCCTGCAATTTCTCCTTCTTTTACACAACGGTAAAATTGCAAGCTTTTATGGGGAGAGAGATAAAGGAGAAGAGAATCAGATTTTAAGGAGCTGAGTGACGGGCAGGAGAAAGTACAGGACTCTGGGTTTCGCTCCAGGAATCTCTCCCCTCCTACCGACAAACTTTGCGTCAATTTTGAACATATCTTTCCGTTAGTGACTGCTTCACCACCGCTGAGCATATTATCATCGCCAACCATGTCCGAGTCCATACCAGCTTTCCCTTTCCGCTCTCTTTTATCAACTGGCTTTGGCTTATAGAGAAGATAATCCGGAGCGTACATAGAGTAGTCGCTTGGTTCAGCAATAAGGGATGCTTTGTCCAGAAATTGCCATCTCCAACTAAAAGTCCACCACTAATCGCCCGTAGTTCCGATTCTGTCATTTCCTTTCTCCATAAGCTCACAAGCAAGCTGGCAAGTATCATATCCTCATCTTTGTATGCTTAGTGTTAGAAATAAGCCATGTTTCTGGTGAAAGTTGCTACTGCAGATCTGCAAGATACATATAATTCTATGCTAGAGGAGGCAGCAAGTGAGCTACATGGAGCTCACAGGAGCAAGGAGAGAAAGTGGTGAAAGCAGCGAGACTATCTTTTATCTAGTCTTTGGAGCCCTTGGGCAAATTAATATTATTTTCTCCCTTAATAATTCCGCCACGGCCTAGTATCTCCAGCTGTTTTCCAATTATGCCAGGATGAGGAAAAATACTAGTTGAATCATGGAGCTATCCAGAATGCTGCAGATCAAGGATCATAGACTGTGAACGGTAGAGGAAAGTGAGCTGCATAAGATACTAAATCTTTCCGACAGCTTTCACCACTAGCCAACCAGGTCAGCCGCCCGGTGGATAATGTCATGCTCTTCTATCGGTTTTTCTATCCTATGCCGTAGAGATTTTGTTTTTAGTTTTGTATGAGCTCAGCTAGCTCACTATCTCCTTCTATGCCATTTCTCTCTCCTAAAGGTAAGGTCGCAGGGATGTTATTCCAGACACATGGCCCAACTGCACGTCTCGTTGAGCTGGTATCTACGGCACGAGTAGTACTGCATGAAATTCGCCAAAGTAATCCAACACAATGTGTTTTGTAGTGTGAATTTTTTGGCTGAATTGTGTTGCGATTTGTAATAAATGCGGTTCGAAAAATATCGTAAAAGTTTGAAGGATTTCCAACATCGCAGATTCTGTATGATCAGCGTTGACACTAGTGCTGCAGTATGCTGGAGTTTTCAATAGAAACATATTGGTTTCTCTTCAGATCACCCTGTTGGAGAAAGTTGGCATTTCGTAATCCGACTCGTCAAACTTTCTCTTTCTCGTCGACTTCTCTTGGGGATTGGAGTTGCACTTAAAAGTCAAGTTATATTTCAAAACAGAACAAGGGTGTGCACCAAAAGCATCTTCCACTTTGAACTATGCACTCGCGGTACTTACAAAAGCTTTCAAGAGCGGAAAAAGAGTACGAGAGCTGAGAACATACAGTTGATGGTAGAAGGATATGATTTATGTAACGCTGTTTTATAAGCCTAAGATGTTCTTATGCTTCCACCTTTCAAGGAAGGACACATACACATGTGTTTCTCTAGAGAAAGTACAGGTACTGTAGGCTTACTGCAGTGAAGTCTTGCTTCCACTTTCCACTGTCAAATAGTGACTGACAGAGTCCATGTGGAATAGATAGAAACTACTTTCTTTCTAAACAAGATACTTATAGGATTGTTCAACCCAGCTTTCAAATACAAGGATCCCTTAAAGAGAGAAAGGTATGAGCGCAATGCCATAGAATTGACCATAGGGTGAAAGCAATCCGAACAAAAATTTCCCCTGACACACTCATCCTCTGAATTCGAGAAGAAGATCTAAAGGAAGACAAACATGGAAGTAGCTCTTGTGAA
This sequence comes from Sminthurides aquaticus, assembly GCA_906901655.1. NCBI lineage: Eukaryota > Metazoa > Arthropoda > Collembola > Symphypleona > Sminthurididae > Sminthurides > Sminthurides aquaticus. The sequence goes on along the minus strand of CAJQTT010000005.1, from coordinate 10,545,249 downwards.
ACTTTTCTCCTTCTTTCCAAATGAGTTATGACCACACTTGCGCTGCATTTCGATTAGAATCTTTGGGAAGAGAAGAAAAATTACGGATTTTCCCATTACGGTATCTTAGGATACGGTGCATTGCTGGAGAAAGTTTCAGCGTCTGATCATGATGGAGATCACGTATACTCCATGTTGCGTCGGATTTTTTCTTGGTCAAATCCCCCACCTTTGCCTTGTCCTTGAGCTTTCACTTCTTTCTCTTTTAGACCTTCGGATCATACTTACTGACAGCTTTCTCATCTTTTCCTGGCCCTCTTCTGCGAGTAGTAAAAGCATGTCGGCAACTAAGTCTCCATTGACGTAAGGCTAGACTTGGCGAACCTTTCGGTCCGATAGCTGAGCATCGTAGGTCAGATTGGGCTAGGCGTGGGCGAATTCTGTAGGTTTCTTTATTACGTTGCTTTGTTTCATAAATCAGCTAAACAAAAAGTATTTAGGGCTGTGATTGTGACGTTCCATTCATTATTCATTGGAAGCTGTCATGAGGGAGTGTTTGGGACACGGAGAAAGCACCCTGCTCTGAAATATCTTGGGGGTTTCAGTAAAATATAGTTTGACCCATTATTAGCAGCTTCATTCCTGGACGGCTTTCTCTTTAGTTGGGTGGTATGAGGGTGTTGAGTACATAGAAACCTGGAATGAAGGTTATTCTTTCTCTTAATTACGCCTATTGTGTTAAGGCGAAGAGGAGGGAAAAGGGTAATAAAAACAGAGCTGGAGTGCTCTAGGAGTCTGGAGAAAGTACGAGTTATAAATTGGTTTCTCCATTCGTTGCTCCCTCGGTCCATGGATTTCATGATGAATGTAATGTGGGTAAATAAAGAAGGCCGCGGCTCATTGGGTGGGGTAGACGGGAGGGTTTTCTATTTTGTTTTGTTCTGTATTCTATTCTGATAGCTTCACATAAAGCTTATACTCTTCTTCTTTGATCCAAGGAGAACAAGAGGAATCAACGGGATATTCCATTAAAAGAATCAGTGAGTGTGTATCGGGGTGAGCTTAGAGGATTTGATACAAGCTCGTCCTTGTAATTTCTCTCTCTCCCGGTGCTTCTGCACTACAAAAAGACTCCAGCCTTACAATTTATGTTCTATTAAAGAGGCAATTCTGAAGAGGCTCTTTCAACATCCCCGCTGTTCATTTCCTCTATCTAACAGCAATTATTTCTTCCTAAAAGCTTTAGTTATATGAGCATCAGCCAGCCAGCTGAATTATGTCACCTGCATTGGATTTTATCGACCACGACGTCCCACATAGCTCCAGCAGCATCTCCTAGCATAAAACATTTTCTAGGTGAAAGTATACTTTCCACACCTGTATGCATCCATCCGCAGATTTTCATCATTAGCTTTTACCATTTCTTCGCTAGTAGAGCTCAAATACTTTGGGAGCATGCATATCTACGGAGGCATATGCATATGTTTGAGCATAAAATATTTTCAGTTTACTTTCTCCTTGAGTATGACCCGTATCTCATCCCTTTTTACACGCTACCATCATCATCCTCGCGATCATCACGGGATCTTAATTGCTTTCAAAGTAATTAAAAGTAATACCAATAATTCACCTGGGTAAAAGTTTTGAGAAAAATTGCCATAAAATCAAACTAAGGTGGAGAAAATAGAAAGTAGAACGGTACTGGAACCAGCTATTATATTTCGCTGAAGCTTAAAAAGTGTTAAGTGCATGAGATCCTTGAAAAGAATTTTCCTTAAAATTGTCCTCCAGATTCTGCAGGCGGGAGAGTTTGAACGTATAATAAATTAATTTTTCAACTTGCTTTCTCTCGTCTCGTCTCCAAGCTATCTCTCGTTTGTGTGAGAAGTCCCTTGCCGGCCAAACAACATGGCTGCAGCTTGTTCATGTATTTTACGAACCAGCCATGTTTTAACGATACACGGACGTATGGGGATTAAATTTTTGTTCAATTTTATTCCCAAACCTGCAGTTTTCCCCTTGTCTAGTTTAAGAGTAATAGGAAAACTGTCTCGTCTACACACGCTGTACTTTCACCACGCCTTTCACTCAACTTGTTAAGTGACCCAATGTCCCATGAAATGTATTCTACCAGTGACTTGCCTTCCTCCAGCTAGTGCACTACTACACAAAATAACTCATGTCAAAAAAAGATAGTGGAGAAAGTTAACTTTCACAATCTCACCGCACTTTCTCTCCAGGAAAATTCTAATCGAATTTCTTTAATACACAAGCTCAACCCTATCCCCGTTAGTCAGGAGCGCCCTCATCTTCTTCTTGGAACGATTTCTCATTTTCCGCTTTCCCCTTCGCTTACCCAATTTCCTTCTACACAATCCATCTAGTCCTGTCAAAGACTTTTCCTCATTTCTTCCAAGTGTGACAGCCATGTAGAACAAGCCTGGTAACAATGTTTTCTGTCAATACCTCATTGCACTTGATAAAACAGTAGCAGCTGGAGCGCTTCTTTAGATCATCAGCGCTGGTCCAACTTTCTCCAGGAACTTTCACCGAGGAATTTTTCAGTGGCAACTAGGTTGAGATTTACCCTTTTCTATACTTTTAGCGCTTGATTTATGTGAAAATTAACTTTAATTATGGGCTTGAGAAACTGCGTTTATATAGTGCATGAACCATGGCCGTAATTCACGTTGATGACCACAGTTCCTTAGAGGTTTGGAAGCACACATAATTTACTATTGGGTTTTGTAAAATCTGCACTTCCTATAAGAGCCAAGGCAATAGCCGAAGAGCTTATAACATGATTAATAAATTATAATTTTTAAAGCAGAGGCTGGAAATGGCGGTACTGGGTTAAAGAGAGGGAGCCCGTTGAGAAAGACAGGGAGAAAGTTGACAAAGATGGAGAGAGAAACGGGTTAGTAAACAGTAGACATTAAATTTGATGCATATCTTATATCAATATATATATATATACCACATTATGATTCCGGAGGGATTAATAAAATACTTACCACCATTTGATAGATTGCTTCCACTATGTTGTACATCTCATCCCGCGTGATGAACCCATCGTTGTCCACATCATACAGTCGGAAGGCCCCTAAAGAAAGATACACTCCCGCATTAAAATCATCTTCGCCGAGCTCCTAAACTCCCTTCAGTGTCATCCGCAGCCTTGCTTCTATAACTCAGCTCCTTAAATATTAGCCCCGGAAACATTCAAGCTGACTACACATAGTAACTGCTAATGCCCTCGTTCAAAATTTCCAAGGAGTTTTTCATCTAGTTAGTTAAGTTTTAATGCCCCCGTGCTTCAGTGCAGTCCCTGGATATTTTCAGCACATGTCTATAGGTTGCTGAAACTTATTTTAGCAGCAGAGTTTTCTCTTAAAAGTGAAAGCTCTGGCAGTAATGGCAGCATCGTAATGCATGTTTGCGCATTTTAAAATCGTATCCTCAAGTAATATGCATGCTTGAAATTTTCAACGAAACTGCTGCTAAAATATTTGGCACTGTGAAGCCCTGGCGGCTGGAGCTGGAAGCTGCACTGGTTTTGGCAAAATTCACTGGCAGTGAGTGGGAGGGAGTGAAAGTACTTGAGAATTACAGTCTTTGGGACACTTGAGGATTGAGAGAGTGTAAAAAGTTTATATTACGCTTTATCGCAGGATGTAAATCCTCTAGAGTAGTAAACAAGTTAACAGTGTTTCGGAAAAACTTGTAGCGGCCCTCCGCCCTTCTTCGTTGTAAATAGTCATGTGGACTACTTTGAAAAAGGAGGAGAATTTTAAGTACAAATCTAAAACCTACGAGTTTCCGCATTGTTTACTCACATCTTGAAAAGCTGCCGCAGTCTCTTAACATTGACTTTTTCTAGGAAAGTAGAGAAAACTATGATATGTACATTACAAGTACTGCAACCACTATATTGCGACTCTCTTCGTGCCAAAACTTGCCCCGCTGAAGCAGCGTACTTGGTCCTTAGCTTACTCCAATTTTCAAGTTTGTGTACGCATCTTTCTCCGTAACGGTGCTATTTGGCCGCGTATTGTAAATAAAGTGACTTTAACTTCGTCCCTTATAATTTCCCAACGAAACTTTTCCCTCCAATGTGTCAAAGACTAAATTCTTTCCGTGTTGTCCTTTTGTATAGAGAAAGTTGCTTTCTTCCATTCCTTTCCCGCCTTACTCATTCCTAGACCTGTCTTTTGAACACCACTCCGGCGGGAATCGGAAGTCAGAGGGAACGGAAGGAGCCATTTTTGGACTGACAATCTCCCACCAATTCTATTGTCCGCATCTGCTGCTCTACTACACTAGAAACGTATTTATTCGTTTATTATCACACACCGCTCTTCTTCTAACGAGTACAATCGGATCTAGTCTAATAATGGGAATAGTTGCTTTCATCCGTCATTAGAGTTAGTGGTAAGCGTTGTAGGCAGGGATGCTATACGGAGGAGCGCTGCTCAAGAATTGTATATTGGATGAGCAAGAGGAAAAGATGAAAAATCCCATGACTTTCACTCGATGCTTTCTCCATTTTCAATCTCTTTCTTTTAGCCCACGTCTTCTTGCTGAATGTTATATCATTTCAGTTTACTCTTCACTGCATACTCGTATCTTTTTGCCTCTGCTCCTTTCTCCTGATTCCGTTCACTGGCTGGATCTATACTTTCTATTATCTTTACGTCTTTGTATTCCTTTCATACACTGGCTGGAATATCGCTCCTTGAATTGTGAATCAGGGATATAATATAGATACTGGCGGAGTCTGCAGTCTAGACGTAAATCTATAGGGTTCGCTCTACATATGTAAGAACCGACAGGCTGATTCCAGAGCTGAGGATGAATGCAAGGATAACGTACGTATGTAATAAATGGATGGGGAAGAGCTGTAACAAAAGGAAAGAACAACTCACAATGTAACTTCTCATCCAGATTCCCTCTTGACGTTATCGACAAGGCTCGGATGAATTCTTCAAATTCTATAGCACCGTCCTGAAATAAAATAAATTCAATTACATTTACAAACCTTGTCTTTCTGTCTATCCTGAGTCACATGTTGGGTTTCTACGAGGCAGTAAGAGACATTTTGAGCTTGGGTTATTCAAAGAACGAATGCTTTGTTGCCGTCCTCTCTCGTGCGACTCATGCATGCTCAATTGGGAGGGAGGAGGGAAACAGCAATAAAATACTATATTCCGCACAACATCCGGAAGAATCGGCGTCAAGAATTCTGTATTTTTTAGCTACACGTGCTTGAAAATTACAAGAAACTTACATTATTCTCGTCAAATACACGAAAGACAAGAGAGGCGAATTTACTCGGATCTCCTTGAGGGAAGAATTGTTTGTAGATTTTAATGAAACCCTGGAATTATATGAAATTACATTTAAACCACCATAATAGGATTTGCTGAAATTTTTCTTATGTAAGCAACAGGAGTTATGTCATTACAAAACTTAAGGTATTTATTTCAGCTTGATTGATTTTAATTGATCAATGCTTTAGTCTTACCTGTTCTGTTAGTAACCCATTGGGACAATCCTTTAGAAAGCCTTTGTGCCTAAAATCAAAGAAAAGTATTTCGTAAGTCATGTGAATCCTTGCATTGCCTTCGTGCGCAAATTTGTTTGAAATATTAGCCAGGATCTACATACGTAGCATATCATATAGCTAACTAACGTTTCTGTAGAGATTTCTATGAAACTGTGGGTGTATTTCTCACACTCTAGAAACTTGATAAAATTTGCTTGCGTAGAGCAACTAAGGGAAAGTTTGCAGAGAGGAGCAAGTTTTGTGTTATCTAATTATCTGTTCACAGCCGCCTAGAAAGCTTTAAATCCCAAATGCAATTAATCTTCTAAAAGGCGTTTAAAAATCATGTATGTATTTCATGGCTCTTTGCATTACTCATCTACACTGTTCTGCCACTATGCAAACATTAACCACAATCTGCCTCTCCTACAGTGTCACAGAGTAACTTTCTTCATCACTGCTTTCACCGCTGGTTCGGAGAAAGCAACATGAAAGCTAAGGCGGAAGCCAACTCCTTGCCAGAGTAGAGCTACTTTCTTTGGAAAATATTTTCTCAGCTTTTCTTCGCCGCATAACCTAATTACTCTAGAGAAGAAACATAATTTTTATCAGCGTCACGCACATTTCTATTTTACGAGACCCCTGCTTTGTGAGCACTTCCCGTCTTTGTCTCATAAACAATCTTTTTATTTCCCTTTTGGGTTTAACTTCCTTAGCCGAAGAACTAGATGGCCTTAAAGTAGTGAGAATGTACAAGTTTTAAAATATAAACAAATCTCTTGACTTTCCCGACAGAATTAAACAGATCTAGCTCTAGCGGTGGTTTTGATATGTACTATTTCGGAAAAATTATTATTATGTATGCTAATCCACTTCTGCCGCTTTTGAAACCAATATAAATCATGCAACTCACACATGCAGGCTTAAAAAAACTTTTGCATTATAATTTAAATTGCTTTTAATTTTTACTACAAAGAGAAACTTACCATTGTCGAATCTCTTTTTCGGTGACTGAACCATTTAACCAAGTTTTAGGAACGACATGAAAAAATATAAAGTAAATGTAAATTAGCAAGACTGATTGGAATTGTACGATCGGCTGCGCATAGACTGCGTATGTGCTATTTCTTAGCGCTTAAATAAAACGTATTATTCCAACTCGCATTAGGTGGCGCCACCTGCATTTCACAGGATTTTGCGTTATGTATAGTCTATGGTGGCAAACGTAACATGGAGAGGAAAAAGAACATGATGATACGCGGGGCAAAAGCAACGCGGTTGACACGGGGGCAAATGTAACATGGGGCAGTAAGCGTGCACAGAAGATACGCTGACGCTGCCATAGCAACGTGCTTCAATCTAACTCCCATGTTACATTTCCCCACATTTTCATCAAGTTACCTTTGCCATCCATATAACCATGTTATGTTTCTTCAGAAAGTTACATTTGCCCCCTACCACTATACATGTTTAGAGTTTGCTCTTACAATAATGCATTCAGTTCAATTAGTTGTAGTAGAATACTCCATTAACCAGTTATTTAACTTTCGCGATTAAATTTTGCGAATTGAGTTACTAATGATGCGGAAGCTGGAGCACATGTAAAATTGAAACGATGTAGCAGTGTAATGTGGTCCATAAAGTAAATACAACCTCGATTCAGATCCGGTAAAGAATGGAAGGAGCATGACATGGTCTGGATGCAAAAACAAGGGAAAAGTCAGCATTGCGTGGCGCCAAGTGCTTGCCAAGCCAAGGCTACATCCTATTTGCAGTCAAGTGGGTAGTAAGTCAGAGAAAAATGTCCCCATAATTCACCTGCTCGTATAATTTATGGCTCATAAATAATTCTTATCTGCACATTCGGCATACCTTTCCTTAATATGAAATACCAACTTGGACCACAATATAGGAGCAGCTTACTGGATGGGGATTGTGTACGTTTCTTGCTTATTCTACGTAGTATACGTTTACACCTAATGCAAACTAGTAAAGATCCAACAGTTCGTTGAGAAACAACTCCCTCTTTTATACGCGGATTCTTTGTTATTTGTTGTCACAAGTCACGATTCTGCTAGTAATAATGTTGCACATAACGAAAAGTTGATTAACTTTAATAATGATGAAGTGATTTTACATAACTCTAATGTAAGTAGAAAATGACAGATGAGGATTCAAAAGTTGGAGGCAGATATTACAAAGTACTAAATTTTCTGTCTCGTTATAATTCTTCTTTTCAACTCCTCTTGTCCTTCTTCCCTCTCAATCTAGACTAGAGCTCTACCGAAGCTGAGCATGCATATTTAGATTTGTGACAGCTGAACTGAATCGTGGGAAATCGCGATTGAAATTTTTTTAATGATTATACGACTTCCAGTCAGTTCAGTCCGTGGTAGGATATTTGGAAACATTGCGATTCGTTTGTCTAGGCACCTGTCCGCTGCGCGTCGTGGGAAAAGATCGGAGTGGCAAATACTGGACTAAAAAATAACGGGGTTAGTTTTAATTTTCATCCGAAACGCGCCTAAATTCAAAATTTTGGAGTTACACATTAGTGCCATAAATTATGACCTGTACCCAAAAAATCGGGTCTTTCAGGACCAAAATTATATGGGTAGTTCTGGCGCTGCTGCATTGTGGGACCATCAACAGGAGTTGAAAATTGGCAAAAGATTCCAAATTCAAATTCAAATTTACGAATTCAAAATTTCAAATTCAAAATTTCAAATTCAAAATTTCAAATTCAAAATTTCAAATTCAAAATTTCAAATTCAAAATTTCAAATTCAAAATTTCAAATTCAAAATTTCAAATTCAAAAGCTTAAAATTTAAAAGTTCAAATTCAAAATTTAAATTTTGACATCATTATTTCCATGCAATAAAAATAATTGCAGGAAAAATTTAAATTCAGGTTTTTTATAAGTAATAATAAATATAAGAAGATATATCTAACTCTTAGTTTTGGAAGGAAAACTTCTGCCAGCGTAGAGTTTCGTGAATCCGAATTTTTAATTCAGTAGATGCGCAGAGAACCGCTAGAAAACCAAATTGTAAATCGTACATGGAAAACGGATGAAACAAAGATAAACTAAGCTTGAAATTTCGTTATGATGACTTGATGAATATTATTTGTCGCCGCCTCTTGTTTTCCTCTACAGTCTTGCTTCAAACAGCACGGCTGCTCTGACTATAGGGAATAGAAAGTTCATGGACTTTCACTTTCGGCCCCAAGGGAGAACTGTGATGTAGATTTAAATTAATTCGTTCGATTAAGCATGCAAATCCGAGTAAATCTTTCCCCTTCCTGCAGGCATACATGCTTAGGCGAAATTTACTTCGTAGAAGCTCTTCTATCCGAATCTGGATCAAAACTCGACTTTCACTCCTCGACTGGATGGTACTCGCTTGGAAAACGGGAGGTAGCATCGTTTGAGAAGGATATGAAAGAGTGCGAGAACCGTCCTCGAAACTTATGCACTATATAGAAGGAAACTTAAGCAAGTTTAGATTGCAGATAAAGAGAATGTCTGCCTCCAACTTTGACGAATATACCTAAAGAGAAAGTTGATTAAACGAGATGGAGGTCTGACAAGGAGAATTGAGTCTGTTAGGACTGCGGTTGTTGCGGGTAGGAAATCCATGACTAATGGCACTATTAAGATTCCATCTAGGAAACAGGGAAAGGACAAACGCGTGTAGGAAGAAGATGCATTCTAATTTCAAGGTGATGCCCTATATATCCCAGAGCTATGAATGTTTTGCGGAGAGGAATTCAGTAAGAGGAGTCAAGGAGAAAGTAAAAGCCAAGGTTGAAGAGGAAAAAGTAAAGGTGATTGCCACTTCATATGCTAGTTTCTGTGGAGGTGGGATACAGGGAGAAAGGAAGAGAGAGAAATGTAGTTTCTCTGGAAATGTCATATTTTCTATCTCCCAAAGAATTTCAACACTCTCTTTCCGTCTCCCATCTCTAGCTTAATCTGTCACTTGCTTAACTTTCTCTTACACATTAACATATGAAAGGCGCTTCTTCACGTTCTTGGAAACAGATCCCTCCGTTACCGTAACGAAACAGTGCTAGTTCATTATCGAGAATACAAGGAGACCATGTTTAGAAATCGCATATTTGCAATTACAGTCTACTGTTATGAGCATAAATTCAACTTCTTTTCGTAACTTTCATCCTATATTTGTTTCCATTCATTCACAGCATTGCCTCACGGTTGGCTGTAAACCTACACGAGGAAAGTATACCTACAACTGCAATCAAGGAATATTAAACTGCGAATAATCAGGTTTACGCGTAATTTCTTTCTCATAAAAACCAAGACTACGAATCTTCTATTTTCTCTAAATCCTGGAGAAGGGATTGGAGTTTGATAGAACTGCATTTTCTTATTTCGTCTCATCTTTTAGTAAACGAATCAATTTACCTCTAGGGAATTACAGAATCTTAGAAACACTTCAAGTTGTGAAACGAGTGAAGATAGGGAATGCTTACATAAACGAGTAGCATTCGGAAGGGGAAAACTATCGACTTTCACCGTATATCTCCTCTGCTTAATGCCCGGAATATTCTGCCAACTTTCTCCACACTGATTAATCCGCCTACCTCATGGAAAATATTTCTGGAACAATCTGGAAATTTTCTAGACTATGAATCCCTCAGGAGTCTCTATCATTACTGGAATCCTGGCTCGCTCAGTCAGTTATCACACATGTTCAGCTCTTTGACTACGCCTTAATAATACAAAGCTATCATCACGTATTTTGAAATAATATCATTTATTCCCCCATCTTTTTCGTTTAATGCTTTCTCCCAGTTTAGTGTAGGTACGTTAGAAACTTTCTCCGCTTTCTCCACCTTCTATTTCTGTACTTCAAGGAAGAGCATTTCCCCTATCGTAATGCGGTCGTATTGATCTTCTTTATCAAGTTTCACTTCATCTGGTAGATGAAACTCTGAAATAAATATCACGTCATGGCCATGGAAACATAAAAGCTTGTAATATATACTTTGAGAACGAATTTGATACTCTTCTTCTTCCACTTCTCCATCATAACCCTCCAGGGTTTAATGCAATCACCTCTTTGCTCCCCTGTCTTGTTCTCTTCTGCCGAACAAACAAGATCCTCACAAAGTAATCTTCTTCTTTCCCTGCCCACCAAAGTCTCGTAGTGAAAGCAGATATTGTGTAGGCCGGTAATTTACTAACCCAATCTTCGCCTTTCCCCTCCAACCCTACGCCCCATAACGTATTCTTTTTGAAACGATAAGGCCTTGACAGTTATTAGCACTCTTTCTCCGGATACATCATGTGCATAATAGCATCTTTAGACGAGCAGCTTCATTCAACATCAATCCACATTCTACCTGAATAGCCTGCATAATTTTGTACTAGATTAAGGAATGCGGAGAAACCCCAAGACGAAAATATATATTCCTCTTTTGTAGGAAATAAAGGGCTGATAGTTGACCTATTTATGAGACCTACTTTGCTGGAAATGATCTAGTATTAACATTGTAACTGTGTAATAAAAATAGATGCTGTAATGATGATTATGAGGAAGGAAAATTTGGAAATAGAACGACCTTATAGCGTCTCCGAAATGGGAGATGTTAACGCAAGCTAATGAGTATCCTGGAGAGTCAGGGGGTTGGTGAAAGTAAAATACGTGAACGAGCTTTCGCCGAAATTCTTGTATGCTTTCCAGGCTTCTTCAACTAGGGAATGATTTATCATGGATTTAATGACTCAATCAAAATCTCTTCTTGCTTTAAAAAGTTTAGGATACTTTTGAACTGCAGAGAAGTTGAGTTTGCCAAGTTCGGGGCGGAAAACCAATAGAGAAAGTGGAGAAAGTCTCCTCTGCCTATATCTGTGACCCTCCTGAATCAGATTCCTCTAGGTCAAGGCTAGCATAGGAACTTCCTTGAGGCCAAGTTCCTATCTCCCTTGCGGAGTTCTCAACCCCTGCTTTCTCTGCTTTTAGATTCTGCTGACTGCGTCAAGATAAATGCGCAATGTGCCAACTTTTTCAACTTGATCAATGGCTTTGAAAGTAGTCGGCTCCAAAACTTTTCTGACACTCGCACCTGTCCCACTTTCCCTGGTGGGATTATTCTAGTCTCTCTTTTCATTTCTTTATTCTTTATCAAAAGTAAGAAAAGCTTTCTCCAAAACTTTTATGATTGTCGACACGGAAGAGTTGGAAAATCATATTTTGTTTTCAGTGCCAGTAATAAGCCAATCTAATGTAAGGCAAAGGTTATTGCGAGAGTAGTTCACGAGTTGTGATTTTGATGTATTATCTTTGTTGTCGAACGTTGGAGAAACATAAACATTGCTATTTTTTAAATTTCTTAAAGAAATAATCAATTAAAAGAAATTCAGCTTAGATCTCATTTCATTTTTCTAAAACGGAGTGAAATAGGGCAGCTTTGGCATTAGAAACCACTAGAAATAAGGGATAATGTGGATAGTTTTTAAAATGATTACTATTTTGCAAGCGTTGCCTTAAATGTATGCTATTCGCGAATTCGGAAGCTGGAAATATGAGCTGGATTTCGTGGAAAAACAGCGGGTAGGGATTGATTTCGCGAAGTGTATCCTAGCGTCTGGATTGATCAATCAATGTATACTTTCTCCACACCAGTATACTCTATTTCACTTTCTCTGATCTATCATAGCAAATATGAGGATATGGTGTACTAAAAGTTTTTCCTTTGCCTTCTTCCTGCCCTGCTGAGATTGCAAAACTTTTGGCAACTTTCTCTCCTCTCTGTATAACTCGTATAATTACTTTGAAAACTAATGAAATTTGCATTTCAATGCCGAGATTCTCAAATGAATTTTAACACCTCCATTCAACTCTATCTAACTTTTCCTTTTCCATCTTATTCCTAATTGATTCCTCTTTCAAAAAGGTCACCGTAGGACCCATACAGGATTTAATTTTATTGAGAGAGCAGGAGAAAATTCATCTTCTGCTTTCTCCATAACGTCTGCTGGCATGGTATCAGAAATAAAAGACGAAGCTTGCTTCGTCATTTATTCCATACGATTCGAATACGCTTAAAGACTGTATCGCGGATTCGTTCATAGCGACAACCTCATGAAAACTATGACCTTGGCTAAATAAAGCTTCATTTCCTTGATATAATGGCGAGTCAGTTTGTATCTATAGTGCAGATTCGGGAAAATATCTTAAAATCAGTGAATAATAACACCGTGTATATAGATAAATTGTGTAAGAGAAATTGAGTGAAAGCTGCTTTCTCCGAAAATCGGATCGCCTCAATTCAGGACTTAAATCCTGAGACAGCTTTTGCATCCAACTCAACTCCAGATTATTATGTATAGCACATAAATTTCTCTGCAATGGGATGGAATACCATCTTTATTAATGGGCGGAGCCATTCCTATACAGGGTTGAGTGACGTCCGTCGGTCCGTCGGTCCGTCGGTCCGTCGGTCCGTCGGTCCGTCGGTCCGTCGGTCCGTCGGTCCGTCGGTCCGTCCTTCCGTCGGTCCGTCTGTGCGCACGATAACTCACGAACGGATTGACGGATTTACATTAAATTTTCATTATATGTAGTTAATACACTTAGGACCATCCCAGATGAATTTCGTCCATATTGGTTAATTAATATCAGAGTTACAGATAATTTAAGAGTCAATTAGTCATCACATACATGGAAATACATACGTTCCACTCACAAGGACGCTCAGCAGGCAGAGAGTGGAAAAGAGAAAGGAAAGCAGCGCACAAGCACACAGTGACGAGACTAGTTAGTAGAACAATACTGGAACGAAAACACTGTTCACACTACTGTGACTTAGTGGTTAGAGCTTGCGAGGGTCGAGGTGAAAGACGCGCGTCCGCATCCCGGCTAACTCTCATTTTTTGCATATCATTCCCATCAAACCATGGAATTTTAGTCATATAGTTTGGTGAGCCAGTGAGTTTTAGCAGTATAGTAATTCTGCAGATTACGGGGCGATAAGAGAAATTGCTTTTTATAGCAAATAAGAGCATACAACATTCCTAATTAGTATTAAATCATGGATTAATTGTTATTATGAAGTCTTAAACTTCTACATATTCTATCAATCCAAGGTTTTTAATAAAGCTCCGCCCATTGCATATTCGGTTACCCGTTTATTAATGGGCGGAGCCATTCCTATACAGGGTTGAGTGACGTCCGTCGGTCCGTCGGTCCGTCGGTCCGTCGGTCCGTCGGTCCGTCGGTCCGTCGGTCCGTCCTTCCGTCCTTCCGTCCTTCCGTCGGTCCGTCTGTGCGCACGATAACTCACGAACGGATTGACGGATTTACATTAAATTTTCATTATATGTAGTTAATACACTTAGGACCATCCCAGATGAATTTCGTCCATATTGGTTAATTAATATCAGAGTTACAGATAATTTAAGAGTCAATTAGTCATCACATACATGGAAATACATACGTTCCACTCACAAGGACGCTCAGCAGGCAGAGAGTGGAAAAGAGAAAGGAAAGCAGCGCACAAGCACACAATGACGAGACTAGGTAGTTGAACAATACTGGAACGAAAACACTGTTCACACTACCGTGACTTAGTGGTTAGAGCTTGCGAGGGTCGAGGTGAAAGACGCGCGTTCGCATCCCGGCTAACTCTCATTTTTTGCATATCATTCCCATCAAACCATTGAGTTTTAGTCATATAGTTTGATGAGCCAGTGAGTTTTAGCAGTATAGTAATTCTGCAGATTACGGGGCGATAAGAGAAATTGCTTTTTATAGCAAATAAGAGCATACAACATTCCTAGTTAGTATTAAATCATGGATTAATTGTTATTATGAAGTCTTAAACTTCTACATATACTATCAATCCAAGGTTTTTTAATAAAGCTCCGCCCATTGCATATTCGGTTACCCGTTTATTATATTTTCTCAATACTACATGTACGTATTCTGCGCTTTGGATGCGCAACAGCTAACGGTTGATGAACATATACGCGGACTTACATTGAGATTCCATCTGTGGTGGTGGCATAGTTATTCTGTCGGTGAAAGTAATTATATACTTAACAACTACAAATACGTACTGTATCCCCAAGTTAAACTTTTAAAAGCTTTCACTTCCAGAAGGCTTTCAGCCCACGCATTTACGCAGTCTATGCTCGCTCCAATAATAGAAAGCTGATGTTAGTTCTATTTTAGACTAGAAGTTGATTCGCAGCATAAACGTTTTCCGGGGATGGACTGAATGCGGACATTTATAGACGCGTATCATGGGGAAAGAGCTAAATCACCGCCTCCTCTTTCCCACTCGCTCTCTCTTGCAACTTTCTCTTCTCTCATCAAAGTTTCTGGAAGAGAACATTAAGGGGAGATGAGATGGGCTGCTCTCCTGTCTACCTCCAGCCCTGCGGAGGCCATTAGCGATGGAGTCATTTCATTTTTCTTAGTCACTTCGTCATTGTCGCTCCCTAACGGAGCTTCCCATGATGATCACCCTTTGAATCGTGGATCGATGTAGGATTTTTTCCCTTCATCTACCATATCTAGTCTACTCTATGCGCCTCCAAGCCACTCTTCCTACCAGGCCCACACATCTCAACTATCACTAAGTTCGATCGAGTGTGAATAATTAATTCTACTCATGACCTTCTTCAAGCACTGGCTTCACCGGCTGGAGAAAGTAGCACAAATTGCTGCTACCCTGCGGTCATACTCCTCTAAGTTATGTAATCTTCTGTTCACCTCCACTTGGTGTCTATAGGATTTAGGAGAAAGTACTGACTTCATGAGTGAGAGATTTAAACCCTGTTTTGAGCCCGTTGTAGATTTGTTTTCTTATTTAATCTCTTACGTATATTTTTGTATCGAGAGAAAGCTAGAGAAAGTGGAGAAATGTTGGATGTCTAAGGAAGACGTGCTAAAATTGCACAATACATATTCTTGTAGTACAGTCGTTTAAAATTCTACAAAAGTTATAAAATAAATTGCGTTATGCAAGAAGGACAAGACTGAACATTTGCTGTCATTTTGGTGGATGATTTAAAAGATTTTTTTTAAAAAAAAAACTCAAAACCTTCCTGGCAACATGTTCTCCGTCTTTTCGCTTCGTTCCACACATTTACCTCCTTTTATTCTTCCTTATATAATAAATTGTGATAAATCTCCCCTTTACCCACCTTGACAGTGTACCTCCCTGAATTATAGCTTTTGCTGAAAGAAGAGTAAAAACATTTTTACACGTCCACTGTCCATGTGATACATGGCGCTATAGAGTTTTATAGTTTTTTATCTTGCTTCTCGGCCAGCTTCAGTTTCGTTTAACTGCAGCATATCACAATTAACTAAAAGGTGGCAGTGCAGTTTATATTGCTATTTTTTTCAGGAATATTTTGCCGAAATTGCGAGCCTAAAGGTTCAAGGCCAGCTTTCATTAAAATGGGCGAATGAAGTCATTTGTTTTCTGAAGTTTTACTTTCAGCTGTCAGGTTTTTATTTCGGGACCGATGTACCTGTTCACACTGCATTCTGTTTAAGATCCTCTGAAACTTACATCTTGACCACTGTAAAGAACATTATTTCCTACTGTATTTATAAATTGCTTTATTTTTTCTTTTAAATGTGCATCTATTTCCAGTGTGTTTCTAGTTTCATTCTAAAAATGTTACGGGTGTTTTTAGTCTGAGCACTGCAAGAAAGAGCAAGGCTAAGAACTAAGGGATAGAACACAAAACACTCTGTAAATTTCAATTCCCGCGGAATCCTTCCAAGATTAACGCAAATAGGATTTGATCAATAAATAAACTTTTCATTTCCGTTTCGCATTCCTACTTGACATGACTTATATTGTGGTTGACTTTCTCTTGCTTCCCTTCCTCTTTGCCATCGTGTCTACAATAGTCAACCAACACTTTCATTTCAATTCCCTCCTACTCTCCTAAACTTGATTCAAAGAGCTTGTATAAAAAGGTAAGCAACTTGATTTCACAATGCTGTTTACCCAATCCTCAACTGAACATCGGCTCTAGTTTGGGTTTCTTTATTTTCAATAACCTTGACTTCTTCCAACCCATATTGTGGAAGGAAAGCTAGGCTGAAAAGAATTTTATCGTGTGTGATTTTCTAAAGCCGTTTGAGCTTCGCTCTTGCTTGCATAGTGCCTGAACCCTTCTTAACTTGAAAATACAGAATTGACATGTAAGAAGTAGCTTCATTTGATTTTCCAAAAAGAAACATACCATAATTGCACCGGAAATTGAATTTAAGACTAGCTTCAACGGAATTTCAACAATTTTCTCGAATATTTAAAAATGAATCTGATTTATAGAATTTTCATAAAATGCTTTTCGTAGCCGTCTGATGCGATGAATTTATACTTAAAAATTATTTCTATCTAACATCTGATTTTACACTTGTGTTGTATTGTCATTGTCATGTAATGAAAAAAAATCCCTTAGGTTGTGTTTCATCGCTTCCACCCACAACCAAGACGCGTGCCTTCTTAGTTTCTCGTTTTGATTCCCGTCTCACACTTCTTCAAGCTTGTAGTTTTATCTTCCGTAACAAAAAAACCTGTAATAATTTACTGCATAACACCGCCTACGAAAATAGAATCCGGATGCAGAGAACAAGTATATATAGTGCTGGAAAACTGTCCCTTTTTGGATACATCATCCTCATTTATAAGCGTCATCCCATTAGGAGGAAGATTAACGATGTAAGTGGGAGAAGACGGATACAGTACAAGAAAAAGAAGGAGGCGGAAGAAGAGGTATATTAAAATACTTATTGCTTCTCTAGAACTTTCTCTTCGCCTGATTTACGTTTATGGTTTCGGCGTAATTATCCCCAGGCTGATTTAAATCTGTGCTACATACTAATTGAGATTTTCTCGTTGCGTTTGCTTTACGTACTTGGTTATTTTCACAGCTAAAAGCTTGCTCATTCTGGATGCATAGATGTGTCACATCATACCTGGTAATCCATGCTTATCAATCAATGTCCTTTTGTAAATCAGATGAGACGCATGTATTCCGAGTTAGTGGCTACATGTTTTTTCCCCTCTATTTTCTTCTATTTGCGTTCCATTCGCTCCACTTATCCGCCTTATGCAGAATATCTCCTTCCGGCATCCTTTTTCCCTACCGGAGAAAGCAACTTGAGTGCTAGTGCAAACTCACATATGTAATGGGAAATAACCCATCGTCTGCTGCTCTGGAAAGCTTGTACTCTCTCCACCTTCATGAAAATCTTGCTATGCACGACATCCATTCGTGCAACACCTACGTGCATACTGGTTACTAATGGCTTGTCCTAGATTCCCGGGAAGGGCTTGTGGCAGGTGAACGAGATTTCTATCACGTTTTGCTCATATTTGACCTTCTTCCAGAAGCCTTAAGGTCTAATAGGAAAACGCCAGGATATGGAAGGGTGATAGGATTATGATGGCAAAAGGATTCTCAAGTCCGGGTAGGATTATCCTTGAATTTTTTTACTTTACCCGGTGGAAATTTCTTTCCTCCGGGAAACTCTGCCCCGTCTCTTCTCATCTTCTTCCTTCCTGCAAACTGGGTTATTGAAGGTGAAACCAAGCATGAGATTTGGAATGAAATTGCAAATTTGGACGCATCAAATCGATAGTACGACATGGTATCTCATTCGCATTCAATTTTCTATAATTTACAGGTCAATTCCTTCCGCTACTTTCTCCTTGCTTTCACCCTGGTGAATTGGCCTTAGCGTGAGCTACGCTCCATGTGGTACGGCGTATTCCGTATTTTTCATTTACATTTACCGAAATTTTCCCTTAGGGTTGATGAGAAAATATAAGGATGAAAACATACGAGGTAGAGGGAAAAGGAACCGCAGCATCAGATCTTCCGCTTGGTAAGGTTTTGGTATGCTACATTCTCTCTTTTGCTTTCCCCTGTGAGAAAAACGCTACCTTCCCATCATTTTTAAAGATGGCAAGCATAATATTTGTATGAGTAGAATGTCCTTATTTTAGCCCATCCGAGCAAGAGAAAGCAAAAGAGAAAGTAGAGACGGCAAAGAGAAGGAAAAGTATAGCTGCTTTTCTCCAGGATTTTCTCTAGGTTACTGCTGCCAGAGAATTTTAAGCTTTCCCCGCTTTTTCCAGTTCGTAGAAGTAAGTTGACGAAGAGGAAATTCATCCATGCAATCCTCTCGTTCTCAATTTCATATTCCCAGAATGAAGAGGATTCAGCCGCAAAGCACAAATTCAGCGCAAAATTCCAACTCCTCAAGAGCTCAAGTCTCTCAAAGCTTAAGGACCTCTGCCGGGTGGAATGCATGCTTGGACTGAAAAATCTAAGAGGGTCTCTGCTAGCCTTACCTTCTTCTGTTTGTGATGCTTACGCTCCACTGTCTGGAATCTTGAACCAAGATGAAAGTACCCTCCGGCATTCGCCTCGGCAGAGTCTGCTACATCTTTCATTTCGGAGAAAATTGAAAATTCCTCTGTTTTCTCCACACCCTACTTGTAACTTTCACCAGGATTATAGCACTATACGTATACAGACGACCGTAGGGGTACATTGTCTTGGATTTGAAAACAGGATGTAAAATTGCATTGCGTATGTAAAAAAACAATGAATCAAGCTGGAACATCCGGATGCAAACATATTCAAAGAATATTCAGGCATATTTTCTAGTTTTCAAATCCCAAGGGCGTAAAATATTCAGAAGGATGTCAAGATCTAAGAATGGGTTAAGATTTCTTGCTTTTACACACATCTATAGCGGCTTTTACCACGAAAAATGAAATTGAGCTTTTCCTTTTAGCATGATTATGCCCTGTGTTTACTATCGTCGTTGAGCTGTTGAGAAGTTGCAAGGATCTACTGGGAAAATGTTTTAGGATATTTCCCTAGAAGCTATTTTATGTATTGCCCCAGGGGTAACCGTTACCGTTGCGTTCAAATTTGAAAACTAATTCGTCCATGTACCAGACAGGAACTCGTATGACAGAGAAAGTGTTACTGTAATTCGTCAAATTTTAATTAAACTTAAAACTTGTCAAAATATTATTAGCAGCCGCCTCCATGTACCTCTGTCACCTAAGGCTATTTCTGTAAATTTGCTGAGCAAATTTTCTAATCTTTACAAACTTTCTAATTAGCACTTGACGTACTGAATATCTCGCGAAGATAGCGCCTGCAGATAAGAAGCTTGAAAATTGTCCTCATGTTATGATCTGCAGTATAATTGGCGATAATTTACAGAATTTTCCCCTAGTGCTCGTCAACCTGAGTGAGTGGCTGATACAAATATGAAAAGATTTCCCCAAGGATCTTGAGGAGGATTGTATAGCTTAGTTTTCAGAGTTATATTATTGAAAGAAATTATTTTGCAAGAGAACTTTCACTACTCCTGGAAATATCGTAATCATACACCTCCCACTCGCGGCTCCTATCCAATTTACAGCTTATAGAATAAAAGAGTTACTTAGGGCGCGAGGGTGTAAATAATTTGTGTTAATTTAAGCTCTTCTGGGCGGAATGATCAACAAGAGACAAATATCACCCTAGAAGGGCTGAAGCCTCTTTAAAATTCCGTGTCTTTTGTAGATTCTTTGAGCTGGGTGTGAGGAGATAGCGGGAGGAGGCGCAGAGGAGGAGAGAGATAAGGAGAAAGAATGGCTTTGAGAGGATTCAGAGGTGTTTGAAAGACTCGTATAGAAAATTTAACGAGCTTCCCGCTCGCTCCCATGTTTCTTGTGTTATATATCTATCTCCGCAGTACTGAGAGAAAGTTCATTACTCATTCATGCAATGCCTTTCCCTGTCTTTCTCTCTATGGATTTAACTTTGGCCTAGTTTTTGAGAGAAAACAAGGGAGCGAGATGACATGCTCCCCTCAACATACAAGTTTCTCTGCCAGCAAAAAATACTAACGTTTTCCTCTTCATAAATCTACATTTCTTTAAAAATTATTCGTGATAAAATTGTATCAACATTCCATCATGTGTTAGCGAGCAGAATTTTCTCTTGATTTTTTGTTACAGCTTGTGAAGTATCCTTACAGCAGGTTCAATTACAAAAAAAAAGTTTCTGTCTTGTCTGACGGTTGCTCAGCTAACGAGCTGCATGTTTTTACCGGCTAACAAGAGGCAGAGCTGTAGGGAAATTGTTTTTTCAGGTTTTCCGTACCGACCCGTAATGCCTCGTTCAAGTAAAGTAACCTGGATTCCAGCCCCACCCTACTATTAATATAGGCCCCCCTTTCTATTCCGAGTTGCCTCTCAGCTATTCACTTGATTCTATTTTCTGCGCAGTAAAGCTGTCGGCTTTGATAAATACGTTTGCATCAAGTCGCAAATTGAGTCAATTAGTGGATTAACTCTTGGATTGAACGAGAAGACACTGGTATTATGGTTTCTCGTCGCAAGCTTTCTCTTTATGGGCTGCTACTGTTCTGAGTGCTTTCTCCGGTTAGATGTGGTTAGTACTTTCACTGGATTTACAATGCACAACTAAGCAGTTTATTGCTACTTAAGTGTTGCGAGTCTGTGCGTTTTACGGAATAAAATTTGAAACTTTCTCCGTACTTTCACCACGTTTAAGATCAACTACCGTTGTAGCTGTAATGCTCTTCAAAGCCCGGATGCAAATGTTTTTCACAGCGGTTTTCATTCAGTACAACCGCTTTTACCACAGGTGAAAGTTTCCTGAGTTCCTAGGTTCTATCGCAGGAAGTGGAGAAAGTCCTTCACATATGAATTTGGTACAGGAAACCGCAAAGCTTGATTCGCTCAATTTTGGAATGAATGCCTAATGAGTCTGAGCTCTTTGTGGAAATATTTTCAACCGCAGAAATTATTTTAAAGCTTCTCAACTAGTACACTTGCTGTAAGCGTTTGCTTGCCCTGCTTTGGAACTTGTCCTAGCTTTACTGGAATATGTATGACAGGATTTTCAGCAAACTTGTAGGTCGCCTGGAGATAATAAGCGCGCAACTATTTGAAATAATGACGGAATTAGTGACATAAGCCACTCAAGTATCCAATCCTCTTACAAGTTGATATTAAGCCTCCAGTTATTACTTAAGAACAAAGGAATCGCTTTTCCATTTCATTCATTCTGTGTAAGATGGTTCTACTCAAAATCGTCCAACTGTAAAATACGTTGTGTATATTCAGGAACTTACATATAGACTCATTTGTAGCATGTTGATAACTATCATGAGTTGTTCCTAACAAATGGTCCCCTCGAAATTCTATCTGTCGTGCGCATCCATTAGCAGGATATGCAAATAGTGTTCTAATATTCAATCTGATGAAAATATACTTAATTCGTCCCGGTATCATTCTTATATCTCATCATAGTCTTCAGATACACACGCAGTCTGCTTCGGTTTTCTTCCATTCGACTTTCTCCAGCTTTCTCCCCGCGAAATCTAGAGAACGTTAAGTATGTCTTATCTGCAAGAGACAGATATCCGTTTAAAGGAACCAATGTGGTGCTTGCTGCAATCTGATGAAACGGGAGAAAATTTGCTTTCTCCACCGGCACAGTATTCACGCCCTTGCGTAATTCAGATCTAAATTATAGAAAGTATTTCCTCCTCTGCATTCTCGCTCTCTCTCAAATTCACGTCTTCAGCGTAAGAAGAAGCAGAAGCATAATTGAGAGAAAGCTGGCTTTTCCTCGTACAACCCATTTATTTCTGCAAACATCTGCTCCATATAATTATGTCCTCTTTTGCTATTTTCAACGCGAAATTTGATACACACACAGAATACCACACACGGAACCGCAACATGATCATTTGCTTGCCACCACCACATAGTGCACTAGGCCCGAGTAGCTCTTAGGTTGAGATTCTCACGGTACTTTCTCCTCGAGAAAGCTCCGGAAGCGACATAGACTATCCCTTGTTTTTACTGTTATACAACTGTATGAGGTTACAAACGTGTTCCTTTCACGTTGTGCCTGAGACAGACAGACATTTGCTGGTTCAAGCAAAATTTTTCTTCCAACCTTAGAAAGAGCACACCGAACCAGACAGAGCTTTCCTTTTCTTCCGGTGCACTACCTAATTTTCTGATTGTCACGTATTTTTGCAACCTTGTCCTTGTTGGTTTTCTTATGTCTAACAAAAGCCTGTCGACAATATATTTCCTCATATTTTCCCAAACTTTCTCCACAAGGATTTATGGTCACAGTCACGATGTTCGGCGTACACTTGCCGTACATTATTTTCGCCAGTTTTCTTCACGCTTTCTCCAGTTCTCGTTACAAGGGCGACGGTAATGAAACAAAATTTTCTATTCCATCCCATCCTGTCCAATTACTTTCAAGGCTATTTTTTATGCAGACGACAGCCCTTCCCTTCATGCTCGACTGAGTTTCCCATCTAATAACATTCATCTTTTACCTTGCTTTCGCCTACTTATCCGGACTGTAAAACTAGCCCGGGAGTAATATAAATATTCACACTTTTGTAAAAAGTTTCTCCGCTTTTATTCCCGCCTGGTTCCTGATTTCCAAAAAAACTTTTACAAAATCCTATAAACTTTCACCCGGTGCTTTCTCCATTTAAACTTGTTCCCCGCCTTCGAATGCAACTCTCTGCTTTTGCTTTCACTGAAACTCTTTTACGATCTTTTTTTATTCTCGTGACCTGGGGTGCATCAAAATTAAAAAAGATCGTTCCCTCCCTCTCTTTTTCACAATTAGTTACGTAAACTATACCTGGCTGTCCTAATTAACCTGCGACTTAAAGGGAGGTCGGGTGGAACTGATTTTATCTACGATTAACGAGGAAAATGGAAAAGAAAAAAAGTACCCTACTTTTAATCCGCGCCAACCAAGTGCACGATAGTTAGCCGTAATGGCGTCGCTTTCTCCAAGAAAGCTTATGTGCTTTATCGTACTAATCTCACAAAGACCGAGCTTAGGCAAAGAACTAATTTTTTCTGATGACCTCTTTTTGTAAACCTAGTTGACCTCAAGCCTTGCTAAGTTTTAGCCCGAACAATCTAATGACCAAGAGAAAACGGCGCCCTGAATTAATTTGAAAAGACTTGTACAATTTTCGACTGAATCTTAAAGCATATAAGCAGTCGTTGAATATTTTTGTCTCGCTCTTTAGGCTCTATGGCCTACATAAAAACAAAAGCCACATAGAGGAAGAGCGTGAAGCGGGAAAATAATAATCTTGTAAGGGTGATTTATCCTTAGGACGCACATTTTCTTGTAATTTAAAGCTATTGATATCGCTTCCCGCGGAATTCTTCTAAGGGCACGTACATTTTAAAAGCAATTCCGCAAAGACTCAAACAAAATTGCCGAAATATCTGTGACTGTTTTATAAAATATTCGTATAAGCTTGTATAAAAACACGTCTAAAATTGCGAGCTAGGATGAAAATATTCAGAAAAATATGCAAGCATTTCTATGTGGAAATTCAATTTGTGAGTGAATTTCGCATGTTTGTAATTTCGAATGCTTTGCAAGTATTACTTCCAGGCAGCAACTGCACAACATGAAAGCTTGATTAAGAGGTTAATTTGCAGCCGTATCTTTTATCTGTGCCCCGGTGATTACTGATTACCTGCTTGCACAGTTGCTTGTTGATTGGAGCACGCTCTTGCGCCAATTTGCCATTTTGCAGCTAAAAATATGCATTTTTTTTGCAGTTTTGTTATCAAACTTGCGTGCATAAAACTCATTCTAAAAAATCCAATCACCAGCCTATATAACATCAGGCTGCCTGATTCAGGCGTGAATAATGGAATTATGTATTTGTATAAACTCTGTCGTTGCGAAACTTCCGACTTAAACTAGAGGCGCAATTTAATTTTTGACAGTACAAAAATTGAACACAAAATCAAGAAATTAAGTAGGACTCACAGTAAGTATCAGTTGTCAGTCTGTCGATGGTGTCTTGCTTCAGCTTGGAGTTTTTCTTTCCCATCTTAGTTGAGTGAAAGACTTATTTTGCTTGCCTTGTAAAAACGAGCCTTTTTAAGAAACTCTAAGAGCTAATTTGAGAAATCACCAAGGGATCTTCTACTAACCCTTTTTCTCTTATCACTTTCTTTGAAAACTATTACAAAAGAAAGTAGCTTCAAAGTTGAGAACCTTGAAAACTTTGATGGCAGTTTTGACCAGACAAACCTACTATTTCTTATTTTGCACCAAAAGGAAGAACTGCCGAGAATGCACCCAGGGAAATTATGGCTGTTCACTCAGAGCGAGTTGTGTACGTAAACTGCAAAACACTTGCTTCTAAAACTCACACAAGTCAGCGTCACTTGGGACAGTGAAGAGAATTACGTGAGACTGGAATTTCCTCCACGAGTTTTTCTGCTGAAAACGAGCTTTGACACGTATATTTGTGGGGGTAAGCTTCTCCTCCAGTACCTTATGCAATGCAATTGTACCAACTGGTTCTAGTTTTCACAAACACAAGTATTTCTATCCTTTAGCTACTTGAAGCAGGACCCGCAGGAACGATAGATGATTTGGATGGTTGTTCTGGTCTGGTAGGTAAGAATCCTTTCACCAAGAGTCACGATTTCGAGTAATTTTTTACCAAATCATGAGCCACGAAAAAACTGACAGCTCTGCTACTTCTTCCGCTTTTCTTTTTGATCATGCAACCTACTTTCACCGACTTTCTCTTTAGGTAGAAGTTGGAAGGATGACGGTAAGAGAGTTGCGGTACGTTCTCGCTTTTAGCCGTGAGGATTAAATATTTTAGCTTTCACTACAGCACCCTAATGAGCTCATTACCCTTCTTCTTTCAATGACACTTGATTTGGCTAGATGTGTGATACACTGGATAGGTTGACTTACAACCACTTCATCCACTTTCACCTTTCAATCTGAATATTCTACAGATATAGAAGCGACTGGGAACATGCGAACATCTCCTAAAAGAATTCTTAAGGGCAGCAGCATCAATGAACTTTCTCTTTGAGTCAAAGCCTTTGACTTTCTCCCCTCTTGTCTTTTTACTACTATAGTCCTTGATTGAGTTTAAGTTGATTGGAACTGACGATAATTTAAATTTTCTACAGCTTCCTGCTTGAAATTACAACTTTCTCCAAGAGAAAGGGGGGAGAGTGATGAATTATGCGACCCTGGAGAAAGTAAGTCGAGTTTTTGCAAATATTGCAGCTACACCTGTGAATACTTCAAGTAAACTATGCCCAGAGGATTTACTTGAAAGGGTTGCTCTCACTTGAATCTCGTTACCTGTACCAGGCCCGAAAATGTACACACCATTCGCTAAACTTCACTCTACTTTCACACACACAAACCCTCCTATGCTACTGCACAAAAGAAAGTAAATCTTCGAGGAAGTGGAAGTGATCTTGCTTTGGTGAAATCCACAAGAGGACTGGGGATCTTTTCTGCCCTGGCTGTGGGTATTCCCTGCCTGTTTCAAGGATTCGTGCACATACTACGTAGGTAGAAGCCACCATGCAAACCTCCCACGACCTTACCTACAACTGTGAAGCAGCAAAGCTTGCAACCTACTCGACCGGCACGTTTCTTTTCAACGTATATGTCTCCGGCATTCTGCGCTGTTTTGCAGGGTTGTTTCAAATGCTTGTGGCGCTTGCATTTTTTTCTTGGCGGAACCCGGGAATTCTCTGCAGGAATCGCATTGAAATTCTAACGAGTTGTCAAGCTAAGAGAGAAAAAGCAGTTGCAAAAACAGAGTTAGCGTTTCTCCAAAATTGCAAATGATGTCTCTAGGGTAAAAGAGCCTAACTTTCTCTGCTTCTTGTAAACAGAAAAATTACCATTGAGTTTCATTGCTAGATTCTATAGATGAACCCGCTGTTACGTTCAAGACTGCTCTAGTTCTAGGTTATCGGCTATCGGTAATCTATACTTTCTTTGTGCAGTCAGTTTGTGTAGTAAGGCAACGGGCAATTTCTCTCTCTTTCTCCCCCGAACCTTGCATATTTCTCCTGGCATTAATGATTCCCGGTTCCATCTCCATCCCACCTGCCTTCTGCAGGAGTCGATGGGGTATAAGAAAAAGAGCAGAGACGGGAGGGATGGGGCAGGGTGGGAGAGAGGCGGGTAAGCTGGCGAGGAAAAGTTGGAGGGAAAGCAAGTCATGGTACAATAGCTCTGCCATCACCAACAAAAGCAGCCACAAGAGCTCACTTACTCTAACTCAACCTTTTCCCGACATTCTTTTTCTTTTAGTGAGTAAACGGAGGCATCACCACGTCAACTTACACGCCCTCTCATCCTAGAGCCCTGGATATTCTCTCCGATCGAATTCCAATGTGCATCCTGGGAACCAAACCTCCGGACTAACCAGCTCTATACTGTCTTTGCAACCCTTTCCGTGCGAACATTACGAAGAGGTAGGGATTTCCGTAGTCCCAGGCTGAAACCCTACTCCATCTAGACCATTGCCATGGTCGCTTTCTCCTTGACTTTGTCCCACCACCGGGCTTAGCGCATGTCTCATTCATTAAACCGGAACCCTCTGGAAGCAACTGAATAAACTTTCACTCTGCAGTCCTTGATGTCCACGTCTTCTTCCCTTCGGTCTATCCAGGACAATATCCGTGCTTTCTCCATCTGAAACTGTGTAGAGGTTTGGGTTAACATGACTCGCTTAAAACTTCCAGCTCATTACTTCCCTCGACTCCACTCAACAATCCTGCCAGCGAATATTTACATGCTTTTAGATACAACAATTTTAGCCTGTCAGTTCTGAGGAACGATTCTTGCTTTTACGCAAAATGCATCGATGCAAATCGGGTGGATACTCGATGGATTGTAACAAAATAAGGAGTATAGTTCTGGAGAAAGTTAGGGTATTTCACCATAACTCTCAGCATTTTCTCAACAAGCTGAGTCGAAAACTGAATGCAAGTTTATGAGCCCAGTGGAGCCAGGCAGATTAATATTGTTAGTTGCAACAAAATCCTTATACAGGTTGAAACAAAATATATATAAATTCAAGCCGTGTGAACATGTTTTTTATTTGATTAAATTTCAGCTGGAGAAAGTAACGATGGGCGTGTATCTTGTAGAAGTAAAAGTGTAATTTGATTTTCGTGGCTGATGTACCTATAACTTAAAAAAGTATGCAATTCCAATGATGACGATGAATACTGTTGGCAAAGGCCTTTTGAAGTACCTACTCGAAATCACATCAAGGCGAACCCGAAACGGTCAAGTACCTTCGTGCATACCTGGCACATAAGCAGTAGGCTGTAAAATAATATTAAAGGGTCTGAAAAATAATGCTGAGAACTACATCAAGGGCGGATGGATTCCTGGTTGAGGTAATGTTCCGCTCGTTCAGTTACTACATTAGCTTCAATCAACAAAGGTTGTTTTTCTATGAACGCTCACGCTAGATAGTTCTAGCTTGCGTGATACATTCCTAGACGGCGTGTCAATATTTCACCAGCCTCTTCATTCTCATTAGACCATTTGTATTCCCATCAAACTTTCTCCTTTCTTCTTTTACCCTGCATTATTTTCCGTTTCAATTCATTACCCTCACTCCAGAATTCAATCAGACTTTCACTCTACCACGACACTTTTAATCAATTATTTCACCTTGATTTCCTCCTACGCGTTCAGACTGAGTTCTGATAGTGAACATGGAGCGTGGCTCAGAATTGGCGGGAAATCCAAAAAATCAAACCCCCATGTTGATCCAAGGATAGGATTTTAAATTAAATGGTATTTTGTGCTTCAAAGTATGTTATTATTCGTCTCTCTGTTTTACGGCAAAGTTTCTATTACCTTGCTTTTACCTTTATGTTTGGTAATTATGCTTTTTCCGGGAGCTTTCTGAACTGTTGAATTGGATATAAAATATATTATTCAATAAGATTGTACTGTGCAAAGATTCCAACAAGCTTGGATAATCTCAGTAATTTCGTGAAATCACGCTCAACGCTTTGTAACCCACAGTCGGTGCTTTATCCAGCGTCAAGTTGAACTATAGAACTAGCCCTAATGTTGACGTTACAACTAGCACAACTTTCTCCAGGACTTTCTCAGTTATCAACCAATTCAAGTTATTCAATCACTATCGCGTTTTGTGCGTCTATGAACTCTTTCGCTTGATCGTCAATTACAATGTTTATTTACCACGACTTTCTCCAGATCTCCTTGTAATTTATCTATCATGCCTGAAACATAGGTCCACAAATAAGCTGGTTGGAAAGCAGAGACTGACATGATGCTATTACTGGAGGCAGCTGAAAGTAATTGGCCTCGACTGACAATGGTAATGGTTCGATGCAGATACTTTCCATCCTTTCTCTATCCTCTAAGACCAATATTCTGAAATAACACGCTAAATTTCAGTCACGAAACCGATTCTCATGCCAGTTACTAGTTATAGAGACTGTTATTACAGAAACCATATGCATATTTTGTTGAAATACGATAATGCTTTACCATGATATTGAACCAACCAGATCTTTTACTTACGTCCAGTTGGTTTTGCTGGGAATATTCGCAAATTTGACAAGGACAGAGAATAATCTGCCTGTGTTAGTAGAATAGAAATATAAAGTAGACTTTCACCAGTTTTCTCCATGATTTCTTCAAGGTGAAAATATTTTTATTCCTGCTCCGCCAATTTACTTTATCCAAGCTTAGAATCAGACCGTTGTCTGTGCCAGAAAAATTCGCAGAATGCTTGGATTTCGCCAAGTTTACTTTTAATTCCTATTAAGAAGAGTAACCTAAAAGAAAGGCGGTAATTACAAAAATAATCAAGAGTAGCAAAAAGAATTCTCCCCTTTATGCAGGCAGTGCATTTTATTGGTGCAGCAAACTTTTAATATTTCGCTCACGCTTTCTCCCGCTTTCTCCAACCCATAGCTGAGGAACTATGAAGTCTATGTTAGTTGGCTTTGTTTGTAGTGTTTTTGAGTGAAAGATTTTAGCAACTGTTCTGCCTAACAGGCTGATAGTTAAGGGTAAGTATGGCCCTGGGATTATTTTCTCTGGAGCTAATCTGGTACAAGTATTAGCCGTTAAGGGGAGGACGAGGAATGAAAACTTTTTGGAGTTTTGCAAATGGTTAGTGCAAGACTAGAAGAACGTCATGTATTGCATCTTGGACGATGACCATGAACAAAAGTTTAACCATTTACGCCCTCTTAAATTATTTTGAGGAAAAGAGTTCTTCCACAATGTGAAGTTTAAAAAGTTATCACAGTAATAGTACGACGTACAGCTGATTCGCTTAGCTCGCAGCATGTTTTCTTGAGTATTTGTCTTACATTTTTGTATTACGAAACTCTGTCCCCATACACCAACTACTCTTCATTCTTAACTTTTATATGTATATTCATGCTCAATGTGTGAGAACTTTGTTTCAGACAATAGCAAACTTTGTCATCTTCAGAATGAAATCTCAGAATTATCACAGTAGAGCGTGGAAGATGCTTGTAAAACAAAGGTTCAAAGAAGGATAAGATGCTGTCAGAAGAGCATAATTCCGCAGTCTTTATCACTTGTTTGCAGCCGGAGATTAGTCTCTTCATTCACAAATACTGAATCCGTACTTCACGTTATATGCTGATTAATTATATTTTTTATCATACGAATCAATTTTGGTTGCTACAACCATGACATAATTTTGAGAGCCCGTGTTAAGCAACCGGTGCTTCAGATGGGAAGGGCTATAAATGCGGGGTATAATCTTACTAGTCTTGAACCCAGATACTTCTAATGTATAATATAATTTTGGGAAAAAAATTAAAAATATTAGTTCCTTAGATGAATTTTAAGAAATTCCACACAGCGCTTTACGTGAATTTTTTATTCGCAAAAGAAAATCATCTAAGAAAAATCAAGCCATTCAACATGCTAGTCTGCAAAGGATTTATTTAGCGAAGCAAATGGTTGAGACGTGGAGAGGGTATTTTATTTTGCAATTTCAAAGGTGCCATATTGCATTTGTGACGGAAGCTGTGCCTCGTGAAGAAGCAAGTTAAAAGGAACTGGAAAACTGGGATCAACCAGTGTGGCGGAGTGAATTGATCTAATACGTTTGCTTTCCAGGGTTTCGCATTTGACGGGACGGGGCTTGTGCTTATGTGGCTGTGGCCGTCTGTGGCAATGAGCCGAAAGAGTACTTGCTTCTGAAAAAATTTAATTAAAAATATAAAGGATCGTACGTCATTTGGATTGATTATGCTATGCACCGCTTTATTTGTCATTTTACTTGTGTAGGCGGAATTCGCAGGATTTTCCATAATCTATTTAGCCTTTTCCGTTGCTTTCACTCACGGTAGGGCAGATGGGGCAGGATGGATGCATATTATTTCACAGCTCTGTAGCTTTATCTATAGATATTGTATACACATATTAATTCTCGTAGAAACGTTGGCGATAGAGGCGCGAAGGACATGGCAAAATTAGTTAATATGTACGTTGCAGACTTATTTTGCAAGAGCAGGATCCCAGTTTTATCGGATTTCTATATGTCTCTTTAAATGAAGCTGGAGGACCCTGGAAATCGTCTAGTTTCCCATGTATTTGAACTTGAACATGCCGCCCGTCAGGCAGGCCACAGCATCCGCATCAGCAGATCCTGACTAGGAATTCAGTTGATCCTGATTATATGCATATTTTATGCAGATCTTACTCAATCTGTCGCCCCAGCAAAGTTACACACTGACTAGCTCACAGACGTCCACCCGATCATAAGCAACAGCGTTTCTCTTTCAAGGGACAGGGGAATCTCTAAACAGGATCCTCTCTCGTGGCTGTGGCTAACCGTGATATTCGCACAAACCCCGCTGTCCCATTAGAGATCCTTTTCGCTAGTTAAATTAATCCTCTATAACCCTCAAGCATTAATTCTTGTATATTTGATAGCTTTTGCACTTAAATCTTTGCAAAACACGTGAGAGGCTGTTGAGAATAGGAGAAATGATTTGAATAGGGAGAAGCACAGGCGGCTTATATTCTGTTTGTTTTTAGGACAAAATGTATACCGAATTGTGACGAAGAGGATTTATGAATATTCCTATACAAATTTTCGTAGAGAAAGCATTGAGTGAAAATTGAATAATCTGAATTATTTTTGTAGCCAATTCGTTGCAATCCTCCATCACAACGACCTCTGGTATCACGGTTCATGAGTGAAAGCGGTGAAAGTTGTAAAAATGTAACCCATGGATTTGAAAATAAATTCTGCTTATAAGTGTAGAGACGATAAGTTAAGGAAATCACTGCGGTTAAAACGGTGTTTGCTGATTGAACGGATAGACTCTAAGGCCCAATAATTGGAGGAGCACATTTTTCACCCAAGCTTAAATTAATCAGCCACAAAAATAAACTCCGCATATGCAGTAGTTTTATGAGAAAAACTTTTTCATCTTCTCATCAGATAATTTTTTAACTACACATAATAAACTGTGTTCAGTATGAGTACATGAATTTTATTACATAATGAAATAATTTATAGAATTAATCTTAGTATATTCATTATCTCCAAAAGCTACCAAGTTTTAAACATGTACATTCTTGAGACAATTCACCATTTGTATCTTGTCTATGTTGTACGCTCAACTGATTGCTCCAATATAATGTATATTGTAATGATTTCAATTAGTTTATCTGGTAAAAAGTTGTGCAGTTTTTACGACACAACAGAACGAATTACTTGATTAAACTTTTGTCTGTTCCCAGCTACGTTTCTGCGTGGTTGTTGCTTTCAGAATTTATTAAAATATAATATTAATATTTCTTGTGAGAGTCGGGCTCAGAAAAAAATATCGCATATGTTCTCAACCAACTTCCTTGACATGCAGCGGAAAATCACGCTATAAATCTCTTCCATAATTATTTTTTAATTTATCTTAGGCCCCATCTCCACTCTGAAAACGGGCTGGTCTCGTAGCGACTGAGATCCCATAGCAACACCGTAGAACGTTCACACTATGAATGAGTATATAGGCTTATGCTTATATACTCATTCATAGTGTGAACATTCCAGTGTGTTGCTATGGGATCTCAGTCGCTACGAAAGCAACCCATTATCATAGTGGATATGGGGCCTAACTAATAGCTACCTAAATAGCTACTATTAAATTATTGAAGTACCAGTATATGTACAATTGAGAACAATTATAACAAATAATCTATTCAAAATTTCTAAAACCTGTAGCAGAAATGCTATCACATTTAATGGACTTGATGATTTCCTTGACAGCCAAAATTACATCAAGGTATTCGCATTGAGTCTTCATTTGCCCCCAATAATTCTCAGTATTTAGTTTGTTTATGTTTTGGACCAATAAGTAAATGGTTCAACTTTGATTCACCCATGTTACAGAAAATACACAAATCTGGTCCACATATTCTAGAATTGGCAATGCAATTATGGAATTTACGAACCATTTTGAAATATTTATTCGAACTCGGATTTACTTTGAAAATTTGCAACAGAAAAATTTTTGAAAGTAATAAAATTATGCTGTAAAAAAGAAAAGTTTTTAAAACATTGGAAAAGATTTTGAATTTATAATTAGTGATTGCTAAAATAAATTAAACAACAAAACGTTATTTTATTGCATGAATATGCTACACAATTTTTGCCTTTGGATTTTAGCAAGACAAGATCCTGCATTTGCTCTGCATTCTGTATCTTCTGTGTGGATTCCTGCAAGTAAGTTGTGCTCATGATGTCAACAGGTGAATCCGCTTGTTTACTGCATCCGGCTAATTCAATTAAGTATTAGCTCTCAAGTCTCCGAAAGTTACAGCCGGAAGCCTACAGCGACACGTGTTATAAGCTGGCAGCATTCGGAGACTTGGCTAACTGCTAGATATTGTAGGCTTCAGACGTGGACGAAGTAGACTTGGATGGGAAATATTTCCAAATGCCACGAACAGTGGCAAGGCTTTGTTGTCATAAGAGAGGTGTACTTCCTCCGGCACCTCCGACTTCTGCCGGTGTGCTTTCTTGCTGCCTTCCTCCGGAAGGTTTATTTCCCGCAGGCTGTGCTATTGATCCTTTCCTCGCCCCTCTTTGAAATAATCCTACAAAAGTGTTCCGGAATTCCCGGGAAAATAAACAATAAATGTAAAATGTGAGCGAGTAGTTTGTGACCTCCAGAAAATTTGCCGTGGCACGGAATATCTGCAAAAGAAAATCACAAGGGAAATTTATCATCTGTTTCATTTTCCAACTCGTCTATCCCCTTCACCAATATCACGGAAAACTTGTTTACTCGCTACCAATCACATCCCTTTCACCCATCCGCTTTCACCGACTTTCTTTTTCCGCCCACCTCATACTCAACAGCCTTCATCAAGAGTTCTTGATATAACAGCATTGGCACTACACATCTCTAAACAAAAATCCGCCAGACCGCTGCCTACCTTTACCCTCAACCTTACCATCAGTACCGCACCCCTACTTTGTACTTGCTAGCATTGCGCACCTAATCAATCATTCTTTAAACAAACATTCTTTCATCTTTTCAAATTCTTTCCCCCATATTCACCTTACAATAGAATAGACAACAAGAAAAAATTGAACCTATACTCTCTACTCTTAGCATCAAAAATGCCTACACCTCCTTAATTCCATATTGTTAAAGTTAGCGCTTTTGCTCTCTCCGTCAAAGGGTTGACTTGACTTTCTCCACTTTCACCTTTCCCTCACACACATTTTCCCTCGCCTTCCTTTAATGCTCTGATCCAAATTCAATATATCTGAATTTTTGCTCTCATCTTTTTGACTCTTGTTATGTAATTACTTGCTTGAATCCATTGAAATTCCATTGCTGCTTTACGAGGAGCAACTCGGCAGAGATGAAAAGAACCTTCCATTTTTTCAGCAGCTCACCTGTAGCTTTTAGACTCAGCCAATTTGCCAGCACGAAAGAAAGTATGAATAGGGAAGAATGCCTTTTTTCAATTTTACTTTTCGGTTCCCTCACCCACTATAAAAGCTAATTTAAACCTATTTTTTTACTTTTCTTAATTCATTCTTTATAGCGGAAGTCGTGCTGATATTTCTTAAGAAAATGCTTTGATATGTACACTAACTCTTTTGTAAGCTGGTGACGTGGGTGTTAGAATTTAGATTAGAATGTCAGATGCACTTCTCCTATTACGGATGCTTTAATCTCTATTATGTATTTCCTGCATGACCATTTTTGTCGCCTCTACGTTCGCCCTATATGACGATGGCATTCCGCCTTTACAATCTTCAAACCGGATGTCGTTATTTCAACTGGGAACCGAAAACGAAAGACAACTAAAGAAAAAAAGACCTCTTTCAATCTCCTCATTCAATTCTTCAATGGTGCCGGCAGAAAAATTCGGACAGATTCAGTAAAAGAAGCGGAGATTGAACTACTTTTGAATGGACACTTCTGGATATAATATAAAAAGACGTGAAATGACAAATAGCGTAAGGATTTAATGATAAGAGCTAGTAATCTTGTCGGGCAAATTACTTCCTCTCCTGTCTTCTACTTATTGATCAAAGACCACCCTCTGTGAAGCTATGTCAAAGGTTGCGAGGTTTAGACTTGTAGTTGTCAAGTGACACACGGATTAAGTGGCTGTGGAAAGTATTAGCCAATGCTAGCATGAAATTCAGCAATAGCTCCTTATACACAACAAAACTTTCATGTGTGCAGTAAAAGGAACAGGAGTACTTAATCCTTCATCCTTTTATTTCGTATTTAATCCTAAGACATGACGACGCTGGGAAGAAGAGAGATGTAATACGGAATGACATTCTACTACCGCTTGCCCACCGACTCGTTTGTCCTCCTTTGTTGCTCGTTATGCTTTCACCCGGGTATTAGTTTCACGACGGATTAAACCCGCCTGTCATGTAGCCTCTCTTGTTAGTAATTCTCGTTAAGGGCGAATACCCGCGCAATCCTCTTACTTCTCATCTTATGCTAACAACTGCAATTATAAAGCTGATGAAAGGAACGGCTCTTTTATTAACAAGATCTACGCTTTTCCCTTTGTGTTCCGACAGAGGTTCGCTGCAATAATCTTAAGCCTGGTCTGGAATAAAAAACTTTGAAGATTAGGCGGGCGGGTAAGAGAGGGCGGCGGTGAAACCGAATCTGGGATGTAAAGGTTAGTAGCTATGCTTCTGATGAGATAATGTTTGCCCCGTTCTGCCGTCCCAGGGGTCTGAAAATGAGAGGTGGGCATTTCATTTCACCTTCTTTAATTAAATTGTGTAAGGAAAACACTTACTTCAAAGTAAAATGAGCGAGAACGAAGAAGAGCCTCGGATATTACTAGACTTAGGATCACCATCGGAGTGACGCATACAAAGAATAAAACTGAGGTCGAGCCAAGTAGCAGCATTATCCGGCTTTCTTCGGCAAACTTCTTGTTGTCATCTCGCGTCGTCTTCCCTGAAATACAAAGTTGGGAATAAGTTAGATAGGTGGCGCGGTTGTGGGAAAAAGTTGAGTGAAAGTAACTTTCTCTTTTGGATCGTGCATAGGAGAGTTTACAGGAGCAACGCGAAACTGTTTTTGAGCAGCTGTATATAATATTGCGTGTTGCTCTGCAATCTTATGCGACTTTCACTAAATGTTTCAAACGTAAAACTCATCTTACCAGTCATCCGTCTCCTGTTTGCACAAGTTCTTCGATATGCAATTATAATTCTGAGGTTGAGGTACGCAAGTAAAATCGTTGGACCCAGACGGAATACAACGGCGATAAACCAAACGTACAGTCTAAAATAAATTGCAGAGACGTAGTCCCGGTTCTCCTTTTTCTGGAATACTTGGAGACCTGAAACAAATGTTTTATTCCAACTTACTTTGATGTTTAATTTAGTTTCGGTTTCTTTGACTCGCGTCAAAAACAAACACAGCTGTAATTATCATTCCGTTACCATTAACCTCTTAGGCACCATAAGCTACCTAGCCAACATTCAAATTCCACCCGCCTTGGCGATTGAAGTGCCTCCCAACAAATCGTTTCTTATTGCCATGACTATAAGCGTCCTCGCACACAAATGATATCCCCATCCTCAGCCCATATGTGTCCTGGGACACATTTCCAAACAAACAAATGGTGCAGCTTCTGACTATTGAAGTGCATTTAAAATTTACAAATTATATTGTTTGATAGCCAATAAGTAACGGGGTATACTGGCAGTGTAAAAAGAATTTTTTTAAAATAATTAATCAAAATAATTGACCATCTCGTGCAAGATAAAAATTATTGTGGGCTACAGGTATAAAACTAGTATTCAAAGGTGGGCTTAGAATCGAAATTTAGTCATAGCAACTAGGGCTACAGTCTGGAATCTCGAATATTGTAGCAGTACCCAAGAGGTTAACCACGAGATCAAAGCACACAAAAGATGAAAACGTTGTCTTGACAACGGCATTTATTTTCGCACACACACTATCTATTAATCTAATTTGTCATATATTACTAGCGAATAGCATGGCGTGTGTCATTTTCGCCCCAGCAAAACAAAATACAACTGGATTACTGTAAACTAACGTATTTCATGGTCTGACCAAAACGTTTTTTATTATGTAGTATCGCCCGCACCCACGACCCACGCTCCACCTACACATTTCAGTTAATAATCGGTAGGAAGTCTCATAAGGTCATCCTTTCAGTGCAGTCTGGCTTACGTATGTACTAATGCAGGAAACCGGCGGCGCTATAAATAGTAATAAGGGTATAATGCCTCACAAATCCTTACGGCCATAATTGTCCAAAGACTTGCCTTGTGTGAAGTGAATCAAAGAATAATCAGAAGGTACGAGTTTTCTAAATTAATTGGATTTCCTTCCTCTATTCCCAGGCCATCTATGAGCTCATCCATAATACAAATTAGAAAAGAAAGTGGGAGAAAGTAAATACCAACCATGTATAGAAGTTTAGAGAAGAAAAGGAAATTGTGTAGGCAGATTCCAATAAATTTCACTGTGCTTTCTCCTCCCGATGCTAGATCTTACCAGAACTTAACATCTCTCCTCGGGAGGCAGAAGTAAATCCTGGTGTACCAAGGGAGAAATACAAACGCGAATCCGTTGCACTATGCCCACTTTTACCGTGTGATACTCCCTCATCCCTAGGATTTAATTTCGTTTGCTCTCTGATTTACTATTTAAGTGCTCCTATACTAGCCTTATTAGTTAACCCTGACGATCTGTGGCCAAACAAACACCTTGCGCGACTGAATCTTCAAGGAAAATCGAGTCTTGTGGTTCTACAGCGCTATCTTTTTTGTATCCTCCACTCGAATACTAACAGGAGAAAGTTTATTTGACAGCAAGTAATCCTTTAACGTGCCGAAGAAGATCCCTTGCGTGGGTTTCAACTGTTTCTCTCACACTCGCAATATTTTCTCCTTCCGGGTTATCCGCACTGCTCAAAGGAGAAAGCGAAGCTATCTTGTTTACCTATTTACCCGGTTTGAGCCTCAACGAATCCAAGTTGTAGTTATTACGTGACGTTGGAGAGTTTCTAGTTAGTTCTGGCTCCCACCAACCAGAATAGAATAGATTACAGATCCAAGTACAAATACAATAATTGTATCCAAAGCAAACCAACCTTCTTCAGTGAGGCATTGGACCATTTGAGACCTGAGCAGGTGAGGCGAGTACACAAGGAGCGTGCAAAGGGGTATGGATGCGATGATCATGTAAGCCTTCCTGGATCCGTGAAGAACCCTGGATTTCTCCGGATGGCAAACCGCAACGAACCGCTCCAAAGTTAGCGCCACGAGCATCATAACTCCGATCCCTGAAGGAAATACAAAAAGACTGGTTAATTTAAGAGTAAATAACAAAGTGATCCTTTCTTTGGGAACTGCGGAGATTGAGGATTCAAAAAAGGGAGTAATGGAAAACTTACCCAGGCACGAATTTCCTAGGTACAATTCCAGATATGTATGGAAAAACGCTTGATACCAGTTACTCCACGCTCCCATTTCACTATGAACCAATACACGGACGGCAAAGGGAATGGCTACAATTATTGCCATAAGGGCTGCGGATGAGTAACCTGAAACAAGAAAAATTGTAATTAATATCATCAGAGGCAAAAAGACCAATTTTACCAATTTCAAACTATTCTCTTTAAAAACTATGCAGTGAAAGCAACTTTCTCCAACTCGGCCTTAGATCTTTTTACTAATTATACTTTCGTGTATAACGTCGTCATCATTCTACGCAAATCATTTCCTGGAAAGGTAATCGAGAAAGGGGAAATTGCCAAATCAAGGTAACTCTCTCTTGTGTACACAACTTTCACCGAGATAAAACGCGGACAAGAAATCAGAGAAAGCATCATCGAATTTCGGGGCTTGTTTGAACAGATTCCCAGCAGCCTTTTCTTTGTCCTTTGAATAAATGCCAGAGAGGATTCATATCATTCATGTGCGCAATCCTCATAAAGTTCTTACATGCATACACCCATTTAGACCTTGGTAGAGCTCTCTAGTGCCTATCAAAAGTAAATAAAATTTGATCCAACCCTGAAGAAAAAGTATGACGTGATTGCAAAGATACTGTCGTAAGATGTAAAACGGAGTCTAACTATCGAAAAAAATCATCTAAGAGAAATAACATCATATCTCTCAATTTCATCCTTCTTCTCATCCCCCGAACACATCTTTGCAGATGAATTTTGCTTTTACTTCATTGAACAAAAATCCAGACATCCCATATTATTCTCAGCAGAGATTCAAACTTGTCTTAAGAAACCCTTTTGATGGAAGTCAATACTTATTGATCGCTCCCTTTCGCTTTGAAGATAGCAACCCAAGAAGAGAAGAATGATTTCACTCAATGGAATTTTTATAAGGCACATATTATGCTCTTGTCTTCTGCTCAAGGAGTAACTTTCTCCAACTTTCTCTTCCTTGTTTTTGTACGGTAGGAAAGGAAGTACTATGTAAAGATCCTTGAAAGACAAGACTAGTCTGAAGTAGTCTTAGCTGGTTTCTATTTGTTGACAAGCCAGATGTAATGGATTCAGGATTTAGATTTTGTTCTTTTTTTCTATGAAATTCCATAGAATGTATTCAGTAAATATCTTCAGTTTGAAATCAAACAAATATATTATAACAAATATACATTAGGATTTCCAGGAACGTCGAGGTTCAAATCTTGTTGACTGCAGTGACTTTTAGGGAGCTAATAGCGACTAGCTGATACCTCAACGTTATGCAAATAATATCAGTGAAATCAAACAGTCCATACATTTATGTACAATGGAAGCTTTGACGCCATTCCCCAACGACTCGTATGGGAACTCGTTCAGTGTCTCATACGCATCAATATTATAACGTTTATAAAATCTAAAGGCTTCAAGTTAAAGACAAGAATTTATAGTAATATAGGTACTACAGGTTGTTAAAAAGAGCTGATTTATTATGGTTGGCCAGTTTTAGCAGATTGTACATTGTATTTGAGAGTCACAGTGCTAAAGTGTAGCACTTTCTGTAGGCTTCAGCGCTTTGGTTTATACAATATTGAGCAACTAGACCAAAATTCCAGTTCAAATAGACGTATCTCACTCAGAGACAATTATTTCGTTAGTTAATGCTTCACTTTGGAAAAATTAACACTGACGATTATTACTACCTAGTTGCAATCCAGCAAATGAAAGTCAGCCTACCTTGTCAGACGAGTACATATGCCGTTGCTAAGCTAATTGATGGTCCTCGTGACTGCGAGTGAGGAAAATTTAGTTATGCTTTATCTTTTCTCAGTAGCGTGTTTCATACGGAGCTTTTAGCAAAATATTCACAGTGGCAAAAATACTGTTAATTACAGTTAATTATCAACCAATACTCCAATACTCCAGTAACCCCTTTTATATTTCTTGTAGCGAAGCTACGAGTAAATTGTTATCTTCTTAAACGCTTTCCATTTAATTGATCCATTGAACGAAGAAGTAATAAGAAAAAATTATTCAATACTCTGAACCTAATCGGTTAGCTATTACTGTGAATTATAGTTAACATAATAATTGGACATCAAAGTATATTGTGGTTGGTTATATCAATCTTCCAGAATTTTGCTTTCTCTGATCGATGCAGATAATTGAAGTTATCAGGATTAACTGTTGTAATGATCTGCTTTTTCTTCGAGTCGAAAGTTATCGACTTCACTGTGTTTGTAAAACAGTATCATGGAGTGCATTCGTCGCAGTTGGCAGTTAGCTACCATCATGAGCCCACCAGTTGAGTCGTTCCTTACTGCGCGATCTATTCAGTCTATAAGGATTTTGGTGCATGTCGGCTATTTAGGATGCTTTCACCCCATCGAATGGGACCGGGATGCCGGGGTCCCGTTTATCCGAACTTCAGGATGGCGATATATAATATGGAAAGTTAAAGCAGCGCTAACGATTCTCAGCTACGTGCTTTCTCTCGGCAGGTTTATCCATCTGATGCAAGCTGGTATAAATCAAACTGACAGGGTTTTAGCGACATCCTTCTTTGCTTATTACTGCATCGGATTTGTTTTGGAGATCATATCGGTAGCTGAATCCCAGTCTTGGTGTACCCATACAAATCATGTACTTGGGTTTTATGCATACGTTCAAGGTACAACTTAATTGGCGCTTGACACAATAGATGTTCAGGTTATAGTACTAATTTGGTCGTTGTTTTATTAGGTTCGTTGTATAGCGAAAACTGGAACGCGGTTGACAGAGAAACGGCGAAGAAGATTCGGCTAACGGAAAACATCGGCATGTGGGGTCTTGTCGTAGGCGTCGTAGATGCTGGCGCAGTTTGGCTGTACACAATAGTTTACAGTGATACTGCACCAGGTTCCTTTAAATTCCTGCTATTCTATATTGCACCGGGCAATGGTGGGAACAACCTTCCGAAGACTGTGCTGCACTCTATGTTGGCTATTTGGCAACTGCATGTGGCGTGCAGTATTTCCATTCACGGTATATTAATGCTGGTCATTGTTTCCCATGATATACTGCTCATGACGCTTGTTTTCCGAAGAATCAGGTGCGTATATGGCTTGCTCAAATGTTTATTCTCGATAACCACAAACAAAGCCAGACACTTATATAACTTGAAAGTCAGATTTAGATCATTCAATATACACTCTATATTTATAATTAAACAATATTATTCCTGGTTTTTGTCGCTA
Source organism: Sminthurides aquaticus (assembly GCA_906901655.1). Lineage (NCBI taxonomy): Eukaryota > Metazoa > Arthropoda > Collembola > Symphypleona > Sminthurididae > Sminthurides > Sminthurides aquaticus. The sequence goes on along the minus strand of CAJQTT010000005.1, from coordinate 10,503,595 downwards.
GGAAAATCAATACGATGTTCACTAAAGGTCATCGAATACTCTACCATTGCTTGAACCTTCTTGTGGGAGAAGTGTCGGAAGTTTACGGATACGGTGCTCTGGGATTGGAAAATGTTACGATTGTGATGACTATTTTCGGATTTTATAGTCTGATACGCTTGCAAGGAGTTGAGGGAATAATGAGCGCTTTGCCCGCAGTAAATTGCTATATAATTATGGTCGGGCTGTTTTATTTCGTGGCTAATTTTGAAAATGAGTCTCGAGCTGCCCTTCAGCGATGGAAATCCAAGGAATTTCAAACCTCAACAATAACTCGAAAGCATCTTCGTGCTTGTAGGTTCCTTCGATTCACAATTGCTGAAAGCTTCTTTGTTGATAAACGATTTGTATTAACGCTGAGCAAGATTGTTTTTGACGGATGCATCCATGCTCTGATGGCAACCAAGGTTTAATTTATTAGGTGTTCGTCAATTCATGCCATTTCTTGTCACTTGTGTACCAAACATTAATAATAACACAAATGTGCCGGATTTGGGAGTTTCCTGCATCGATCCGATGCGGATTCATCTGGTTTGTCCCAGTCCAGCATACAATAGCAAGTTGACCGAACCCGTTTTAAATTTATTAATCATCCATCATTTCAATTTCATGACAATTTCATTGGTGACAGCTAAATCAATTAATCATGTTTTGGTTCTTATTGCACCACAAGAAAATACAGTTTCTGCTCACTCACTGTAACCCATTGCGAAATCCTCAAAAAACTATGCATGTCACGGAACGTGATCATTAACATCATTTGTCTCTTCTATTTATTGCCCACAACTTTCTCCAAAAGTTCATACTTTCTGCAGCAGCGTATGCACTTTTTGGAAATATTTTCACCAAAAGTAATTTTGCATCCACAGTTTGTGCAGTTTTTATCTAGAAAATACTCTCTTAAATGTATAAGAAATCCTTTCTGTTTTCTTTTCACCAGCTCATCCTTCTACTTCTTCTTCGGCATACTTTCTCTTATCTCACGCTGAGCGAAACTTGCAAGGAGCTTTCACTGCATCCAGCGCCCTCATTCCGTCCCTCCTCCGCCCTACAGAAAGCCGAATGCAAAGATGTCTCAGTATGATACCACCTCCTCTGCCTCTTTCAATCTTCTCACCATGATATCAAGGAACCCTCAGGGGTTTTTGGAGAGCCGTAAAGAAATCTTTCGGTGCATCCTACCAAAGTATGTTTATCTTTGAAACCTGTTCATCATTTCCCAGGACTCTCTCGGATTTCAACTCCGTGGCCCCTTATCCGAACTGTCACACACCCCCAAGCTACACCAAGATTTACAAAAGTATTCCTTGCCAATGCCAGAATAATGTGTGTTCCCACGCGATTTTTCTTTTGACTTTCTCCTGAACGCGGAGGAGTCCAGAGCTGGAGGTAGCTGCGAAACTTGGAATTTTTATCTATCTTTGAAAATTCTACCTCTTATATTTAGCCAAATCCTGCTGAAATACAACATTATATGAAAAATGTGTGAATGTTTTTGATCTTGAAGCTAACAAACATGCAAAACAAATGCCTGAAAACAAAATCCCTCTCAAAATCTACTGGTCTACATCCAAGTGTCAAATGCATAGATCCGAGGCACGCATTTACAAATTCTCTATTATTTCAACCTGTCTCTTTACCCCATCCACCTCCTCTTATTCACGACTGTATCAAAAACATATAGCTTTACAGAGTAACAGGTAAGTGAAGCTGTGACAGTGAAGTATTTTATAAATAAAAATTGTAGCAGAAGAAACGAAGAATTTCTTTTCATCTCCTCCTGTGAATTTTCCCAGAAATTCGCAGCTATTTCTGCAATTTTAAATTACAGAAATTTCAGCTCGAAGGATCAATTCCAATATTTCTGTTTTCCTTATCATATTCGATTGTCTTCAAAGTTCAAGTATGCCTATGATATGATTCGAATTGAAAACTTACAAAGGGATAAAATATGCCAAAATTTTGGAATTCTGGAGCTAAATTGCATAAATTGCATAAATGCAAATATACATTAACAGAAAATAAAAAAGGTCTCATGCATGCTTGAATAGAATTTTAATTCTGTAGGGTCTGCCCTACTTCAACAAAAAAAAGCTATTAATAAAGAGGAAGCGCAGGTGTATTAACTTGATGCTAAGATTGACCGAGAGAATTTATTCACGATTTTGAAGAAAATAGGAATGCATGCAGAACAAACAAAAAGAATTCTTAGTTGAAAAGAAAGACAAAACTTGAGAGAGGTTGTTTGGATTCAGGTGGAATTTCCTCCATCTTCAGTTTCAAATTCCACCGGGATTCCACCCCAGGTTAAACATTTCACCACCGTCGTTCAGCAGGTGAATGACTCACCTTGTCCTAAATCCCTTCAACAGAATACACGAGTTAAGCCTTATGCTCTGTCTGTAAGTTTGGGATTGGAAGTATACTATACGAATGATTTTTAAGACGCAAGAGTACACCTTCTCAGATGTTAATATTCAAGCTGTGTTGCGAGTAAGCCCCAAAGTATATTTTTCAGAATTTTCTGTACGTTCAATCAATAAAATCGGAAGACACGCCCACCTCATCCTAGGCCTTAAACCTTAGCCTTTTATTTTATTCACCACCGCATTTATTGTATCATATCCTCTACAATAGCCGCTACCAATGATAGTATATGGTGTTTCCACGGATAAAGTTTCAAGGAGGAAAGAAAATAAACACTGTGGATCTCATGGCGGAGAATACTAAATTTATTTCGGAGAAAGCGGTGAAAGCGTCAAGTAGAAAATCCTGTCATACTTGTATTGTACGTTTTCTCCAGAGTTCCACCCAACTCCAACATTCCTAGAGTTCATGAACAAGCTTTTTCAAGAAACACAAGTATGGAACAGTATCGGAATTTTCTACTTTCCCCCTTCATAATTCAATAGCTATGTGACACAAAAATCCCTTCCCCGATTATCTTGAGCTCCCAAAACTTTCTCTTTTGCCAAACTCTGCTGAAATCAGAGACTGTCTTCCCCGTATTGGATTTCCTCTTCCTAAGTTATCTCCGGATACTCAGCTTCCCTCATTCTATAATTGAGAGTCCTCGGTTTTTCCTTCTACCACACCCTAAGTACGCTACTCCGGTAGGCAGCTTTCTCCTGCTTTCTCCCAGCTTAGTGTTAACAAAAAGAGACAAACCAAATAATAAGATAGCTCGCAGATTGTTTGCTGACACTGTCTTCCCAATTTACCCTGGCCTTGCTCCTTGTTGGCTTAGCTGTCATTTAGCGTGATCTGATTAATTTACTCCTGATTTCTTGGGGTATGTTATTTGGTTGATAAAACCCTTACTATGAGTTATATTCTCTCTGGTTTTTACAGATGCTCAGATTGTTTTGCCCCAAACAAGACGAATAGTGTAGCTACTAGGCCTTGGGGAAGATGTTGTAACTGGGGATATGGATGGTGTCAAATCCAAAAAAGGATGGAATGGAACGCACAGTTTTCTTCTTTGAACAGAATTCAGATCATCCTCTATCTTAGCCTTCGGCTATTTGCTTCAACTAAATATTCCGGACATTCCTTTCTCCAAAGCGTAAACTTAATCAAAACCAAGCATGGAAGTAAACCTTGGATTTGGAAAGCTTTGTACTGTGTTTCCTAGAATTCTTTGTCAGGAGAAGGTTTTGTATTGACACATGTTAGATGTGGTACTAGATTATCCTGTTAGCGAAGCCTATATACCGACTTTTGTGACTTTCCCTTCGAAAAACTGTCGGATATTGATCTGATCTGCCACGGTACTGCTGAATTGATTGAAAATCCGTAATTTCTTGCAACAACGTCGGATATTTACTCTTCCAAGGAATTTAAATATGTTCCCTGCATAGGAAAACTACGCAGTCAGCAATCTGTTATGCATGAGGAGAAAGCCCCAGCGGATATGATCTAAAAGTTATTAAATCGTCCGAGTGTCTGAGTTTCGCATAAATTAATTTTTCATTAATCTTGCACGGTATAACAGCGCTACATCATTCAACAAGCGAAAAATTATGAATAACGAAGAGTGCTTTCTCTGCTTTCTCCGGCAACTACCACTGTGAATTTTATAAATTAACATTCCAGTTTAGATAACCTAAAGTCTTCCACTTCAATGTGATCAATATTGATCCTGAACTTGCACAATATAATAGAGAAATGTTTCTAACGACTAGCATGATCCACCTCACTGTCATTTACATGGGTTCTCTGTTTCCGCTGAACAAACAAATACAATTTGGCTTTATTTGCCGCCCGTCTGGAGCAATTAATGAGGAGAAAGTAAATACCTGGTTTCTTCTGTTTGTAATAGCTAATACTGGACTGGATTGACTGAAATGTATTTACCCAATGAGAAAAGTCATGATGTGATTCCGAAGAATTTGAGCTTACGTAAAACCTTTCCTGACGTCATCCACAAATACTTGACCTTATTTGCCTGATATTCTTCAAGTCTTATTGTTTGCAAAGGAGAAAGGAAGAGTGTTTTCTTTACGAAAATGTTTGCGAAAAAGTTAAGAAGAAACATACGCTACTCTTTTAAACTTGTAAAGATTTAGCTTAACTAGTGCGTAGTATATAGCTAAAGGAGCTGCTTTTGCATGCTCACAGTTTTGGCTTTGGCTAACTAGTTCCAGAAAATATATTTGAAAAGAATCGGATCGCGAAACGTAACTGACACCATTCTTCTTTGGGATAAAAGTTTCTTCTAGTTCTCCTTCCTACACAAGGTATCCTTTGTCATCCTGAAATTAAATTGTTGTGAACATGTTTACTGAAACTTGTCCCTATGCTTTCAAGAGAAAGCTACACCGTACGCATTCAAGCGATCCTTTGAGAAATACGCCGCTTTCTATAAACTGGCTACAAAAGAAACTTGTAAATACTTGAGTATATAAATTGGGAACGTGGGCAAGTTACAATCTGGAATCTTGCTCATGATACTGGAAACTTGTAATGCCTGGAACTAATTTGACATTACGGTTTAAGATTTTCATATTCATATACGTAACCTTGCCCTGCTGTTTGAGTTTTTGTAATGCTCCTTGGGTAGAATTTAATGGCTGGACACAAGATTTTTTCACTCGTGATGCATGCTAGGTAATGGCGTCATGATGTATTAACATTAACCTAACAACATTCGCGACCTTAAATACAAATATTGCAATGTATGTAATCAGTTTCTTTAGGTTCAAATGAAAGAAAGGAACAAAACGAATAACAATAGTGTTTGTTGTTTTTAGCGTTACAGCAGTCAAACTAGAAAAATGTATACGTATCCACGAAGAGTATTCAGCGGTACTGAATATTATCATGATTTCATAGTACATGCACTAATCCAACATCCTCGATTTTACTATACACAGCCGCTAATGAAGGTGTAGTGATTCTAGGAAGGAAACCTCTTGCTGGTTAAATGGTGTCGCATGAGGTCAACATAGTATATGCGACATGGCATAAACGAACTTACAATACAATAACTAAACAAAAAACGAGTGCGTCATATAGCAGGTCAGCGTATCATAGATTGCCGATTTGAAATGCCGGCAAACTGTAATGAGATTTTAGTAGCGCTAATCATAGTGGAGAATAGTAAAGAATCAGCGCATTGTATCCGTGATTATTTGAATGATGACGATGCTGTTGGATCACCTAATAGTTCGTAGTGAGGACAACAACATCGGGCTAGTCTGGTCTGGAATCAGTTTAGATAATTTAATTTAGGAAATAAGTTTTAATTGTAAACGTTTTTGCCGAACTCGTTCATAAATAGGAAAGACATACTGACCCAAGAGATGGCCCCACCTGCATAAAACAGAGCGAAGTTAGCTCCAGGCAACGTCAGTTGCGTCAGGCATCGGTACAAAATAAAGATAACTCGACTTCATTGCCAGAGCGTATCCCGTGGTACAGAAGTGTAAAGAGCGGGTTTCGAGCCAGAGCCTGTATTGAGCCAGCGCCGCAGCTCGACTCTATTGGCACGGGTGACCACAGTTCAGGTAATGGATCTGACTGGATACGCCATTTTTATTACAAAGTTTGACAAAGTGCATTTGCAATGAATATTTTGCTACAATTTAACCCCTGTGAGGATTAGATATACTTCCAATTTTTCATGGAAATTTTATGGGATCTATGTTGGTTGCTATGGTGAAGGTGAAAGGTGTTGAGGCCTTTGCAGTATCATAGGTTATATATGATGCTCAGCCGGAGCTTTAAGACGAAAATTATTTATGTGATGAAAAATAATGTATATATATTTGTAGAATAATTTAAAAAAATCCAGTAAAAGTACTACGAAGTTATACAATATGGTTCCATGGAAACCGGCAAAAAAACAGTTGCCATCACCGTGATTTGCGGTTTCAATTGAATAATAGTAGTAAACATTAAACATAAAGTAGATCGCATCCCGTGGCTCAGAAGAGTAACAGGTTCAACACTGTGACCGTGCCCAACTGAATTGGAGACCGTGCCGGGGTTCGATTCTGCTTGGCTTGGGCATCCACGGTAGAGTAGATGCGTTAATTTTGCTCGGAAGCTGTAATTGTTAAATAATACTGATTACTAGATAGATCCTCCAGCATAGTGGGCTTGCTTGATATTTGTTCGCTAGTCCTCATTTATTTATTGAATAAATATAATTAATCGGTTTGGAGTGGCCAGCAATTCCGTGCTTCGAAAAGAGAGCTAGAACCATGAAACGCCATCTACTGGTCATACACAGCAATACAGTGGATAAAACCCTGCTAAATTAAATATACAACTCATTTACAGCGTACCCCGTGGTACAGAAGGGTAAAGCGTCGGATATAGACATAGCCCGTTTCTGGAAAAGGACAGGCATAGCCCATGTTCGACGTCTGTTGGCTCGGGAGACCACAGTGGAGGGCGTACGCAAATTTTTTACTAGACACATGCCTGCATGTTGGTTGTTTTTATTTTTTCATTACTTCTTTATGGAACCTACAGAAGCAATCATATATCTAAAAATATGCTAGCAAGAATGCAAGAAAGTTTGGACAACGATTCTTCAAAGATTATTTCTAGCATGAAGCTTAGAATTTTTGTAAAATCTTTGTTTCCCGAGTACAAGAGGGTAGATCTTGACCAAAAAGAAGCTACTCTGTCTCTTCTTATGGGTGACAGACCTGAGCAAGACGGTCGATGGTTTGACTCTGGTGAGTTAACTTTGGGGCTGTAAATTTTTGGAAACGCGATAAGCTTAACGTGGATGCGGAAAGTGTAAACTGGCAAACCGTTTCTAGGAAACAATTACTACATATCACCGTTTAAAACTAAAGAATTCTAGAGTCTTCCGCGCAGCTCAGAAGGGTAGCGTTGAATCACGATATTGAGCCTTAGCCTCCTGGCATTCTTGTGTAAATAACAAGGGTCCAGAAGAGCGGCCATGTGGTTTAACGTCTGACCTGGGTGGCTGTGCACCGAGGGGAAGACAAATTTTTGGAGAAAATATTTTGTTTTGCAATGATATATTTTAGTTAGTATATACGGTTATAGTGGACGGCTACGGGTTCGAATCCCACCCTAGGTGAATACTTTTATAAGCTTGGTCGTGTGGCTTGGGGAGCGTGACTAGACTGGTGCAAGAGTAGAAATAATTACGAGTTTAGCAGTTCAAAAGTTCAGAGTCCCTCCCATAGCTCAGTAGGGTAGCGTTAGTCCGACATGAGTATCCGCCGTTTCAATGAGCAACCAAGGGTTAACGTCTAGCTCGGGTAGTTAAAGGGTGAGGGACAAATTTTTGAAATTTTTAAGTAAGAAAATCAGCTAAATTAATTTTATAAGTATTAGTTTTTAATAAGATCTGGCTCAAAATCATTTCATTGAAATCATCAGCTTGATTTTAATTAAATTACGGAGTGAAATTTTTTTAGAGGCGTGGGTTCGAATCCAGGCTAACCAATATTTTTGCATGACAGGCAGGCATGCGTAACGGGGAGCTGCAAGGCATAGTGCTGGGAATCATTGAGTTGTTTATAGGATAGTTGATAAACAGCGTGGTGTAGAGCTCTTCCTGCAGCTCAGAAGAGTAGCGACCCGGACCGTAGCCAATTGTGCTTACACGGACTGGGGAAAACTGTCTGGCTTGGGAAGCAGTGGGAAGGGCAAATTTTTGGCTAATTCTTATTCATAGTTAACATACTGATGACACGGTATTAAATCAGCTGGCTATAAAATTCATAACTGAGTGTTAGACGGAAAGGTGACAGTGAAGGGCAACTGAGAGAAAAAAATTTGTACCGCGTTATCTAATACCAACTACAAATTACTATTTAAAATGATTGGATGCTAGAGTCTTCCACACAGCTCAGTAGTGTAGCGTTGGTGCAGAATTGTGCCTCAGCCTCCTGGGCCAGGAGTCCTGGCATACCTGTAGTAACAAGGGTCCAGGAGTGCGGCCAGGTGACCAACGTCTGGCACGGGTGGCGGTGCCCCGCGGGAGGGGAAGGCTAATTTTTGAAAAAATCTGTTTCTGCAAAAATGCATGCTGTTGACGTTTTAATTTTTTTTATTGTGGTATAATTAACACAAACGGATGCAATTGAGCCAGCGACCGTGGGTTAGAATCCGCATCTTTGTAAGTCAGTATTTTCCTACCGTCATAGCATTGTCCAGCGAAGCTTAGAAATAACATATACGAGTTCAGTAGGCCAGTTTAGCAGAGTCCCTCCCTCCCATAGCTCAGAAGGTTAGCGTTACTTAGTTCTGTAGCCTCTGGGAGTGCAGCCAAAGATTAAAGTCTGGCTCGGGCAGCTACTGGAGGGACAAATTTTTTAAATGTTAATTACATTGGTCTTTTTCGGTTCATAATATTATTTTTGCCAGTGTTCTGAAGAAATAAGCTTGGCTCATTAAAAGCATGCAGGCTAGGTGCAACCAAGTTACCCAGCCGAATAAGTTTAGATACGAGGGTTCAAATCCTGTACCAGCAGCCGTATTTTTGCACGACACACGTGCATACAAGGCGGAGAGACATGAGGAGTAGGGCTGGTCAAGCACTGATAATTGTTTATAGTGGCTTTTGTCAGTTCTCTTCCATAGAGCTGCTCCCGCAGCTCAGAAGAGTAGCGACCTCGATGTGCCAGCCGAAGGTGTCAGCCGTCGGGAAGAATCGTCTGGCTTGGGAAGTAGCGGGAGTGGCAATTTTGCATTACTTACATTTTGTGTAGAGATTTTAATTTTTTTCAGCTCAGAAGATTAGCGATAGACGTTAGTACTAGATTGGGATCTACCGAATGGCTGTGGTAGTTGCGGAAGTTACAGTTTTTTAATTTATCTCCATTTTTAAGGTTTTAAATTTGATTGAACGTCTGTCAGTTGTGCATACAGATAAGGAGAGGAGGATAAGGGAGCAAGATTTTGCCACTCAGCGTAGAGATGCCTCCGTAGCTCAGAAGAGTAGCGTCCTGCACGGGTTACGAGCAGACACGACTGGCTTGGGTGGTTACCGAGGTATCACATTTTTAATCAACTTTTTAATATTCGAATTAGAATCCGATTGTGAAGTTTTAATTGAATATTTAACAATTGGACATTCATTTTAATCATTGTCCTTAAAAAATAAAGATTTATAATGGAATCTCTTTTTTGAGCAGCAAGGCCAAGGGTTCGAATCCTAGATCGTCTATTGGCTAGAATAATTTTGCACGGATAGAACGAGACAAAAATTATTTATTATGGACCTATTTCTATCACCGCTAGAAATAAGGGTGTTCGTTTTAAGCCGCGCGGCGGCACGGAGTAAAGTCTTCCCCGTTCAACTCTATGGTTAACAGTAACAGCCTCACTCCTCTCTGGAACTCCTCACCCCAGTCCCGCTGCTCCTCACAGCACCGTCCACTGAGCATGGAGCAGCTGCAGAGAGGAGGACGGGGAGGAATCGGCGGGCTCCTCATCCAAAAATACCACACTCCTTAGCCGCCTAGCCTCCGTAAGAGAACCATTGGAGACCGCGGCTAAAAGGGCAGTGTGCGCGCCTTAAAAGGAACTCCCTTTATATGCTCACGCACTGTTCAAGAAATAATTATGCTTGTTTGTTAAGCGTTGTCAAAATATCAAGGATGGGTAACTTAAACTCAAGGATATCGTGCGTACAAGGTTTGCCTTGGATGCTACTTATTCTAAAATCAATTTTAGTACAGGTTCAAATCCAGAAACGCGTTAAGTACAGCGATAATTACTGTTACTATTTTACCCAGCGTTACAATACCTACAGTAGATCAAGCGACTATGATAAAGATGCCACTGATACAGTTGTAATATTTTGTAGCACAGGCAGCACGCTAGTAGTTTGCATACATGTAGCTCTTAAAACTCACTTGAGTAAATCGAAAATATTATCTATACGGAAAGCTTTGAATAAATTTATGTTATACATACAGTTAATATCCTCGCTCTTAGAGATCGCAAGGGTTTAAGTAGTGTTCTAAAATTCATTTTGACAGTGCGCATCCCGTGGTACAGAAGGGTAACGAGCGGCATTGAGAATCCGCCCGGTTATTATGCATATACTGTATACCCCTACACCCCCTTACCCCTATACTGTATACCCCTATACCTTCTTACCCCTATACTGTATACCCCTGTAATTCCCTAACGCGACTGTAAACCGTTTTCACATCCGGTGTTCCCGCCCATGCCGTTTCAGTTGGCTCGGGCAACCACGATTGGATGGGATGCGCCAATTTTGCAAACATTCTTCGGAAGCTTAAGGCTTTTTTGTTGAATGAACTTACAGTTATATTTGACAAAGCTCCAGCAAAATTAAACACAATTTCTGAACTAGCTTAACAAAATCAAAGCCTTTTCACGTAACTCTGGTTTCACTACCTAGATCTTTCCCCCAGATCAGTAATGATTTAAGAGAGTCTCTCATCGTCGAGAACAGTAAAGAATCGCGCATCGTTTTAGCATTCGAAGGATGTTGATACTGCTGGATCAGCTTGTAATGGCTACTGAGCACATTAAAACCCCACTTTGTTTTACATTGTTACAGTAATCAAAGATTTCAGAGAGATAGCATTTGGTTATAAACTTTGCAGCATACATTTATGTAGAGTCAGAAAAGACATGAGGATCCTAAAGGGTGGCTCCACCTTCATACAAACAGAGCGAAGTCAGATCCAAGCAACGTCATGCGTCGGTATATAAGGAAGATAATTCACCCTCACATTCAGTGCGTATCCCGTGGTACAGAAGGGTAAAGAGCGGGTTGGGAGTCCGTACCTATGCCGCTGCCTTACGTGGCTAGAGTTGTCGATGCAACTTGTGTGTAGAGTCAGTACCGTGATTTGGCTCTATTGGCCTGGGTGACCACCGTCTGGGAAATGGTCCAGACTGGATACGCCATTTTTTGTCTAAAACGTCTAGATACTGAATTCTCTTTTACATTTTCCCGCTCCCATTCGCAAAATCACAATATGAATCAAGTCCTGAAAGTAATTTATAGTTGCGGAGCCACGATGAAACAGAGATTTACGCACCGAAGACTGATAATCAATGCGGCAATTATTGACTGCTTTTGCATAATACTTATAAAATATTTAAACATTGTAGATCGCATCCCGTGGTTCAGAAGAGTAACGGATTCAGCGCTGCGACAGTACCCAATATAATTGGCGTCCGTGCCTAGGTTCGAATCCGCTTGGCTTGGGTATCCACGGTGGGGTAGATGCGTTAATTTTGCTCGGAAATTACAATTGTTATGTTATTCTGATTACTAGATGGATCCTCCAACATAGTGAGCTTGCTTGATATTTGTTCTCAAGTCCTCATTTAATTATTGAGCAAATGCGAATAAGTGGAGTTGGGTCCCCAGCAATTTTTTACTTGTGAAAGAAAGCTAGAACTATAGAACGCCATCTGTGGGTGCAACACAGAGCAATTCTCGTGATCCGATGCAAGTAAACTGTATACCATATAGGACCAACATGTTATATATACATATTCTAAATCATGTACCTAAATTAAAAGTTGGGAGTATACATCGCCTATTAAAGCAAGAAGCTCGTCGCAGCCGATAAAAGTAGCTGTTAGAAATTCTTCCTAGACATAGCGTATCCCGTGGTACAGAAGAGTAAAGCGCCGGTTTAGGTGTCATAGCCCGTTTGTACCTCATACGGTGTCAAAGCCCGAATTCGGTGTCTATTGGCTTGGGAGACCGCAGTGGAGCGGATACGCTTAATTTTTGCTAGTGCACCTTGCAGTACGTTGATTAAGTTTAAATGGTAGTTACTTTCATCGATGAATACAATTGATCAGTTTTGATATCTGATTATAGATACAATGATATATATGAATACATATTCTTGTAAAACAAGATCTCGCTATTCAAGAAAATGCTGATCGTGAGTATTCTGATCGTACTGTCCCTGACCATTCTGTTCTTGCAAATATGGGCTTATTAAGTTTAAATTCCGCGTATCTTCGTCCGATCCGATTTGCATACTATGTAGATGAACCTCAAATGTTACTAGAAACTACATACACGAAGATGTAGTAATATCCAGTCCTTGTTTCCAGTAATATCCAAAAATATATTCTAGAAAATTGTTCAACTTAATCAGGTCTACTCGGTTGTTCAGTGGTAGAGAACCAGCTTCCTGCAGCGGTTTAAAATCGGCCCCGGATCGAATCCGCGAGGCCAACAAGGGACTGCTCCGCCAGCCTTCCCCATTTCCGTTTCTTCTTTTCGCCCGTGCTGGCGGCGTGCAGTACTCGCAGTAAGTCGGGAAGTAAACCTTTCAGAGGGTGAGTAGAGTAGACGGTTACTTTTTGTCCCGAACACGATTCACTTTGCGAACTTACATAAAATTGCGCGGTGCTCATCGAAAATAAAATATTTCAAGTTGACGGAAACAGCTTTTAGTACTCACAGCTATTGGCTGTATTAACCGTCCCGCTATGATACTGTAAAATCAATGTTTCATAGTTCATTGATCGAGGACTTTAATGATTAAAGATTCAAAGCTGTGACGTGAGCAGCTAAAATAGTTTTGCGGAAACAATTGTCTTCTACAAGATTACAGAAACTATTTTCCCTCATCTCTCCAGGTATCAAAGTAATACGCAATTATTTCTTTGATCATACAATCAAATGCAGATTACGAAAACTTGTGTTAGTTTTCATCTAAAAAGCAAACCAATGAAGACATTCGTGACACGTGACAAACTATCGAGCATTATGTGCCATTCATCTGTTTAATTAGCCATGTCACAGCTTGCTCCTCTCCCTTCTCTTCCAGGGACAGGAATAAGTAGAGCCAATTTCATATGAGGAAAACTGTTTAAAATCAGTCTCGTTCTTCCCTATCCAAGTTACTCTTCATAAGTAATTAGCTCAGGTTCATGAACGTTCAAATCAAACTAAAAATTTCAATTAAAAACTCCCACACGTTCTAAAAAGTTTTCCCATTAGAAGCTATAATCTATAAGCCAAACAGTAGTACTTTCAAAGTTGCTAACGTTCGATATTTTTCCGCAATCTGCTCTGCAGTCTATAGTTTGACATTGCAATTGAAATTGTCTTTATACAAGTCAAAGACGCAATTACTTTAGTGCTTACGCAACGGCTTCAAAGCTAATAACTGTGTAGGATAGCGTGCCTACAGAATTTTGAATCAAAAACAATCAAGTGCTTCATAAGAATTACGTATAACTCGAATAACTACTCGATTATAAAAAAACTTTATGAGCTATTTTAAACGGTCATGAATCTTCAATTTTTAAATAAACTTTCCTGTAATTTAAATCTGTTCAAAAAATTCACCGAAAGCTTGAACAAGCTCAGACTTTAATTTCCTTTTTTCGTGTCTCATATAACTTCCTTCGTTTACTTCGCTGCACCTACCTGCAAGGAGTTCAGCTTGGAAAATAAGCCAGAATGTTTTTCATCTTTTTTCTATTGCAATATTACGTGCATCTGCACGACATGCAAAAATCTTTTCAAGTTTAGAGTAAACATCAAGGAAGCCGGGAATTTTCTTCGCAGGGTAAAGCTCCAATATGGAGGTACTAGGATTTTTTATGTTAAAAATACTAGTTGAATAATACGCTCAGAGAGAGACTCGAAAATTCTGCAAAATTGTTTCATGGAAATATATTGTTACTATGGCAACACTCGCATTTATCTCTCCTCTTCATCTTTCATTCCACGTGACAGTTTGGGAGACAATATTTTTATCCAAAAATCTCCTAGATTTGATTCCATCTCATCTTCCTCTCATCTTTTTCTTTTAGTGCTTACCCAGGGAGTTCCTCGATCGTATTTTTAAAATTAATGTTTCCTCCGACGAGACCAAAAGCTTGGCATAAGGAGGATTTAGTTGAAAACCACATTATTCCATTCCTTCTTCCCCTCCCACAAATCAACATTACAGTTACAGAAACACATTACACTATCTGTCCCTCTCCTTGCTTTCTCTTATTTCTTCACAGCTTGGAGAAAGCTCTCAACAGAGTGCTCCTTCAGCATGAGTAGATCCACACTAACAACCGCATTCCTGCGGCTTTTGAGAGAAAGCTATAGGGAAGAGCGAGAGGTAGTGTCGAGGGGAAGAGCAGACATTCACGCGGAGGAACATATAAACATTTTGCATTTGTTATTTCTTCCTGAAATTGCATTCTTTTGTGCTCGAAAAAAATGTAGTACACCACTCTGCTCTGCTTTAAAAGAACCGCAAAGAAAAATGAGCAAATTATGATTCAAGGGGGTGACGCCTTTCTCAATTTCATGCAAAATCTTTCTTAAACAAGACCAATTTTTCTTTCTCTTAAATATGTTGGAGCAAACTTAGGGAAACGTAGAAAATATAGGACAAGGAAATTCATGTTAGACCGTGTAGTGAGACGGGGTTTGGAATTGCCTGAAAAAAATGAGGCACTTACTACAGAGGAAACCTTTGCTACTTTTATTTCTCCCGCTCGTATCATTTTAAATTTAAATTCAGAAAGAGTCTAACCCATGAAACCCTTGAAGGACAGCGCTGGATGTATTCATCTACACTGCTCCTTTTTTTGTCATGCTTGAAAATAAAAGGAAGCTATTGAATAAGCAGTAGAGATTTGAGAACTGACTCGCAACTAGAACAGAGCCTAGAACCAGAATAAGAACCCTCCTCATCTGCCCTTCGTGGAAATAATTTGGTCTTTATTATATCATGATCGCTTTCTCTTTAGTAGACTCCCAGATGTGTCTCCGCATGATCCGCCTTTCTCCCGATCTATCTGGGAGGATGATTCCCTTGTTGCCTCTTGTTCCTCCTTGACACAATTACGGAGGCTCTGTTGCATATAATACATAATCAGGGTATCCTGTTACTCTTGTTGCGTAACAGTTCTAGTTTGATGAGAGTTTGGTCCAGAAAACAAATACGCCGGAACAGTTTAAACAAGCTTTACGTAATAGTGCTGTAGATATGAGGAATACACACTCAAATTCGGGAGTTCCTTCTTGTACTCTCTTTCGTATCTTTGATCTTACTGGGCGTATTGGTCGTCACAGTATTAGAAAAGGTCAGCTATGCAAGTGTTCACTTCCGGTCGAAGGAAACGGAAGCTTAAAAGCGTATTTTTCAAATTAATGAGCAGGGACTCTTCATTCTTATGCTTCGCTTGCCCTCTCGTGGTTACTCTCGGTTCCGGATATCCGGATCGCATTTCTGCGGGCCAAAAAGTTGGAAGTGACAGTCAGCCATTGTGCTTTCACTGCTTTCCTTGTTAGGATCCTTCGTTGAACCTTCACATTTTGAATCAGCTGCCAAGGGGTGCTTTCTCTTGAAACGTTAAAGAAAAGCATTCTGCTCCAACACTATTCTACGTCTCTTTTCAATCAAGAGAAGAGATGCAATTTACCCAGCTCAATAGGGACTCTAACTTTACTGCACAGCTGATCTCCAGGGAAAGTCCTGCGGATGTGCACATACTACTACCTGTTAACTCAGGCTGTTTCACACGTGCACCAAACCCCCACAAGACATAAACCAAAATAACAGTCATAAATAACTTTGTAGCCGAGGTAATTTATTTTTTCCTCTGGAGGAGGACAACCTCCTTAATCATTTAAAAGCTTGACACTTTTGCGAAAATTCTGAAACCAAGAGAGAAGAGTTCAGTTTCGTCTTGATAAGATGCTTCGGAATATAAATATTGCCATTAAAGAGGGAGAGAAAGCAATTTATTTGTGTACTGAAAATTTCAAATTGTTCCATTGTAACTGAACAGTGGTTTGGGTTTATTTTAAGCCCAGAAATCAAAGTGAAATCGTGAGGGAACAAAAGGAAACAAACCAGCCTAAATCGTATGCAACTTTTTTGCAAGCTTAATGCATAAAAATAAATGGAAAATCTATTTTTCCAATCCATATATATGATGTATTTGTTTGGTGTATAAATAAAATCTGAGAATCAGTTTCTCTGTTTTTAAAAAGTTCATTCAAAAGTTTGGAGAGTAGCCACTCTCTAAACCCTCCGCGGAGAGTAGAGGAAAAGCATGTAGAGTGCATAATAAGCTTCAATCCATGATATCGATATCACCCCTTTTTTGGTAGCAAATACCTCGTACTTGTGTTAAGCGCTAAGTCTTAAATCTAGAACGTTTTAGTTATATACGGTTTTGCAGATAAAAACATAGCTAAAACGTTCTAGATTTAAGACTTCTACGCGTATTGAACAGTTTGAGAAAGAAAAGCAGGCGTAGTCGTAGCCTGAGGATTGAGAGAAGAACACTGCGTGGATACGTTGGTAATAAAAATACGTTTGAGATATTCGGAATCTGAGGGATGTAATACTTTTTGTGTTCAATTAACTCTAAATTAATCTGTGCAGTCATTAAGAGAGCAGTTTAGGTTAACTATATATTTTCACTAACCTCTTTCCAGGAAAATAGGTGACACTGACACAGTGCGTTTTTAACTGTTTAAGCGAGCGGAGCTTGAAGAATTAGTAGTTTTCGATTTTTAATTTTCTGAATTTTTAGACTTTATCGCACCGTTTTACCTAAGCGTGAGCTACGCATACAACAGTTACTTCTAGAATTAGATTTATACTTTGTTCAGCTGCAAGCAGCATTGCTTTACATTATGGAGAAATTAATTCCGGTAATTAACAAGCTTCAAAACGTATTTAACACTGTCAAGTCTTCGCAATTTAACGCAAATCTTCCACAAATCGTCGTCGTCGGTGAGCAGGTAAGTAAAGTTGAAATGATTTGGTTTATGTCTACCTCTGCTTGGCTTTTACTGTCATTTTTACGTAATCGCTTTTGTCATTTACTGTAACTTATATCGCAATTTTGTGCTGCTTTTCTTCCTTATGGCTTCCTTTATGCTTTAATGACGGTAATATCTTGTCATTTTCAGAGCGCCGGCAAGAGTTCAGTCCTTGAGAGCTTGGTGGGCCGGACGTGTTTGCCGCGCGGAGAGGGGATGGTAACGAAATGTCCGATAGAACTGCAGCTCATCCAGCTGCCCCCTGCTGCCGCCAAGGTCGCCGGGGTAGGAGGATTAACGAAAATTAAGGAATGTAAAGGTAAAAAATTTGAATTTATATATTCTGTTATGTTAGAGTAAGCTCATCGGCTTGCGTGACGGTCTTCAGTCTGTTCATGGCATTTTCTCCAGTAAAACTATTCCTTTCAACTCTGCACAGTTGTTTCACCTTACGCGTACGTCGAGTTTCCCCACTTGCCCGATGGTCAACAGCGTATAGAAGATTTTGAGCTTATTCCCGGCATAATTAACGAAGAGGTCGTGAAACGAGCTGGTGATTCCGAGAACATAAGTTCTGAGAAGCTTATCATGCAGATTTACAGTACTGACGTAATCACACTCACTGTCGTTGATCTTCCAGGCATCGTTCAGGTTAGTGTCACAGTTTCGTTCTAGATTACACATATCTGTCCGTGCCCTCGGTAAACGCAGTCGCCGTTGCATTAAGAAGACCTTGGGAGGGAGATAGATGATAGATTATAAAAATGCTTGCACGGTTGATTTTCAGAATGCTGTCAAGGACCAACCTTGAACCTGTGGACATTGATGAGCAGATCAAACAGGCTCGTGAAAACATACATCGAGAACGAAAACTCGATTATCCTGGCTGTGAGTGCAGCTGGAAACGAAATCGCTAATTCGAGGAGCATTAAGTTGGCAAGATCCGTTGACCCTGAGTTCAAAAGAACGGTTGCTGTGATAACGAAGCTAGATCTGATGGAAAAGGTTCAGGATGCCACAGACGATCTGGTTGGTAAAACGTTATCGATGAAACTGGGGATTGTGGGGGTTGTGAGTCGGTCGTTGCAGGATACGAAGGACAACGTGACCATTGCTCAGAGTCTGGAGAAGGAAGACAAGTTCTTTTTGGATAACTATCCAAAGCTTGCTCACAAAAATGGTTCCATGAACTTGCGGAACAAACTTCAACACATTTTAATGGAACATATCAAAAAGACTATTCGTGGAGTCGAGGTGAGTATTGAGAAATCGCCGGTTATTGTAAACGCTTCCCTCGAAACTTTTTTAAATTGAGAGGCATGCGTAATGTTTGATGCTGATCTGACTTGAATAATTGTTCCAATTATTTATTTAAATTAAAATACAGTACAATATGTATTTTACAGACGGATCTCAAATCCAAGAAGGACAAGGCAGAAGAAGAGCTGCGTGAGCTCGGAGAAGAAGTCCCTGAGAACAAGTCTGAAATCCTGCTAAGTCTTGTGGAGAAGTTGTGCGAGTCCTACAAGGATGAAATCCAAGGAACTGATCTCGATAAGGACTCGGATATTTTAAGTGGTCGTGCTAAAATTGCTCAGCTTCTTGAGGAACAGTTGGCTAAAGAGATTTCCTGAAATTGATTTTGACCATGGCAAGATTTTAAACACGATTTGAAATTCTCGCCCGCTTGATTCTAGTCTTATCGTTACGGAAGTAAGTAGCGTTTGAACAATATTCAACCCTTTCAGTTATCGCTTACTGTAACTCGCAGTTTTTGAAAATTCTAA
Source organism: Sminthurides aquaticus (assembly GCA_906901655.1). Taxonomy (NCBI): domain Eukaryota; kingdom Metazoa; phylum Arthropoda; class Collembola; order Symphypleona; family Sminthurididae; genus Sminthurides; species Sminthurides aquaticus. Next base: position 10,484,530 of record CAJQTT010000005.1, on the reverse strand, counting down.
TTGTCAACTGTAATTTTAATTACTTTGCAGCGATCTTACCAAGTATTAGCCAAGAGCCAGATCAAACAGCTTAGTCAACCTGCTGAGAACTGCGCTGCCGCCGTCAAGGACGAGTTGGTCAAGATAATCCGTGACTGTGTCACAACTCTTGGAGTTAAGCTTGCCCGCTTCCCTCTGTTGGCAGATGCAATTGTTGCCGAAGTTATGGAGCTTCTCAATACGGGTCACGACCTAGCTGTAAAGGAACTGAGGAACTACATCGAAACACAATCCAGTTTCATAAAAACCTTTCGGCCTGAATTCCACGACGCTGCTAAAGCCCTCTTCCGGAAGAGCAAGGACGAAGAATCAGATGAAATTGAGACGGAGGAGCGTTATGAACAACCTAACCCTTGGGTAACTGTGAAATTAATATCTTAATTCCGTTCCTTCGTATCAAATATCAGATTTAGTTATCTGTTTTTCATTTTATTTATATTTAGGGCGGTTCTGTTAGCCGTACACCAGCTTCCAACGTATATCATCACCAGAAACAACAGAAGGAAGTGTCCATGAAGAATCAAAAGGGGGGAAAGCGCGGAGGACAAGCCAGCTCCATTTCTTCCAACCTCTCTCCCCAGGCGAGGATGAGGTGAGTTATATTTTCATTTTTAATTTGGTTTGGCTCAAATTTCGAACTAAGTCACCAAAGATTTACCAAAGACTTAGCTTATGAGTTTTTCCACCTATTTCGCAAGTAACTCTTACTAAACCTTTACTTTTCTTTTAGCAGGAACTAACGGAATTTCAGAAAGATCAGTGCGGAGCGGTAAAATTTCTAGTGAGCAAATACTTCGAAATTGTCAAGGAAGCTTTTCTGGACTACTGTCCCAAGGTCATCGCTCACAACCACAACCTCATCTACAACATCATGAAGCAAATGCAAACTAGGCTCGTAAGACGTTAACTTGTTTTACTTGATGCGTCATTTGATAACGGCTGAATCTAGCGTCCCTTGGTAGCAATATGATGCCTTCCTTGAATTAAATTTCTTGGTGCTGATGTATCTGAGGTTGAGCTTCGGTTCTTAATTGTAGTTATTCCTTGTTATTCACAGGTTATCAAGCTTCACAATGAGGAAGCAGTCTCAGAGCTTGTGATTGAAGACGATGGCGTTACCCAGAAGCGGAAGAATTTGCGGGAACTCATTGACGTAAGTTGAAACATGCAGAAGTTAATCTGATTTATTCAAGTAGGTTAAAAGAGGTTATTAATAAACACCACGAATTTAAAGTTTACGCTACGATACGTTAATAAAAGATGAATCGGGTTACTCTGGTGATGACAAGTTGTCACTGACACCTATGATTTTATGATTATTCCCTGAGCTTGTCTAACCTAATTAACGTTCTCTAATTGTAATTACAGGCACTGAATAAGGCTGAAATGGTGATTCGGGAGGTGAAGGGCATCAAATGGTAAACACTCAAAATCAGGAGATGATCCGCTTTAGAAATAATTTACTAAAAATTCAATACATTTTTCCAATTCGCCACTTTTTAATACCCCTTGTTAAGTAATAAGTATACAAGGTATTTTAATTAACCATAAACTACATCTGTAAGTAGGTGCATGTGCATGTGTCTATCTATACATGTCTGAAAAGTAGAAGTCTGACATGGAGCGATACCCAGAAATACAGGAGTAGGTCAAGGGTCACTCATACTCATACTAAATATGGCTCCCATTGACAAAGCCCTTTGGGAATGGCAGCGCGTCAAGTAATGAAAGAATGAAGAAATTGTAGCTCCCTTACCAACGATCTTGATAGGTGCTGTAAATTGATACAAGCTTGGTGAGAAGTAATAGATGCAAGACTGTGGCTTTCTTGTGGAAAACATGTGTAAGCTGGTATGACCTTTATAATTAACTTTTGTATTAATTTTTATATTGAAAAATACATGTTTTCTGGTTTCAACAAAAATATACTTAGTGTATGTTCACCCGCGGATAACAAGATTTGACAATACCCAAATACTTCCCCTTGATTTCATCTTTTCTGAAAGCTTATTACGATTTTTCATTCACAAGAAACTAGAAGAGTTTCTTCAAATCTGCAGCTACTGGTTTCATAGTGTTTGCAAAATTACTGCACGGAGTGCAACTCTTTCCTTGAGGATGGCAAAATTTACGCTGATTTTTTGCGGTTTGTGCTTCTTGTTTTTACCATTTATCTTGCTAAAAGCTGGTACAACAGACAAAGATGTGTACGACTGTATAGAAAGTCTGATGGAATCTTAAAAGCTTCTTGGCATTGCCAAGTGGCAAATCCACTATAAATACAAAGGGCTAGTATTTCAGACAGATGCTGTTGAACAGACGGTGAAAGGGGGAGTGAAATATTTCAATGGTGCTACGCCGGTGTCATGAACACATGGAATATCTACAATTGATTTATTCTACTGCATTAGGAGAATGAAAAGGTTGGATGATTGAAAGCGAGAACTATTTGATTAATTTCCTTTCTTGGTCTCTCATCTTTTCATTCATGAACGCGATGTGCTTTCTCCACTGTTCTGCACTCTTCCTGAAAGAGTAAAGAAGTAGAATCCAAAAGTCTATAGACTATCCTGCCTTTTGAAACTCCTTCAACCGTTATTCTTCTTGGCGGGGAGTGCTATTTGAAACTGTGGCTAGAAGAGTGCAATAGGATATTGTATTAGCGGGGTCTTTGAAATCGTAAAAACCTTTACAAAGCCGCAAAATGTAGGTCGGTCCTGTCCCGGAGAGCATTAGCATAAACTTTAGGATTCCGAGAATTATTTTACCCTCTTCTTCTTCTCCGACTTTCTCTCCCGTTTTCCTTACTTCGCAACCATCACTTGACTTGACCGAATCCCGGGATCTTCATAGCTCGAGCATGTTTATTCCAGGATTCAGTTTGGCTAGAACTTGAAAACCGGACGTTTCAAAAATATAGTTGCTTTGCCGAATTTAATATTCTGGGAGCAGATCCGGGTACTTGTATTACATTCAGTAATAGAATGTGATACACGCATCTTTTTCTCTTTGCTTCTAAAAAGCAATATGACACGTCTCTGTCTTGGTTTCTATGACCTAAGTCCCTGCCAAATTTGTGGTTTCTTTCCCCATTTTCTGTGCTCTAGAAACCGTTACTTTTTGACGGTGTCCTTGCTCTTCTTAGCTTACATTTCTTCTCGTTTTTCATCTTATTCAGCTAAGTTCCTGCACTTTTTTGCTTTTGATGCTATCCCCGAACTGGAAGAACCAAAGTCAAGCTTGCGTAAACTACCTTACACATGCATGAATCCCTGATGTTGCCAAGCCAGCTTTTTACTTTCACCGAAACTTTCTTCAACAGTTTCACACTTTGCCTTCGGGATTACGTATTTTTCCGCTTTGATTCCCTCGTATTTTGGCCAATTTCGCTCCAATTGCAAATCTACTCCGTCTGCCCTTCATATTATATATTTTGTGTCTTTTGTACGCAACTTTCATAAAATTTGGCGGTTAATCCTGGATCTTGAAAGGGAGCAACAGGAGGAACGTAAGAACTTTTGTGCGAATTTTTGCGAGAGTTTCAGTAAAAACTTTTCCACCAGACAGATTCCGATAATTTATCTTTTTTTGGTGAAATTGTTCTGTCCGCACTTCATTTATACCATAAGCGGAGGATTTCAAACCTTTTGCTGTACGGTCAAAGCACCATGAATTCCAGTTACCGGAAACCGTATTTGAGCGCCGGAAAAAAACTCTCTTGTGTACCTATATTCACGCCTCCTCTTCCTGCGTAAATACACACAACTGATTGCTCCAGCTTTTGCTTGTAAATCTTTGCGGAAAGCTGGATATGAGAAGAAGAGTTGTTAAGCCGGTTGAGACTTTCCTGGAAGGGAAAGCTTAAATCCGTATACCGTGGAGAAATCCAAGGCCTGGAGAAATGTTATGATTCTTGCTTAATATTGATTTTTCCACATTATTTCCCACACACACTTTCTCCTTTGCCTTTACTCTCTTCCTACTTTACTTCCTCTTGGATGGCTTTCCCTCTTTCTCCTTTCTATTCCTTTCTCTTTACTTAAGGGTGGATGACTTAGCTTTCACCCGAATCGGAAGTGTCTCAAGGAGAGGCCGGATACCACCTTGACTCTGACATTTGTCTCTCGGCTTGTTCAATAGCTGTGACTAAGTTTCATCCCTACGCTTCAGAAGCGATTAACATGAAGAATTTGATGGAAATCTCACTGCCTTAAGTAATGTGATTGCTTAATCATGACGTTCGTCATAGGATACAAGTGATCCAGTTCCAGTTCCCAAAGGTTGAGCTAAAACAGGTATTTGGATATTATATTTGTTGGGCTGATTTGGCACACCCTGAACCCAATCTGTAAGATGGAGAAAGTATCAGAATATCTTAATTCCAACAACAAATTTAGAAATCCCACCATCAGTAGATGGCAACATACGTTGTTAAAAGTCTAGGTTTCGTTGCAAACCGATCAACTGATGCTTCATTAGAAAACTGAAATCCCTTAGGATTTAAAAAAAATGGCTACAAATCAGTTTTCTTACGTAGTGATCCAGACTCCAACGCCTCTGCAACACACCCTGCCCGACGGAAGAAAGAAACCACATGGTTGTCATTGAAGCAATTATTTTTAAACCATTTGTTTTCGCCACGCGTTGTGCTACTTTGAGCTGTAACTTGCTTTACAGTCGTTTTCTATTATTAAACCAGTTAATTGAATATTTTGTAAACTACAAAAGAGGAGAGATTACTACAAAAGACGTAAATTATCGGAAATTGAAAGCATGTTATGAACAGCAGAACGAAATTGACAGTTTTCGCTTTGTCTTCCTTTAAAGCTTTGGAAATTCTATTCTGTTACATGGCTACGTGCAAATCCGGGTTTATATAGAATCTACAAATAGGGCCCACGCAACAGTCAATTTTCAGAAGCCATGACAATAAGACGGGAAGGGGATGGAGACATGAATTTGAAGACAAATCCCCCACATCTCAAACCTCATTAAGCATCACTGAGTTTGACATGGGTTTCTTTTCTCTCTGGAGTTGCTTTAGTCTTAAAGAACATCTGTGCCATAAACTTAATTTTCCCAATCATCCTACAACTTTCGGGAACTCTATGGTGATGATGATTCAGTTTCTAATCCTCCCTACACTTCATAATGACAATGAGGATTGAGGGAATTAGTTCTGCGGTTTCACAACGGCTTTGTCTCTGCCAACTGCCAAGTCCGGGCTAAATTGTTCCAGAAACTTGTGCGTGTCTGAGGCGTACGGCTTTGTCATGGTACGGATTTAGTCCTCTCACGCTAGCATCTTAATGTGTAGGTTATAATGGACTTAATTCTCTTGCTGCCTCTCGAAGAACTGCAGGGAAGTCCGTGTTCCAACTCAACCTTGTCGAATTAAAGATGCTGTTTGTAAAAACCGCTGGAATAATTGGCTCTAAATGGTGTTATGCAATCGCAACAGTTCTTTTCAACAGTAGTCTACATCGCTGATGTAACATCAGCTCGAAGCTGGAAAATCGGTATCCCATTAAAACACGAAACAGGAGTTTCTATCTCCAATCTCACAGGTCCTTGATAACGACATTTATCAGGCATTCTGAATCGTTATGCGAGCGGAAACATAGCAGCTAGCGTGAAAATATCTGTGCATCCATTAAAATATGACATAAGGTTGTGGCGATTTTTTTAGCTCGCATTGAATGATTTTTTCCGTTTTAGATTTCGTTTAACAAGGCAATTTAAATTTCTGGGTTCTCATTGGTGTACGTTAAGGTACAATTCATGGAACAAGTTTGAAAGCTTTTAGCTTGGAATAATACAAACCCTGGAATGTAAAAAGAAAAACTTGCTGATAGATATACCGCGTATAGAACAATTTGGAGTTATATAAAGTATTCAAGTGCTGCGTCGGCATAAGCTGGTGTCCAATTATCCATACTCTGCTAGCACTACGTCGCGAATCGGGGTTTTGTGATTTACTTTAAAATTCGCTGTAATTGGCAGAACTAAGAATTTGCAACCGTACCACAGACAATTCAGGAACCACGCAGTAGCTCTAAATTTTTTAATAACTACTTCTTCATACATGGATTACAAAAACTACTCGTTTAGCGCTTGTGATTTATATTTGATCTTTAATGGAGCAAAAACTCAGAGTTAGATAAACGTCGGAGGAATAAGAAATGGGGCATTGTTTGCATGCCCTCATTAAAAATGTTAACAAAACCAGAGCTGTTCTACGTTTGAAATTCTTTGCGCTCTTGCCCTTTGTGACTTAAAACTTTATTCGACCCTGAAAGCCGTTAGCTAACCTGAGAGCTAACCCTGCCCACCATTAAACTTCTTTGTGGATTTTGAAAGCTGAAATCATAAACGAGATACGTGAAATATTTGAATTCCAAATATGACGACGTACTAAAACTTTGTTCTGCCTTGTCCCGGAAATTGCCAGCTTCTCTTTCACGAATACTTATCACATTTTGTCGTTACTGTGATCAGATAAATCCGTTGGAAAAATTCACAACGGTTTTCTTCTTCTCCATTTCTCCCTAGGTATTACCCCCATCCCACATCCACATCCACCGTCAAACCATATCTTTGAACATAATGGGGCATGGAGGTGAGAGCTGGAAAGCTTTCGTAAGCTAACTTTTTCTGAAAACTTGAATCCTCATAAACTTTCCCTGACTGTTGAGAAAAAACATATTCTTTGGAATTCCTTCAGCTTTTTCTTATTTCCGTTCTCCATATTTTTACACTTTCAAAGAAAACATGTTGGAGAATTGACGCTTCCACATGCATTCACACATTTTTTAGGGCCTAGACGGATCTGAACTTTCAGGCCCACTTTCCCCGACACTCCATTTGGGCCCTGCCAATGCGGATGAAGGATTCCAATATGAAAAATTGTGTAAATTTCTTCAAGTGCCCCAAACATTACGTGTGCTGTCATTTAGATCTCCAACTTTCTCCCGGCCATTCCTTCTATTTCCATGATTCACTGCCCTAAATTCAAGTTACACGATTTCGCTGAGAGATTACGCCACGCTTTCTCTCTATTTTTGAGAAGAACATCTCCTCGTCCCTGTTTTCCCAATTTTATTACTACAAATCAGCCTCTTCCAGCTTTCACCTTAAAATATTTCGCTCTCGTTCCGCGTGCCTAGTGTCTATTAGGAACTTCCATTATGAAGCTTGTTTCTTCAAGGGTTTGAAGAGATGAGCGGCAGGAAGGACACGGACCTGTGTTTTATTTCATGAAAGTTTTCACGTCTCGCGAAATTTTATTGGTCAATGCCGAGAAAATGATTCGATATGCCTCAAATACCAACTTAACGACCGTTTCATTCTTCATTGATCTTTTATCCATTCAGATACCGCTACAGCAAAGACCTGTAGTTAATAAATTCCTGGTATGGATGCGGAAAAGTGGAACTCGACATCTTTTAATATACATTTTATTTTACCAATAAGAAGAATTTAGTGGCACCGAAATTACGATGGCCTTGTTACCAGAATTCCTGGTCATGGAAAGTATGTTCAACAGCATGCCTAAATCCGGGGTTACAAGGAACACGGAGCTTTCACCCGCAGTATTTTTCAGAGATGAGTAGCTGCGAGCCATCATTTAAGCAATATTCGATGCTCATATTGCGAAATAAGAAAAAATATTGCTTGAACCAGAGCCATAAACTCCCTACATGACACTCTCCACCTGGCTTTAAAACATTTTATGACCTTTATGGAGAAAGCCTCGAGAGGAAAGGAAAGAAGACGTCGGAGCGAAATGGGAAAAAATATGAGAGCCTGCCTAAGGAAATGTACTTTGAAAACTTATGTATTCTTTAGCAAGAAGCCTTGAGACTCGTGAAAGCTTGGCTTGCGAAGTAACATGTAAAGCGGCAGAGCAAAACATAAGAAGCTGAAATGTGTAAATCTTTTCTCCTCACGTGAAAACGCTAGCTCTCGGAATAGGAAGTAACTCCATGCGAAGGATTTACTGCGCTTTGTATTCGCTCTGCCCGTCAGCTAAACGTGTACAAGTCAAACTTTCTCCAACTTTCACCATGTCTCCCCCGCTCTGGATTTTTCGTTAAGTGCGGACTTTCCCTGATTAATTTCACGATCTCTTCTCGTATGAGGTTTATGCGTAGCCTGTTATGAACTTAAGACACATGCTGTTCTGGTTATTGAATCCCGCTCTCTCTTACAATTCTATGCCGCTTTTATTTTTTTCTTCAAAGGAAAGAAATGAGAAAAAGATTGAGTGTAAATGACAAGAAGAGAAATGTCAATACTATATGGATAAGACTGTAAATGACTGTCTAGTGTCCTCTACTTTTCTTCCTGTCTGACCCTATACAGATTTTATCTTGGGAATGTTACATCCAGACGCCCGCCCGACGCCCGTGCGTACTTTCTTGCAGCTTTCTCCACCTTTCACTGTCTTCTCTCAAGCACGCAACTTGCATTCTTCTTCTTGTTAAAGCACTCGAAGAAAATGTACAGATCCTTATGTTCTAGGACCGCAACTGTGCCAACTAGTCGTAAAATACACATGCTTGAGGTGGCTTCGAAGTGCTCCAAGGAACGGAAACAAGTTTATGATAACAACCCGCCTATTTTATCTACTTTCTCCCTCCTTCTCCGGTTATTGTCTCTTGACAAAACAAGCAAATCCTGTTTGCCTTGGATGTTTCTCTTTCAGCAAGTAGCTCTCGGAGACGGGTCAGACGAGAAAACTGATGTAACAAGGAGATACTGAAAAATCAATACTGCCCAGCGGCTATTTTTCGCAAATTCCAAATCAGACATCACGCTGACCATTCTGTTTTTCCATCATGGTTAAATGGGTCTGCCTGAAGAGCCTCGAGGCTATCTATTTTGCGGTTTACGAAGCGTACATACTTCTGGCAATGAGTAAAGTCCTGGACTGGACAACTGTCTAGAAAATGAATGCGAAAAACTATTTGGCAAATACTTGTAGGGGAAATGCTGACAGATTTTTTCTCGAACCGATGATGAAGATGAAGTACTTTACGTCAACCACACTAATAGCAATTCCTGGAGAACAAGACAGAATATGTACATCTATCACTTGCAACAACCGGTTGTTTCCTCTCCCTCTTGCCAATCAACTAAGCCTGAGTGAAAGCAATAGATTTTCTGCCAACTTAGGCGCATTCTCTGAGAGCTTTCACCCACATGCTACCATGAGTATTTTCTACAGAGTCCTGTAACTCTCATATATCAAAGCTTTACGCTCTCAGAGGTTTGATTACTTTCTCTAGGAAAGCGACAATCATGGAGGAGAAGAATGCAAAGAATCTTATTTCATCTTTATCCTTCTCGAGCTTCCGCTATTGTGAAAAAGAAAATAGGAAGCCTCTATAAACGCGTGTCCACCGAATTGCTTTCTCCAAGGGCAGCTTATAGTTTCTAATTTCACTACTGCATTCTCTTCTTCATTGATGAATTACCGTGTCGTCCACGGTAGCGTTCCTCGCGAGGAAAACTCAAAACCTTTCTTCTTTCCACTGGTCATTTCTCGGCTCACAAGGGTCGTAGCGTTAAGCAGTTTGCATTACTGCATAGCTGAGATCTTTGTCTCTCTTTTAATCTAAGTTTAATGTCCATAGGTCAAAGGGTACGGACGCTACGAATTTTATACTGAAAAAAGTCATTTTTCTGACTAAGTTGACCTTAGGCGCTGCAATGGCTGTGCCCTTTGACCTGTAGACATCAAACTTAGACTGAAAGAGAGACAACGACCTCAGCTATGCAGCAATGCAAACTGCTTAACGCTACGACGCTTGTAAGTCGGGTAATGATCGAAGAAAGGCAGAGAGCCATCTTTTTCTCTCGCTCGCAGCAGCAGCGAGAGAGTGGAACACATGCAGTACTGTGCTGCGATAGGCTGATGGGAGGAATCGGTGTATATGATAGGTTGAAAGAAGCGCGCGAGACCGTTCCAACAGGGGAACGCTATCGTGGACTACACGGTACGTATACGGTTAGCAGATGTTATATTTTCTAGAAAAAACTATTGTCCTCATTCTTGAGGTTTGTGCCCTTTGTAGGAGGGAAACCTATGAATTTTCTCTGATTACATCTATCAGTGTCATATCATTAAATCCATTATGATGTCTCTCTCGGCTTTGCGAAACTTTCACCGGCAGATTTTGCATAATTCCGCCTACTTTCTTTTTGCTTATTGAAACCATACCGCGTTTCAAATCCCTGTCCCACCTACTCTTACGGAATAGTTTATTTTGTCCCACATGAGAATCTGAATAGGCTTTCTTTCTTTGCGCGCTTTCTCCTAAGTTGATTAGCATGCAAAATGTAGTACTTTCACTGCAGCTACAAAATAGCCGAAAATAACGTATTCAGAGTAGTATATAGAATGCCTGAGAGACGATTTAAAGAGATCAGAGATAATTAACAAAATGGGTACTGGGTATGTGGGACCTTTACATTCGTTCCTCTAGCTTTCCCTGGAGAAAGTTTCCCCTCTGAAAACACACTATCGCGGTTTAGGTACGCTGTGGGCTCAAAGCTCAATGATATTTAGATTCAATCGTGTAAACTACTTTGCACTTTCACACTCAAACCAGTTAGATTCGATTTGGTTTCCCCGGATTCCTACTTTCTCTTATTGCGCAGTATTTTCTGTATTTCCAGCAACTTTTGTGCATCAAGTATCAACTACTCCCTCTTTGCTATTTGTCTTGTTAATTTGTAGTACTCAAGGGCCATAGCTGCAGACTGCTGTAATTGAATTTCTGGGAATCCTCGTGTAAAAACTTGTAGTACATTCATAAAACTGCCACGCCGGTTCCACTTTGAACATGGGAAGAAATTTACAGACATGGCAAACTTGTTTCTCTCTCTTTCTCTAATTAGGAGGTGAACCGAATTTTAACTTCCAAAATAAAATTTCGAAATAATTTTGAGTAGAGGACCATGCAAGAGTACTTCATGCAAAAAATCGCATCCATCTAAGCCCTAGTTTAAGCGCTGTGCTCGCTCAAAGTTTGGAATATGGTGGTCCAAATGACTCATTTGAATTTTCCACCCGGACCTTAAGCATGGGCGGGGGCGCGGCATCAGCAATATGGGCCGCCATATACCAAACTTTGAGCTCGCACAGCGCTTAAACTAGGGCTTAGATGGATGCGGTTTTTTGCATGAAGTACTCTTACATGATCCTCTACTCAAAATTATTTCGAAATTTTATTTTGGAAGTTAAAATTCGGTTCACCTCCAAGTAAGTATCTTGTTTACTGTGGCTTTTATGGGGAAAATGGAGTAATATTGTCGGAGTGTAATGGACTTATTTATAAGGTATATACATTTCCGGTAAGCATATATTCAAGACCTGCAGCCGCTAACGGATTTCTTTAAGGACGCCAAAGTACTGTGTAAACTGAAGTAAAGTAAATGAGATCATGTTCTTACTATCCATACAGTAGGATATGCAAAGATGCATTAAGGAGTAAGGAATTAGAAATCGTGATCCGGTCAAATGCAGTGCGTTTACTGCTTTCTAAATCATAACAGTGCAGTATTGATTGATTTTGCAGTTCCGTCTTTTAAATTCCAAAACTGATTTGGGCATCATTTGTACATTGGTTTCCCAGAAGCTGACAGGAAGCTTAATTTTCTTAACAACGTTTTCTCCTGTAAATTCCAAAGAATAATTAATTCAGAAATTAGTTACTGTCATGTCGGTTGTCCTCCTAGTTGTCACACCTACACCAAATTGAAGGCATCAGTACTGATAGCAGTGTCTCGAATCACAATCACAATCGACTCTTTCATTGATCTGCAATAGGAAACGAAGAATCCACTGGCTTATCGCAACCGTGTTGACTTCAGAGCATTACATTTGAATTCGCGTGCGCATTAAATCCTCTTCCCGGTTCAATGCCAATATTGAGTTGGTTTAGCCTTCAACTAGTAGAGAGACAAGAGAGAGAGAGGGGGAAGAAACTGTTTTGGCAAGTAGGACGGATGCAAATTCTGCCATCAGGATTCCAGACTTGCTAAACCAAAAGTATTCCAAGAATTTCAACATGTGTCAATTGGATTCTCATTCTTATCTAAAACTAAGCCCAACCCTCTACTTCTATGGGATGCAAGGAAAGTCGGCATCAAAGTCACATTTCAGAGAAATGGCACAAAGCTCTCGGCAAGATTCGCGAAATTCAGTACGAGGAGAGAGAAAGGAGGCGTCGTCATCTGTCGCCAATCTCTCCTCCCTAGCAAATTCATCGTCAGCCTGTTAGAATTCTTTGACGTCGGTGTCGATGGTCTGCTTGTATGTCGCAAAAAAGAAGAGAGACAGAACTTTGGATTTTTTAAATATTTGACTTTCGGCTCGAATTTAGTAATTGGGTAAATATATGCTTTGCCATTTATGTACGATGCTTTGCTCGGAAGTAGAATGGAAGCGTATCTAGTATAAATTATACGCCAGCTTTTAGTGTTCATAAAGCCTAGAGTTTAAATCTTTTAATAATTTTTCATGTCTACAATCCCCATAAATCTTTTTATCATTTTTAAGCATTCAACCACTAGTCAGCGCTCCTATGCCTATTTGGTCTAACACTGCTGGATTTTACCCGGTTCGGATTTTTGAGACTTTGGAACTCGGAACTGTTTATTGTTTAGACGTTTCGATGCTGTGCAAAAAGCTGAGGGTGTAAAAGATTGGAAGCGGATGAGTGAATGAGAGTGTATAAAAAGTGAACTAGTTTTTTTACAGACATAAACAAATTCCCATTAGAAGTATTTCATTTACTCGCGCTTTTATTACTGATGAGTGGCCGGTATTAAAAACTCTTGAGGCTTGTGTCCGAAATCTGGCTCTTTGATGGTTTTACGAGCAATTTCACTGGGGGAAATTACACTAAGCGCGTGACAAATTTTCATCTCTGCATGCTTTGCTATTTTCTAGCTGATTTGCCGGATTTTCATTATATGGGAAGTTTATTGTGGGGACTTATACACTCCATGTAGTTTATTTAGTTTTCTAGCTTTAAATAGTGGAGGTGGGTAGTAAAGTGGAGAAAGCTCTTAATTTAATTAACTGCTCCGATTCTAAAGGAAGTTATCACACCAGCTGGATCGTAATTTGCTGGAAAATTCGTTTTGGCGATAAAAATTTTACTACTCCGCAAAATCCATAGAGGGTTTTAGGAGTCGTGTCAGTGAGGCTCAGGACATTTAAGTGAGGATAGTGTATGCGGCGACTTTCTCCGATTTCCGTACTTCTTCCCTGCCTAGGTTTCTTTTCCTATTCCTATGCAGTTATCTACCTACTACTTGTCAGTATTTTCGCACACTTTTTTCGCAAGGGTATCACATGCGAAAAATATTACAGCTATAAACCCACTATCCATTTTATGTTACCGGAGAAAGCATGCAGGATGCTGACTACTTATTTGAGCTGACTTTTGACCCTAAAGTATCGTTTTTGTTCACAAATGGTGTGTCAGTCCCAATCCTCTGTGCGCTCCAGCAGTTCGTTATATCTTTGATGTTTCAGTCACATCTGACACCCATGCTTTCTCTTGCATTTAATTTCAAAGCTTTAGAGCAACTCTATATACTTTCTCCTGTACCTGGTTCAAAAACCTAGCTTCACTGAATTTCTCCATTAGTAAGCTCGATAGCTTCCAGCTCTCCTTCCTTACCCATGCTTTCTCCAACTCTACTTTCACTAGTCACATATGCCGGGTTATTTGGTTGGATTTCCGGAAATCTACCGCAGTAAGAGCTTTCAATTCCGCGTACTGTGTATTTGCATAATTTCCGCTAAGCTATCTATCGCTCCGTTTCAGTTTTCGCATCATACTTACACATGAAGCTACTCAATTTTTTCTACGTACTGCATATTTCACATACCCTGACATCTTTTCACTTACAGCAGATATCTGTGAACATATTTTCCGGATTTATCGAAAGTTTGAAGTATGGTACTTCCCACGCATAGCATTTTCATTTTAACCAAGTATTTTCAGCTTAAATATAAAATATAAGGTATTTTTCGTAGAAAACCGGATCTGGGATGCATAATTCCATTTGGTGCAATGATCCGTGAAAATTGAAACTTTCTCCTGGCTTTTGTACTTATGCTTGCAGATATATTGGAGAAAGTTGCCTCCATATGCGGACTTATGCAAGAAAGAGAATGGATAAGAAAGAAAGGGAAAGATAATTGAATTCAAACCTTTCATGTAGATGTAGGCTGTTCCCTTCATATTAGGTTGATTGAGTACAATGAGATTGAGGACGTTGCCGACAATGCCCAGGGCACAGATGGCGGGCAAAAGGATGCCGTAAGTGATATACTTAACAGCTTCCACGTCTGGATCATGGACGGCGGTCCGATTGTGCTGAGAGCAGAGCTGGAGGGAATCTCCACCAAGCGGGAAGGGAAGTGAGGCAAGATCTGTCTCATTTCTGCCATAGTTTAAATGCGTCTGGTCGGGGAGGAGGGTCGTTGTCACATCCCCCATTATTTTCTGATGATGTGTCCCTCTTAAATTCTTTTAACGTCACTTCCACCAATGATGATCACCCGCATCCGTAGAGATTATGATCTCAATCCCCCCAGATACCCGCTTTGTCTGTCTCGTTTCTTGTGCTTTCTCTGGGACTTTCGCCCACTACTCTCTCTTCTCTTGCAGCTTCTGCTGCTCTGCTACTTAGAGTTTGCAAAAAATTCGTGGATATCGTACTTGGAAATCTGTAAAAAAGCGCTCTTCTTGGCCGCGGTATTGACTGGTTAACCGGATCCGGTTTTTCTCACCGCCTTTGTTTATTCTCTACGGGGTTCACTTTCTCTCCCTATCCTTCATTTCATGTAGGTCAATAGCCAATAAATTTTGCCACGCTCTCTTTTCCTCTTAAAACTTTTTTTCTCACACTTTCTTCGCTACAGTTTTTCTTTCTATGATTGTGTCTCTGGCACAGCTTTCACCGCCACTTTCACTACATCCTTGGAGAAAGGCTGGAGGGGAACGTTAAAGTCCGGCGGTCCACCGTCTCAAACTCAAGCTGTTAGTCTTCATGGCCGTGCTCCGCTAGTCGCTCCCCGGCTCCTGCAAAATAAATACCATTAAATTCTCTTAAACATAAAAGAGTCATCGGTTTCCGTTACCGGCTGAGGACCAATACTCGCTCGGATTGCACCATAAAACCCCGTATCTTTTCCATTCAAACTTTTACTTTCTCAATTTAATAGGAGCGGCGCTAAAAAGAGTTTTATCCCACTCGCAAATTTTATTGTCCGTGACCATTGTACAATCCCAGGAATCCCTCAAGTCCGATCGTGAACCCCTAAAACTTTCACTTCGACTTTCTCCAGCTAATGTAATGGCCACGGCGATTTGTTTGTTCATCAAGGTGAATGCTTTCCATTCCAGATGCATATCAGGAAGAAAGTTTTTCCAATACATTTTTCTTCATTTCCTAAGAAAAATCGTCATCATTTACACATTTTATCTTTATTCCGCCCAGAAGGAACCTTCTTGTGCGCACTAATATTCTGGCCTCAGGAAAGCTACTTTCTCTTTTAGATGACCTATCAGTTTTACACCATTACCCTGAACACTTACGAAAAGAATTTTCTAAGATAAGTAGAACGCTTCATCAAAACCTATTTGTATTAACTAAAAGTCGCATTTAGGATTTTCCGATTAGAAAAGTTTTGCAGAAATGAGATGACCCAAAACAATAGCGGAAACATTATTTACTTTTGATCGGCTATGTAGACCTAATTTCCTCTCCCCAAGAGCCCATCCTTTGTGATAATTTCTCCTCGTAATGGCCTCGGAGAAAGTTACTTTCTATACAACAGCTTCCGACGTTTTGTATCTATGCATCCGTCATTCCTTAGAAGGTTATAGCTTTCTCCAGTCAGAACTCGTTAACTGATTGACTATTCTGTATATTTTTCTGTCGCTCTCACTCAAACACTAAATATACGAGCTCAACGTATGCTGATTCTTCTATGGACTTTGATGAAGTATTCACGGGAAGTTGCCACAAAACTACTTAATGATCCCACTAACTCCAAGTGACTTGACTGACTAAATGATTTCGATTCGGCAGCAGTACAGCCAGAGTTTGGTTGGCTTGGTTGGCTTGGTTGCCTTTAGACTTCGCAAAGATAGATTACTGTATGGTAATCAAGGCTCATGCATAAATCATTACACAGGTTTTAATCCAAGGATCTATGTTCGGGATGTAGGTAAGTGACAGTGGCTGGATGAGAGAATAACGCCCTCTACCTCCCACCTCTTCCGATCCGCGTACAGCTGAAGGGTTATCTGCCGAAGAGGTCATTAAGATTGATGTGTTTTTGGTAATTTTATAAATTTTCATATATTTGAAATATTCCGCCCTTTTTTACTATATCTCCTGGAACTACTTCCGCAAAACCAGCCTTCCTCTCTAATCTGTATGTAGCCTATCCGGTGAAAATTTCATCAAGCCTAATGTCCCGGAAACTTAGATAGCCTGCATTCCATCTTCCCTCCCGTATCCTTGCTTACATGGGAAAGAGTGGGCGCAAACAAGGATGCTAGCTAGCAGGCATAGGTCAGTAGTGAAAGTTAGTGAAAGCAAAGCAAGCCAGAAAGCATGCATCCACGGCTTAAAAGTTGCCTAAACTCAGACAGGCTATCACTGTCGTTGAAAAAACATGTAAGCCACAAGTTAGACTTGGGAATCGGCAAACATGGTTTCACTGGTGAAAGTCCCTTTCCTGTATTTCACATGTAGTTTCTTTAGCAGCCATGGAGCATAGTATACACAGTATTTCTCTTGAAAAGCTCGCAGAACTTTCTCCGTTTGCATCTTTGCATCCGCTAAACTTTCACATCATCATTCACCCAAAGCCTGATCAGAATATTAAACTTTGATCAGTTTTTTCTCCTTCTGGCTACTGTCATGAGCAACGCACTCTTCGTCTGTACCCATAGCTTTCTACTCGCAATCCAGATTTGCATACACGAACGTGAAAGTACGAATTCTCGAGAATATGCAACTCCTGGAGTATTTTTGGTAATTTTAATCCATAACTTTTCTGTCAAAGATGCCAGTTCTAACGCATAGTTGCTCTACTTTGGTGAGCGCGTTAATACCTGGTATCAAAATTCCCAATGCTGTAATTCTACAGGAGGGGAAAGCAATCGAATCTTCCTTAACGAGTTTCCAACTCTTCCTAATCGTCTCATGAAAAGCTACTCTCAGTTTCCTCTTTCCTTCAAGTAGAACCTCATTTGGAAAGCTGCCCACATTACACACACGGCTTTACCTTTCTCCTCTTGCTCTCTCGCAGGAGCAAGTATTTAGTTCCACTAGATACCAAGACTTGAGACGAGAAAATGGGCTCATGCCAGAATCCCAATATGCTCCCTGATCTGGTTTACCTCCTCCATGATCCCGTCAGTCAGTCCTTGAAACTTGAAACCTCCCATCACATTACCTCCTACATCCAATCTTTACCTTTTCAATGGGTTAATAAACGACTCCTTTGAGAAGAGATTTGGATTGACTGGCGAGAAATTTGATCCTTCAACATTTCACAAGTACATCCTAGATATCCAAACTCCTACAAAAGCCCAACACTAATCCCTTTACTAATGGTATGGATCACTGATTGCAAAAGAATTTTGAGTGAGGCATGGCGACGAGAAGGAGATGAATTTAAGTCTTGCAGAGTATAAAATGAAATTGCCCTGGATTAAGATCCCATTTCATTTGCTTGCATCTGCAGTGCAGGTAATTTGTAGTAGAGGTGCATTTCAGTAAAAATGCCAGTAGAATCTTTTCAGGTCCTTGGGAAAATATGTAATGCTTCTTTCGTGCTACTTCTCTTCACTACATTAATAGGATATTTAAGGGAAGTTTATAAGAAAAAGAAAATGCTGCTTCCGTGCGTTTTTTTTATGTAAAATCAGACAAATGTCATCTTGAAGAAGTATTAGCATCGGAAATCATGCTTCAAATTGTTATACCAGATCATTGTAAAACAGTAGTGGTCTAAAATTCTCTTGCTCGTATGGTCATGAATCATATTTACAAATTGGCGTTTTCCGAGAAAAATATTTTACAATATTGGAAAATATAATCATTGAACCGCATTTAATGTGAAATTTTCCTCGAATTTCTTACGATCATATGTCGTTTCATACCCTAAAATGATTGATTGCTTTTCTAAGAAAAAAATATTTTCTGGCAAACCAGCTTGATTGAAACCATAGAAATTACTAGAAATTGGAAATCATAGAACCTGAAATATATATATATATATATATGCAGCTTAATTTCAAAGGTTACGTAAAGTAGATTTTTTTTTAAAAAATCATCTTCAATTCCCATTTTCCGTTTGCAAACGTTTAATTGTATTTAAATTCAAGAAGATTACATGCTTGAAATTATAGGAAATCGGGTTCAGCTTCATTTCAAAGGTTGTGTAAAGTATATACACTGTTTTAAAATGTGCATATCCAATACCCACATTTCACGTTTCACGTTCATGCATACACTATAAAGTAGATTTAAATCCAAAATGCTTACATGTTTGTCTGGTATTTATAGAAACTTTCCAATTTATCATCGCCCCCAACTATTTCTTAAAAACTCAATTGAAGCATATATCCTGCGCGTATCTTTCACCGGACGTCAGCCTGCAGCTCATATCAGGATCGTCAAAATATTTCATGTTGTGTTTATCTACGTACGAATTTAACTGGCTTCTGGTGAGAGTCTCGTATATCACAGAGAAGACTTTGTGCTTCCGGCCTATTTTCAGCTAGATTTTATTTCACCTGGCTTCTGGAATTCATTTATTTGATCTGCCTACGCAGGAGGAATCCCTTCCAAATGATTATTAACTTTCTCCCACACAACACAACCACCTAAACTCTTTGTCTAGAGCACAATTATCTTTCTACAAAAGAAGACGGATATCCTTCATTCGCCATTACAGATGAAAGAATTCACAGCATGTTAATAAGCCGTTGCTCAACTATTTAATGAATTTACATATTTTGTCAGATCAAAGGAAGAAAGGCAGCAATTTAAATCATAATTTACCTGCATACGCAGTAATTTACATCCTACACCAGTTTCACCTTCCTTTCTCTTGGGCAACTGCGGATATAAGATAACGCGGAGGCTTTAACTGCAAACTAAATTATATTCTTTTTGTATTTTTAGGAGACATGTTTAAAAAAAACCAGACTCTAAATCAGACCCCCCTTAGGTCGTTCATTTGATAATGTTTTAGACCAGTATGCGTGTACTCGTTAACGCTTGGAGCCCACCATACAACGATACACATTTGAGTGTCTGGATATTCATGTTTCATCTATAAAATTTCCACAACGCAACACCTCAACTGCTTCCCGTTACATTTACCAGGACGACGTCATCAAGAAGTGTAGTGTCTAGTTTTTACACGCTGAAAGGAACACAACCCTCCAGAATAGGTAGTACATCCATTTGGTTTATTAGTTGGTTGCAGTAGGAAATGAGTGACAGCATGCTAGTCTGAGAGCAGAGGCTAGTCAGCTAACTAAGAATTCAAGCACTGATACTGACAGTGTTGATCAATACTAAAAAGTAAGTTAGTTAGCATAGAAACCAGAGTAGTTATAAGCTATTTACAGTGCTCATCATACGCTTTTACTCCTTTCTGTTTTCTGTTGGGCAAACTTAGTTCGCAATAAAGCCAAATTAGCGACGTATGTAAGCTGTGGCCTGCGGCAGTGAATTCACTTTCACTTGCTAACGCTTTGTTGTATTTTACTTTGATGAACGTGTGCTTCGAAAAATTCACTTTGGTTCATCCCTTTAAAATTCCTCTTTCTACAAGAATGGCAGACGGATGTATTTCATACCTAAAAGATATTTCGCAAACTTAAATGTATCTTACTCTTTTTAGGACAGTATACCAAGCAACAGCTTATAAGCTGCTGCGTAGTTCAGAGGCAAGAAATTATGGCCCAGTTCAAGTGTGTATCATTGTTACGTATTTCGCCACTAAGGAGCCTTGTTCTTATCGCCAGAGGGCGATAGTGATTTTGCTTGATAAGCAAAGAATTTGTTTGATGTTTTCTCCGTCTCACGTCACACATAACACACGAAACTATTCTTTATTAGCCCACGCAGCTTGCCTCTCTCTTTGATGTCAACCACACTATTTCCAGAACTTGTTGAAATTAATTGCTTGAGTTCACGCTCTCAAGATAGATGATAGAGGATCCTGACTTTGTAAAATTAACTATAATACTGTGTAGCCACATGCGTAGTGTAGTAGGTTCTGTAAGATTCGCAAAATTTTGGAACAAAAACACAAACAGATTGAAGCTCTGCGTTGTCATAACTTTCACCAATTTAATACAATACAAAACCACACACGCAGTGGCTGTGAAACTATAATGACGGATTGAATCATTTCGGTCGCAAATATTTGCAAACTTCTCCTCCTGAATCCACCTTGCTCATCTAGTCTATTAGATCTATATTGACACTGCACTGTTGAATGACATACTGAGAAAAAAAAATTACCAACACTTCTTCGTCTCTGCCTAACGTTATTCTAAATCCCACGCAAATTATTCCTTGCCGTGCTCGGCTAAAATAATCCTCCCTTCTGAGACGAAACAACAGCCGCCTATTCTGCAATATCGCCAACTCATGCCAGCCGCCCAAGTATTTATTGATTTCTGCTCTTCTTCAGATGCCAAGGATTATTAGGGAGCCAGAGCTTTCGCAAGGATTGTAGGAAGCAAAAGTTTTTGCGAATATCATTGCATAACTGTGACCCTCATCCATCACAGTTGCTCTACTCTCTGAGCCTTTGGGCATTAAGTAAGCCTGCAAGAGCCAAAGACCAATTTCTGCTATTTGCCAAAATTTGCGAATTTCCCGAAAAAATCAACATTTGTTCTAGGGCTTCTTATCTCTTGAATATTGTTCTCTAGGGTAAAATATTTCCATATCTCATAGCTCTGTTCTAAACGACTTGTGTTCCCATCAATTTTAATTAAACTGGAATTAAATTAATTTAAATTTACAAGCTACCATCCATAGCGTTCCGCCTCCTAAATCTGTCTACACGCTATCAAGAGGAGAGTTTTATGACATTGTTCCCAGGAGCAGCACTGGTTGGAGTGACTTATTCAATCTACAGCTACATAATTCACCGCACTTGCAAGAGGTCAATTGGCATCCACAATATTTCCAATTGGCACAATCTCAACTAATGTAGGATTTGATTTACATATGGCATGGTTTAATCCGCACGAGAAGAATCAATTTAAACGCCTCCAATGCATGAACATCTATATTTTGATTCAGCTCCTCAGATAATTATGGATTCTCTGCAGATATACGCTTTAAGAAATTTCGTAACAGCTTTTAGCTGCCAGGGATAAGAAAGCAAATACGGCATACCAAGATGCGCGATTTGCGAACCGTGTTTACAAATTCCGAATACCTTCTCTTCCTCCGACAGTCTAAATAGTGTGAATTTAATATTGGAGCAATCTGTTCTTGTTATTGCCTTCTGTTTATATTTTAAGCTGCATTTTGCATTTCACTTTCACAACATCTTAACTAATATTATTTATATTCTTAATTCTGAGTCGCGCCATTAAAAATCAAACTCGCTTTCGTCCAACTGCAAAATCAATAACTTTTATTCCCCATGAAATGTTGTCATTTATATTGTCAAATTAAAATTTAAAATACGTATACAATTCCATACTTGTTTTCTGCATGATCATAACTTGTTTGCAAAAACACTTCAAGCTACACGCTCAAGAGCTAAAACGCATTCCTTTTAAAAGAATTGGAACTGCTCCAAAACAAAAGTGAGACACTGAAATAAAGTTAGCTTGCATGATGCTTCATGCTGCGATTTTGAAATGCATGGAATAATTGAAATTGGAAGACACAAGAGAATGAGTCAGATGAATAGATGGATCTCTTTTGCAAGTGTTTATCTATGTCTAGAACAATATTTTGTCGCACTT
The DNA here is from genome assembly GCA_906901655.1 of Sminthurides aquaticus. Lineage (NCBI taxonomy): Eukaryota > Metazoa > Arthropoda > Collembola > Symphypleona > Sminthurididae > Sminthurides > Sminthurides aquaticus. The sequence goes on along the minus strand of CAJQTT010000005.1, from coordinate 10,462,433 downwards.
CATTAGTCATTAAATAAGAATACAAACTACATCTCTTGGCATCTCAGCAGCATCTTCCTGGCAGCTTAAGCTTTTTACTTCAACGCGACACTAGATTCATTTTCCAAAGCTCTTAATCTCTGTCACAGAATAAGTCCAAGTTGACTTGGGGTGGGATGGCTACATTTACTTTTCTTGCAACTTCCTTGCTGTCCAAACTCCTCACACAAACCCTAGCAGCTAGTAACTGGTAGCCAGGGCTTACTAGTGCTGGAGAAAGCAGTGGCACATTGGAGCGAGACAAGAGTGAGTGATGAGTGAAAGTTGAGAAAATGTATTTCTCTGCAACTCTCCAATAATTCACTTGTGCATCTAAATGAAGACATTGCTTATTCCATATTCTCACTTCCTCTCTTGGATGAGCATAGATCTAAAAGCTGTCAGAAAGCTATTATTATTTTCCACTTTCTGCTCTTTCCCTTTCCGACAATTTTCCTCGTGCGCTTCATTATCTCCTCCGCTTGTCATTCGCTGTCTCCGCGTTTGAATTGTATGGATAATTTTCTACATCGCCTCTGCCCCAAAACGGGTTGACACAGTACGAGGGAAAGTGTGCCATTTCCTTTCGGGCAGGGACGTGAATATAACCGGAAAGGGGGTGAAATATCATCTAATTCTTGAGTATCAAATTACTATTTCTCTTCCCCTTTCTCCTCCTTCCACATCCACCTGTGAGGGCTTTGATATATGTATGCCTTGTGCATCTGGTGGTTCTAGTGCTTTCACCTTGTCAAGGACTTTCTCCAGCATGGAATTTAATAGTCACTGCCGAATTCGGTGGCTTTCTCTTTCTACTTTCTCTAGCCGTTGTCACTATCCGTTTATGCTAACTTTCTCCACGTTATTTCGTCCCTTTCCCTCTAAACATAACCAGGAGAAACTTTCACCTTGCCATTTTTGGTAAGCCTTATATAACTCTACGTTGCCTATGTATGTTGCATATAATGTGACTCAAAAGCTGAATAAATCTGCTTCAACCTTTTCCTTTCTGTTAGTACTCCTCATTAGCGCAACTTCCGACATACAGAAGCGTAGCTGCTAGATTTGAAATGTCTCGACAATTTATTTTCTCTGGATTACACATTATCAGACGACCGACGACCATGAAGCTTGTGCCAGAGGAACGGGAAACCTACCAGTGATGAAAGTGGAAGTTGTGCGTGCCATTTCACCCGGGTTTTTGCCCAAAGCTCTCCGCTACAGTGTAGTGTGTCCGGCGGCTGAGTCACTGGCATGCTTGTATCCTAGGTCTATAAGCTGACTCATTGCCACGTATCATTCTGTCACATGCTTGTTCTCCTGCGTATGTTTTATGTTGTAAAATATGTCCGTTTCCTTTTGACTTATTCAGCTTCTATTCCTAGGATTTCCTTAACGATTGCGAAAAGTTTGGCAAATCTTCCGTGTTTCTAATTTAATGAGAAGCACATAAAAGAGAAGAAAAGTAGGGTTATTTGAATCCCGAGGGATTTGACGCGAATATTTTGCGTGTTTACAGCTAAAAAGTTTTACAAGGATAAGTATCACATGACAGTTACACATTCTCTGGATACAACTTTCACTCAGTCTGCGTCCTTACAGAAAGTCTCTTGAAAATTTGCAAACTTACCGGGTAGTTTGTAACTCAGGGTGGAATTTTCCTCACTGTCTCTTGTCAGCTTCTGTCCTTTTTTGCATATGAGCTAAGACATACAGACTTGGAGAAAAAGTCGAGCTGGACTGGATGTAATTAATTTGGTTGTCAAGTAAAAATTATACGCTTGTAAACAAACTTGCGGTAACCATTCTTTGCGAGTAAGACCTTAACTTATCTTTGGAAACTGTTAAAACATTTCTGCAAAATTTCGCATCATCAAAGCTTATGACATCTTGACATCACGTCACAAGACCGACTTTCACCCGACCTCTCTGCCCCACTTCCACCTGTGGTCGCATACTTATTGGTGCTGAATAATTAAAACATTTCCGAGAATTCATGTCTCACGTAAACCGAGTATAGCATTTGAGATGGAGACAATCAGCTAATAACAAGTTCTGAGAAACAACAGTCTAAGTGGAGAAAGTCGGGGAAAGCAGGGTGGGTATGGGTAAGGGAGTTGACTTCAATTTACATATTTGAGAATAATTAAAGAAAAAACATTTGTGATACCATTGCACGGAACCGCCCAGGATTTCGCTTGCCCGTCACATGCGAAACTGGTTTTTTAAACCGACTTCCGCCGGTGAAAGTAGATCCGGTATTACTCATAAAATGCTGGAGCAGTTAGCAAGCCCGCAGCGGCTATAATTAGGACATTGCATTTGCATTAGTCACATGAGATTGCCAAATTTGAGTTGGTCAGCACGGCAAGAGCTGGATTCTGTAATTAATTAAGTGTGCCAAATACCCGTATCGATTTAACCTGAGTCTCCAAGTAATGTGTACGTTGTTTCTCCCCGACTCAACACTATATATTTCAGTAATTATATGAGCGTTGCTCATATCTATGAATGACGGAATTAATGCATACCAGGAATTTGCAATAGCTTTTGCATATTTTCCCTGTAAGAACAGTCAATGTGAATAATGGTGTGCAAAACGTAGAGACGATGTGCACTGCAACATGCATTGCGAGTTGATTGTCAGTTAGCAGGGATGGAAGCCCTGCTTTGTACGCTGGAGAAAGCAACTCCCAGTTGTCATTCCTCACGCTCTCGGCTCCGGAATCCATTGTAGGATTCTGTAGCTTATATATTTGTACTAAAGGGTCTTTGCTGTCTGTTGATTATGCAAAACCCCGCCGGGTTCATTACCAACATGAGAAGAAGATGGAGTGAAAGGAGGTCGTTAATGTTGGATGCAAAAGCGGACGAAATTCACAAAAGTGATTGGCGGAAACATCCGACGTGAGCTGTCTGCATGATTGATTTCTGTCGTTAGCAACAAAGCTTCTCACTTTCTCTTCTACCGGAAATTTGCTCATCTTTTTCTCCTCAGGAGCTGTCATCCCGCTCCTCTGTTTCGGGTCCTTGCATTCTTGAGCTTTTTAAACGAGCTTTTGAAGAGAAAGCGGTGAAAGCACCGTTGAGTACCTACTGTAATGTTCCAGTACTTGCAATTTCACGGCTGGTCTCTCTCACGTCTTCCCCCTCCAAGCTTTTGTACTAATGAAGCCGAGTGAAAAACTTGTATTCTGCACTTCCACAGATCTGCTTTCTCTTCTTGGGCAGAATGGGTGTAACATGACATGGGTAAGGAACTAAAGCAGGGTCATAAACAATTTCATCCTGTTACTGATCTAAAGTTGCAAGGGGTTCATGCAAACACGTAGGATTTTACAACTTGAGCAGAGACATTTTTAAACAGACCTGCGGGCCCTCATCCATCATGTTGTGTAATGAATTCCCCATCAAATTTACCAAACAAAACCTTGTAGAGAATGTGCTTTGGAGAAAATATATAATCATGTTTATTTTGTGTTTAGTTTCTCGCCCAGTTGGAGCTTCAGGTGCGACTAATGGGATTTCTAATCATACATGCGGGTACTCTATTGTCTACTCACTCAGCTGAGAATTCTCAAACATGCTTTCTTCAAAGCATTTCTTTGTGATCATCATTTGCGAATTTCGGATTCCTAAATCATTAACCCCGTAAGAAAGGTAAGAGAAAGGGGGCTGAATCATTAATTGTGTTTTAAAGTTTGAAATTGTAGCAAGGATGAGATCCAACCAAACAATTTCTCAATTCTTTGCTACAAGTTTACAGGGAAATACAGCATACAGCTGTGATAAGAATCATTTTGTCTCGAAGCCGTTACTTTGAGCTCTAACTGCAATCTTCAAAGAATTCCCAGCCACGGTTATCATCAGTGCATTAAATAACTAGTAGCTATTCAATTAAGAACGTATCGCAGAACTGTTTCATCTATTCCACATGCCCCTTACTGAATCAAGGAGTAGTAGCCGAGTATCACGTTCGGATAACCACATGTATGCTAATTAAATTTTCGCAACTCTTGTTTCCCCTCTTCGTGTCCAGGAAAGTTTAGATTTTTCAAGCGAAACTAATCCTCTTTCATCCACTTGAGCAATTAGGTTGGCGTGCTGAAAACTCTTTCAGTACATGCCGGAATTTCACATGCAAGAATTATAAACACGTGTGAGTTGCATTTCCGTTCTCAGCAGACTTTCTCCGTGCTGGTTTTTTTTAAAAAATCTACCAAAATCCACATTTGTGTAAGAGAAAACAAGCATACAATTAAGCTGCTACCTTAGTTAGTCTTGATTGTAGCGTTTTAATTACTTATGCTCGTTTAGACTTTTACATATTTAGAGGCAGCTGTTTTTGATTACAGGTGGTTTCATTTCTTTGTCGAATCGGGATATCCAAGTCCGATTTCTATGTAGATTTTAGTTAATTAAAAACAACTTATTGCTTCTTCTTACACCGCTAATTGTATTACAGCAGTAGAGTCATCAAGATTCTGTGTAACAAAGCTGTATCCATGATTCGTGATGTAGACATGTGTTACAGATGATGAGATGCAAAACTTGCCGCTAATTATAAATCCATGTACCCTGCACGATATGTTTTGCTACACTATATATGCCGCGACACGCAACGACGCGATGAAGTAATAAGCAACGGATGTCCAATACACGGTTGAATTTTCATTTATGAATGCTTAAGTTTGCACGCAAAATCATATCATAATTTTTGAACAAATGTTATATTGTTAAGGTATGGCAAATCATAGGCTTCTGAACCATGATTTAGCTTACACAATGCACAAAAATAATTGCCAATATTAACTCAATGCTAGTGAAATGAAAATTTATCCGTTACTTGTACAATTTTGACGATACACATTCTCGGATGTTATTAATTTTAACGTGAGCTACGCTACTATATGAACATTTCCGCCCACAAAATTGTAACTAATCGGTAAATTTTAGATGATTACTTAATTTTCATGAATTATATTTAATGTGAGGCAACCCATATAAATGCAACTGTTCACCCGGCTTTGAAAAAGTATCGTGTTTACTACTCGAATCGGGACAAATCGGTAGTGCTTGGCTCAATTTTCAATATGAATTTTGTTGTCTTAGTTTTCGCGACTGCCGCTTTCGCGTGCAATTTCCAAGGTTGTGTTGCACAAAAAGGTAAGGAAACTCATCTGAGGATGATTGTTCAAACAGCTTGTGGAATTTTGTGTACGTTACGTTATCGTCTTGTCTTTATCACCAAGCGAGAGTTAATGGAACATAAAATCATTTTTTTCTTAGATTACGAAACAGCTAGTTTGGTGGAGCATAACAAATACAGAGCTCTTCATAAAAACACACCTGGGATGGTGCTTGATGATGAGGTTGGCGTCAGGAATATAAATTTTAAACTTTAAAGATCAAATTTCCATTAACTGACATGTAAGGTTGGAATTTATTTATTTTTTTAATCTTACAATTTCCAGCTTAACAAACTTGCCCAAAAGTGCGCCAAGTATTACGTTGACAACAATAAATTTGACCACAGTTGTCCCTACAAGTAAGTTTGTCCAAACTTTAAGCTAAAGTATTCCGAAAATGTGTAGATAAATATACTTAAAAGTACTTTGACCATATTTTAGAAACGGTTCTGGAGAAAACTTGTACACCAGAAGCGGAACAAAGCCAACCACAGCAGTAGCTGCTCTTACCGCAGCAGCTAAGGCATTTTACGGTGAAATAAAAGACTATGACTACAATGCCCCCGGTTTCAAGAAGGGCACGGGGCATTTCACCCAGCTTGTCTGGGTCGAAAGTACAAAGCTTGGAGCAGGCTTCTTCCAGAATGCCATGAACAAGGCTGTCACTGTCAACCTGTACAGAGTTCACGGGAATATGCAAGGAAAAGGTTCGTGCGAGAAGAATGTCCAGAAACCGAAATAGACATTTTTTGTTTATGAGTCCTTTGGAAGAACAGTAATAGCAGCTGGACCAAAAATTTAAGTACTAATCAGGATTTCCCATTAATTAGTTAACAATCAACCTTACAAGTTATATGACTTTTGAGCTAGAAACAGTTGAAGAAAAATAAACAATTTCTCTACAGTTAACATTTCTATATCCTGTCTTGCATAATTCACCTTAAGAACATGGCAGTGTTTCTATACTTAAGAAAAAATTGGTAGCCCCCCAATAAATCACCACCCACCTGCTAGCTGTGAGGAAGCTAGAGGAAGTTGCTAGGTATAGAGAGGAGGAAATTCAAATATGAGCGGGCTTTTTTGACGAAGAAAGCAATACTGGGGGAGGCTTTCTCTCTAAACAGTAAACTAGCGAGTGCTATCGCAACCAAACAATCCTTCATTTAACAATGGCGCATGTACTAGACTGCCGACACCCGAGAACATTTTTAATTCATTTTTGGGGAGAAAATTAAATAAATTAACTTAAGCAACTAATGATAATATTTAAAACGTCCAAGCTAAGGTTTAAATCAGCACCAATGCTGTGCTTACAATTTGCAATATATTGCCTCGAAAATGAGGCGTTAAAAACTAGTCGTAAAAATTACTACTAGTAGTAAAAATAACTACTATCACTAAGAAAAATCATGCATTCTGAATGACATGCAAACAAACAAGAACTGCACAATTATTGAAAAAGTGCCTAGGCTTTCTAAATGGGTTAATTATTACTGCCAAAATCAAATAATACCGGGCTAATGCAATCAAAATCAGATGGATGCGTTTTAAAGCAGCGAAAATCCGATAGGGTGGTTTTAGGGAAGCTAAAAAGTAAGAAAGCTATTTGGAGGCAGTCATAATTAAATGAAGCAGTTGAGGGAGTCAAATCAGATGAAGCCGTTTTGAGCCAGCCAAAATCACATAGGACAGTGACTAAGGCAGCCAAAATCAGGCGGTGCCGTTTTGTAATAGCCAAAATCAAATAAACCCATTTTGGTGCAGCCAAAATACGATGTAGTCGCTTTAGGGCAGCCAAAAAGAAATAAACCTGTTTGCAGGCAGTCAAAATCACATGCATCCGCTTTAAGACAGCCAAAATCAGATTAAGCTGTTTTGAGGCAGCCAAAATCAGATTAAGCTGGTTTGAGGCAGCCAAAATCAGATTAAGCTGTTTTGCGGCACCTAAAATCAGAATAAGGAGTTTTGAGGCAGCCAAAATCAGATTAAGCTGTTTTGCGGCACCTAAAATCAGAATAAGGAGTTTTGAGGCAGCCAAAATCAGAATACGCTGTTTTGAGGCAGCCAAAATCAGAATATAATGTTTTGAAGCAGCCAAAATCAGAATAAGCTGTTTTGAAGCAGCCAAAATCAGAACAAGCTGTTTTGAGACAGCCAAAATCAGAATAACCTGTTCGGCGGCAGCCAAAATCAGATTACGCTGTTTTGCGCACGTAAAATCAGAATAAGGAGCTTTGAGGCAGCCAAAATCAGAATAAGCTGTTTTGAGGCAGCCAAAATCAGAATAAGCTGTTTTGAGGCAGCCAAAATCAGAATATAATGTTTTGAAGCAGCCAAAATCAGAATAAGCTGTTTTGAAGCAGCCAAAATCAGAACAAGCTGTTTGGCGGCAGCCAAAATCAGATTAAGCTGTTTTGAGGCAGTCAAAATCAGGTAAAGCCGTTTTGAGGCAGCCAAAATCAAATGAAGCCATTTTTGTGCAGCCAAAATCCGATAGGGTGGTTTGAGTGTAGCCAAAAAGAAAGAAAGTTATTTCGGGGCAGTTAAAATGAAATGAAGTTGTTTTGAGAGAGTCAAATCAGATTAAGCTGTTTTGAGGCAGTCAAAAACCAGGTTCACCCGATTCGACGCATTCATACGGAGATGAAATTGTTTTGAGGCAGCCAAAATCAGAATAAGCTGTTTTGAAGCAGCCAAAATCAGATTAAGCTGTTTTGAGGCAGCCAAAATCAGATTAAGCTGTTTTGAGGCAGCCAAAATCAGATTAAGCTGTTTTGAGGCAGTCAAAATCAGGTAAAGCCGTTTTGAGGCAGCCAAAATCAAATGAAGCCATTTTTGTGCAGCCAAAATCCGATAGGGTGGTTTGAGTGTAGCCAAAAAGAAAGAAAGTTATTTCGGGGCAGTTAAAATGAAATGAAGTTGTTTTGAGAGAGTCAAATCAGATTAAGCTGTTTTGAGGCAGTCAAAAACCAGGTTCACCCGATTCGACGCATTCATACGCAGATGAAATTGTTTGAGGCAGCCAAAATCAGAATAAGCTGTTTTTAGGCAGCCAAAATCAGATTTAGCTGTTTTGAGGTAGTCAAAATCAGATGAAGTCGTTTTGAGGAAGCCAAACTCAGAATTAGCAGTTAAACATCTAAATCAAAAACCGATACGTATCAGAATGGCTGTATCAAAACGATTCAATCCGATTCTGACAGTCTTAAAACGGTTTAATCTGATTTTAACAATATGAAAACGGGTAAACCCGGTTTTGATTGCATCAAGACGGGTTAATCGGATTTTGGCTGTATCAAAACGGGTTAATCTGATTTTGGCTGTATCAAAACGGGTTAATCTGATTTTGGCTGTATCAAAACGGGTTAATCTGATTTTGGCTGTATCAAAACGGGTTAGTCCGATTTTTACTGCAACAAAACAGCCCAATACGGTTTTGACGGCATCAAAACTGGTCACTCTGATTTTGACTGGGCCAAAGCTGGTCAATCCGATTTTGATTGCATGAATAAGTATTAAGTTTATTTTGCTGCATCAAAATATCGGTAGCTGATTTTAGTGCGTTACATTTAATCTGAAGTTAAATGTGTCTACATCATTACGACTGTATCCAATTTAAAACTTTAAAAAAAATTAATTAACTTTAAATGGATATTAACAATGTTACTTTATGTAACTGCGGCAAAACTAAAATCGACAATTTTACACCGGGATAAGTGGCTCAGGACAGTTTCAAAAAGTGAAAGGGGGATGTTAACGCATAGTTATGTTTTAAGACATTTAAGTGTAAGTTTTTACATAGGTTTTGCCTAAGCTTTGAAAGTTACATCGGGGCTTTTTCCGAACAGGAGTTGAAATCTTTTGCGGAAGTGGGACATCTAGTTCATCCGCCATTGTTAAATGGTGGATTGTTTGGTTGCGATAGCACCAAACAACTCACTAGTATAATGTTTAGCAAGAATGCCTCCCCCAATATTGCTTTCTTCACCAAAAATGCCCGCTCTTATTTGAATTTCCTCCTCACTACCTATGCAATTAAATAACGAGCCGCCATCTTCCTCCTCTCTCTACCTAGCAACTCCCTCTAGCTTTCTCACAGCCAGCGGGTGGGTGGTGATTTATCGGGGGGCTACCAATTTTTTCTTAAGTATAGAAACACTGCCATGTTCTTAACAGGATATTTTCTCTACCCCTCTGCTATTCTCGCTGCTCTTAAGAAACGTCTGCTACTACGATTGTCACCATCCCTCAATGAGCAATGTTTACGCTCATTAACCTTGATACATAGATAAGTATCTAACCGTTTACGTGGGTAGTTATATGCATCACAGAGTTGTGACTAAAATTTGCAAATCGTATAATTATTACACAAAAGTTTTGGAGGGAAACGATCGAAACCAAACGTCTTTTAGCAGGGCTAACGCGACGAGAACATCAGGGGGTTAGTATTGCGTAAAACCCTGAAAAATATAATGACGACTAAAATTCAAGCAACTAAGCAACGATTACTTCCAGAAAAATGTCAACGCAGATGCCAAATCAGGGTACAAATATTGTGGATGGAACAGAAAAGTATTTTTTCCTTCATGTGATTCCAAGCATTTTGCCTCTTCGCCTTATCTGCTTCCTTGGTTACGGCGCAGTCATTAGGGTTTTATCTCCAAATTGTACATTAATCTTGTCAATCCTCATTAAACATTCTTCACAATTGCTTTAAAGATTAGCAAGATTTTTAGGTATCTTGAAAGAAGTATAAAAGGATCAAGAGCTTCGTATTCTTCCTCAGCAATTCTCTTTGATTTATTCTTTAAAATACCTCAGTTCTTTCTCCTACCCCCAAGCTTTGGAAGCAAACATGAATTTAGCTGTTGCAATCCTCGTCGTTGGCGTCATTGCCTTGACTTTCAACGAAGTCGCTGGAGCAAAAGGTAAGTGCAATAACAGTTTTAAGCGGAATCGAGATAGGAACATAGGAATCAAGGTTGAAATTTGATACAGTAATTGTTTCTATTATGCAAGATTACGAACTTGCAAGTTTGAGGGCTCATAACAAGTACAGAGCAAAGCATCGGAGCACTCCGTCTATGACTCTTGATGAAGATGTGAGATTTTCTTGCAATAATAATACGTGAACACGTGAGCCTTACTTACAAAAATTTTGCAAACATTCTTCATTCGCAATATATTTGTTTTGATTTTTAGCTAAATCGGCGTGCCCAACAATGTGCAGATTATTACATTAGCAACAACAAATTCGATCACAGCTGTCCATACAAGTAAGGAGCTAACGCAAGAACGAACTAGGATATGCTGTAACAGGATTTTCAAAGAGTTTCTGTTTTCATGGTATTTGAAACTTTCAGGGATGGAGCTGGAGAAAATCTGTACAATCGATATGGAACCAATCCGATTTCAGCTTCACAGGCGCTGGAGCAAGCAGCAGATTCTTTTTACAAGGAGAAGGCTGACTATAATTACAAAAACCCTGCTTTTTCAACAAAGACTGGCCATTTTACCCAAATGATTTGGTCGTCTAGTACAAAACTTGGAGCTGGCTATGCTACGGATAAAAGCAAGAATAATAAGGTCGTCACTGTCAACTTGTACAAGGAACCAGGGAATGTTAAACGAACGGACAGGTTCCAGAACAATGTTCAACCATCGTTATAAAGTGCATCCGCAGTACTACAATGAAGATAGGAGGTATTTAAAATTTATTTTGCAGACTAGAAGTTCTTGTATGTGTGTATTTGTTATAAAGCTGCATCTGTGTAGTCTCGGGTCTAGGATTGGAATTTTCTGTCAACCTTTGCTGAATAATTATTTTGCGAATAAAATATTACGCGCAAATTATCCATCTTCGTGCTATTATATAGCCTCCGCCATAAATATAGCTGGAGGAACCCTGGTTCTAATGGTTCTAATTTGGTTATCTTCGCATTAAAGCATGTAAATTTGATCATTAGCCTATTAAAATTACGACACTCATTCAGATTCACACCTTTTGCCAAAACATATTTCCGAGGACTAAGCCCAAGGACTTCGCTTCTGCCCTCAAGGGATTTTCATCTTAGATTCATTCAAAGCTCTCAATTTTCTTCCGCCTTTGCAATTTTAACCTTTTCTTAAAAATTTGCATTCTCTAAGCTCTTTCGAAGCCTTTTCCGTTTTGAATATTATTCTCCATTTATCCTCTCGGAAGACTAGAAGGTTTTACAAGAAGTTGTCTCTACAGTTAAGACAACCTTGGAATGACCCAAAAAGAAAAGCCTACCTCAAAGCCCAGAGAAAGTTGTTCAAGTTGAAACTTGAATACACTTTAAATCCCTCCTTTGTCGAAATCTATCCCCCGAGTACAGGAAAAGAGGTTAAGGAAATTTTCATTTAGCCTTAGCCTTAAATAAAAGGGGTCAAATCTGCGAACATTTGGCTAAACCTACCCAGAATTATTGCTTTCATCAGGTGCAAATGGTGTTAAAGCTTTGAGGAAGGAGAAGGTTTTTGTAGACTCCTCCCCCACCTTTAGGCTAGGCATAGTCTCCCAGCTTCTGAGATTTCTTGGTGCAATTGTATGAGGGGTTTAGCGTCCTTCGTCTTTAAGGGGGTCTCAACCTTGCAACAAAACACACCTCCGGACTTTCTCCTCAACTTTCTCTTCCTTCCTTTGGGTCTCTTTTCACGTTACTTTCTCCTGAAAAAACCTTATTGCACATCCTGGATTTACCTAGTGCCTCTCATTTCCTCTTTCCTGTGTGTAGTGTGTATATCTTAGATATTGCGACAATGCAACAGCGCCTTTGGGAAAGTATGTGTTGCTGAATCCCACATCGCTTTCTCTTTCATCCAGTATTCGTTGTTCGTTGCATAGCTTGAACAGTAAGCTTAAATGCTATCCCTGGACTCTGGGTATTACCGCTAGCAAACTTGTAATTGTTCAGTGCGAACAAATGCTACACGCTACGCAGCACGCAGGAATGTTGAAGCGTAAAAAGAAGCAGGCAAGTGCCTTCAAATATTGCTATTCTCAGCTGTGCTCTCATCCGGCTCATAATATCTAATTACGTTAATTACTATTATTAACCCTATAGGTCCTTTATTACTGGCGATTATACCGACCCGCCCTCTTCACTCAGTTCCCTCTCCTCTATTCTCTACGGCTTTCACACGATTCTCAATTGTCCAGGAATCTCCTTCCTTTCACTCTAATTTCTTTATGGTTTCTTTCCTTTGGTTTAATCCTTGCTTATGTCCCTGCTTTCTCCGTACTTTCACTTTCGCTTATCCAGTGCTATTGAATGTTTTCAGGCGTATATATATTAATGCGTGTCTTTGTGCATGTAACTTTCTCCTTGAACTTTCACCATATGCCTGTTCAGTTTGAATTCCACCACGGTTTTTACCTTATGCTTTCTTTATGATCTGTACTTTTATGCAACTCTATTTTGCATAGCTTTGTATCTTTTTATGATCAAAGCAACAGCTTATGCACAAGGATTATAACTTTATGTTTCAGACAAAGAAATACAGTACAGTGCTTAGTTTTAAATGATATACTAGCAACTTTTCAAAATTCCTCCACTTGCTTTCACCCACGCATGTTTTTCCTCCTCGTGTTCAGAATCAGTTCCGCTTGCTTTCATCCATTCATTCCGCTTAAATTTATTTCCTGTTAAGCAATTATGTTTACGATAATACTCGTTCACTCCTCCTTAGATAACGTCTAAGGTTATTTGTTTCAAATTGCAGAATGGAGTGAAGAAACACTCTGCTTGTCAGCTTTCACTTGAGATTTTCCACACGGATGAAAACGGCCGACCCTTCCTCCTAATTTCCACCCTAAAGGAATCCTAGCTTTCCCCAGTCTGAACGCTTCCTTTAGAGAGGCTCTCTCTAGGAAATGATATTTTTCGTATTTTCAATACTTGAACACTATTCCTACCCTAGTCCATTTATTATTCCTTTTACGGCAGGACTCAAATCCATTAGGAAGTAAAAAGAGTTTGGAGCACCGCTTTCTTGTCAGTAATATGAAATGGGACGGACTAGCCAAGAAAGTGAAAGCAACACTTGAACCTCTTTTCTACTTGAATGGTGAAAGTTATTTTCTCTTTCCCCCACTCTCATTCTTCCATTTAGCTCAGACATGCTCTAACTCTAACGCACCCCTTTTGGCTTTCTTCGTCTTTAGATGGCGAAGTTTACCAAATCGACCTGTTGATGCGTCTTTCTCCTTGAGTGTCCTCTTCTCTCTGTGAACTTCATGCTACTTTCGGCCCATCCAGCCGAGACTCTAGACTTCGGAGATCTTGAAACCAATGCTATTCCCTAAGACGCTAAATTTTGAACGAATTCTTCCGCTTGCACAGGGTAAAAAATTAGTGTCTTGGGTATTCCTGAATATTTATCTATGAGAACACGCAGCGCCTTTGCAGCACTGCATGCTAGCGGATCTAGCTCAAACCTCCATTGGATCTCTATTATGGCATGTGTCGAATTTCTGGTGTGATCTTACTACTTATGAATTCCCGAAAGAAACAGGAATAAAATTGTATTTCAAGCTAGACAGAAAGCCAGCCAAGTAGCAAAATAAGGTCAAAAATGTTTTAACCTAACGCATGCAGATATGCCCATGCCTTATGGATTAAGGCTGTAGCTATGGCTATGATCGGAACCGAATGTTTTAAAAAATATTGTGTCGGCTTGATGATTGAATAACTCTTGGGAAATATTTATTTGTTTTTTACCGTCCTTTCCGTTACTCCTACACTGTATCTTGACTTTCTTGATCATGCCATTCAACAAGGAACACAAAAACGATAATATTTTGGGAACACGAAGCTTTGAATCAATTTTTGTTCCAGAAGAAAATAAGACACAGAATATTGTTTTTGTTGGTAGTAAAGAGACAGTAAGAAAGAACCATAATTTTGGTGTACTTTCTCTTCTTGCTTTTTCCAAGTTAGAGTAACGCAGGAAAATATTCATTTAGTCTACCATTAACTTATTTCTCGTCGGTACAGTTACAAAATGTATCGGCAACAAGGAAATAACCAATTTATTTTCATCTAAACTAGTATTCTACAGCCTCTTCTATTTTTGGAGAGTCAAGCAAATTAGAGGAGGCTGTCAAAGCGTCTATGTCCACCTGGATGTCTGTTTCAGAGGAATGCGTTGTTATACTGTAAGTAACAAGTGAAACTTCTGTGCATTCTGCACAACGAAGAGACACAGATACGGTAATCTGAGAAAAGCCATGAACGAAGAAGAACAGGATAAAGTTTGGGACGGAGACTGAGCTTTCGTAAGAATCTTGAGAATAAGAATGGTTTCTTCTACATCTGGAAGAGTCTCTAAAGAATTCCAGAATCCAAGACGGACAAGCCGAATGTCAGAATGAGAGAAAGTAGGAAATAGGATGTAGATCCTACACCTCTCCTCCAATTTCGTATGCTTGAACGATTGGCCTTTTACTTTGCTATTTCTTCCTTGCCTACTTTGACAATTCCCAGAGTGTATTAGCCATCAGTACTGTTTATTTTGAATATTAACTCATAATTCATTCTGGACCAATGGAGTATGCTATACACATTCTCTTTCCTCAACGCTAGTAAACATGATCGCTAAATTATCCTACAAACTAAACGTGAAAGAAGTATGTTTACTTTATAATGTGGTGGGCTAGTCTATAGTTACAGCACGTATCGTATCTGAATATTCTCAGTTTGTGAAACTTCAGGCGCTAAATTAACTGAAATAACATGGTTTTAAACAAAAAGCCAACTTGTTATAGATATACATTGCCGTGTTAATTGATAATATAGCAAGTGGTTAAAATTTGGAAGGGGTTATATTTTTTAATTTTTGGCCTATTTGTTCTATTTTATTTCTTATTTTTTTCTTTGTATAAAGCATTATCTATGTGCAAATTTTTGCGAAAACTCGGATGCTAGGAATTTTGTCTAAATGCAAATTTCGCAATTTGTTGGCAGCACCTTCCTTGGGCTTTACCGTCTGCCGTCTGCTGATAATTTTGAGGAGAGAATCAAGTTTTGCTTGGGTTTAATACTTGTTAAATCCACTTTATGTAAATGGAAAACAAACATTTTCCCAGTGCTCTTTTGCAATTAAAGTTTGAATTTCAAAGATACTGCGGGTTCCCTTAACAGAAATTTAATCTATACGTTTCTGGGAGTGGGAGTGAATTGTATTTAAATATTCTTACCTTTTTGTAGATTTGTACAGGAGTTGATTCAAACAGCTTATAAAAGATTTTAGATGTGTTGAAGTCAAAATTGTTGATAACAAGTTGTTATAGCAATACTCTTAAACAGTTGTAAACAGCTTCTCTAGATTTTAAGTGCCCATTCTGCGGAAAGCAAAACGACTGAGAATCCCACACAAAATGCAACCGTTTAAATAGTTGGTACGAGTGGTTTCATCCGGTTCCAAAGCCAGAGTGCTTCTGCTGGTTTCTCTGCTAGTGCAGGAAGAGAAAGCCAACTTTCTCTCTGCCTCTTCTTCGTCCACCTCCTCAGTCTTAACCAATTTCTAGTTATCCTACTCAGAAGCTGAGACCAGGGCAACGGGAGTTCAGTTGCGCGTTGTCATAGTCGTAAAGCCCTTTTGTATGCTTTCCCTGCCAGTTTCTTCTCATCCTCAACCGCTTTCTCCAGCCCCTGGTGTTCATCATGATCCTACTCGTTATGTCTTTCCCCTGCTTTTCCTGCTCAAAGTTTGTACTCTCATTTAACCCAGTTAGTGTTTTCTCCTCCTTTCAGTGTTCCCACAAGTTTGCGTGGTTTTTTCCGCGGAAAAGTTTACATGCATCATTATAAGAACGAGTTGCAGGACTTGAACTCAGTTGGACTTGATGCTCACTCTCATGTAAAACTCGGAGAAAGTTAGAGAAACTAAATTACTCTCTGTTTTCCCACACTAAAACATCATGGCTGAACAAGCACGAGAGAAAATAAGTTTGTTATAGATACTCTCTTAAGAGGAAACGGATGTTTGCTAAAGGACACTTGCTCCTAACTGGAGAATTTTTTAGAATTTGTTCCTCGCTAAATTGATTCTCCTACTTTTGCAAGCAAGTACGTATTGTTAAAAAACATGGAAATTGAAACCGGAAGATAGTTTGCCCTGGAAGTAAAGTAATAAGCTGGACGATTCCTCTGAAGCAATTGAGAGGTAACAGTTGTTCACTACCCATTAAACCTTTGTACCACGAGTTGATTTCCATATAATTTAATGGCTAATCTTAAACTGTTATGGTACCGATAAAAATCAAGGAAAAAATTGAAATTGGAGATTTCTTCCTACGAAAACATCTACGTTATCTTGCATGTTATTTCTTTTCTAGAACTTTCACTTAAACTATATATTTGCTTTAAAATCAGCGTAATAGAGTTTATAACTTTCACCCGTGTGCTTGAGAAGAGAAAACATTTCCAAAGTTTTCTTAAAGATGCGTCTTCCCCCCGGAACATGTCTAAGCTTCTTGAGCTAATACGGTTTTCTCGGTACACCGACTTTCTCTGCCGATAGATTCGCAGTTCTTACAAAGGTTAGATAAATCCCAGTCTAATGCATGTCTCGACTAGCTCTGCTCTGTTTATCAGAAACCTTCAAAGAGGTAAATCCCTCTTTAGGAAGCAATATATTTTCCAGGCAAAATAAACTTTTCCAATCCTACTTGTACCATGAGTTTTGAGTGGTTGCAAATTGCAAAAGCGTCAAGCTTCTTTTAAAGCTTATTTCGACGTTATTCAAAGACCACGAGTAAATCCAAGCTCGCGAATAATTTTCAACATCAAATTGTAAAATCACAGAGTTTTCTTCTGGGAAATATTTCCGAACCAATGTTGGTCTTTCACCCCACCGGAATGCCCCAATAAATATCGCATCATGGAGAAAATTGCTCCCGGTGCTCAATGATCGAGTTATGATTGTGCTGGGAGCCTGTCATAATGCAGTGGAGTAAAAGGAAAAGTTGTCTGCATAAGCTCTTTAGGGATTTTAACAAAACTTGACACATGATCTATCTAAATTAGCGAATTTTACTCTCGTGTTATGACACCAGCGAGAATGACCTGCGGCTGTGTGTTGAATGAAACAGCAAATTTGAATGCTCGTATAAGTATTAGGATTAGTTTGCTCAGACTCTGGGACATATTATGTCCCCGCATAGTGCTTTCTCCACCTCAATAACTATGCTGTCGCGAATTGGGTTTAAGCTTGACGCCCTACTTATTCACGTATTTCTGCTAAACGGAAGCTTCAACTTTTCAATTCGCGTGTGAATTTCACCGTAATGTGTCAAGCCCATTTGATATCTTCTTCATCATCTTGGCAGCTCCATTTGGAACTACATCAATCATTTCCTCTGAATATTTCTTTGAAATTTTAATATTTTAGCCCAGGTCAAGAAACTTTTGCAAAGAAAGGTGAAACCTATGGCGATCATGTCCCACATTTTGTATAGGAAAGCGAATATTGAGCTAGCGGAAGATGGCGCTACTGAAGGCGGGCTTTTAGCTTCATATCTTGCTAAGGTTTGTGGTTTCTGAGGTTTCTTGAATATTAAACTTAGTTTTGGATTTATTTTACAACTTTAAGCTCGTGGTTGTGTGAGAATATCCTAGGAATAGCTGAACGGATAACTTGGAGGTTTTATTATAAGCAAAGTTGTGAGTAAGGATAAGATTGAATTTCATTCTTTTGATGATTCGACAGGCTGAATATACAAGGGATGAAATCAGGTCAAGTGAGTCACTTACTAACCGCATAGAATACAGGTCAATTGAATATGAGATCTAAAGGTGTCACTTTCAAAAGATGGTGGCGGCACACAAAAATGAAACTAGGAGAACTTCGTACTAGAATTCAAGGAATATAAGGTGACGAAGATGACAACTTCATTAACCAGCTTATATTTCTTTAAGTGAAAGTCTACGCTAGTGTGTGTTTCAATGAGCTTGTAATATCGTATACGACACTCCCTACCACAAAATGAGAGCTTATAGTGAAAATGTATGAAAGTTGTCAAGTGTTCTCCCCAAATATTCGCACTTAACAAGAAATATTTGTCTTCATTTTAGAAAGCAGGTTTCACATTTAGGTTTTTTAAGCATGAGGATTTCAATGTGGAGAAAGTAGAAGTTCAAGATAGGTTCGGTGAAAGTCGGTGGCGGGTTTACTGAATATACAGTTCACTTGAAATGTATAACGAAGAACTATTTAATCTAGTTTAGAATTTCTTACTTCGTGTGGTTGTGTTTTACTGGGTTCTGCATTAGGCTGGATTTTCTGTATTTTCGTCCCTACTGTATGTTCTCACAGGCAGAATGAACATGGAGTAAGGCATTATGCGTGTATGCATATAATGTACTCTTGAAGCTCATCTTCTCTTTCTCCTCTCGCTTTCTATGCTGTGGTCGGTGAGCTGAGAGTAATTACATGAAACATGATGATGATCGTTCCCAATCCTACGTTTTCCTCTCCACTGGATAGTAATCGCATCAAAGAATTCGCATATCTTGAAACAGATATTTCGCATTCATAACTCCTCCGCGTTTCTTTAGTTTTAGATGCCTTTTAAGTCTTTGAGTGATTTGCCGCTACGGCCAAGATTGTAAGACTCTGGACTCTGGAATCGTTAGAGTAACACGTAATATTGTAACAAAAGTACACTTTCCTACTTTCCTCAAGCTTTAGATAAAATAGTAATTCAAGGAGCCGTTTAAGAAAACTTGTTTTGTAGATTCGATATCGTTTTGATCTACAAAATTGGTCCAATGCAATAGAGAAACAAGTCTGGTGTAAGCCAAGATGTTCAAAGTGATGATAGAAGTAACCTTTTCAAAGTTATATATTAATAACAGTAAGCTTGAATGTATGCCTATCTGTCTCGAAGGTTGTTTTTCTTGCAAATAAATATTTCATCTGATTTTATGAGTTTATAACCTAGAAATAACAACACCACAAAATACCTGTTTATTCCGTAAATTATGCATCTAAAAAGAAAATATTTTATTTCCCGGTACGGTGAATGAGATTTATTGCTTACTAAATTTGAGAATTTACAGAATTAAAACATTTTCGCCGCAAGCGTACATAATCTACAACATGGAGAAAGTTGAGAAAAAGGAGACACTAATCATCCCCTATGCTGAAATTTTCACTTCGGTTACGCTTCATCCTGCCCTCAAGGTAAGAGAAGGACTGAAGGACTTTGGTAAATAAATTGCTCATCTCTATGTACTGAATGACTCGGTGTAGAGTTTCAAGTAGTCAACCCTGTTTACCTGGATGACATGACTAATAACCAGGGAGAACCTATCATAGCGAGGAAAATATAAACACATGCACAGGTAATATTACTCCATGGTATCACTTACGAATGCAAACGTCAATACCAACAATGACCTCGAGGGCAGTATAAAAAATGTTCAAATTATTGATTCTAGGTAAACAGTAAAGAGTGGAAAAACTCATTAATTGACACCTGCTTGAACCGCATTAAGACATTTCAGTAATTAGTAAAGAGGTCTGCGGATGCCTGTCAGAGAATAAACATTTGCAATAAAAACAGGTTGACGAAAACCTGTTGCATTAGCGGTTCTGTCAGATGGAGACACAACCATTCTGACGTTTTTTTTGTGGACAAACACCCTCACCGCTTACCACTAATTAGATCGGGGTGCAATGAAATTTTTCCGACGGATGAGTATAAAATACGCTGTTCCGCATCCTTTGGAATCATCCTCAAATTTTCATCGCACAGTCCTTTTACGAGTACAATAGTCTCGCAAAAACGCTACGGACCTAACCCGTCAAAATGAAGTCTTTTCTTGTCTGTCTTGCCATCGGCGTTTTGGCATGCTGTTTCACGGAGTCCACGGCCCAAAAAGGTACGTTTCAAGTGATCCTGGTCTGTATTCATAGTATTGTGGTTGCTTTCGCCAATAAAAATAGCTGCTTGTAAAATAGTGTTTGAAGTTATTGCCCCATTATCACTTTGTTTCAGATTACGAGAGTGCAAGCCTCAGGGAGCACAACAAGTACAGGGCGCTTCATAAAAGCACTCCAGCAATGACACTTGATGCCGATGTAATTTTTTCAACGAATAAGAATTTTGAAACGCAGGCAGCAGCAGCAGGCTGCATTGAATAATTCCGGAATTATATGCTCGTAAACTTGAATTGAATTTTGTAAATATTTCAGCTCAACCGAAGAGCGCAACAATGCGCTAAGTGGTACGTGGATAACAAAAGATTCGACCACAAGTGTCCTTTCAAGTAAGTCTAGTGTTTTCCGTCAAACGTATTAAAAGATGTGGATATACTAGGTGAAAGGAGTAGGGTTCTATTCCGGTTTAAACGTTTGTCTCGTAGAATGTGCTCTATTTAAATTGCATTATGTGTGAACAGGAATGGAGGGGGAGAAAACTTGTACGGTGGTGGTGGAACCGCAGTTGCCGCAGTCACAAGCGCTGCAAAAGTATTCTATGATGAGAAAAAGGACTACGATTACAACAAACCTGGATTCTCCAATACAACTGGACACTTTACTCAGTTAGTGTGGGTAAAGAGCACCAAACTAGGAGTTGGTTTCTTCCAAAACAGTCAAAAGAAAGCATGTGTGGTTAACTTATACTTGGCTGCTGGAAACATGAAGGGCGCATTCCCTGAGAATGTGCAAAAGACTAAATAATTCAAGTCGACATGTAACAGTAACCAGATACTGTATAGATTGCAGTACTGATAAAAGTAACTGTGATTTTAAATTGATTCCTAATTAGATATTAAATTTGGTTTCTTTGACATTTTAACCACAAGTCATTAAAAACGACTATGTATTGAATTTTATGTTTCGTTTACAATTTTACGTTAATTAGCACCTACAAGTTACAAGGATTTTCCTTACTTGATATACGCTGAACGAAACAGATTGTATCCGCTTACTAGACAACTTGGAAAACATTAGGGAGGAGTCGAGTGGGAAGGTGGGCTTGTTATTCTTTCCCGCAGCTGGTGTTTTTATGATCACTAAGAATATGTTCTTCCAAATGCTGCTTGTTCTTAAACTGCTGTTGACAAGGATTTGGCGTAGCATTGCAGGGAATGGGTCGCTCGCGATCAAATTGATGAGCTCTATAATGGTCGTAGTATCGAAGAGGACAGTTGAGAGGGTAGAGGCATACTTGGCAACTGCGGTGAAAGCCGCTTTCACTATGCACTTGACGTAAATGGGCTTTTAGTGAGTCTTCAGATTCAAACCCGGTAGAGTTGCATAGAATACATTTCACGGGAAGCTTTAGCCAGGTGGATGGTCGAAACGCTTCCACGTTTTTCTTCTGAAACGACTCGAAACCTAGCCGGCATTTTTGACATATTCGCGTTCCAATGGAACTTTTCGGTTGTTTCTTTTGAAGCTTCCAGACAGGACGATGTGAGTGTTTGCCAAACCCAATGAACGTACCGCTAGCCGTTGCCGTGTCTTCTTCGCTAATTTTTCTTCCGTTAACGAAACAAATCTTTTCGCAGAGGATGCATCTATTCTTTACGACTCTCTTGTGTAATTCCTGGTGGCGTTTAAGATGATCGGGGTTTTCAAAGCTCTTCGTGCATCCACGGTGTGAGCACAAGTACAGATTTATCGGAGGAACTGCGTTTCTACGGAAAATAACAAAACGAGCATAATTATATTGAGTATTCTAGCTTTTAAGTGTTACCACAGCGCAGTTTTTGGCGATCCTTTTGTCACCATAACTAAGCGAATCTAACCTTTCTCCCTTTGGTGTATACTCGTCCAATGGCTCTTCTTTAATGATCAAGGGCATCCAAGGCTTTATGTCTTCCGGGAACTCCTCATCTTCGTTGTCACTTATTGAAATCATTTCTGGAAAGGATCGGGAGCTACGGAAAAAACAAGGAAAATATTCCAACGTTCCGCTAATCATTGCGAAATTCGTATTTAAAGAGCGTTACCTTGTACCCACAGTTGCGGCAGTCACGGACTTTGTAGAAATAGGACTGCTTGGAAGCGTAGAAGCCGGAGAAGCAGCATCGCTAGCCCTCAGGTCAGTTGACCGACCTCCCTGCGTCTCCAAATTGTCTAGTAGAGTAGGGACGGTAGCCGGGCGCATCGAATTATAGTACTCCTGCGGATGCTTCAATCGTATATGACACACTTGGCCGGAACGGCTTTTGCATTCGTAGAGGCAGTGTGGACATTTGTACACGGCTGTGCCGTAATTGACTGTTCCCATTGTATTGTTTCCATGGCTACCCGGAGGGACTTCCCAATCCTGCTGCCGCATGTATCCATAATGAGCGATTTCCATATGTCGATTCAAGGAAGTTTTTGCAGAGTAGCGTTTAACACAGTTGGGTACTGAACAACGGAAGCGTTTATCCCATTTGCTCCTTTGAACGGTGAAAAAGATTCCATCCCGGCTGCCTGGTACTTTTACAGGCAAGGAGACTGAAGAATTACCTATTGTATTCAAGATTGGGGTCCCAAATTTCAAATAATTAATTTCATGACGTGCCTGATGGCGAATGGAATCTTCCAGTATTTTCGTCTTGCAGAAATAACATTCAAAACCGAGTCCCACAGCAGAAATAACAATATGTTGCTCTCTCCAGTGACGAAACAGATGCTTTCGATTGACACATTTTTGACCACATACACACCGTTCGAATCCGCCATGCGCCGGCTGTGGATCCTCAGTGATCCGTCTATCCATGTCCACCATGGTGAGTGACAAAGACTGCATCGAGGGGCCAAGGGCTCCACCAGATAGCGGCACTTGCATATCGGAGGTCACTCGACCCTGATTGGGTTGCAGCTCATGCGGATTTACATATTTACCCTCTGGATAATCCCTGAGAAAGTTGGTAGGCTCTAACCGAATGTCGTCCACCTTCCGCTCCGAATACGATTCCCACTGATCAAAATGTTCCTTACGCACGTGTTCGCGACGCTGATACGGAACCTTGAACGACCTTGTGCAAAACTCGCAGTTTAAAATACCAAAATTTAAATGATGTTGCAAATGTCGCTCGAGAGACTGGGAAGTGGCATAACCGTTTTCACAAACTGGACATTTCAGAGAACCAAGTGAACGTTCCGTAAAACTGGACAATCCCCAGCTTGAACGGCCCGTTGAATTACTCTGGAAGTACGACATCCTCCACCGTTAAACCCAAGGTGAATGCTTTCTTCGTGATAGCAGTATGTAGACGTGTAGCTCTTATGTTAATGGTTGCTATTGGCGTTTGGTATTTTAAAAATGTACCCTTTCTTCAGCCGGCTTGACTTTATTATGAAATATTTTTAAATTGTTGTATTGTTGTGTCGTCCACAAGCAAAATAGTACTACACTAGCGTAAGCAAAAACATAATGATGTACAACCAAAGTGTCACTTCCAAAGGGAAATATCCACAAACTAGTAATACTCTTTCCATATCAGCAGACTTTGGACTTGAGTAAACTTATATTGTTGTTGACTGATAAACTTTAAAATGTTCAGTGGAAGAATGAGCGAGGACAAGGGAATAGAACGTATTCTCTATTTGTTTAAGATTATTGTGGGGAAAGCTCACATGATGGTGGTGCAGTAAAAACGATCCTATGCTAGATGATTATGATCAAGACTGTATTCCCGGCCAAGGCATGGAGGAGAAAGGGCGGAGATGTGATTATACCCACAATCTCAGGAAAAATATGAAGCGATTACTGATTACTTACGGGCTTACGTTAAATGAATCATATCGTGTATTACGCAGCTCTACTGCCCGAATCAACCTCACAAACGCGCTAGCAACGACGAACGATAGTCACTATTAATACTAGGATTCCTCCCCTAGTATCAAACCATAGTAAACCTAATTTTGTATTAGATTTAGTTCAAGTTAACTTTGGAGAAGAACTATTTATTTGGTTATGCCTATCGCGCCCCTGGTTCTATCTAATCGGCATCAACCTTTAGCCTCAATGACTAACATTATATTCCTATTGTTGTGTATCATCTAAACATTACGAAGCCACCTGAAGGTGAGCCAACCGTAAAGTAATGAAGAGAAAGTTGCGAGAAAGTGTATAAGCAATGTCAAATGTACAATGTTGGAAGCCAGAAAGTGACGCAGTTTTGTGACGATTAAATCATGTTTTGCAATATTTAAATATCTGTAACCTAACACCTAACATTTCCCTGCCATACTTCCTCTGCTCGTAAATTATCAATCACATCATAAAGGATTATACGGATACTTGCACCATATGCATTGTTTCGGGGTATTTGCTTGGAGTATTGGCCAGTATTTGTCTGGACCATTACTCGTTAACAAACATTTCGAAAATGCGGGTGAGAGTAAACGGAAATGTACGGGAAAGAGACAAACTAATGAACGAATTCTCCACGTTTGCCATGCTGAGAATGAATACGGAAAAGTATTTTTCATTCTTCAGGGTTAACATATGTAATTATTCAAGCAAGTAGTAATGTTGTTGAAATCTTTAACTATTGTATTTATGGATTCATTCAAAAAATACTGCGCGTAAGCTGGCTAAGTGGCCAGATTTAATGAATAATAGTCACCCAGTTGAGTACGAATCTCTCCCTTAGCCAAATTGTTACTTATATAAATTTGAAATATTGGATTCGCCCATAGGCAATCAATCATTCAAAGGTTTGCAGACATTTTTAATTCAATACATATTAATCAAACATGAATCCTTACAGTCACACATACCGTGATACATGGTAATTGCATTAATATGCATAAACTATTGTCATAAAATTTTCATTGCTATTAATTTCGGTAATGGATGAATCTTTAACTACTTATTTCAATTTTATGAAAAATATTTTATTAAGAGAAGGTAGGACACTGTGGTGGGTGGTGACCCTGTATTACACAAGCTGCTGTTCAGACAGACAGCGAGACTCGTGACGACTAAGTAGCTCTCTGTCTGTAAAATAACGATTACACCACTTGCAATCGAAAAGCGGCGATGAATTAATGGATTTTATTTGTTGCAGTTCGAGTTCTGGCATCTCTGCACCCTTCAAACGCTTACTCAGTTTGTAGCAGTTTCGACACAGCTTCATTCTGAGTCCTCTGGATTTCTCTTTGAAACCAAGAAATACCTTCGCACAAAGTTGGCACGTCAGCTTTTTGGGTCGGTGTTTGTGGAGACGCTCATGACGCTTCAGGTTTGCTTGATTTATAAATGACTTGGCACAGTCCGTTTCATACGAACACAAAAACAGATTGGTTGTAGCATTTTTCCTAAAACAGTACAAAATAATTATTAAAAGGGTGAAATGAGAAATTGACTACAGCGTAAGACATGCTCGAAAAATCAGTCAAGAATTTTGCAGAATTTTAAAATACATGTTTCTTCCGGTGGAAGCAACTGAACTGGCTTCATTGGTATTCAAATTTTGGATATCCGAAAGCCTCGTATTTGTTTGTACGTGTGCAGTGGTGGAATCATATCTTGAAAATAAAACGGAAATGAAATATTTTGGTTACCAGTTTTAAATCGTATGGAAGTTGGCCCGTCCGCACTATAATTAACACATATACCTGTGCCCATGGACTCTTTGAGCAGAGACTGGAGCTGTGGGTATAGGTAAAGGGACTTGTGTCGTAGTGTCACCAGGTGGCGTATCAAGGCTTCCCGTATGTTTACTATCTTCGTACTCTCTAGGATGTTTCAGTCTCATGTGACTTACCGATCCTGCCTTTGACTTGGCGATGCTAGGACACCATTTGCACTTGAATTCAGCGTTGACAGGAGTGTTAGCTGTTCCGGTGGTAGAATGCCCTCCTGCATGAGATTTTTGGACGTGGCGTTTTCGGTAAAACTTTGAAATGAACCGTTTTCGACAATTACCAAAGGGACATTTGAATTTTTGTGCTTTCGTTTTTCTTTTCTGGCGAATTCTATACGGTCTGACTGTGTTACCCAGTTGGAATTGGGGCTGAGCTTCTCTGATTGTACTAGGTTGAGGCAAATTGACACTAGGACGTCCTACGCGTCCAAATGTTGACGGAGCTAACGCTACCTGAACGATTCCTGTAATTTGGTAATTTGTTTGGGACATTACGAATCTGTGCTTGTATTCAAATCTTGCCTTGTTTCTTTCTTTTCCTGCCTACTACCCACAGTCGCCTATACTGGCTTTAGTCTCTGTGCTTGCGGTTCTAACTTCTGGATTAAATGACAATCGAATACTGTAGTTTTAAATCTGGTTTAGTTTTGTTCAATCTTTCCCCTGCTCACAGTTGCTTTTCCCCGCTTACTGGAACACAACTAGCCAGGGGGATTACTTCTTGACAATTGAAACAACTAAAACTCCTCCTCTTGCCTGCAGAAGCTTTGTAGTAGCAAGTAGTGTGATTATGGTTATTGAATGATGGATTTTGGAGAGGAGCAACGGATATTTATACATTTTCAAAGAACCCTTTTATTCAATGTGTTCTGGACGTTTTCTTATCCATGTATTCAAGTAGGTTAAGAGCTTTGTAAACAAAAACAGGAAACTAGGGATTACATACCGAAATGATCATAGAAATATCCACAATGAAACTAAAATCTTCAATTTAGAGCTCAGCTAAGCAACTGGATTCATTATCATTCTCATTGTTTTGTCAATCACTTGAAGATTCAGGAATTTTTCACATGATTAATTAAACCAATTTATCATTTTTACAACATATCTTATTGTTGGAAGTGAAATCATGTTTTTTCCTTGAAGCCGTATCTATATGGACTTTGTCCTAAATCCCGTGACCTCAGAGCCATCCTACAACATCATGTGTTCATCTTCCTTGGAGGACCTTCCTCCGCGTGATTGTTATGCAAACAATTAATGTGTCCTCCCTTCCGATCCCACTAAACCATTTAATGCCATTTATCTTGACTTAATTATCTTTCTATTTTCGTTGATGATTGAGAGAATCTTGCAAGCTTTTACGGGATTTCCAAATGTAAAGAGGATGAGCTCATACACGTACAATTAAAACGCAGGTGCGATCAAAACTGAAGTACAAAGTTTCATTAGGAATGATGCAATGGATTATCTCGCCTACACATTCATATTACAACCATTGCCCACCAATCTCATGATTCTTGATCGTTAAAACGCTTTATCTTTCCACGGGTATCGTTTGAGCGCATTTCACATTTCAAGTTGGATCCGGGTTCGGTTTTTCTAGCAGCATGATATGATGGATTACCCAGACCCAGTTATACAGATAAGAATATGATATGGACATGTAAGAGCAAGCTCTGCAAATACATAATCAACTTTAAACAGTATCAAAGCATTACATGCATGTGTTTAGTGATAAAGGTGATGAATGCGTCAATCAAGATTTCCCACTCCGCTCCTCTTGCACGCTTCCAGATCGTGGAACCTACAAGAGGACTTTAAATCTGTGGAACGATATAGAGAAAAACGTTTATGGTGCAATTGGTATGACAATGACTATGATGCTTGAGTTTTATTAACAATGATGGCTATAGAATGAGTTTAATATCACATTTCCGAGGACAAATACTCTATTGTAAATAATTACTGTACCAAAGGCTGGATTGCTTAGAAAAGCATATTTGTAGCTTTTAATTTGAAGTTAAATATTAGTCTTAGCATGTGCTTTAAACATTAGTTTAAATAAATATGAATTAATACTGAGCAGTATTTCAGCAGTAATTCAGCCCCGCGTCGAATGATTCGGAGCTAGCGAAAAACTACCCGACTGTTGTAGAGCTAGAGGAAACCCATTGTACAAAACTAGAGTCCAGGATGTGGGAAGAATTTTTCAAAATCCAGCTCATCTATAAAGAATACAGGATCAAGTGCCGTGAATTTTCAAGCTAATATATGTATATACAATACTATTACTGACGTTCGTCAGCGTATATTGTTTAATTGATTCACAGTTGTTAAAAGTAAGATGAAAGATAGGTAAGCTAGTAGATTCATTACATGGGAATCCCTAATTATTCCCAGCCTCAAGCTTACCTATACACTCCTCCGCGTGCTTTCTCTTTGCGGCAGCGTCAGCGTAAGCAACGTTCTCCTCCGGTAGAAAATGACTTTTCTGAATATGGTTTTGCAAGGGTTTGTCAGATTGATATTTCTTATTGCAAAAAGGATCAGGACATGCAAACACCTTTCCTTTTTTCACCCTTCCCGATGCTGTACGTTTGGGATTCCGACTAGCATTGCTGCTACCGTTTACGTTTTCAACTTGTGTAGACGGAGTGAAAGATAGAATGGAGGACATTTTGGAAAAAAATAACCACTCTTACCCAAAACTATTGAACTTCAGCGAAGAAATATCCGTGTTCAATGATCAAGTCAAAAGCAAATACTGATCAATGCTAAACAAAAGTAAATCATTATATTTGAATAAAACTAATTGTAAACGTTTTTATTCTATTAATAATTATCATTAGGCATTTTGATGATTAGATTCAGGTCTCCAGCAATACATGACAAGGACATGAGGCACATCTCAACGTTCAAGGAGAAAGGACGTGCGTTCTAGTTTAATGTAATTACCCGTCGAAAAATACGCTGAGAAATGTGATTATGTGTAATGATAAACATATAGTATGCTGCTAATAAACAACATCAACATAACATTGCCAACAATAAAAAAATGTTAAAATCCTTTAAATATACTTTCCGAAGATTGTTGTGAAACAATAGGCCTATATCATGATTGATCACAAGCTTATCTTCATGGAGCTCTCCTCTGATGGACTGCGTCCATGATTTCAAGTGTTCATCCGATTATCAATTACGTTTTCCACTCTCAACCTATGGAGAAAACAAAGAGTGGTGGAATCCGGTTGTAATCTTTTGGCAATGTAGATAGCAAGGAGAGTTAAAGGCTTTAGCAGTGGCGCCATCAAAATAGGCATTATGGCATTATGAAATTGGAAATACCTGGGAAATGTGTCTTGGCTTGGCGTCATGCTAATGAAGCACTGCTTCTAGGGTTTTGTTTTAAAATCGGAGATTACACGAGAACTTACCTGTAAGTTTGAAGTGTGATCTTGATTATAGGAACTTACCGTAATCCGGAGGGGTTGTAGGTGCTATGGTAACTTAGGTAGTCCAGTCTACTGGCTGGGGGAATGCTCGTAAAGTAAAAAGTAAACAATATGTATACTAATGTAAAAAACTCTATCTCGTTTTCTACTCGTCATCTCCGCTCCGAATCCTCTTCACTTAGTCTCAAGATCGCGAAAAAATCGAGTGTACCACGGGAGGGCTGGGTGGGATACAACCCCTCCGGATTACGGTAAGTTCCTATAATCAAGATCACACTTCAAACTTACAGGTAAGTTCTCGTGTAATCTCCGATTATACGTCACTTCCCTACATCCTACAGGGTTGTAGGTGCTATGGTAACTTATGTAGCTGTCCAAAGTCACGAGATTTTTAGGAAGAGCAAGTTTATTTCGACCAAGAATTGAGAATTGCAGTACCAAAATCAGAAACACATCCTGCATTATCAAAACTAATATGATTCTTCTTAATACAGTGAATAGTTTGGACTCGTTGTCCTGAAGTTAACATCAATAAAGTAACTAGTTTTATGCTTAACATTTTCAAGTTTAAATTTACATTATCTTCTAATTTCAGTAGATAATCAAGAACTATGCTAGGATCCCAAATTTTATCGTACTTGGGTCTTGGTGGACTTAGTTTTCCGACCCCTCTCATAAATCTTGTAACCAAATCATGATTTCCCACAGGTGAACCATCCACTCTCTTTAACATTAACGATAACATTGAACGGGCTACATTAACAGCTTGATAACCTAAACCTGTATCTACCAAGAACTGTAGGAATTCAAGTACATTAGACAAATTGTTACTGGCTGGATCCAGGTTATGAGAACGACAGAAAATAAGCCATTTTTTATAATATGAGTCGTATACTTTCCAGGTGCTACTTGCACAGCTTGCCGTTAATGTCTTCAGTACATTCGAGCTCAGTTTTAATTTGGAAAACTTCATTTGCCAATCCTTGCTGCTAGCAGCTGTAGTGACCTGAATTGAGGATGTGAGTTATTAGTAAATGGTGAGGTTAATAATGTTTTTGATGGTCCAAATATAAGATAATTTCCTCCCGACAAATTTAGGAAATCCGGGAACCAGGCCTGTGCTGGCCAATACGGTACTACAATAATGCCTGTACAGTTATCTCTCTTAATTTTACGTAGGACCCTGGCCATTAAACTAAATGGAGGAAATAAGTAGCACATTTCAAGGCTCCAACTTAAAGTAAACGCGTCCACGCCAACAGCTTGAGGTGACGGCTTCCAACTTACAAAACGGTCAATCTGTCTATTCTCATAGCAAGCAAACAAATCAATCGAAGGTTCTCCAAAACGTCCCACAATGCTAGCAAAAACTTTACGATTTAGTTGCCAGTGTAAATCATCTAGTTCTAATCTAGAATAATAATCTGCTAAATAATTATCCCCAGTTGATATATATGAGGCATGAAGCCATAAATTTCGTAGCATTGCAAACTCCCAAATCCTTTTCGCAACTATGTGACAATTAGTTGATCTAACTCCTCCGAATTTGTTAATGTATGCTATAGCTGTTGTAGAATCAACTCTTAGTAAAATATTTATATCCTTTAAATCCGAACAACAGTGACGTATTGCTCGCTCTATCGCTAGTAATTCAAGGACATTAATATTGTCAATCTCATTATTCTTCCAGTGACCACCCATCCGCACCGATTCGCTGTGAAAACCGTAACCGGACAAGCTAGCATCTGTGTAAATTACCTTCTCGTAACCGTCTGCTCTTACATGACAAAAGGCTGTCGGTACATTTTTCAACCACCATTCTATGTCCTGACGTGAATCACAATCCAATGTAACTAATGCTTCATAATCTCCCTGAAACCGGTCCAAGCCTAATTTTATTACTAACGCGAGAGAACGAGTAAATAGAAGGCCATAATTCACGCCCGGGCACGCTGAAATTAATGTCCCTTGAAGCTCCGAAAGCTTTTGTATTTTCCAAGACGTTCCTGTTAGAATCTCTTTACACATTTTTATAATTCGTAACTTCTTTCTTTCTGGTAACGAAATGATCATAGTATCTGAATTGAAGCAAAGCCCTAGATATTCAATCCTTCTTGTAGGAGTCAATTCTGATTTTTTCCAGTTAATGATGAAACCTAACTTTTGCAAAAACTCAACCACAAGCAAAGCTTCTCGCTTACTTTGAAATTTCGATTCTGATATTATCAGTAAATCGTCTAAATAAAGAACCGACTTAATCCCCTTGGATCTCAAATAGCGCATAGCTGGACGGAGCAATTTCGTGAACAAATAAGGACATAAAGCCATTCCAAATGGGAGGCATGTGTAAGAAAATAATTGACCCTTCCATTCGAAACAGAGATACTGAGAACTGTCCCTTGATATCGGCACTGTTAAGTAAGCATCTTTAAGATCTATCTTTGTCATATAAGAACCCTGAGACAGCAAATTACATACTGTTCTAAAATCTTCTAGCTTGAAGTGAAACTTAGGTAATGAGAGATTAAATACCTTCAAATTTAGAATTAACCGAGACGAACCGTCACCCTTTTCTATCAAGAAAATAGGAGAGATAAATTTTGCATTTGCAATGTTACTAGTTTTAACCGCACCTAATGTCTGAAGTCTGCTTATCTCATTCTCTATTGATTCGCATTCTTTAGCAGTGAAAGACTTATTCTTGAGGTACTTAAAATCAGGTGGATAGTTTCTAAATTGAATATCGTAACCTTTGACCAAATTTAGTATAAATTCACTATCAGTTATTGTTAACCACTCGTTGTAGAAAGACCGGAGTCGGCCAGCATGACTAACCATTTCTAATTCTTGCTCTGTTGGTTGTTCCACTGCCCGAGCAGCGACTTTTGCTGGTATTGTTGATTCTGGTATTGATTTCCTTTTCGGAATCCTTTGAAGGCAGGCCGAGTTCCTCCCTTCCAGTGATCCTGGCGTGACGTGTTTAAAGACTGTGAGTTAGAGTCCCGGTTGTAAGGTTTGTAAGAGTGGGGACGATTATTGTTCTCGGTAGAACCCTTCAGGATGGTTGAGGCAGTTCTGCTACTTTTCACAGTCTCGTCTAAATCTTGACCAAACAGGTACACTGAGTGCTTAATTTTCCCCGAGGCAATGCTGGCATGGTCTTCTTTCATTTGCGGTCTTAATTGCCATCGTCTTTGAATGCTTATTCCGCGGATAGTCAGGCTTATGTTGTTAGCCGCCGCAAAGGCCTTCTGAGTTAATTCAACACGGACCTCCTTGGGAATCTTAGCAGCATTGGTGAAAATTGAATCAACTAATTGCGCTAGTGCAACTTGAGCTCGGACAGCCGAATGTTGGTTAACTTGAGCTTTGATGTCAGCAACCTTACGGAATTTAGGAAACTTCGGATTATTCCACAAGTCTGGATTGACTTTAGGTACACACAGCAATTTCGCATTTTCAGGTGTTTTCAGTTCCGTTCTATAACGTTCCAAATCTTCTTTCGTGATGTCACGAGTCATTAAAGTTTCAAACTTCTGGGCAACGGATTCATTAATGAGCTTAGCTCCAACAGTCTCATCCGGAATAATTTCGGACATCAGATCGTCCATCTCTCTTTGAGAAATATCCACATCTGTGGTAATCAATACATAAATTTGTTGTAGATATCTACATTTAAAGTGATTCTCGCCTAAACACGACCTGTATCGTGAGAGAAATCACTGAAGCCATAACTTCGCGGCTTGGCCGAGGCTTCTGTTTTCTTTTCATAAATCTAAAATATCTGCCTAGTGCCACATGATAATGTCTTACCCAAACTTCGATCCGGATTATCTTGTTTATCCATCTCACTGATTAGATCTTCGTCCTCTCTTCTGTGATCATTATTCAATACGTCTTGAAAATCGTCCTCTAAATCGATAATACCTTCGTTTTCCATCTTCTTTATCTTTTTCTTCAGTAACTCTAATTTTCTAAGCAAGGAAATAGGATCTTCAGTAAACCCTAGGAATGGCTCCTCGGATTCGAGACACAAATTATTAGAATTAAACACAACTTCCGTTAAATCTGACATGAAAATTATACGAGAAAATCAGTGAAATTCTTGCAGGTTTTCTCAAACACGTAGCTCTTCCCCCGAGCGTAATAGACAAGTGAAGAGGATTCGGAGCGGAGATGACGAGTAGAAAACGAGATAGAGTTTTTTTACATTAGTATACATATTGTTTACTTTTTACTTTACGAGCATTCCCCCAGCCAGTAGACTGGACTACCTAAGTTACCATAGCACCTACAACCCTGTAGGATGTAGGGAAGTGACGTATAATAGGCGATTTCGGTACATTGGAGGTTGGATGCAACATAGTACTAGAAGATAACGTTTTATTTATCACATTACCGTAGTAACCATAAATAAGCACACCTGTACAGACTGACTATACGTTTGAAGGAAAGAAAAGTTTAGCCGACCCAAACCCTGTGCCCACCAGCCTTCCTAATGATGCAGCAATAAATTCTTTTCGCCCCCAGAAATCAGCATATTGTACAATATTTAGCTGAAACGGAAGGTTTCGTACCCGATGAGTTCTAAATTGGGAAAAGAAAATATTGATTGCAATACTCACAAAATATCACTCAAAATAAATTCCGGCGAATCATTTGGACTTAATTAAAAAATGTGGTCCGTAAGATTACAAATATTCTATGAAGTCGCTCATGTAGTGTAGCGCTAATCCAAAGAAACGCAAACCTTTTAACGCTGAAATTTTGCGAAAGCGTTTCTTGGCTCGCTGTTCAACTTTATAACTCTACTTCAACCCTTTGGATATCTCATCTCAGTCCTGTATTGTTGGATAGTACCCTCAAATTCTTTGCGTATGACTAGCGGTTTAAATGATGATTGAAACTTTGACCATAGCTGGCAAGGTAAGTAAAATTTTCGAAACCCCCAAATCGGGGTGGTAGCTGGTCCCGTGGGATTAGTTTTTGTATCGCTGGAATATACTCGTTCTTGTCAGTCCCGTAAACTTGAATCTTGCTAAATATATTTGGCAGGATAGGTCGTACTGCATTATTTAGGAGTGATTGGCCTAGTCCATTTACTGCAAAGAGTTGTTGAAACTTTAAGGTAAAAATCATAATGAAGGTCAGATAAATAATTGTGATAAGGCGTCAAGTGACAAAGGCCAATTCATATGGACTGCAACTTACGATTTACGAAGAACCCATATGCCAAGTATTCCCTTGTATTCGCGAGCTTGGTGAATAGCTCTATTAGAAGCGTCATCACTGTAAAAGTAATAAGAGGGAAGGTAAAAAATAAACCCGTATTCTGCAAAACCTGCTTTCTTTCTATCCACAAGAAGAAAATGGGATGAATAATTTACCTTGAGGGGAAGCTATTCTGTAAGCATTAAATCCCTCCAAATCCAAGATGAGTGCAGTTCCTTGTGGACCAAACTCTGTCCCATTCGGGGCGACTTTGGGCTTGAGTGCAAGATCTGCGAACATTTGCAAGCCTTGTTCGAAATGATGGAAAAAATCCTCCAAGTCATTTTTGTAATTCTCTGCCAATTCTTTGATGTTCCATTTCCCAAATTCATTCAAGAATACTGTGGAAAAAACCCAAATAGTTATCGCACTAGAATAAGAGTTCAGTGGAAACTTTAATTTTAGGGTTATTTTTGGCAAATTTAACCATAAACTTTGCATGATGAATATAAAAACGAGAAACAATTTCGCGCTCAAGTACCTAGTCTGCCTTCGTAATCAAATCCCATTGTATGCCAAGGATAGTATTTCCGGATATGATCTGGAGGCACCCAGTCATAAATTTCATTCTGGGAGCCCTGTAAGGTCACAAAACGGGTTGCTCATTTTAATAATAATCAACTGTAGCCGAAATCGTTGTCAAAAATGTAAAACACAAATAACAGCTAGCTAGCTGGCTCACACTTCGCAATGACCCGTATACAGAGAAACCGTTTTGCCCGCCCACGATATCTGGAGGATAAAATATTCCGGTAGTTACGGACAAGACGAATATTAGACACTTCATTTCTTCCCTAAATGCTAGCACCAATGTAACACAACTTCAATCGCGTGTAATAAGAGTTCTTTCACGGACGAAATACTTCTAATTAGAAATTGAACGTTTCTAATTTGCTTAGATTCTAAAATCTCAGACCCAGCTAAACGTCTATACACAAACTATCTATATTGCTGAGAAATACAGAGTTACCCAAAGATGTTTATTGCAAATGAACTGAAGATCAGGTTACATAAGTAACTGCAATTTCTTACAAGTTTCAGACGAAGAATGCATGGACGACATTCTTTGCTTTCCGACCTCTGAAGACTTAGTCATTGATGTGTTAATTAATCCTAGAGTATAAGCATTTCAAAAAACATTCATTCCAACGCAGAATAGTCTCTGGCTGGGAGTAGCATAACGCACAAGTTTTATTAGCTTTTGCATACTTGAGTTCAACTACGAGGTCCCAAATGTTGCTTGACTACTTTTTCTGCATCTGAAAGACAATACAATAACAAAAATATGTCTTACTCATGCAAGATGGTGTGAATGTGATGCTATAGAATTACAGCTTGTTCAGAAGAGCGACCACTGGCCATTATTTGGTAGCAGTACACCGTCCCCCCGTCCTTCCTGGAATCTTTATGGTTATTCGCTGACTCAACAAATACTCAAGTTTATGACGTCAATCCGCTTGTTAATTCAGTAAAATAATTTAAGACTAAGAAAAAATTAAAATGCCATTCCTAGTTTTTTGAAATTCTTGAAGTATTGTTGATTCCTGGACTTTACATATTTTGACATAATTCCAGCGTTATAACTTTCCTTGGATTTTTGGACTCTGTCATAACCACCATCAGTGCTCACTTAAATGCAAGCATGTGTGAAGAGCATTTCCAATGTTTTGACCACGTAAGTAGCAAAAAATTTCTAATTTATCTTCGACTCAATACTGCCTTAACAACCAAAAGCGGCGATGAATGTATAATTTTTGAGATTTTCATTTAACTGAGATGTCGCTGGCTATGAAAACAAATTTTACTGATGTACATAGTTTATTCGTACCGATTTTCACTTCTCACTACACTGTCAACTGTACATATTCTGGTTACTTTAGCCCTAGAAGATTCCGGCGTACACGTAAAATAATTATACTGGCAACAAATTACAATTCATCCAAGTAAGGTACTTTGCCAATATTCCCGACAGCAGCCATGGCGACCTTGCCGGATCCTTTCTTGAGGAGCTGTGAAACATAACACAAATTATTTTGATAAAACGTCACAATAAGATCCTGGAAAGATGTCAAGAACTGCTAAGTATAGGACTAGAATAACGGATGCTCAGTTAACTTACGCTGTTTACGTCTGAAGCGGAGACGCTATCAATTAAGCTATTGATTTCCTCGGCAGATTGGACTTTGCCCAAAAATAAAGATTGGAGGCTCATTTCCTCTAATCTGCTTGTATTGGTTTCAGCGGCGATTGCAAGGTCCGCTTTCAACATGTTCCTTGCACGCTTAATTTCATCTTCAGTGAAAGCAGAACTACGTAGAATGTCGGCTGCTTTCTTTGTTACGCTCGCAGCGCCATTAGGTGTTCCGACGATAAAAACACCAAGGAGACCAGCATCACTGTAGCTATTGCTGAATGCAGAAACGACACTGTTTTCGGTGTTCACGGTGGCCAACTTTCCAGCAACATTTCCACGCTTAGCTCTTGACCCGACTCCGAGGGCACGCTGGGCTAAAGCAGCGGCGATAATGTTCTTCTGATTGTTGAGACTGGAATCAAATGTTGACAAATTAACTACAACCGGTCTAAAACTCGTTAAAATAAAATCTGTAGACACCTGAATGACAATATGCTTAAATTACCCAGCTCCTTGAACAGCCAGAGCAACGTATGCGATGTCACCACCCTTATGCTTGCGAAGTTGATCAGCATTGAATTTGGAAGCTTCAATCTGCCTCTCTCCAGCCTTGAGCTTCAACTTCTTGGCTACCTTAGAAGCTACTTCCGCAGAGACACCAATACCACAAACGCTAGCTTCAACAAAATTCTTGTTTACAAAGTCCGTAAGCTGCAAGAGGGAATGATATATACGTATTAGTTTTAGAATCAAAAAGTTACAATTTACTCATTAGTAGTTTATATATGCCTCAAAACAGTTTTTTACCTCAGCCGTGGAGTATTTACCAACAGCGAACTTGGGGCTGTACAATGAGTTCCCTAATCCACGGCGAAATGCTGCTCTGTGAACCATTTCTAGCACCTTAACTTCTGGGGAAAGAGTTTGAAGTTCATATTTTTGTCTGCCCACGGAATCCGCTACTTCCCAGTGTTTGAATGCTTGCTTTGCAGCTGCATCAACTAGTAATTGGGTCAAACCCTCACTGAAAGGCAAAGTTATGAAATTATTTCTGTTCCACCAGAAGTAAAATTTTCAAATTCGAAAAAAATATTGAAGAAACTTACATTCTATCCCGGGTTGCTTCGATTGTATAAGAAATATGTTCCCGACCAGTTGTGCAGGTAAAGTTACCTCCAGCCATTTCAATGGTTCTTGCTATTCCCAAGCGGCTTGCGCCAGTAGTACCAAGACCGGCAGCAATCCTCAATGCATGGGTTATTCCAGTGTTGTTCTCGTTTTCAAAACGTGGCCCGGCCCTGGAATGAAAATAATTGGTAAAAGAATATTAAATGCATCGTTTTAAACGTGATTTGATGAAGTACAGCTCTCTAATTTGTAAATCTAGATTCGTAACTCATTACACTCACTTGTACGTTACGGATAACATGGCCAAAGGCTTATTTCGCTCCTGGGTAGTAACTGTAACGCCACCTTCGGAGGTCGTATTGATGGGCTCCTCCGGAACAAGGTACTGGTTAGCTGAAGGCCCGGAGCTTGCAGCAGGAGCTTCCTTGGGCTTGGCGGCGGCAGCAAAATATCTGACATTTTTCGCCTGCAATGAACATATTCAACTTAATTAGTATCATTACTTAATCATTACTTTGTAGATGCAAAGTTGTTAGTTACTTGCATGCGAATTTCAAATAACCAACACAATGACTGCATTGAAACTAGTCAATGAGAGTTTAGCGTACAACACTTATACAGATTCTCAGAGACCATGGATGCGTTTATGAACAAAACTTGGAAGCTCGAAGCAACTACTTAATTATGTAGTTTTGAAAAACTAACATTTCAATCCACATATAATCCTCACATTTGTGTAATGAGCTAGTATTTTCGCATACGGATTGCAAAATGGCAGTTCAAGATCATACACATTCTCATTAGCTATATATACGTGTTTACATGGGTAAGGAGAATCTAGGACCAGTATTCAGTATTACGTAAACGGTTTCCAAAACGAAATAAAAAAAGCCTACTTCAAAAATACTTACCGGAATGCTACGGAGGTAGCTCGTTAACTGAGGTTGCAAAGCCATTTCAGAAAAAGTTTTTAATTAGAAATTGAAACCTGGCTTGCAAAATCCGATTCCAAAGAAGTATCGAAAAATTCACTAATCTTTCCAGATTCAATGCGACGAGCTCCTGACCATTTGGCGAGTCAAGTGACTGGGTATTCGCGAATGAATTCCCTACCCCAAGATCCGTCAGTAGGCTGTGTAACGTAAACTTTAGCGTGCCTCCTTCCCATTCTATATTTAAGAAAACCTTAATAAGCGGAGGTGAAAGTATCGTAAAGTTATTTACACATGTATCTTTGCAGAGCGAAGTCAGGTGAATGAAGCCGCGGGCAACTTAAAGAGCGGCTCCAAATTTTTGTTGATCGCGAAAAAAAAAATTCTTTGAAAAACAATTTATTGGTGAAAATTGTAAAATTCAGCTATTAGCGTATTTACCTTGTGTGTTGAAGAAAAATTAATTACATCGCACCCTATAATCTTTGCTTGTCATAAATACCTAGATTCAAGTAATTCATCATTAATTTACTCTTGCTGCGCCCTTCTTCACACGATTTTTGAAATGTCTTTTTATATTTTAGTGTTTTCCTGTATGTACTTAATTAGTTGCTGGAGTATTTTGAAATTGTAATTTTTGAAAATTTCAGAATGACTGAAGTCAGTAGTGGAAGCTCGTTGGACAGTCTACGCCATGCACTCGAGTCTGTGAAAAAATTACGGTGCAATGTCGGAGGTCTCTTCGAAGGCATTGCGTCTGGTTTCAAACAGGAATCGTCCAATTTGTCATCAGAAGAACGAGATAAATCGGCAAAGCTTGAACTACAAAATCATGTACAGCAGGTTTATGATAACCTAAGGTAACCGACCTTGCACTTATTACGAATCGTTTGTTGTTCTGACTGCATGTGGATGATAACAGAAATGTTACAAGTTTCATAACACTTATCTCATTCGATCACTAATTTTAGATGTATTTTGTAAATTTTTAGGGATGTAGACCAGCAAATTTCAGGATTGACAGCACCTGTAGGCCCCTTCAGTCTGGGTAACACTTCTTATGTGAACCAAGAAGTCTGCCAGGACAGGATACCTTTGTACACGGAATTAGTTGACAGTTACAAGTATTTGGAAAAGGTATGCTTTTGATTATAAGCACGGCTCCATTCAAAGGTTAAGTAATCTATCAGTGGATAGCCACCTAATGCTATGTATTTAACAGGTACATGAATACTCAAACATGGCAGCACCAATTCTTAGCCAAAGCTCATTGAAAAGAACCTATTTCAACGCAACACTCTCTTTAAAACGTCGGCGAACGCTCACAAACAGTTACGTTGTGCCTCCACAAGCCGTAGACGCTGCAATAATGCAGATTTCCAATTCTTATAAGGATATGGACATCAACATCGCCAGGCCTCTCGGATCGAACGCGGCTCTCTGTGTGAGTAACTAAAAGTAACTCAAAGGAACTATGTAGCGTTGAATTCTTTAACGATATTTGTTTTTGGAAATTTTAGATAACTCTGGGTCGAACGCTTAAGGCAGTCGTAATTCTCAAGGGTTGGCTGATTGAATGGGTAGTTGTTCGAGCTGTCAACGAAGATATGACCAAGGAAGATGGAACCTTGGAATTGTGGGCTGAATCAAGATACAAAGTGTTCCAGAAAGTTACAGATAATGCTAACGCTGCCATGCTTCATTTCTGTGCCCCTACTCATCCCGAGTTATCTGTTAGGTCGTTTATGGTGAGTTCCTTAACATGCTAGCGCCAGTAGTCGTAAGTTTACAAAAATTCTATGGAAATTTATTGTGAGCCGAAATTTCAGACATGGCTACATTCCTTCATCACTTTATTTACGGACCCTTGTAAAAAATGTGGATTACACTTGTCCAATAATCTACCGCCAACATGGAGAGATTTGAGAAGTCTGGAGCCTTATCATGAGGAGTGCAAACCATAATTCTGAGCTCCAACAGCATACATTTCTCAAATCAACACGCGTAGGTTTTATTATCGATATAACAAATTAATTTTGAACTTTGCATAAATTATTTATTCTTGAAAACAAGCATAAAAATAGAGCCTGATAGTATAAGCTGCATCAAAAGTGTCATCTTTTATGTCGCGTAGGAAGTAATTTGTATTCCTTGACTTTATCATTCAGTCTCATACTCGTCCAAATATTGCCGAGAGCGTTATGAATACTTTTCCCTATAGAAGAGTCACAGGTAGGCTTAGATTCGAGTTTACCATAGCTAAGTTTGGAAAATTCCAACTGTTTACGTACGCTGCCTTCCACGAGTTTACATTCATGACAAATACTCTTACTCCCTACTGTGTTCACAGGTACTAGAAGTTTACATAACTTTGAAAAGCAGATCCCGTCAATATTATCGCAAGCTGGAAGGTCATGAATATTAGGTTGGTCACTGATGCCCCCGCAAGAAGTATAGGACTGTAAATGTTCTACAAGGCTGACAAGTTGATCAAAATTTTTGACGATGTAGCTGGCGGCACTGAATGTTTTTGTATATGGAGCAATGCCAATGCTTATCTTGACATGACCAGAAGATACGACCTATATAAACAAGTCTCGGATTAAGAAGGCTGTCGCACCACACAAAATCACCAAAGAAGCTTGGAACTGAAACGAACCTGTATCGCATGGGAAACTACGGGAATGTCGTCCTGAAAATCAATACGAAATAGTCTGAGGATGAATCGCTCGGAAGGAACTACCTTCTCCGGTGTCTCCTTCAAATTACATGTCCAACCGTTTCGATTTAGGGAAGTATGTGATAGCAGTTGTGTAGACCAATTTCGAAGAATATCCAGACTCAAGACAATCGGTTGGATCAGTTCTGCAAGTACTACTTCTTCACCATGTATTCGAAAAAGACGATCCAGGGTTTCACATCCTCTCCTGTTTCCTGTCCAGGATTCTCCCACTCCACTTGGCATGTGTCTCAAAATCGTA
This sequence comes from Sminthurides aquaticus, assembly GCA_906901655.1. Taxonomy (NCBI): domain Eukaryota; kingdom Metazoa; phylum Arthropoda; class Collembola; order Symphypleona; family Sminthurididae; genus Sminthurides; species Sminthurides aquaticus. The sequence continues at coordinate 10,420,695 of CAJQTT010000005.1, read as the reverse complement.
TCGTCCGAAGGAACAGGGTCCAAGTCTACCCAAGAAAGCAGTCAATAGTAGTTCCAATGAACTTTACATATTTAATACTATGATGGTCTTTTAGTTGTGTCAAATTACGGATACCTCTGGCAACTGCTGCCGTTGGAATTGGAGAATCCATTTCAGTTAACGCAAGCATTGCTGAATCCTTCGGAGTAATCGATAAAGGTTGGTCATCTACTACAACCTTACGAACTTTTGCTCGTCCAGAATTAGCTTCATCGTCACAATTTTCACGAACCGAATTCTTCGCATCATCTATGATGAGTATGCCATCGAAATTTCGTTTCCTGCCTACACCGGTTTCCTCGTTTGGAATTGAATTGAAACCATCTGCAACTGCAACTTTCATTAATGACACCCCAGCATCTCGATTATTGTCACCGGAGACGTTGCTTCTGATTTCTATGCTGGAGGCTGCAGATTCGGAATTTGCCCTTTCTTCTTCACTTGGCTTAGTCTTTGATGCCAATACGCTGTGTAGTTCATTCTTCATATACGCCAAACGTTTCAGGATAATCAAAACCTGATCTTCCGGAGTTTGGCCTTCCGCCAAGAAAACTGCACCTCCTTCATAGATCCCCTCATCATGGTCTCCAACCGTAGGTACAGAAACAACATAGCAACTTGAATGATGGTTAAATATCTTTTGTGATTCAAGCAAATCGCAGACTCCGTTAACTTCATGAGTCGATAGTGATTGATCATTAAGTAATGTAATGAATGCGCAGTTATTTTCTACATCCAGTTGGACAAGGACTTTTCGGAGGCTTTGCTGCAAGGATGCACAAAGCCGGTTACTGCTGACAGATGATTCTCCCTCAATGATAAAATCAACTCCAGATTGTAAAAACTCTATTTTTGTAAAACCTAATGAAGAATCCAGCTGACATTGAAGCTCCAATAGGACGTTGGAATTTGCTACTATGTTGGATTCACTGGTGTCATTTTCTTCAAGGTTTCTACAAACGTATTAGAAAGTAATATTGAAAAATGATCTAATCAACAAATATTTATTTTTAGAATTTAAATCGAACTGACCTGTCTGTACTTTCAGGTTCTTCCACACTGCCGGAACTGATTGGCATCTTTGCGATGTCCATTTTAACTCTAAGCGAATTTATTTTACAGACATTTATTTACGGATTAATCCGTTGGTAGTTTATTACGTACAAGGATTAGGGATCAGTCACTAACTCACTATCTATCCATAAAATTAGGGGATTTAAATAATCAATTTGCAGTAATATTTAAATCCATGTATCCTTCTAGATGCGTTAAATTATTTTAGGAATGAACAACTTAACTGGAAAAATGACACCTATGTGACCAAAGCCGGATGTGACTGATTTGGCAAGACCTCCTTGTTGCAATGAACCAGTGGCGCTTGTTTTGAATCTTAAAGTTGGGTTTTTATATAAATTTTTGAGATTTCGATAATAAGTATCCTTCTGGAGTGAAACAATATCCAACTCATTTTGCTTTTGTGCTTAGCAGCATTCGAAATTTAGTGTTCTTTATGATTCTTTTTTTCGATGAGATAACATATTATATTGATAGAAATCGCAAGTATATAAGATTTAAAATTTCTTTCACAAATATCAAATATTGGAGCTTCCTGCGACTTCAAAGATAAAGTCGGGATCGCTAGTCTCCGGAGAAGAGTTTAAAATCTGAACTATATATACTATCAATTTTAGTATAACGAAAACAATTTTTGCCAAAGTAATGACATAATTCAATAAGCTTTTGTATCCACCGCACTGGTTTCTTCGTGGTGTATAATTATTAAGGTAATTGAGTGCAATGTTGTGACTCGTGAATGACAAGATATCTTACTCTGTTGTTATGGCCACCGATAAACCTAATAGAGTAAGAGATCTTGTCTACGTGAATCATATCCCTAGAACACTTTTTGAGTTTTATGTGTGTGACATTGACAGGTGCGGGAAATTAATCAGTATTTTGTTATTGCGTAGGTAAATGCCTAGAAAAGCTAAGGGAATGAGAATGGCAGATGACCGAGAAGTCCTTAGAGAAATTTGGGAAGGAAGGTTACCCGTTTCATTTTCTTTGGCTCAAGAAGAAGTTCACACTCTTAATGTACCAGATCCTTTTTACTTGATGGTTCCCAGGCTTCTTTATTTCCCCATAATTACAGATAAGGTAATAACTGGAAACTGAAGCGTGAAGAGGTTGCTTTTCTAAGTTATATGTAATGAAATATATTACATGAATCGGTTGGTCATTAGTCGATGACCCTAACTCGATCGAATGCAATCATTAGATCTTTATGCAACTGCAATTCTACTATACGATTTACTTAATTACTTTTATCTGTCCTAGGTCCGTAAGCACTTCACGCAGTACATAAATCCAGAGTCCGCAACCAAAGAAATGTGGCTAGATTGTAACGGACAAGCAATAAAATGGTAAGATTTACATATTATCATTGCATTGCTACAGAATGCATTGAAACTGTTTAATCAAAGTATTGAAACTTTCAGGAACTATCCGATTGGTGTCTGGTTCGATGTATTTTGCTCCGAGTCGTCACTACCTTGGAGTATCACTGTTCATTTCGAAGATTTCCCAGAGAAAGAAATTCTTCGATGTCCTTCCAAGGATGCTGTAAAGTCTCATTTTATGTCTTGTTTGAAGGAAGCGGATGCCTTGAAGCATAAAGGACAAAATATTAACAATATGCAGGAAAAAGATCATACACAGCTTTGGCTTGGTTTCCAAAATGGTAAAAAAACTGAATTCACCATTTATAAATGAATTTATTTTAATAACAATACCATTCTTAACGGACATACAATTGACTCTTATAGATAAATTTGACCAGTTTTGGGGTATTAATAAGAAACTTATGGAGTCACCATCCGGAGAAGGCTTCCGTTACATACCTGTAAAGTTTTACATTCTAGAGAAGCCTGTTCAGCGACTAATAAAGCCCATTGATGAGAACACGGGGAACTGGATCACCCTCAAAGACGCTCTCACTGGAATAGTACCTGATGCTGATAATGGTACCCTATATCTTGATACGTAATATCTTGTATTTCGTGTCTCAGCTTTTACCAAAATTCTTTTTGTTTGCAGTCCAAGTTCTTACACACGGAATCATCCTGTCTTTAAAAGAACCGCTTCAGTGGCTAAGTGAGCATCTGAGCTACCCTGATAATTTTCTGCATTTAACTGTTCTGGATCATAGACCTTCGAACTTGGATAGTTGAAGAATGTACCCCTGTTTCTCCAATGTTGTAATTCCAGTTTCATGGGAACTTCGTTAATGGCAAGCCAAATGGAGAATTTTTTTTCGATCGCCACGAGCTTTACATTTGCAACGACCTTTTGTTTGTTTTTCAACTGATTGTTATTGCTAGTTTGTGTCCCTCAGTCGTCATGATGATTCCAGCCGTATCTTAAGTACGACGGTATGTTTTCAATTGAGGTTAAACTTATTCTTTTTAAGCGTTAAGTGATACTAGATATCTCAATTAATTATCCACCTTGAAAATGATTTGTTCTCACCTTTTAGTCCCAGAATTCTATTGAACTATTGTTGCATCGAAGCCTTCAGACTTTCATCTTTATGTATATGAGCCATATACTACGTACGATTTGTAAGCTGGTAGAAATGTTTACATGGAAGGTTTCAAAAATTCGCCAAAGTAATGCTAGAACAAGAAATCCGGCGCCTTCGGTAAGTTCTGTCTATATTTTCTATGCACCAAATTGTGACGATCTATTTTATTGCGATGAAGTCTGGTGATTGCGTGCAGACTGCACCTAATTAGTTTTGTTATTATCCTATGATGATGCATCATCTTTGTAAATCTTGATCCTCCTGGTTGATTGAGATAGTTAAAGTTTATTCGCATATTCATTGGGCGATCTCAGCGCAAAGATCGTATCAGTGGTATTCAATGGTTCGATGATAGAATTAAGTTTGTGCAATGATAAATACGCAAGACCCACCACGTTCGCGTCTCAGTAATAATTGTATGTGTATATCTTTGTGATCTTGTAGAGCTGGGATAAGCTCAAGCCTGACTGGATAGGGAATGATGAATGGAATGTAATAATTTCTAAGTTCTGACTTTCAATACGCCATTGAATGAGTTTTCTCCTAGAGTGGTGCTTCTACATAATGTTCAGTTGCTTTTATGACTGTTTGTAGAGAGGAAATGATCAGTTTGGTGGCTATAAATCGATAAACCACACGATTTTAAAAATTGTTGAAAAACAGTCCAGCGTTCCGCCATGTCAGTTTTATGAGCATCGAGGACACTTTCCGCCGTTCGCTTTGCCAATCATTTCATAATCTCTCTGCTAATAACTCCATTCAATGGTCATTCATTTCACGCCTATGCATTGAATGACCATCGTTTCATGAACCCACACGAGATTGCATGCCATCTTGAAATGTGATTCTACTTTCTACTTTTCCTAACAAAGTGTGAACCTAATTTCTACGAATGTGTTATGTATTCATGCTGATATTTAGCCGCATTAAAAAGTCTTAACTTGTAAATCTTGTGATCGTATTCTCATCAGGGGAGAGCCGTAAGTAGGAGAACACATCGCCTGGAATATTCAGCAGAAGCAAGATGAGGAGTAGCAGTCAGCCACGGATTTGATTGACAAGCATAGGGTGGGAATGCCATGCAAATCTTGTGAAAAAATCTGGATTTGAAAAAGTATATGCATGAATGGATTGACTACATTTAAGACTCGTAAAATAACGGTCTTGCAGCCAGGAGCTTGTACAAGTAATTGAATACCGGTATAGTTCTAGGTTTACAGAATTCAGAGACAAGGGTCAAAGTTCCTAGCATTTTCTGATATGGAATGACTAGGGAAGACTTTTTTGTACTCTGCACCAAAAATACACTCTAAGAATTTTTTGTTCCTAATCTTTTACCCCATGTTGATTCCCAGAGCTTCCCTTCTTCCTTCACCATGTCATGGCAATCAACTAGAGCGGACGGACGGCCTGAGCAAGCGGAAGGGTAAAACTAAATGTCTCAACCCCAAGATTTACACCAACTTCATGATTCCAGAAACAGGGACGCAAGTAAACGAGCTCGTATCAATTTCAGAATATCAAGAAAGAAGATGAACTAGTAAAAGGCGTGTAGAAGCGCTCATTCAACTTATATTTGGAAACATTCATGAATCTCCAAGATGTAAATCTGATTGATGCATGTGTACCGCTATCGCACTCACTTGGGTTGGTCACACATAGGAATCTTGTGGGAGAGATTAATCTTATAATTTCCTTCAAGATACCTTCACGCCCTCCGATCATCAAGAATCTTTGCAAACCAAGATTCCTTGCAAGAACCCCGAGAATCAACGTCTTCTATTGCTGTTTTCCAAACCAAACTTCCAGTTTAACTTGCTACAACACTAGAGCACGTGTAGTATCAGCGCAGCTTCTGCGACAACCCAGCTGTATCACCGTCTACGAAAACGCCATATCATCGTCTACATCATCACTGCAACGTTTTCCTTGGTCCTCCAGATTTTGTACAGATGGACAGATTAACATAATGATAGTGGAACTGCTTACAGATTCAGTTTGGAGACAGTGGGACTGGGAAGGTGTCAAAGGCAAGTGTTCTCTTCTCACTGTCCAAGTTTCAACAAAGGTCTTAGATTTGTGGAAGACCATCGTTGAACAAATCGCAACTACTTTCTCCCAGTCTCCACGCCACCCTTCCTGTCCGGAAAAGAGGATCGTCTAAGGGCTTCTTAACACCCCACTTCGTCAAACTACGAACGTTTTGTATTGTGAATTTTTAAGTTTAGTGATTATCATCAAGCTTTTTGTATGCTAAAAGTGTGCAAATTATACGGCCATGTAAAACATGCAGAAGCCATTTTGAGAAAAACGTTGCTATCTCCTAGCGCCTTTCTCTCTCACCATGACTTCAGCGATACGTGCAACCCCTTTACTGTTCGCGATCTGGTTCTTTTCCCTTGTTTCAGGTGCTCTTAGTGTTCAGCTTAGTGATGGATCCTTGTTGTTGGGTACGTCACTCGTTAAGATTTTCTAAAACCAATTTGTTTTTGTCATATTATCTTGAGCAGTTTAAGAATTTTTGTCTTTAGCGCTGCCTGACCACTGTCATAAAGAAATCCGTGCTTAGCGCTGATTTTCAGTGTTGTTGGCGGGCTGACATAATGAATAAGCATCGTAGCCATAATAACCGGAAGTAATTTACGCTTGTCTTGGATGATTGTCCTTAGGAGAAGTACGACTTACATACTAGCAATAACATCGAAAATATGGATGTGATATGTTTTTATAGCTTCCGGTAACATTTAGAACGTTTTAGAAATTGAGTATGGTAATTTTCAAGAATTGGTCATGGTAATTATTTTGAATTTAAACATGTGAGGACAAGATTGAGCTCGTAAAAGTATGACCACTCCGTGTCGCCATATATTATCATTAGTAGACTAACTACAGAAGCTGCTACCAAGGCCTTAGTTATGCTGTAAAACTCTCATGTTCTCGGCTACTGATAAACTAGCTACTGATCTTGTTGGACAGCCGGGATGGTGCAGTTATGAGTGAGAGACACCATTATTTCACATTGTGTTATCAATCGGCAACAGTGACCTCAGCGTCGGATGGGTGTCAGGCTTTAGCTAAGGGCAATAGCCTCTGATTCTTTGTATGCACAAATTCATAAAATATGAGCTCCTGTTCCGTTTGCATTTAAAACGACACAAATGCAAGCATTGACTTCTGTTGCTTCAATTCACGTACTAGAGGATTCAGGGAGCAAGTAATCATTTTAGTGGAGGGAAGATCTTTCAATGATTGAACTAAAGAAGGAAGAAAGATTGAAATTCCAGACGCTTTGCGAGCAAAAACAGTTATTTTTTTAAGCTCAAATGGTTGCACCCTAGTAGTTTTCCTTTCAAATAGCACGAATTTTCCAGTTGACTCGACAGCATTTATGATTGATGACAGCATGCAATTGAAAAGGTGTCATTTGTAATAGCTTTGAAGCTTAAAAACTTTAATTTCCGTACTTACTTAACTAACAGGGGGAGCAGATCTCTTAGAAGCGACTAGAATTAGGGAAATACCCCTTGGCGTTGTTAAGTCGACAGGATTTTGTGATAACCGCGTGCAATTATCCGATGTCGGGGAGGATGACCCTGGTAACGACGGGAGGAATGAGACGTCAGGCTCCATTGATGTTGCCTACACGCTGTCACCAAGGGCAGTTTTATCAGTGAACACGGCCCAACTTTTTCCAGGTTTGGAATTTGGATTCAAGTCCTACAATTAATAATTGCTAGCTTAACGTCGTGCTTTACTGAACTGTACGGCTTGAATAATTTTATGCTTTCCAGAGAACTTCCCAACGGATTTTTCCATTATATCAACGTTTAAATCCATTCCGGATTCCAAGTCTGTTCTTTTTACCGTTTACAATAACGCGGGTGACGAACAGTTAGCGCTTGAAATTGATGACAGAATAACTCTTTTCTACCAGGTAGCTCGGTCATGTTTTACTGATGCCATCATACACTATACAGGGTTAAAGCCAGCATAAATTGCAGTTAATTTAAATTAAATTGTGTTGTGATTTGAAATTTTCAGGACAGTGAAGGACGCCCTCCCAGCGGACTGAAAGTATCTTTTGATGCAGCTTTGAATGACGGACAGTAAGAGAAAAGCACTTTTGACTTTCATTTAATTGGCATTTAAGATTAAACAGTAATGCAAACACAATTTTTGTCTTAATGTAGATGGCATCGACTAGGCATCAGCGTTAAAGGAACATCCATCACCCTGTTTGCGGATTGTAACGAAGTTGGAACGAAGCTTTTCAATAGGACGTTGGACTCTCAGCCTTCAAATAACGGCATCCTTTTGATCGGGCAGCAATTACTGGATGATGCCTTCTTTCAAGGAGATGTTCAACAATTATTGATTCTGCCTAGCCCGGAACCAGCCTATGATGTTTGCAGCAAATATATGCCTAGCTGCAGCGCTCCTATTCCAAACTTGAAGCTTGACGCTGCTGTACCTGGACAAGACTCGTTCCTGTATTCCAATGTCCCGTCTGTCGGATCAATCTCACCAAGGATTACGATTGAGGTATTTGTCGAAGAGTTGAGATCTTCCCCTGCATTTTTAGCTGGACTCAAAGGTGCATTGAGAACTCATCCATGTTTTTAGGCAGACGAAGGTTCTGGCATCGGATCGGATCAAACATTTGCTGTAGGCCCAAACGTACAAGTTTTAAGAGGATCTCCAGGTCCTCGAGGATACACCGGACCGCCTGGACCTCCCGGAGAAAAAGGAAATAAGGGTGATGCTGGTCGGGATGGTTTGCATGGAACGATAGGTATTCAAGGACCTCCTGGCCACGTTTTTATGATACCGGTATGTTGATGTCAACAGTTTTGACTCAAAACCAGATTTCTGTTTTGGATGTAAAGCGTTAGCTTTTCAGGATGAATAGTAAATACGGTTACTTGTTTCAGCTTGGAAGTGCAGGAGGTGGTGGTGGCGGCAGTGGATCGAAAAAGGGACCCGATGGCTCTGCTGAATCACTTAGGCAAATGCTTGCTCAACATATGGTAAGCAATAGTACTGTAGGGTTATTGTGACGGAAAAAGGTGTGGCGTGTAACAGTGTTATAAAGCTTGTTATCTCATTTTAGATGGCCATGCAAGGACCTCAGGGTCCTATGGGTTTGACCGGAGTTCCCGGAGCAGTTGGCCCTCCTGGGTTAGAAGGACCAAAGGGAGAGTCTGGGGACATGGGAGAATCTGGTAATTTACTCGCTTAAATAAGATAAGATTCAATTTGTTGATGAAGTCGACTAACTGATGAATATCCAAAAACAGGTCCAAGAGGTCACAGGGGAGAAATGGGAGCACCAGGAAGAGATGGACGTAGAGGACGGCCTGGCCGAGATGGGGAAAGAGGAATGACGGGACCACCAGGTTTGTACCAGCCAACTTGTGTCCTGTAAATATCGTTTGTAGGAAATCAAAACTAATTCCAGGAAATTCTATCAAACTTTCCAGGTGAGAAAGGAGAACAAGGAAGCTTGGGTCTGCCTGGATTACCCGGAGAAAAGGGTGAACGTGGTGAGAAGGGTACTCCCGGTGAAAAGGGTATGCCTGGTCATGATGGACCTCAAGGTGACGATGGTGCTCAGGGAGTACCTGGTCTACCAGGGGAAATGGTATGAACGATGTGATTATCTCGTAATGATTTGGAAATAACGACTAATTCTAATTTAAAATCTAATTCTAAATTTTTATTATGATAGGGTCCCAGAGGTTTCATAGGTCCCCGAGGCTTCCCAGGTTCACCGGGCTCACCAGGAATACCAGGATCCGAGGGTCCGCCAGGACAAAAAGGAAACACGGGTGCACCAGGTCAATCCGGGCCACCAGGTAGGATAGAGATTTCCTGTCATGATATTCTGCTACAACACATACCGCTTCGCCTTAAGTTGCCTAATGAGCATAACACACGCTATTTTTGAAACTTCAACAGGTCAAGTCGGATCTCAAGGTCCTTTAGGAAGTCCTGGCCCTCCAGGCCCCATAGGACCACCAGGTTCCTCCGGTCCTCAAGGAAAACCAGGAAGCCCTGGTAAGTAAGCCCCGACTCTGGTTCATGTTATCAGATGGGAGACAAGTTGAGGAAGTTAAAAAATTTCAACGTTCTACAGGCTTACCGGGAGCGGATGGTATGCCCGGTCATAACGGAAATCCTGGATTGCCAGGACCCAAGGGTGAAACTGGACCCAAAGGACCACAGGTTAGCCTAAAACTATTCATTCTCTCATCTGATAGCGGTGGGACAAATGGATTTGAATCCTGGCATTGGAGCATAGCATGCTGCATACTGAAAATAGCATCTGAATATCACTTCTAGTTCATTTCGGTCTTCGTTCATGCACCATAGTATCTCTGATATCGACCGTCTTGCTAAATTTCGTTTGGTTATCCGTGACCGGGAGGTCAATTCAGATTGAATGGCATTCATTCATTTCCACAGCAAGGTTATCCTTATCTTTCTGTCTGCCTGCAAGCTGTATTCATGCTGGTATGTGATTTCTGGAAGGATCTGATGCATTCATAGTGTCGTGAAATTATCCTAGCGAAGACACATCCTCGGAGTGTGTCTGAAAACTTTTTAAACGAATTGTCTTAAGTATTCTTAATCTCACTCCATCAAAGGATTCGCATCTAATTTTCCTTTGGTACAGCAGTTTCCAATGACACGAGTCTAAATACTGCGACTGTATTAGAAGCGCGAAATTTATGCACCCGGTGCTTGTCTTATGCATAGCAAATTGCAAAAAGCAAATTTAGAAATTCACGTGTGTGCAAATATCGATTGCAATCATTTTGCGCTGTGTCTCAAAATAAGACTGTAACCATGATTTAGGAACATCAGTTTAATTTTTCATAGACTACAAGATATAACACTAGAGTTTCGAGACACTATGCCTGCTATTACGTCTACAACACGTGCTTAATTCTGTGCTATGTGGAATCTTCTTCAACTGGACGTGATATATCGCATCGAAAAGAATTTTAATTGACTTCGAAGGTGCGCCAGTTGAAACCGAGTGTGCCATAGTCGGTGTAACTGTTCGGTTGAAAAAAAGGTAATAACCTAAATTTATTCTGACTAATATATACACGTTATATTTCAAATCTGTTCCTGATTTCTTGAACTGCGAGAGTACTTTATTGAAATGTTATTGTTAATTCTTGTCGTAGTATTTCGACTGAACCGGCTTCACTCCCAAAACTTGCCTAGATCAAAAAACGTACAATGAAGGGAACAAACCAAGTTGTTCAATTCTGGAACCGCGTGATGTTGTTCAAGCCAACCCTGTTAGTCGTCCCATCCCAGCATTATAGCAACATCTTCGGCTACTGCAATAACTACATTACGAAATCATGGATCAGAATCAACTCAAGACTAACTACGCCCAGTTTACCTTTTAAACAGCCGATTGCTTGGTACTCACACGATTATGGACAGAACGAGAGAAGACGACCTCGTTCAGGAAATTCTTCAGGCTTCGACAGAGGTAGAGGAAAACAAGCATATAGAGAGCAAACTCTCAAAGACAACGACTACGAAAAGCCGCAACTGGACACCTGGTGGAAGAAATTGTCGGAAGACCTAGCGCGAGACAACAAAGTAGACTGGGAGACTGCACTAAAAGAGTTGGAAGAAATTGACTCGCGGGTGTCGAAGAAGACGCTTGGTGGAATCCTGTTATCAGCATGTTGTGCTCCAAACTCTGGATTATTTGATCTTGCAAAACGTTACATGGAAGACTTCAAAGTGACATCCTTCATTCAAATGATCATATATTTGAAGGCGTGCGCCTTTCATCGAGATCGAGTAACGGAAGAAGAAATCTTGACGCTGTACCGTCAAATCATGTCAAAATCCGGAGGAATGTTGGACGCACAGATGGTTGCACAAATCATCAAAGCTCTAGTGACAACGTCCGAGTGGAGAGAAGGTTATAAATTGCTGAAGAAAATTGAAGAAGATTCTGACGGGAGGGTTGAAGGTGTCACAGTTAGTAGTTTAGCAACTAAAGCAATTGAAAGTGGAGACTTTGAGTTAGCCTGGTCCATCATTTATAGCAGACCTAATCCCAAGTTTATTAAATTAGATGTGTACGAGAAGTGGTTAGAAAAATGTGAGCGTAATGAAGCTAGCGTAGAAAAAGTTCTGCATCATTTCGTTAATAGCGATATTTACCCTCATGGAACACTAGTCCAAAGCTTATCAAACTATTTTAGAAACTACCTTGGCTATAAGAAGGCTGTAGAAACGAGGATTGACCGCAAGACTTTGACCTGCTCTAAATGTTATGAAACTCTAAATGCTAACCATCTTAACGAGGATGACTTCACGGTTCTGGAGAAGATATACTTGGATGCTGTAGTCGGCTCGGATGTATTTTTGAATACCAATCCTGGCGAACTGGAAGAATTTAAGAAATTCGTCGACAAGAATGGCCCCTTTGATTATATTATCGATGGCTTAAACATAACTCACAGGGAGTATTCTGATAATGGCAGACCCGTTCTACACAATTTACCACTTCTTGCATCCGATTTGGCACATGACCGTTCCAAGGTATTGGTCGTGGGTCGGATGCACATGGAACTATGGCCGAGGAAACTCATGAGCGATACTGCCCGAGTTGCCTCCATCTTTCTTCTTGATGATAAGTCCGAAGACGATATGTTTATGATCTACGCTGCTCTCAAAAGTGGACCAAAGTGTCGAATCATTACGAATGACTACCTCCGACAACACATGAGCTTGGCCAATGAGGAAGGAACCCTTTTCAGAAGATGGAAATGGACACACCAGTTGGAGTTTTGGCCGAAGCACAAGCCTGCACTTCGTAGAATATGTACGATTCTTCCGATTGCGCAAAAGAATCCGCAAACTGGATCGTGGCATATTCCATACGATACTGAACCCAGTGATTCCCCGTACCATCTACCTAACAAATGGCTATGCATTAGTAAACCTAGTAGCAGAGAAGGAAGATGAAATTTTTAGTTTAGTAAATGACGATAAATATGTTACATTTTTTGACACAAGAAACAAGTTGAAGTAAAGTTTTTATTACTTGCCAAGTAGCAATACTATGGTTGATTCATTTCATTTCATTAAAGGACCAAGCACGTCAGAAAAGGGTGTACATATTAATGTTATTCTAACGTGATGCTACTTATTTGCAGGGTTTGGGTGGTTTCCCCGGTCCTCGAGGCGTTAAAGGAGATGAAGGAAAACGGGGAGCCGGTGGTGAGAAGGGTGACAAAGGTGATCGAGGACCTGATGGTGAAAAAGGAGACTTGGGACCGAAAGGAGATGGCGGCCTTCCAGGTACATAAGTACTAGAATTCGTGATTCAGGTGAATCTAGTATATGTTCACATCGTTTCAGTGTGTAATGGAGTGATTCGTTTTTTCAGGGCCGAGAGGTGAAATCGGATTGGAAGGTCCAGAAGGTCCTAAAGGTAGCGAAGGACCCAGAGGTGAAGCTGGACAACCGGGACCTATTGGAGAAAAGGGTAAAATCGGGTTACCTGGCTTCCCTGGGTATCCAGGAGGACCTGGTGAAAAAGGTGACAAGGGAACCGAAGGCAGACCTGGAAATGCTGGAGAAAAGGGAGAAAGAGTGAGTAATTTCGTACGCTTGCTATGCTAGATGCAAATTCCACAAGATTGAGTTTAATCTAATATCTTTTTGTTATTCACTAGGGTAATTCTGGACAACCTGGAGAAAGAGGAGAGCAAGGGCCACCGGTGAGTGCAAAAGCATATCATCACGTGTTTTTGAACTTGTCGAAATGACAATCTTATCTGTATTGCAAGAGTCGGATTGAAAATTTATTGTTGCATCAACTTTTGAATAGGGATTCAGAGGGCCTCGTGGAAAGCGTGGTAGAGATGGACGAGCCGGACCCAAAGTATGTTATTGAAAATTATTTAATTGGCATGTAATACTTACCTACGCAAGCAAATTACCATCGTTGGAATTCTTTTTAGGGTGACACTGGCCAACCTGGACCACCAGGCGGTCTCGGTGAGCGTGGTCCACAAGGAGCAGAAGGGCCGAGAGGATTTCCAGGTAAGCTTATTTTCAATACAATATTGATTTGCAACTGGTGTATTACATCGCCTTCTATGTAGTGCACACAGTGTTTTCGAGTCTTTCTAATTGTTATTTCGTCGACGTAGGTGTTGGCGGAGCGACTGGCGCGCCAGGAAAGGACGGCGTCCCAGGTCATCCTGGGGAGCGTGGTCCACCTGTAAGTTGTACACTCATACAATGTTTGACTTTGCATGCATAGCATAACTTTATACTTGTATCTGCTGATCTCCATTATTGGCGTGTAATAAATAGGGTGAACCCGGACAAAAAGGGCCTGTTGGTTCTCCTGGTGTTGTCGGGCCTCCGGGTCAAAGTGGAGAGCCTGGTCCTATTGGATTAGCTGGAGAACCTGGTACCCCTGGACCTGCAGGTAAGATACCACGATGAGATATGCATTTTGTCTTATGGAACAAATATAAGTTTCAATACATGGCTAACTGTTTTGTTTGTTTTACAAGGCGAGGGAGGGCGACCTGGCGAGCAAGGCAAAGAAGGCCCTATGGGTCCACCAGGAGCCCCTGGAAAGCCTGGAGGCACAGGCCCACCTGGACTACCCGGTTTCCCTGGAGAAAGAGGTCTACCTGGATTAGCTGTAAGTACTGTTGCAAAAGTCCGCAATATTAAACTAGAGTAGCTAATACCGGTAACTACTGTTTGATTGCATCAAATTGGAATGGGTTTGTAGGGAATTCCTGGTCTAAAAGGAGAAGCAGGTCCCATTGGTTTACAAGGTCCTGCTGGAGACAAAGGTCAACAAGGTGAGTCTGGCAAGGAAGGTCCACCAGGACCCGAAGGAAGAACAGGACTACCTGGCCCCGTCGGACCCTCTGGCAATAAAGGAGAACGTGGAGAAACTGGATTACCGGGAGTTGGAGGAGCGGATGGGCCTATGGGTCCACGAGGTTTGTTAAGAAACAATTCATGAATTGCTGAAGCTATTACTTGACATTAAAATTCCCTACTACTTTGTGTATTTCATGAGTTCCGTATCTCGAGAAATACTGGTTGCACACTCACACTCTTCAATACTGTCGTTTGTTTAAAGTTAATGTTGATACTGATTGTTATTTTCATCACAGGTTTACCCGGGTCAATTGGTCCAATCGGTCCTCCTGGGGAAGATGGAGACAAGGGTGAAGCTGGACCTCCTGGAGAGAAAGGATTCAAGGGTCTTAAAGGAGAATCTGTAAAAATGCTACACTAATTTAATAGCACAAATACGTTTGGCGTTACTCTATTTACTTTATGCGACCTATAAATAACTTATAAATAGGGACCGGCTGGCGCTGCAGGACAGCAAGGACCGAGAGGTGAACCGGGCGTTCGTGGTGTTCCTGGCGAGAAAGGTCCACCCGGTGGCCTTGGATTCCGTGGTCCGAAGGGAGAGAAAGGACCATCTGGAATTGTCGGTCCCCCAGGACCGTTGGGTCTGCAGGGTAAGCACTGAAACCGTAAATTCGTTTATCGTTCATATATACATATTGCTTAGAACTTATATGAATAAGACTACAATATGCAATAATCCGTTGCAGGTCTACCTGGTCCCCCTGGTCTTAAGGGAGAGCTGGGAGATCCTGGATCTAAAGGACCACCTGGTGCTGCAGGTCCTGCTGGAGAACCAGGCTTACCGGGTTTGTTCATCTTTCTCCCATTGTAGTTGTTTTGATTTTGCAGTTGTATTGACCATTTTGGATAACCGTTTTACAATGTGGGACGGATTTTGCTAATCGTGATTTACATATTCTCAATCTTATAACATTAGGAACTAAGGGTGGTGAAGGTCCTCCAGGAGCATTAGGTCCCGAGGGACCGCAAGGACCTAAAGGTGAAGCTGGCAATCCAGGTCCTCCAGGAGGTCCCGGCAAGGACGGTGTAAACGTGAGTTCAGCTAGAAAAAAGTTTTCAAAACCTTACTAAGTTTCGAGTGTGTCATCAAATTTTGTGTCCAAAATAGGGTGAGAGGGGACCTCCTGGACCGAAAGGTGAAGATGGAAAACAAGGCTCATCTGGCCCACCCGGCCCGAGAGGACCTGTTGGACAGGAAGGACCTAAAGGATCACCCGGACCTCCAGGTTTCCCAGGTCCTGTAGGAGAACCCGGCGAACCAGGCGGCAAAGGAGAACCAGGTAAAAGTTTTGGGAAGAAATGTTTCCATTTAGATCAATTAGATCGATTTGTTTTACTCAATTAGATTTCAAAGCGGTTGGGCCGAACAATAATTTAACTGTTGTGGGTTTGAAATACAGGCAAAGATGGAGATGATGGAAAGCAGGGTGAACCCGGACCAGCAGGGCCAGAAGGTCCAACAGGAAAAATGGGTATCCCGGGTGGTCCAGGAAAACCAGGTAATTAGCGGAATTCTAAAAGCTCATATACATACGACTTACTCGCATGAGGGTTAACTTAAACTGTCCCATTTCAGGTCCTGAGGGCCCGGCTGGAGCACAGGGAAACACAGGACAGCCTGGAGAGAAAGGTGACAAGGGAGGAGTAGGTCCAGCAGGTCCTCAAGGACCTTTGGGTCCACAGGGTGTTCCAGGGCCCCAAGGACCACCAGGTTTAAGAGGATCACCGGGTCCAGCCGTGAGTTCCCACACTTAATAAAGATGCTATGGATCCTATTTAAATGGAAATTCGCAGCTGTGACGACTGACGCAAGATTTAGATCTATAATAATCATAAATGATTTGTAGGGAGATGTCGGTCCGCCAGGCTCAGCCGGTTCACCAGGTCAGCCTGGTAAAGCTGGTGATCTTGGACCAAGAGGCATGAAAGGTGATAGAGGTCGAAGAGGTCCTAAAGGACATCCCGGCACAATCGGACAGCCTGGACCTAAAGGAGAATACGGAGAGAAGGGTGAAAAGGGATCGGTTGGACAACGAGGGCCCGAAGGAAGAAAGGGAGAACAGGTTTGTTTGAATTCCACTGCCAGAGTGCTTTAATTTTATCTTATCGTAAGATAAAGGATACCAAAAGTTGAAAAATAGGAAAACAACCAACATATTTGATGGTATAATGAGTATGTGAGATAAAATTCTAATTCTTACTTCAGGGTAACACCGGACCAATCGGTATGAAAGGTTCTGACGGACCTCCAGGATCCCCAGGCCCTGAGGGTCCACCAGGTCCGAAGGGTGTCGAAGGACCAGGAGGTAACAAGGGTGAGCTTGGTCCAGCAGGTTTACCGGGTCCTCCAGGTCCACCTGGAGAGCTTCCACTCTTGCCACCGGAATTGCTATTCCCTAACAATCAAGTTGAAAGCCCTTCAGCGAAGGCTGGACGTCGGAAACGGGAAGCAGAAGAAGCAGCGCTCCCTCCATTAGCATCGAGTTTCCATGACAAGGGCGACAAGAGGTGATAATTTTGGATTTGAAAGTAGCAAAATGTATCCTCGTAATAGGCATGTTAAAGAATAATGTCATATTTCCAGTGCATTGGACGAAGACAGTGGCGATTTACAAACGAAGCTTCAGGAAATTTATTCAGACATTTATAGCCTACGCCTTGAGCTTGAGCGGGTTCGTAAGCCATTAGGTACGCGAGAAAATCCCGTCCGTACGTGCAGAGATCTCTTTTATGGCAATCCCCACTTCAAAGACGGTACGACTTGGCTTTTGGCTAGACCAACTACTGTAGTTATCACTTCCTTATCGTTGACTAGATTAATGAATACGTTTATGCTTTTAGACTGGTACTGGATTGATCCAAATCTTGGAATGCCTGATGACGCAGTATACGCCTTCTGTAACTTAACAAATTCCGGAGAGACGTGTATTTATCCTGACGTACAGTCCGCACGAATGCCTCATATTCCTTGGGAAAAACATCCAGAGAGCAAAAAGAGAGAAGTTTGGTTTAGTTCCTTCCGTCAAGGCTTCCGAGTAAGTCAGCGATTGTTATCACGCAAAAAAATTATGATACGTCATAACTTCATTCAAATCCTCAGATTGTATGCCACTAATCCGCGCAAATATCTTTCCAGATATCTTACGAAGCCATCGGAACTGTGCAAATGACATTCTTGCGCTTACTTCACGCCCAGGCATCTCAAAACTTTACTTATCATTGCATCAATTCAGTAGGCTGGTTTGATTCTCGCAAGGCCTCGTACGACTCGTCCTTAAAATTCCTAGGAGACAACGATCAGGAGTTTGCATACTCGTTACCTACGAAACCGGCCTTGATTCGAGATGGTTGTAAGGTATGTGTTTCCGGTAAATATTCAATGCAAAATTTGATGTATATAAAAGTTAGAGTACATTTTAATTCATTTATTCATAGGCCGGAGTTGGAGAAGGAAAAACGATATTTGAAATTCGAACCAAGAAGACGACGCAGTTACCAATTATAGATTTCCTACCAGCTGATTACGGGGCGGAAGGTCAAGCATTTGGCTTTGATGTCGGCCCGGTTTGTTTTAGATAAAGTCTGTGCATTAGTAGCGAATTTCCTGTATCCAATAAGCCCTTTTAAGTTATGATAGTTATCATGTCCTTATATTTATCAGGAATTACATTCGCAGTATACGATTTCCCCTGCTTTTGTATCAGTTCACCAAAACAATTCCAGAGCTTTTTCAATTGTGGAATGTGTATTCATGATTACTTGATTACTCATGATTACTTGTTTACTTACAACTCACTGCCGTAAAGTTAGCCTTCAGTTTTCAAATAGTTTGTTCGGTCTAAGTGATGCTAACTTAGCAAGAATAATTTACGCGTTTCATACTTTATCCTTTTATCTAGTATACTTTAATACTATGTCATTGTAGCTATTATTCTTGTATCCCAAGCTTCCAATTAACATTAGCTTCTTTGCCCTTTTCTATCTTTATATATTTGCTATACTTCTGTAAGTTTCAAGATTTTGTTAATTTCTTCGTATGCCCTTCAACTTTTTAAAAAATCTGATTCAGTTTATTATAACTGTGCTTGCTCCACGTTTCAAAGGTTTGCTTCTTTCACTAGACTCAATCTAGTGTCAGAATGCAGTGTACTACATAATAGTCGATATGCTGTAAAGGTTTTCCTGGACCTAAGTTTTTCAGTTTTTTTCTAATTGATCCAAGTTAATATTCTTTGTACTCAGCTTTACTTTACACATCGATTTACATCGAATCTATAGTTTACTCGCTAGCTGCCAAGTCTCACTTTAAGCATAATCGTGGATAATTCTCACAGGTTTAATTTTTTGAATTCTTCTTAATTTATATATGCTTTACGTATGTATGTAAATTACCTTACTATTTGATATGGAAAAAATCCCTGCTTGGTTTTTTAGAAATGTGACTCCTCAAATTTACCATACCAATCGGTTGTATAACGCCCGTTCACACATAATTACTTGCAATTTTATCTTAACGCCGTATTATATATTGTTGAAGCTTGGAATTTATTTTAAATCCAGCAAAGAACGCCGAATATCATCTTAATACATCGTCACCTGTTCCAATCGTCGGAAGATGGCAGGCATCATTGTCCGGCAGCTTTTTACCTTCAAGCCATATCCCTCTTTGAAAGGATGTGAAATTTACATTTGTGTAGTCAAAATTACTTTTTTAATTAGTGATTTCACACTCGGTAGAATCCATGTAGGTTTATCAGTTTAGTGAACCAATTGATGAAGATTTGATTGTAACCTTAAAGATGACTAGGACTGACAAACTACAATGCCAGAATATGAATTAGACAAAAAGGTATGCACAATATGTGTGAGATGCGGCCCTTATCGTGATATTTTATCAGGTAATTTCAGGGGGAAAGCCCGCATGCGGACATGATTCTATCCCGGGCTGGCTCCTTCCAGTTACCTCTTTCAACATCATATCCACTACTTTCATCCCCTTCTTCTTTACCAGCCTATCCTTTAGCTCCAGGGGCTCCAACATACAAAAGTATACAAATCTTTCACTCACTACATTCCGAAACAGATCACCTCTCTACTTCTTCGCCTTGTGCTTTCTCCCTCTTACTTTCCCTGGTCCGCTCATACGACTCGCACCTAGTTGTACGCAGCGCGGACGTTTCTACTCTACACAGGACTGTAGCCGGCTTCCTTCCCACACGGCCAAAGAAAGGAAGGGTAACGCCAGGATGGAGAAAGTTAACTGAGCCGGTTTTTTCCCATCTCCTTCAACTTGGAGAAGCGGACGAGGAGAAAGATAGTGGGAACCGCAGGAAGTTCTTGTTGACGTACGTAATGTATATAAGGGCAACACCTACCAACTTTTCACAAGACTCCTGGAGTCACACACACTTGGGAGGAAGAAAGTAGAGGGAAATACACGTAGAATCCGGCTTCGTAGGAGCTAGGCGACGAATTTCTGCTTTCTCCACTACAGCTATATACCAAGCTCGTCTGCTACTTTCTCCAAGTATTCCACGCTCTTACTTTCCCTATTGATTTTCCTCCATGTATTTCCTGCAAGCTAGATGCTAGAAGTCTATACTTGGTTTACTCTTGAGACATATAGGACTTTCACTTCTTCCTCGCTGCTTTCTTCATGGTTTTACTAGTGGATGGAATCTTTTGCAACGAGGGCTGAAACACGGCAAGGACGGCATGTTTAGGGAGGAAAACTATGAAATAAAACTACTTTAAAATATTGCTAGCCCATCTTCCCATCATTTCATTTCTTTTCTTCATCTCAGCCGGGAATGCACTCCACTTCTTAGAGCTTTTATTTTGCTCTTATTTTTCCTCCTTTCTCTAACTAGACAGGAGAAGAAAACCAGTGTTTTTATAAAACACCCGTCCTTACATTTTATCCACTTTGGGCCATCTATCAGAGCCAAGGAGAAAATGGCATCTTCCTATAACTATTCCAATCTCTTATCTATGTATGCATAATATGAGCATAAACTCTGTTGATTTACCACCAGCCCTTTTCAAGTACCATACAACTTGAAATGAAAACAGTTTTCAGACTCGCAATCTTGTTGGCTGTAGTGGACTACTTTGCGCCTTTGTAAATAAAATGCCAGCCAATTCCATCTATTTAAACAGCAAAGAGCTGGAAAAGTTATGATAAACTATAATTTACATCTCCAGCCATTCATTTCTTGTGCACACTTTCACTTTTTCTCTCGTGCTTTCTCCTTACCGCTATCTTCTCTTCTGAGTTGTATCTCATTCCCTAATCTTATCTACTGTAGCATTTTTGAATGAAGAAGATAAGTTTTCTTCCTTGTTTCATATGCGTGAGATTCAATTGCTTTCTCACTTGACATCAACTATTATTGATTAAGTTAAAATTTAATTAGTTGCCAAAAATAATAATAGCATTAAAACAGTTTGAACTCGCAATTCGGAGGAAAGCAGTACAGAAATTGAATAAATAATCGCCATATCGCCATTAAAATTAACATTTAATGCAAACTGATTATTGAAAAGTATCTCGATGAGAAATCAAAGCTTCATATAGTTACTTTGAAATAAAAATTTCAAGTATAGTCTAGCAGAAAAATAATATATTTTGTTAATATTTTTCAATCTAAAAATATAAAAATAAATTACCATGTAACAATTTAATTTTCTATTTAGATTATTCACCACTTGGATTGTATATCAGGTAGAAGAGAAAGGATGATTCCTGAGAATCAGGGTATCGCCATTTACTTGGGGTTCTTTATTGCTCTATTTTGAGTAATGCTAAGGCTTTTGTATGTTTTATGAGTAGATGAGGAGGGTGGATGGAAGGGAGGAGTGACTGCTCGGCTTGGCTGAATAACATTCATCCAGATGAAAGTATAGGGGTAGTCGGAAGGTAGGAGAGGATGGAGTGAAAGCAGAAGAGTATAGAGTACATAGGGACAAAGACTTGTAAGAGAGCGAGGACGAGAGAAAGCAGAGATAGGGAAAGTTAAGTTACATAAAGTTTTTGCCGAAGTTTTTGGGTTTCCCCTCCTCGTGCTCGCTCATGGTCCGTTTAAGGGAGAGATTGGATGCATTGCTTCGACTCCGTCCCGGAATCCTGCCGACATCCGAGAACTACCCGAGCTCCTTTCACTAGTTTTCTCCACACTCTTTTGTACAATCCTTCTGGGTATACATCGACACTCCTCCGTCGACGTATATTTCTATTCGGCTTTCTCTCTGCTTTCTCTTGGAGGAGAAGAAGAAGAATTTGTTGGAAAAATAGGAATTGCCGACAAGAATACGGAACCCATGTGACCGATTGGGTGAAAACATTGGAATAGTGTAATCTAAAAACTTGAGTTTTCAAAGTTCAAAACGTTGAATTGTGAACTAAACTAAATTATGTAAGTTACTTTGAGTCCAATAAATATTTCCGATTCTTATCAGCTCTTCTTGAACGTAGTGAAATCATATTAATTTAATGAATATTCATGTGCTTTGAAGACGAAAACAGTGAAGTTTGCCGGGAAGTTTAAAGTTGAAACTATTCGTGCTGTGTGAATTCAAGTGAGTTTAAAAAATCAAAGACGTTATCAGCGCGTTTCTTTAGGTTTGTTTTAAAATTATTTCGTTGGAGGCATAAAGTGAAAGCTGGAATGCGTGTGTATTTAAAGGAGAGGAGTGAAAGTTGCTGGGTATTTGTGAAATTGTTGAGCAAATATGTGTCATGTGTCCCGGCTTTTTAAAGTTGGCGCAATACATTGAGTGAATAAGGAGAAAGTTGATACGTGAGATATATTTGGAAATGGTGTTGGAGAGATTGCGTGATGCTTTCATATTAAACAAGTGAAAGCTTTTCTCAACTCATGTATCAGAGACGAGCCATTATCCTCGGGTTTTTCTACAGCTCTCTTGTGTGTTGTACACGCCAAAAAAGACTATCTTCTTCCAGAATAAGCTTAGCCAGGGCTAATGCTATTAGAATCAAAATGTTCTTCTCAGCCTTTCTCCTACTGCATACAACGCGATAGCTGTAAACTGGTGTAGTTAAGGAGTAGCTTCTGTCTGATGCCCTCCTTCATGAAGCAGACTCAAAATAGCAAGGAAGAGATGCAGGGATCCAATGCATGGATAGACAAGAGCTTGGAAGGAAAGGAAGGAAGAAGGGAAGAAGGAGGTTTAGAAGAAAGGACGATCGTCTTGTAAAATATATTGCGGGGCAAGAGGCATGCAGGCTTGTAGGAGAGAGGAACATAGGAAAATAGGGGAACGCCGATAGGAGGAGAAAGCTGGAGAAAGAAGCACTACAACTCTGCTATTCATTATTATTACTCTCTCGGCTCATTCCAGTATTTTCCTACAATTTTCCTACATTGTTTTCTCGCCCCTACCTACTATTTATTCCTTTTCCCATTCCAAAGTGAAGATGCCAACATTCTTGCCCCCATTCCCGCTAATGGCAATTGTATCCAGAATCCAGAGAGGCAAATAGAGCCTGCCCGCTGTATGGGGATACTACTGGAGAGGAGAAAATTCGGAAAATTTCAGGCATCGGCCCAAGCCACGGGAAGCCCGGCCGGGCTGGCTATGTGGTTCCAAATCTTCCTCTGCCAACGCCAACCATCCTTCCACCAGCTTTCCCCATGCTTTATCTCTTAAATCTTGTTGGTACATTTCCTTTAGGTAAAGGCTGCTCCTTCTGGAAGATTTACCGGGTAGTTGAGTAGGGAAGAGAAAGTGGAGAGGAAGAAACTACGCATGGAGAAAGTGGAGAAAGTAGTGTTGCTTCGGATGTATTTCTTTTTCTAGTTTCTTATTCCTTGAGCTTCTTTTCTCATGATTATTGCAAATGTTCTTCAAATCATCAATGCTTCCTCCCTACAATTTTAACCTTTCCCTCCATCATTCTCATTACATAATCATATATAGTGAAAGTATATAGGATTCCTTGAAGCTTTCTCTCCTCTTGCCTCTCCTATACGCTTCCTCCTTGCTTTCTTCCTAAATATTTATGAAGCAAGAATCCAGTCTCCGCTTCCTCCCTCATTCTACCCACTTCTTCCTCGCTAAATATTTCCAAGCCAAATAACGAGAAATATAAATCAATCCAGTACAAAGACGAGGAGCGATAGTGAAACCATTCACGATTTTTAGTTTCGGTTTCTTTACTGCCAAAGCAAAGGGATGGAGTCGTGTGTAAAAATTCCATGTAACCATGAAAAAAGATTTTCTTCGGATAAAGCTTTCCAAAGACTTTCTCCTAAACTTTCACTACTCTTGAGTCCCTTTTTTAGTGCGTACTTTGGTACTTTCTCCATATTTCTATGTGATTCTCAGCGTTTTCTAGCTGCAGAGTTTCAGTTTTCTAAGCGAGACTACCATGTAGACGAGGATAAGAGGCTTTCTAAGTGCCAGATTCTGGATGAAGCTGGTTGTATGATTGGATTGGATTATAGTTTCTCTCTGAATCCTTGTCATGGAACCGAACGGATGAATCTAGGTTTTGAAACGGTTGGAAGACCATTATTGGTTTCCAGTTTGTATTGCTTCCTATTTTTACAAATATGTGACGGATTCATGGTTTCTCCTGCTTTTACTTCAGGATTCGGACTTTCTCCTTCTTTTCTCCAAGATAAAGTAGCCATGGTTTTTTAAGCATTCTGCGGCTTCGTGATATTGATGTTGATCGTAACAACAAACTCAAGAATCCAAGGAAATATATCCTTAGTTTGACCGGAAATCTGCGCTCCGTCTGATTTTCTTGCAGATTTACAATTAATAACATACAATTATTAATATATTAATTATATAAGTACTTCATGAGATTCCATGCAGATAATCGATTGAATTAATCAAAACCCATATTTTTGGTGAAACGACGAATTAACTTGTCTGGATTTTGCTATTTTCAGATAAACTTGCCACAAGAGGGAGCCAGGATTTGAATTAAAGTGAAAGTGCTGAGTGAAAGTGGAAGTGTTGCTTGTAAAGAGGATGATTTAAAAATATTTGAAATCTTCAACAATTTTAAGAGTTTAAAAGTTGTTGGATACTACCATCACAATGGAGAAAGTTGTTAACTTTCAAAAATTTTATTCATATAGTTGAATCCCGTTCAGGATGTGACAAAGAAGTTGGATGATTCACTAATACGGATTGGAGGACTAACGAGAGCCGTTCAAGAGGTACGTATATATTTATTTGTATTTGTTTATTGATCCGTTTATAAATCAATTTCCTTTAATGCATCTAAAAGCGAGGAATAAGTGAGGCAAATCGAGATCCTCTGCCTTATCCTACTGAAACTCAGTATTTTGTAGGAATCTTGGAAAACTAGGGAAAAAGCATTCGTGTAATTTAATCTCATGCCTGAGTCATCTTTAATTCTCTATTTCATTATCTCTCCATTTCTCCATTTCGTCTTGCCTTTATTTCGTGTCCTCAGATGTGGAAGCTATGAGCAAGCTCTTGAGCCCGTCTCCACTGATACTCATCTGCTTTCACTCTTCATTGCTCATCCTTTACTCATCCCTCAAGATAAGATGAGCCCCGCATCTACCCTGTACAAGCAGACACGACGTTTATGTTTCGCGGATTAATTCAGAATTGATTCCACTCTTCTGATCTAGGAAGTATCCAGAATTTAATTGCATTTCCATGCTTGTTACCATCTGTTCAGCTGACTTGTACTGAAATTGCGTAATTATTTTCAAGTGGTTCGTTATAGCTTACCCGTAAATGTACTTTCTCCAGGTTTTATCCAACCAGTTATCTGTGACTTTGCCTGTTTCTCGCTCCTTAAAATCTTGGTTTTCTCGAATTTCAGCGATTGAATTCAGCTTCAGCAGGTGGATTTTGTGGAATAAAAAGTATTAGTGCATGATTATGTTATTAATCCATAAGCTACAATGTGCAAAGAAGAGGAGTTTCGTATTATAAGTTTAAAAGTCCTTATGTCTCTCAGGCAAAAGTGTAGGCGGTATTAATACTGAATTATTTTGGGTGAGGAAAAGTCTTCGGAGTCTGGTCTATCTGTATGAAATAAGAGCTCTATTTGACAAGGAGCCAAAAACAATGGCCGCTTCCCGGCCTAGGAAATCCTTTGGTAGATATTTAACTCTACTTTCACCCAACATCTACTACAGCGACTATCTCATCCTACTTTTACTAGCTTTCACTCATACGCCGATGCTTACGCCTACTTTCACTACTGCTACTGAATACTATACATGGAGGCAGGAGGAACTTTCTCCAGCGCTCCTCGCCCTGTATATTGATATGCTTCTCACAAGTTCTGGCATGGAGCTGAGGGGAATCTAGGTTTTGGCTGGATCCCGGAGAAAGTATTCCACGCTGCTGGCACACCTACATCCGCTGTGCGTGGCTCATCTTCGGATGGGAAGGAGAAAGCAAGTGAGCGTCATATTCTCTCGCTTCCAGTTCAAGTTGAATCATGGAAATGGTCACCCACCCAATACCACTTTAATCGCATCACAAAAGAATTTTATGAGACTAGAACGATATGACTTTTCCCCATCTACCGCAATCCTTCCTTGTTTCATAATACCCGGTTCTTCTTCCCCATATCTTACATGGGCTTTTGCCTTCCTGTCCACAACTTTCGGAGCTCAGTTATACAAACCCTCAATTCTGATGATACTCCCTACTGCTCCTACTATCGGGTACTTTCACCTCGTGCTTTCTCCTTTACACTCTTACCTATTTTATTCACAAACACAGAGGGCATGCACCTCAGTTCCTCCTCTTCTCGCCTCCCTATTATTCCTCAATGAGGTTGGCTGGCTATGAGTGAGTTGAAGACGCCTTTTGAAGGGGATGAATGCGAGAAACCCGGACAGAATCCAATGAGCCACTCCCTTGGGGGTAAATTCCAGGCATTCAATTCAACATTGCTTCATATCTTTGAAGAAGACTATTTTGAACCTTTTCTCATCATTTTCCATCAACCTACCTCATCTTCTCTATTTCTTCTACTTTCTCTTTACTTTCTCCTCGTCGCTTAAAATTCTTTAGCCGGAGAAATCAAGCTGACAGTATACTAACGCACGTTCTTTCGTACATATACACGGCTTCAATTGTACATGGATCCAATTACCGGGAGACGAGGAGTATGGATAAAGACACACGAAATTGAACAATTTCCTATCTCTTGTAACCAGCTCATTTTATTAAGCGAAGTACATTTGGATTTATTCTTGGTGATTGCTTATGCAATCTCGTTTCTTGTCTCGAACTAAAAAAGAATTCATCAGTGCTCATTCTGTTAGCTTTTATCGACCAATGGATGAGTACAATTTTGGCAACCATACTAACTCTTAAAAGTATCTAATTTTGAAACAGTTGTACGATTTTGGAACAGTTGGCGAATTTGTGCGAAAATTGAAACTGCGACGTTTACAAATCTAATATTGCACCATTCCTAGACCAATTTAAAGATCGAGACGAAGAAGAAACGGTTATGGAGTTTCCAGCAGAATAAGACGTCGAGGACGGCTCAGAATTGAGTAAAACGTAGGGAGACAAGCATGACAAGTCCATCGTTGGCTGAATTCAGAGAAGAGGTCAAGAAGACTGACGTTATTAAAAGTGCCGCCAGCAGAGCTAAAAGCAGTGAGGGAATTGTTGGCCTTGTCAGAGACAATTCAGGATCGTGAGTGATGTGCTAAAGTAAGATGGGTGGGATGGATTACTTAGTTTGGAGAAGAATGTGTTGGGAGAAAGTAGAGAAAGCCATAGCGGTGAAAAGGCTATTGTCCCCACAATATTATGGAGCAAGAATTCTCGTATACATATTTCATTTTATTGCTGTCGAGAGAATTGAAAGAAACTGTAGGATGGATGAAGCGAAACCATTACATAATTGATTAGAGGCGCAACTGATGGCCAAGTGTCTGTACGACCTCGTGGCATGCAATAGAAAGGTAGTCACAAAACTGGCTCTAACCAACTTTCACTCAATTTGAAACTGCATAGAATTTCTCTCCCTACGTATGCGTATACAATTCATGGTTATGAAAGAGCAAATGAGCTTTATTAACTCGTACTGCTTTCACCATCCGTTATATTCCAGGTTATTGGCAAACTCGAGAATTGCAATTGCTGCTATAAAGTGTTCAATAGCCTACAAATTGACTTTCTCCAAGTTTCAAATAAGAGAAACAACTTGAAGAGAAGAGACGAAGAGGAGGAGAAAGCATGTGGTTTGGATGAGGGCATGTTAGTCTTGCTCTTGACTGATGGAGTAGTTGAAGGATATAGTTGTGAAATAATGCACCGAGTTTGTGAAATACATTAATGGCTACATTGGGTGAAAGCATGATGATGACGCAGACCCCGTTCATTTGCTTTGTTTACTTTGGTGGGACTTGTCAAAAGTTTTATTCTCTTGATTTGATTATTATTAGTCACTTGAGAATCGGGAGTTGTCAACTTTCTCTTCACTTGTCAAAAGTCTGCTAAAGTAGCGTTTAATTAACTTGTTAGCTCTGTTTTGGTCGATGCTTTATGTGAAAATGGATTGCTGACTCGGAAAGTTTGAAACTAAACTTCTAAAATGGTACTGTTACACACAACATGACAGCTTCTGGAGGATGTAAACCGCGGAGATGTTGTGAGAGAAAGAGAAAGCAAACTGTACAAACCCTTGAATACTACTGACTATTGAGTGAAAGTGGACTTTATTTGTTGCTTTTTGTATTAATAAGCTCCCTGCACTTAAAATTGCAAACGACTTACCTGTCCTCTCAAATTGAGTGCTATAGTGTTTTAAACTACACAAAAATCAAAACGGTAGCATTTACTTGCAGCTCAAGATACACTCTAGCTAAATCTGATGTAGACGTAAAAAAGCTATTCTAGTAGAAATATTCACGCTTAACGGAACATATAATTAAGTATAATTATGAACATGAAGTAACTATTAAGTAAAAACTTTCAACTGATTTTTCTTCTGCAATATTATTTTCTACCCAACATTCTCAATCATGAAACGATGCATAAAATTGATTCTCCAGCTTCATGGCTTCAGAGACCCCTCAGTACTGAAATTGCTTGAAATTAAACAAATTCTTATCCCTTGCTGCTTTCTCCAACTTTCTCTCCAGGCGAGGAAATCTCTAGATTTTGCAGTTTGTATTTGAAAATAAACTGCTGTTTCAGACTTTGTTATTCGGGTGGGAAGGATTTTAGACTGTTCTCACTGACTTATTTGAAAAAACACCACAGGCTTCAAAGGTGAAAGTTGAGTTTCACCATGGGGTTTAACTGGTGGCCTTAACACACACCTTCATCTAGATTCAGAGGATACGTACGGATGGGGGGAGGAAAGCAAACTTTCCGAGCACAGGGGTCAGGAGAAGACGATTATGGTTATGGTGGAAATGGGAACGAGTTTCCTCCTCCTCCCAGATGGAGCTTTTGTGCTTCCTCTGTTTGTTTTCTATTATTTCACAGATCATAACCTTCGTGTATGTTTACCATTACGCGAGTAAATAAAAGGCTGTTGGAAGAGGAAAGAAAAGAGAATTTTATTTCGCCCTCCCATGTCAGGATAAACACAATGATTTCCACTCGGTCCCCGTCCTATTTTTTCATTTCCCAGCTATTGTACACTCACACACACACAGAATTTCCCTGTCCCTCCAGTGCCTCTCGCAGCTATAACTGGCTATAACTTATATCGTCTGGACTAGCGAGGGAGAGGAAAGAACCCCATTGCTTTCCCCTATATCTCCCACTCTCTACTTTCATGAGGACAGAAATGGGAGAAAGTCGGATTTCCTTTAGAGTCCAACGGACCCAAAAGAATCTCATTCCTGTCCTCCTCCTCGTCTATTTCTACGTCCTTTTCCTTTTTGGTCTCTTTCTCAGTCAACACTAGTACTTTCACATTCAACCTTAGTCAGCCATTTTCCTAGACTTCCTTTCCAAGATGTTATGAGCACATCTTTCTTTAAATTTCTCCTTAGCCGTGCTGTATATTCTCGCCTTTCTCTGGCGCTTTCACTCGACCACTGTGCTTCCTATATTCTAGAGATTTCATTCATTGGAGTTATACCCAAGCTTTCTCTAGAATTTTTTTAAAATCGGGACCGAATATGCTTTCTCCTCCAGTGGCTTCTAGCTATACCAACGACTATATACTGGTTAGCTGCATATTCTTTAAATTTTTTCTTGCCATAGGCTGCTTTCTCTCACTCGTTTATTTCCGTATCTTTGCAGAATACAACTGAGTTTAAGAAAAAACGTTAGAAATCTCCTTAAATTTTAAAACTTTCTCCAGCAGACAGCATATCCATTCGTCGTCGACTCAATATCGATACTTTCCTCAGACCCGGCAATAAGAATAAAATCTTTCACTCTTCCCCGTTCGCAGTTGAATCTAGAGTATTATAAAGAATCTCGGAGCAAGTAAGTAAGCAAGGATAAGGAAACAAGAAAATGTTCTTTACAAACTGCACGGGATCCGTAGTTGAATTTAGACGGAAAGGGATTTTTATATTGAGTCATCTTTTCGGTCCGTCGAATTTTCAATCGCTTTCACCAGTTTCACTTCCTCTCCTTGCATTATTTTTGACACGGCCAAGTCTACAACGAGCCATACTCACTCAACTGGACAAAATATCATCATCTTCTGGAACTGGATAGCAAACCAAGTTTTCTCCCTCCTCCTCCGCCTCCTCCCTCATCTACTTCATCCACGGGAATTTTCCCTTACTTTCTCTTCCATTGGATTTTCTCTTAACTTGTCTCCCGACATTCAGAATCTCTCCAAACTTTCTCCAATACCTCCTCCTTATCGTTCAACAAGACGGCGGCCTGCCTCCCCACACTTTGCCATATCTTGAAACTTTCTCCAACATCCCAATAGCTTACATTACCCACTAATGTCCCGGGTTACGGAGGACATATATTTTCCCCGAGGTTTTTTTTTCTCTCAACCAATCCTATCCTTTGAATCATTCTCGCCGATATATCCTTCTCGTCCGCCGAGACAGAACCACCGCTTTCTCTACTAAAAATCACGGTAAGTTAGCCTCTGTTCACAGGAATATTCTTATCCTTCCCTGTATTTTTAAGCATTTCTGCTTTCACTCTTCACCAGACGGCCTAAATAACTGTGTTTGATTTTGGTCAATGTATTTATTAAACCGGAAATAAGTTTTTTACGTGTTCAACTTTCTCCTAAAACGTGTAGCTTCCAACGCAGTCTAGAGTACAAATTAATCTACTAGTTACTTTGCAGTACAGCTTTCTCAGCTGTAAACTCAACGGAATCCTTGAATGCCAGTAACTACATGTTCCAATCCGAAACTGCTGGACTTTCTCCTAGAGACCATGTGGTTTCCTCCGATAGGTCAGAGGTTAAATTGGAAGTGGAGTTTTAAATACTGAAACTGGAAAAAGTTGGAGTTTCAAACCATGCTACTTTAGGAACCGTTGATAATTTAAAAAGTTAATAAATAATAATTTAAGACATTACTTTCACCAGTTCAAAGCCCTTTGCCCTCTTCGTTGATTACGTGTGCCTTAAATAATTTATTATATACTTTACTCAGCTCTGGAATCCTTCTCTGTCATCTTGAGTAAACTGGAGAAACTGTATCGGATGTCTCATGCTCTCAAGTTTCCGCCAGGCCAGCAGACTAATGAGAGCATAGATGTGCAGATTCTTGAAAGGTTCATGCCTCGCAGAAGAGCTTACAAAAAATACACATCAGAGCTACAGGACGTACATTTCTATGAACTACTTGTTCTTCAGTGTTTTAATCCTCCTTGATTCTTATGTTGCTCGTATTAGGGTTGTGGGTTACATATATGTTTTGCAGGGAAGAGTCTTTCATGTTTGATGGAATCCAGTGCTTAATGCAGTGTCCTTTGGTAATTCTAAAAGTCGAAGATATAATGGTCGTAGTGTCGGATGTCGCCGTAATATTTATTGTTTCCCACAGTCTCGCTAAGAAATTCTCTCTCTCTCTCTCTTGTACAAGCCCTGACTTGCCTGATATGGGATGTGTGCATTGCGTAGGACAAATACAGAAGATAGACGTGGGAGAAAGTTAGCTTTCTCTCCCTTTGCCATACAAGTCCGCCTTCTCCACTCTTCTCTAGTCTTCCTCTCTTCCATACAGCATTATGCATATACAATGTAGTGCAAGTATGTTTTGAGGAAAGAGCTAGTGTTGAGTGAGTATACACTTTCTCTAATCTCTCAACACGGAATCAGGTTACACAATCTTCTCGTTACCACGTTACTAGATGCGATATGTCCTCCAGTCACACCATTTCTCCAGAGTCTTTATCCTCGCATTTCCCATCCTAAAATCTTGTTCGCATTCCAGTACACATAATCCCACAAACCCTCTCTCATACTCTTCTTCGCGTATATATCTTTTCCCTTTCCCTGCATCCACACAAGACAGAGATGCATGAGGTTGAGAAAAAGAGGAATTCCAAAGACTCTAGAGGTTAGAGTTGTGAAATCACTTAGATGTAAAGTGTAGAGGAGCTAAGGAGCTCTCATGAAATCCTGGATTCTCTTGTAGCTTGCTATGACGTCGTGGAATTGCTCTTGGAGGAATTCGGTATTTTTGGGCATGAAAAGAATAAAGGAGAGGAAGAAAGGGATAAAATTCTAGCGTGTTAAAAATAAAGCAAAGGTGGAGAAAGTAACAAGGAGGAGCAGCAGTGGTTTGAAGAAGAAATGGTAGTTGCAAGTAAGCGTTATAAATCCTAGGTGAAAGCAAGAAAAGTGGGAGGAGAAAGCAAGAGTGAATATGCTGCTAAATGCGTTTTCTCACGCATTTCCCCGCAGTTTGCTTTCTTCAGTTTTGTATCAAACTTGCACAAAATAATCGATACCTGCTTGCTCTCTAACATTATAGTGCTTTCACTTCACTAAAGTTGGAATCGAGCTCGCTAGAACTTACTGATTTACCAAGGTGAATGTTGTATCGAAGAGAAGGAAATGGGCTAGTATTCTTACGCGATTGCACTATGCATGCTATTTATTCGCTTAGCAATAATAACAATCAAGTTTTATATAGTTTCCTATTGTCATAATCGTATTTGCATATGGGCGAATAAAATCTGCGTGTATAACGCTTTAGTTTCCGTTGGGCAATTATCAAATGTGTTTCAACTCTTAAGTTCTTATTCTTATGAATGTTGAGAAATCTACTTGAGATTCAATAGTGGCTGGGGTAGATTGAAATCAGTATTTGATGGAGTCCCATTACAGGCAATTACGAATTCCTCCTTACTCTTGTTAACTACTTCCAGTGCACAGCCTACAAATCAATTTTACACGTTATAACGTTTCCCTTGATTTTATTAAACGGAATATGAATTTGTGTAGATTTCCTCTCCTTTGAATGTACAGTTTTTGTCCAGTAACTCGTGTACCATGGCGTCAGGGGCTCTTGCTTTCTCTTTTCAGTAGGATAACTTTCTCCGTGTCGAGCGTGAGATAGAAGGCAAGAGAACTCCATGACTCAGAAAAAGTTATATCAGCTTTAATGGTCATGTAGTTGTATTTGTATGCGTCAAGGATATTACATGGCACGCGGTCGTAGATTCTATTTGTCGTGTCTAAGAACTGAGAACTGCCAAAGTTGTAGAAACTATAACTAGGAGGAATCTCTTGGTCTAACTACTTGCTGAGTTGTACACGAAACAAGAGGAGGCCAAGTTTTACTTGCTCCTGCGTGCGACTAATTGGTTTGCTTTGAAATACATTAAATCAACGCTACTACATTCACGATTCCTGCTCTCGTTTCGCTAACAACGGCAGCAAACACCACAGGGTGACGAAAAAATCAATTTTTCTTTGAACAATCTATCTTGGATCAAGCGTTTCTTTATTGATTCGCCTCTGATTTTTATCACAGTTTATGCTGTTGAACTTATTTGTGTGTCGTTCCTGTTTTTAGAGGTTTTTCGCGACTAATGCAAACAGTTCTTGGATTAGTTGTAGTAGCTGGCAGTTACGCTTGTTACTTTCATACCAACTGGTTTGGCTCGGTGGAAATTTTTTAGAGAAGAATAGATACTTATTTTATATTTTACAATTAAATCAAGAAGACAATGAATATTTGGGGCTTCTTTAGTAAGTGAGCTACAATGGACAACATAGCAACAGAAATTTAAGTGAGCTACAAGTAGTCGGCCCTCGTCCTTAGGTCATCGGTCCGCGAAATGCCGTAGGCATTTCGCGGAACCTTCTGACCTAAGGCCTCGTGCCTCATTTCGCATCGTTCAGGTCAGGTTACGAAAGCCAACCTTAACGTTTTTGTTGCAACACCCCGAATAGACTAAGGATTTGAAAATCAGTTGTGTCACCCGACTAGCTATGAAATAGAAACAATCAAGCGTTTCTAAGGGAACAGCGTAATTGTGTAGCTCACTTACTAAAGAACAGCCGAATATTTTATGCTGATGGCGCCAAAGGCTTTGACTCAAAGTATCAATTGCTTTATAGCTGATGGCGTCAAAATTTGCATCGTCATCAAAATATCCATTGTTATTAATAGCAACTAAAGGAATCGCTCTTCATCTCAGCCTTAAAATCACCTTGACAGAGACCCTCCAGCTCATTTGCTCGTGATCAAGTTGGAAACATTCATACAGATAATCAAGGACGAGGGAAAATTTAAATTATGTAATTTTTTATGCCCCCTACCTACTTCTTGACAGACACGCAATTAGTAGAGCAAGATTGAGCGACGGTGGGAATGAAAAAAACTGCAACCTTTGCATATTTTTTACACGCGTTTCTTATAGCAAGCGTAATTTGTCAAAAAATCATGCAAGCCATTTCTCAACCCTTAGTGTAGGTTTTCAAAGCTTCTGTGCCTCAGATTTATGTATATACGTAGCAGCAGGTACTTTTAAAACTCTTTAAGATGTTCGTGTGTATATACACACTACACACTATTGCTGAGCTGTTTTGTTGCTACATGGGATAACGTTTAAAAAATTTATAAGCGACACATTCTTCTGCAAGCAAAAACTATGCTTGGAGCAAAGAAAGAGTTGGAAAATGAATATTGAATACCGCGTATGAAGCATGAAAGCACGGCGTATTTTATGCTAATTTGTGCGACATACAATCTCAATCAAATTTATAGACGAGGGAAATAATCTCACGCTTGGTGAAAAAATTGTTTGCTTGGGATAACTATTCGTTCTTGCTTTGTAAAACGCTTACATTTGATTGCAATTTTAACTTGAAAACCTTCCGGATTATTTCAATTTATATCCTGTTGTCCATCATTAAAATTAACTTAATTTAACTGCGGTAAACTAATTATAGAAGTCGCGGGCATTGCTCAGATTTTTTTTTTCTGCCGTCAATATAATAAATGTTCAGGATTTCAGTATACTTACAAGAAAAAGGTCTTTGGAGAAAGCATGCTTTCACTCTTTATGTTGTCAACCATAGCTTTTGGATCTAGATCATGCAACGTCGGATGAAAACCATGAGATACTTTATTTTAATTGTCTCGTCGCCCTGGAGGAGGTTACAAAATAAAATATGCTGTCTATATAGTGTGATCTACGATTTAAATTTTCCATGCAAGTCTTCCGCTCTCTTCAAAGACAAGCCTTGCCGTTATATTAATTTCTTGTGTCGATCTGACCAGTAAGACTTCCCCAGGATTGATGACACTTTTTAAATTTTGTCTCCTCCTCTTCCCTTGACTGTCATATTGAGAGCGCTATATACAAATGATGGATCTGATCCAAATAGATCCATGCACAGAGGAGAAAGTGGCTAATGCTGAAGTAGACTGGAAGCATATACAATTCCAAAATATAGGAAAGCCGTCGATGATTTCGACAAGATACTCGGTGTACAAAAATCAGAGCCGCCGCAACTCCCATATACCGTGTTACGACACAAAATACACTTAAATTCTCCCATCATCCCCCTTCTCCGCTGATCATGATTGATTTAACTTGACTAAATCCAGAGATTTATCAAATTACGTCTTCTTTTGCCCCGAAGAAAGTGAAATCTTTCATTCACATGCTAGGGCGTTTGGTTTTCGGGAAAAAAGCTACACTCAGATTTCTCCTCTCATCTCTATAGGAATCTATCATCAGGATGCATCCCATGTCCGCATCCATTTGACAAAGCCTCATCTTCGTGCAGCTTCCCATCCCCAGTAGATACTTTTATAAATGGCTTACTTTTTGTGGGAAGGAAGAGAAAGGATGTCATGGATTTAGATTTAAGAAATAGCATCGAATTTTACTTGTCATCGCAAATCTACCCAGTCTTACAACCGCAAATTTAAATTGAATTCACTCCGGAATAAGTAAGTGCGAGAACAGAATCAAAGTGTTTCGAAACGAGACCTTGTTCCAGAAACATTAATTTTGTCAATTCGAAACTACGTTAGCTCTGAATTTATTGAGGATAAAGAGTCAATAAATAGCTTTAGCTTTAGGCGTTTAGTCTTTTGACCCTTTCGGCAATTCTCTTCCTTATTCATGCGGCCCAACATAATTAATTTTCTCAGCATATTAACCAAAATTATGTCCCATTAGCTACACCTTTGCACCATTCTTCGTTGCTCCCTGTGTAAATCCCAGATTCCGTAATAGTAGTTATTAAAGAGAGGACAATGCTGTTTGAGTCGCTCCTTTATTACTCGTTAATGCTACGGTTACTTGCCGTATCCGCTTAACTTGCCTAATAGTCGATATTCAATACTCGTCGTTTAGCTCAAGTTCCAGCTAGTAATGACTTTGACCTGGATGGAATAACGACCCTTAAGTAAAGATAGATGATATGGTATTGGAGAAATTAAGATAAGAACATGTATAACTACTTGCCATGGATTATTTACAATATATTTTCTCTATTTCTGTATAGAGACAGAGAGAGAAAGAGAGTAAACTGTAGCTGTTGTGCTGGAAATATATCCACGTCAGCGTCAATGTGTTACCTCATATGTGGTTTGCTCTCCGTTCAATTGGTTGCCAAAGAGCTCTAGAAACAAAACAATCCATTTCCTCTTTGACAAAGCTCTATGCTGTGCTTTCTTCTTGAACCGGCTATGCATTACAAACGCAGGTTTAGAGGAGTTGTGCACGCCAATATATCTTTGAGATTCACCATCAGTTACCTGCTACTCATATAGCTTATTAAATATAGCAAATAAATATACAGCAGCTCTCGGAGAAAATAACCCTAAGGTGCTAGCTAAGAGCTAACGCTGCACCAGCTCAACCAACAACCTTCTCAAGGCTTGAGGAATATATTCCTCTTTGCGTAAATGGTGAACTTGTGAGCGGATAGCCGCACCTTCACATGTATACCTGGCTTCCTCTCTGATTGGCAATGCATTCTGATCCTCATCTAAAGCTTACCTGTAGACCTGCTTCCAAAGTGTGTTCCCCAGGTTATCGCTGCTTAATTGCCTTCGGCATTCTCTCTTGATCGACTCGGTGCTGAATCGAACGTGTTCTGCAATACAACTAGGAAACGTTGTAGTGTCTAATACCCCTGTAAGCTATGCCTGAAGGAGTTTGGAAAAGCTATAGCAGTAGCAGCTACTGCAGTAAGACTAAGTTGTACAAGCTTGACGAGGGAGAGACCTGGTTACAACTTAAACTTTTCACAAACTGCTAATACACACGCATTGGAACCTTTTGGTGTCAGTCAGTCAGTCTGTCAGAAGCGCTCCGTTTATTCTTCCACGCGACCCCAACGAGTTAACACAGTGTACAGTTTCTCTTGAGTGTATTTCTCCTGTAGCTGTTGCTTAGAGTTTAAACTCGTTCTGGTGTCAGTGTTTGGCGAATATACCTTCTGCGGTAGTTTCTTGATCAAAGAGTAATTCAAACTGAATACATTAGAGTCATCCAAGGAAGAGGAGAAGCGGACTCCCTCCCATGGATTTACTAAAAAAAGATTTGGGATAAACTAAACAGTTGGAAGCAATCAACATAGCTGATAACACCTCCGTTGAAACTCTGTGATCTTTGCCACTCCGACGCTGTTCTGTGCTACATGCAGTTTTTTAAAGTGCAATAAGGGAATCTGTTCTGCAAAAGTGGGCAAGTGTGGTTGATCTGTCATTGGAGTCAAGTCTACAGTTGTTCTTGTAAACAAACTCCAAGGGTTTCCTAAAACCGGTTAAAAGCTGATAAATTTGTATTTTTCACAAAAAGCTTCACTCAAAGTGTTTGAAACTTTAGGACTGTTTGTGCGAAACTTGCGAGCTAGACAAAGTTTGGCAAGAGAGAAACAAGAGAAGAAGAATTCTAAGGGAAAGTAGTTTTTCAATTAAATCTTTTGTACTTGCTGATTATGGTGTCGTGCGTTGCGCTGCTGCTGTTGATGCATCCTAGAAGCTAGCTCTGGCAGCATTGTGTATGCAGAAGGTTCACGTAGCCACTTGCACTGCCTTCCTACCTTGCGGTTAGTTTACGGTTGACAGCTTAAGTGGATGGTGGTTCATGAGTTTGTGGGCTTTGTGAAAGTGAAACTAATTTGCAATTTTCTGCAGTAAAGGAAACTTGTAGGTTTTACGACTCTTCCCTGTCGGTGACAAAGTTATTTTTGTCTCTACCCTGATTTTACGGTACTGAAAGCTTGCTGGAGTGCAAAATTTGAATTGAAATACGCGGCGAATTCTCTGGATCAAATTAAAGTAGCGCGTGTGAGGGAAGGAGGGTGAAAGCTCGTTAACTGTATTAAACTCTCTCGGCCAGGATTGGTGGAGCCGTCATTATACTTTGATTAAAATAATCCAAAAGTAGCCGTGTCACGCGTCCCATTTCCCTCTTCTTGTAATTGGCACCTGGTCAAAGACTTTGTAATTTTTTTGCTCCAAGAGAATTTCGTCAATTTAACACGGAATATATTCCGTCACGCACTTTCTGCTCTAGTTCGGCTTTATAGTGAATTTTGTGTTTTCGGAAGCCGGTTTAATTGCTATTAATTCCCACAGTTTTGCAAATTCATCTCAACTTGCCAAAATTTCACTGTCGGGTTTAATAGTGATTTTAATCTTGGGGAAAAAAGTAAAAAACGGGAATAAAATACTTTGCTTATGACATAACTGCTTACTCAGGTAGTGGGGCAGCGGCAGCTGATGTGTGTGTGGGTTGTGTAACACAACTTGTGCTTAAAATTTTGTTACATAACTGAAAAAAGTTATTTGGGCATCCATCACTGTGACGTGCGTAACAAAGAACAAAGTGCAAAGTAGAAAAATACAAGGAAATTAATACCTGTGCGAATCTAGCAAATCCTGGAATTGTGTGAATCATTCAATAGTGGGTTGAATGAGTGAAGTTTAAGTGCAATAGTTTAGAGGGAATTTGTGGCAGAATTTATATGGGATTGATTAATATTACATGCTGGTTTTATTAACGGAAAACATTTTTCGAGTAATACAGTCGGAAGAGTGCTGAATTGCAGTTTAAGGTACGTGTGAAGATGTTATTAGCCAGAATTCAGAATCATCAAGACATTATATAAGCTGGGAATACCACTGAGTCATAATCAGTATTCCTAGGAAATTCACTTGATAAAATACTTTCAGCTTCAATGGTTTATTCGGAGCAGAGTTGAAAGATATTGGAGTTACTCTGAGTTACTCCAGAAATCATTTTGTAAATATGACAGCGTCAGCATATCATTTGTTACTACTCTGGTTATGCACTTAGCTGCTTTAGCTATTACTGTTTAAATGTGATTTCATAACTGGTGTAGTTCACTGCTTAGAGAGAAAAATACTGTATTGAGTCTGGGAAGTTATGTCATTGAAAGTTGTCTTGACCTATTTGCTCCGTTACAAATGTCTAACAGAGTCCTAGGAAGGAAGATGGGTTGGAGGTTGCATAAATGTTTGGTTATATTGGATTAATACTGGAATTTCGACATGACAATTGAATGCAGCTGCTGGCTGTGTGCAGGCTGTGCTGCTATTTATCGAGCCTTAAAGGACTTTGTTTAAACAGTCTTGTTAAGATTGAGAGGCACTAAAATTTTGCAAGGAGTTCATTACGCAAAACTATTTCGGATCAGGTGGTCACTGTTCTATACTTGGTGACACTGTTTGCTTGAGGAAAATAGGATTATCCACAATAGATGTGATATCTTAGTTTTAATGATGGACTTTGGTCTAGCCGTGCAGTTGTATTAGAACGAGGAAAAATTATAACTAACTCTCCTTGTTCAAGGAACTTTCATGATTTTACATAACACAACAACTGCGCTGTATCTGACTGTCACGCTCCGATCTGTTATAAAATTGAATATTGCTTAAAAATACGACAAAGCATTTTAAATTATGAAAGCATTTCACTTTAAAGCATCAAGTGAATTTACAATACAGCGTTTGATGTTTGATGAAAGCATGAAATACGTGTATCTGGAGGACGAATGTTTTAATATTCGCTCACTCCAAGAGAAGTGAAAGCATACTTATGTGGTATGTATTCATGCTAAAGAGCTACGCTTTGAGACGGAGGAAACAGTTTGAGTTGTTTACAGAATTTTGGAATGATTTATGTGAATTACATTTGACATTTAAGTGGTTTTGTTATATGTTACGTAAAGAGTCAGACGTAGCCATATGCAAGCAAGCTTTCACCCAAGAATTGTTTCCTCTTCCTTTGAAGCCAAAAGCATATTGCGATGACAAGTGGCTTGAGTGCTGAGAGCGGTAAATAGCTTTCTAGCTATTGATTACGTAACAAGAAATTTTCAAATGCAGTGGAAGTAGCAGAGGATAATATTTTTTAATACATAAACCTGTTTATACGGCACAGCTCAATCCATATAAGAACGACCTGACGTTACATATTTAAGTTACGCTTACGGTGACAGAGTTAATGGAGATTTAGCGTCCTAGAAATACTCTCTACTCTGTTGCATAATATGCAGCTAACGTTTAGATGACGCTAAAAATATTTTTGTATGCATATTTGATCGTTGCCCCTATGCTTTTATTTTATATTTGCCGAGAGGTTATTGAAAATTTCGGTAGATTTGTGAAATTAATTTTAGGTCGGATATGGTTCTTTGCATAGTTTTGATTTTTATCCTTGTACAAGCAATGTTTACAGTTTACATTTTGAAATTAAAGTAAAAGAAAATTCTCGTGAAAATGCTATTGAAAGAGTGAGTATAAGTCAGCCGCTGAGTGATTGAAACTTGTTTTGATTTTCTGCAATGGATTGAAAAATATTTGAAGAGTCAGAGTGGTTTCATCTTGACTTTACTTGAAGCTTGTTTTGGCTTTTGGCTGATATGTTTACTTTAGTTTGAAAAATGTTATCAGTTTCAGATAACCTACGGGCTAGATGTAACCTGGATGGACTTGGTGGCGCCTTAAGATTGTTTGATGTTATCATTAAAGATTGTCGGAGATATCTTGAGCAAGTACGAAAGTTTTCCCGTAGTTTTCTTTCCGTAGGCCTAAAATTTTTAGCAATTTGAAAGTTTTATCAGTCCAACCAGTATGAGGAGAAAGAAGGAAGCGTTCGGCAATACTAGCTCCAGGTTTTATGGTCAAAGGTCAAGGGTTGTTTACTCTGGGTGGGGCAGAGGAGACAGGTAATAATTTAGTTTGGTAAAAGTTTGGTCAGTTTGTGGGCTACTCTTCTGGACTGTCGGCTTGTTGATACAGGATTCATATATTCCTGCATGTTTGTCCTCGGCCATTTCAAGGGAGTAGAAAAACTTGTGAGGGTTCAGTCTCCGCGTTCCCACGGCGGGCCCCCCTTGAGAATTAATGACATGAAATAGGAAAAGGGAGAAGAAATAAGATACTTGCTATACAAGAGCTGTGGAAAAACCCGAGGAAATTAGAAAAAGAAGTTGGTCATGAGAGAGTTAGCACTTGGTCTTTTGGTCGATCTTGGATTGAGGACGGAGGTTTAGAGGGATGAACTATAGAAGAAGCGGGGATTTCGGATAGAAACTCATGGAGGCGGGTATTTGTAACTGTGCCAGGAATATGGAATGGGCAACCACCATTTGTGGTAAGCTTTGTGCGGGTAGTATAGTTAAAGAGAAAGCTGGAGAAAGCAAGGATGGAGAAAGTATTGTAGACAGAGAGAGAGAGAGCGTGAGAAAGTTGTGTATTGAATGGGATAGTGATAATTTTTATATAAAGCCCAAAGCCTTTAGTCTGCTAGTAAAGTCCGGATGTTTCATGGGAAGGTGGATGGATTGAACTAAATGTATGCGGTGTGGTGGTACAAGCTTGGAGGAACGGTAGTGGTCTTGTAGTTAGTGTAGGAGATGGCAAGAAATGACGTAGGGGGAAAATATTGATTCAGTCTGTTTACTTGGTTACTCTCGTGCATGCTTTCTCTTGCTTTCACTCGCTTTCTCTTGGAAGAAAATATAAGAATGCAGTGCTTTCTTTTTGCTTTCAAAATGACGCTAACAGGTTACAAAACAAGATGGAATATGCTATGCCTTCGTAAGGCACCACTTATACGTGTTGGCGGTCAGAATAGCATTTGCTCTACTACTGAAAACCCGCTCAACACCCCTGTGACGTTGTATACTTGATATAGTACTTGATATATCTTGCTCTGAGGCTTTCGACTTACCTGTGATGAATGTTGGAATCGCTAACAAAAATGTGTTTTTCTTGATAAATTTTGCACAGTAATCTGTTTTTCTCCTGAAGAGTTGGGAAAATTAGGAGAAAGTAAGAGAAAGTTGAAGCTTTCACTGCTAGAAACTCGTGACTTTGTAACAGGAATTCAACGGTCTGTATTAGTCGGAGTAACTTTTAGCGTAGCTGAAGACATGAATTAGGAGGGTTTGGAAGCATTGAAAAGAGGATAGAAATATAAAACTTGCAGAATTTTGTAGACATTTGGTTGGGAGAGGGGCGGAAAGACTAGCGGAATTCCTCCCCTCCAACCCGCCCACCATCAGTAATTAATCAATCAAAAGAGTGAAGAGTCAATTTTCCGCTTCAAAACTTTGCCTCTGCAAATAAATTGGAATTTAGTTGAGGAGCAATTCAAGCTAGTCGACGGAGTGCCCAGGCTTTTCCTGCGGTTATATCCTACGTTCAAGCTATGTACTTATGGAAAAGTATTGGCCGGGGCTTGAGTTGAATAGAATGACTCCCTTGGATCTTTCCGACCCATTCCCAAATTCCCAAGCTCAACCACTGTAACCACCCACTATTATCGATAGATGCGGTTTCTGCTCAGGCTGAACTAAACTATCCAGCGGAGAGTTTGAGAGGAATCAGAAATTGGATGTAACGATTTCTTATCTTTTTCTTGGTAACAGCGGGAGAGGGTAGGCTCCTTCTTGGAAATACGGAGAAAGCATAAGCAAGCATAGTTATTTTCTCCAAGCTGGATTTGGAGCAAAGGAGAAAGTTGCTTTCCCAACAGATTTACCCAATTTCTATGAGTCTTGTTATTTTTTTTATTTTTTTCCTTTTAGATCTCTCTCTATCTATTTTATCCTTCCCGTTTCCTTTGTCTATATCTATCTGTCTCTGAGTCGAGCTGGATACCGGAACACCGGAATAGACAAAAGCTTCTTCTACTTTCTCCACACAACAGCAACTCATTCAGTCAGTCAGACGTGTAGCTTTGTAAACAATCAATATACTGTACGCTTCATCCCACCTCACTCGTTCGCTATTGCTTTCACCCCTTCAATTCTCTACTTTCACTTAAAGCGCGGAGCTTCTTTCACAAACTTACTTGCCCTTTTCGTGCAGCTTTCTTCACAGCTTTCTTCACAGCTTTCACAAGAGCATTATAGTTATGATGATAGAGCATAAAGATAGATATTTTAAACCATCGGATATGTAAGGATGAGGAACAAACGGTTTACTTGCTGTTGTGCTGGTGAAAGTTGTTTCGATGAACATATTTTGAATCGACAATGCAGATGGCGGTATAAAAGACGTAGATTATTAATGCAGAATGGCGAATACCAGTGTTGAGTGTGGAGCCAATTTCCCCAGACATTCCTTTAAATTGTTCAGCGTGTGTAACACAGTGCGTTGATTCTTCTTGTTTCTATGTTTTCTAAACAGGCGGGGCTCTGACCAGCGTGTGTTAGCATAATTTTAATTTTGCTCACACTCACAAACACCACCGCTAAACATATATACATTCTTTGAATAAATAACTGTGTACTTGATAGTCTAGACCAACTAAGCAAATATTAAATATTCGGTTATTTGCAAAAACTTGCATAAGAAATTTTGGAAAAATAATAAGTCTTTATTAAATTGTTTTCTTCAAGCATTGTTGTCTACATTTTTTGGATTAAAAATGGCTATTGATTCCAACTTCCTCCGTCGTTGGAAATAGGAGACGTAATTCTGACTTGGAAAAGAATGGAATTGAATGGAAAATATTTTTATTTAAATTCCAGGTCTTACTCGGAATATTTCTCGTATTTTACTTTGATGTTCAGTTTATTCAATGGCTTTGTTTGTTTCTCTTTCCCGAGGACTGAAACCGTAGTCTGTTGGCTGCAAGTTGTGGAATAGAATTGAATTTCTGTACTCTTCTCATCAAGAATTGCGAATTTCGTGTGCGGAGCTGCTGTAGGCGTTGTGAGTGAGAGCTGGAGTAGCACAACAAAGGTAAATGGATTTCAGTGCGAAATTGTCTTGGAGGGAGAGTGTAGGAAAATGTTGAGTGAAAGCAAAGAGAAAGTGACGAGACGGAGGGTGGGAGACTGGGCTGCTAGG
The DNA here is from genome assembly GCA_906901655.1 of Sminthurides aquaticus. Taxonomy (NCBI): domain Eukaryota; kingdom Metazoa; phylum Arthropoda; class Collembola; order Symphypleona; family Sminthurididae; genus Sminthurides; species Sminthurides aquaticus. The sequence goes on along the minus strand of CAJQTT010000005.1, from coordinate 10,376,364 downwards.
GAAAATACTGCGGATTGAATTTCATCTGAAATGTGAGCTCTCTCTGTGCATTGGATTTGGCTCCGGGGTATTGGTTGACTCCTTTATTCTTTTCCTTTATTTTCTTCTCTATGCTCTCTATTCCCTGACGAGTTTCTGACAGGGTTCTCTGCTGGACATGGTTGTGTGCTGCATGTGTGTATGCAGAGGGCGCCACGCTATACTGCAGAGTATATTGTTAAGAGCATGCATCAAAGCTTACATTCATTTCTCCGTGTCCAACTCTGTAGAGAAAGAGAACTCGCTCCATCATTCCTTGATTCTCTATTCTATTTCACTCCGCTCCCCTTGAGCAATCTAAACAATTTCTTCAGCTTCTCATCCGCTTTTACACACTTTCTTTTCCACTTTCTCCTTCATTCTACAGTCCTACTTGAGGGACGTGGCCGGTTGTGTGTTGCCAATGGATGAATTCAACAACTGTATTTTGCCTCTCCTGCATTTGTTTTTGTAACCAATTTGCCCTTGTTCCCTCTTCTACATACTTTCTCCTACTTTCTCCTCTTACACCCACATGAATTTTTATCCAATTCCAATTGGTCCATGTCAATAGCCATCTTGTTCAATTCACCATGTTCTCCCGCCTCCTACTTTCTTCCTTTATTCCGCCTCGCCTATCCGTCCACGCGCCTTATACTCAATTGAATTCAAGCGAATGACTTGATCCGCCTTGTGTGCCAAGAGTGCTTTTCCTATTTCTATTTGCCGCTCTAGTAAAAATTCCTCACTTTCTTCAAATCTTCCTGAAAGTATGCGTTCCCTTGTACTAAGAAAATAGGAAAAATCCACGGGATGTTTGCTGAAAATGAAAATTTTCTCATCATCCTTCTACCGAGGTGCTTTCCCTCCTCTATCTCTGCCTTGTATTCCTGTCTCTTCGCTAGCGCTTTCTCCGGTCTGCTCGTCATGGCTGGCTGCTGAGGCAATGGGAGCGGAGACGAGTTAAAAGCCCGAGGAGGGAATGTAGCCAAGTAAACGGGATTTTTCTTGGTATCTTTCTTGGAAATTGTACCTCTTTTCCACTCTTGTATCGTCTCCGGTCGTATCCTTGGAAATTAAGTTGCAGGGTTTTCTACGCATATTTCTGTAGGAGAAAGCAGTACAGCTCTTGGTTTCAACTTGCTCCTTGGAATGTAATTTGTGCAAAAATTTTTTCAATTTAGTCTCTTCTGCTGTCTCATCTATTCCATACTCTTATGTACGTATTTGTATACGGTTATAAGCAACTGCTTGCCTGCCTTGCTGCTCTAGTTTGGATATGTCTGTTCCATGCATTTCTTATGCACGTATTTTTACAACTTGTTTTGCATTGCAATTTTAGAAATTTTCTCGCTCCCATAACTCATGTATTCTGAGTCATCGTCTACCTTCGCCAGAGTCGGGAGCCAAAAGTGCGAATAACCTACCTGAACCATAAGCAATCAGACAGCAGACTTGTAGCAATATATTTCTTTCTCGCTGTAGAATTCAGCAGAGAAACAGTTTAACAGAGAGCAAGCAAGTGAAAAAAAAATTCGTAAAAAGTACAAAGATACGGTTGTCTGCAAGTCGGTAGCGAGCGTTCCATTTGAATATTCTTAGAAACCGGGAAGAAACTGGCTTATGAGTTTGTTATATATGTAACTATGAGCGCAGCAAGGAGACAGTCTTTCTCTGAATTCCCGGTTCTGTCGTCTGTCTTTTGAAGCGGGAATACCTTGTTTTTAAAAATCATGTCTTACTATTCAAGCACACAACTGCAATGCATCCTTTCCTTCTAATAGAAACCGAGTTTGTCTACCGACACTTTTCGGCAATTCCCGTTATTCTTCCCCTTCCTGTCTCAGATAAGACCTTTCGCAAATTCACGGTTGCAGTAAAACTCCGAGACTTTACGTAAGAAAATCTAATACGTTTACTTAGCAAGAACTGACATAGCCGATCCTCAAATTTTCGCACACATTTCATCGTCTCTGTCTACGTTCAGCATGGAAGATATGCCAAAGGTGCTCTCATGATTTAAAATACTGCTTACTATGCATTGTGGTTCATTTCTGAGCAAGTAGCACTTCTCGCACTCTTGTAAATACACAATCATGTTGCAATAGTATGAGAGCAAGAGTAAAGGTTTTAGCCAGGCTTGTATCCAGCTCAACCTCCAAAACTCACCCTGCCCAGGTAACATGCTGGATTAATGCGTAAGAAGTATAATACTAATAGACACGTGAAAGAATGGAATCTCTATTTCATTGCTCCTCCAAGTGTTGCACCTTGGGGAAAGTGTGCGGTAAAGTACTTTCTCTCCACGTTATTTAATGTCGTTATATTATTGCACGTTCTGGAAAACCTCCTTTGGAATTGATATGGAGGCTACGAATAGGTTAGATATTAGGTACAAATGTGTCCCTATTCCCTTTTGTTACTCATCTGAAAAGTTTAACAGTTTCTATGTTCAGTTTAGAATACCGTGTATAATTGCTTTTCATTTGATTTATACCACAAACTATCAACTCTACATCAAAACTTTCCATAGCTGGAAGCGAAAAGGAAAGTTTTGTAATAATCAATAAGTGATTGAGGTAGTTTGACGCCGTTTTTTTATTTTAAGATCTGTTTGGTCTCTTCTGGAAACAGATAGTTTCCAGACGCTAATATAAGACTCTGTAGCATTACTGCTATTTTTACGTGAAATATTACGATGCCCATGGCAACGCCCTTTTTACTTCATTTGAATATGCAGCAAGTTTATTTTTTCCGGTTTTTCTAAAAAACGGTAATAATATTTTTTGGTATGTCAAATAATTTTAAAAATATTTAATGGACAAATTTTACGGACTCTGAAACCAACATAAAGACGTAGAAAACAAAGATAAATTCTGGGATTGTCTAACCACTGCACTGCGATTATATCAATGGTTCCCACGGTTCAAACGCTGATTTTATACTTCGCTGAAATGGGCTTCATCATAAATGTACCCAATATTTGCCATAACAACTACACTTATGAATATGTAAACACTTTTATACTTCACAAAAAGCGTTTAATTCATATGCTGCCTCAATATGTTCCCGAAGTGTTGGGAATATTTTGAAGTATAAAAGGCCGTTGCCATGGGCAACATCACAAGTGTGATAAATATTTAACATATTCAGAAAAGTCTGTATTCAGCTAAAGACTTGAATTTTTGATTCATTCTACTAATTTTATATTTTTGCATTATCCAATCCCACAATCCCGGCCAATTAATCCAAGGTTCATGTCACCATTAATTGGGAAGCTACTGTAAACAAGGTTATAAATTATTTAAATACAGGGCGTTTGACATTTGACTCTATTGCTGTTATTATTGCATGTTATGATGACAAATTCTGCGTGGAATATGATCCTAGCGTTTTGCATCAAGTGCTAGCTCCGAGAAGGCTGTAATTCCTGACAGTAAACTGACTCCCTCACTTTGGAAGCAATTTATGAATTCGCCAGCTCATAAAAACGCTTAGCCTCTGAAATAATAAACCATGGGAAAGGGGGCGATGATACTCAGGACGGTGCTTGCAAAGCATTGAGTTTTGGTTTCAGGTTTCAAGCTAATTTTTAAATCCATCCTTCGGTCTGCGACTCCTTTGGGTCATGTTTCTTATAAACTGCATTTTTACAATCCACATTTCACCGACTCTTCAAAATCCAAGCCACTTGCTTTAATCTCTTCACTCCTATGTCTCTTTGATCTTCAAAGCTCTGTCTTACACGTGCTGTATTCGTCTTAGGAAGCACGTTTCGTTTCGTAACGAGTTATGTAACCTGAAATTAGCTCCTATACTGTCATTCATCCTCAGGATGATCGACAGAGTTGCAGAAACTGTGTCAGCCAATGCTATAAGCAGAATTGAATTACAATTAAATTTGCCAAATATCTGCCACTCTTTATATAGCACGTTTACATGCTATGAAATTCTTCATTTATTGAGTACTATATACACACAAATTCAAGGCAATAATAGTGTTTAGCTAGCAGTTATTTACCAGGTTCGTACTCTAGTATTAAATAAGCACACTTAGAGCGGTGTGTTACTTTGATGAGGACAGATGTAACAGACGTGTGTAGACATAACAGACACCGGCGGCAGAAGAAAGTGAGGAGGCGGGCGGGGATTATTTTTTGCCTATTATGCTGCCGATCAGTCATATTTGAGATACAAGTAATCCAGGGAAGGATTATGCAAGGACACGAACCGGAGTGTATTAAATCAACCAAGTTATTGATTGAATCCAGCTTGACTATGAAGGGAATAATAATTTGACTGAATGACTACTGTGGATTGTGTTTATTCTTACGCAAACCGTTGTTGCTTTGCTCTGCTCCTCGCTGCTTGACTTATGTGAGCCGGGACGGAAGCTGGTAAATGGAAATCAGATTATGGCTATGATGAAACTATATGGAAAGAGGAATTTAATAATTACTCAACCCACTTCCCGCGATTCATCTCCTCGCATTCTCTCTATCCTTTCCTCAAACCATGCAACGAAGCAACCTTGCGTGAAACTGAAACTAATACTTGGCATAAATATTTAATTCCTCCACAATAACCCTCAGGAATTGTGCTGAACTTAATAAAGCTTTATATGCTTGCAAGTTGTACGATATGCCACAAAATAGCAGCAATAATTTTGTATTCCGTGCACTGCTTTGCTTCGTCTTTATGCTTGAGGCGTCTTGTTTTCAATTAAATAATTTCATGTGATCATTTCCAGAGGCATTCCAACAAAATTTCATTTAACATCCGTTGCAAGCTTGAGATTATTTCATCTGAAGGAAAAAACAATTTGCTTTGAAGAATCTAGCAATTAAAGTAACACATAACGACTTTGCTGCTGGTTGTTGCATTTAGAATTGTACTTGCACATCAAAGAAATAAGAAATCACAAGCTTTAGGCAACAGCTGTAATGACTGATTTCTGGATGCTGGCTTACTTGGTTATATTTGTTGTTGCTGTCACGTGGTATAAATGGCAAATACATGCTGATTTTATAAGCTAGAATCTTGATATGATGAAGCTATGAAGCCAAAAAGCAATCCTGTATTCCATTGCAAAGTGCTGAAGGTTTGATCTCCGCTCATATAGGCTTTGATACTTTTGTATGTGGATCGTTGTGTGACGTGAAGGGTGAAATCATTAGAGGAATAATACTTGACGCTTTTTGTGCCCCGTACTTCAAGCTTGTTGGGCAGAGGGAGTGTGAGTGAAAGCCCGGGAAAGAGTATAGAGTTAAATTGAGGGGGATGTAGAGGAAGAAAGGAAGGAATCAAAAATCAATATTGTTCATCCGCTCATTTCTATTGTGTTTGCCCTATCATTGTTTTTCCAGTTGGTCTCCTTTGATTCTTTTCATCCTCTTTCTCACTCGCTCTCTCCCTCTCTTCTCATCTTTCTTGTCTTTTCCTCCCCCCTCCTTCTGCATCAAAGATATCATATAGCTTTTGCCACACAGAAAGATCAAGAATCCAAGATTACCAAGAGAACAGAGCTGTATTTTAGGGGATCGGGTAGCTGGAAAATTCCGTTTTTGTCTGACTTCAGCGTAGCATAAATACGAAGCAACTTTAATCGTCTAAAAGTATGAGGGGAATTACAAAAATGAGGGAGGAAAAAGCATCGTTTAAACGAGAAATGCTTAGGGTGAAAGTAGGAGAAAGTCTTGAAAGTCATTGAGTGTGAAACAAAACCATTGAAAATTGACTGAATAAAGGTTATATGATTTTGTAGACAGTTTGTAAAAAATTGCAAATGATGAAAAATCGAGGACGGCTTGTGGGGTGAGAGGAATTGAAGAAATAACGAGAGAAAGCCTGGAGGGCGCAGTTAGGCCAAGAAGGATAAATCAGCTTTCTCTTCCTCTACTTCATAACGACCCTCCCTTCCTTACCCTCGATTTGTATGCTTGTAACTTTTGAATCCAAGCCTTATTTGAATCCGCTCGAAACTGCTGCTTTTCCCTCGTCAATCCTCTGGCCTCCTCGTTTATTTCCTTCAAACCATTCTTTCCAGTAGCCTTGCAGCATGATCAATGCTCCTCGTCGGTAATAAATGCAAGCTTGCTGCCAAAAGGAGTGAAAGCATTTAAATTGTGGCCATAGCCACGACTGAATGTGCTACAGCTCCTTGAGGACACGGGCTGAGTTGTGGCTGGCCTACCATAGTTGCCTGCTCCTTGGATTTTGTTAGTATTTGTTGGAATATGAGGGTAGTTCAGCTACTATAAGCCTGGATACTTATAGCACACATGAGCTCGGACCCTGTAATTGTCTATAGCCCAGGGAACTTTCTCTTTTGGGGAAGGGTTCTGGAGAAACAAGGTTAGGGTGGCGAGAAATGTGCCCTGCTTTCTCTCTTCCTTTATCCCGCAGTTCTCAATTCTGTAGAGCACACAGCACGTGCTCCTTTCTCCTCCCAAATAACGTAGCTGGAAGAGACTCAAGTAGTAGTAAACTATCAAGGTTGGGCAAACTGTGTGGAGGAGAAAGGAGAGATGGATGATTCGGATGACGTCAAAGTCCTCCCACTAAATGTCCTAGGGTTCCGAAAACTTTTGTTCTAGCTTCCAGCACGCTCCCGCATAGTGTACTAAATTTTCTCCGCTTTTTTCTAAAGAACACAAAAAACCATGAGGAGGAGAGGGAATGGTGAAAGTAGACCAGTGGCGTGCATCTATGTATGGATGAACTGGTTTCGCGAATAGCTAACCTAACTAGAGCTGCAAAAACTAAGATATTGGTATAAACTCGCTTGCATACAAATTCTCTTTCTCATACTTTCTCTACTTTCACTCCCCAGCTATCAGGCACAATTCAACTCAATATCCTCGCATCACTCCCCATCTCTGTCAAGTGAGCCAAGATTTTACCTCCTTTCTCCGCCTCTTGTATTTTAGGCAATCCGCCAAAAATTTTGCCAACAAAATATCGGGGCGCATATAAACTATGGTATGAAAAATATTCCTTTCCTTGGAAGTAAACCCTGGAAAATTTTACCCTATTAACCTTGGTGGTTTAGAAAATTAGGGTCTTGGGGCGAAGTAGCGCAAAAATTTACACACTGGAAAATTTCTTCACAAAATTTCAAATTCAGCATCAACAAACGATTGTGAACATGGAAAAATAGTTATTTTTACATCTTTGAGAATTATTAGCTTATGAAAAATCTAACCTGAAATTTTGCATAATTTAGCATAGTTCAAAATATTATTCTTGTCCAGGCATGTTACGACTCCGGAGTCGGCGACTCCCACGACTCCTGAATTCGAGCATTTTTAAGTTGCTCCAAGCGGAGGTTGTCCGTACTAATCCCTGAGTCGCGGAGTTGTTTTCGTCCGACTCCGACTCTCGACTCAGCTCAAGTCTGCTCCAGGTGGATACAACTATGCTCACTGATGATATGTTGCCTATACTGATTAATTTAAAATTAAAAGCTGCAATTAAATTATTTTTTTGGACACAATTAAAAACTAACAATTAAAATTAAATCTCTTCCTGTGACAATTAAAATTTAGTAGGATTCATCACTGATGAATCATCAGTGATCATATGTTGGCTATAATGATTAATTTAATTACCATTTTTCATGTGATGTATTCTAAATGTCAACCTCGGCCTAAAGCCATAGCTATTTCTTGCTGCTTCAATATAACCAGACTTGCTCTTACTAACACTCCTAATTAAAATTAATTTAAATACAATGGTATTTAAATTAAAATCTACAATTAAATTATTTTCTTGGGCACAATTAAAAACTAACAATTAAAATTAAATCCCTTCCTGTGACAATTAAAATTAAATCCTTTTCTCGAGCTATTAAACTGTACAATTAAAATTGAATTACTTGCTGCCGAAAATTAAGTTGCAATTATAATTGGCAATTAAATGCTCTTAATTATCACACAAATTACGACTAAAATTTACTGTCAAAAATGGCTATTTTGGCAAAATTTTCACTATTTTTTAACTTTTTAACGCCAATTTTAATTGTCAGGCAGCTACAATTAAAGTCAACAATTAGAGAGCTGATGTCATAATTAAAAGCTCAATTAATAATTGATCTCAATTTTTTGACAGTTAGATATTTCAATTAATAATTGATATCAATTGTTCGAAAATTCGCAATTAGTGCGACTATCTACGCAATTGATAATTGATAATTAAAATTAAATTTTCAGGTTAATTATTAAAGTTTTAATCGATTGAGTTTATTAAGTAACCCAACCTTGATTTTAATTACCATTATATTTAATTTCCAAGGTTAGGTTAATTAATAAACTCAATCGATTGAAACATTAATAATTAACCTGAAAATTTAATTTTAATTATTAATTTTAAATTTCTGAGATTCTCGTAATAATTGTTAATTGCAAGATCTAATTGCAGAAAAAATTATATTAGTTATTAATTGCCAGATCTAATTGTCGAAAAACTTGAGATTAATTATTAATTGCAGTTTTTAATTATGCCAACAGTTCAATTAATTGTAGAATTTAATTGTACAATTTAATTGTAGTTGACGACAATTAAAATCGAAAAAAATAGTCAAAAAACAGGGCATTTTAAGCAAAATTAGCACTTTTTTGTCAAACTTTGTTAATTTTGGTCAAAATTAAGTATATTTAAATGTCATTTAATTATCAGCAGGAAACAATTTAGTTTGAATTGTATAGCTTAATTGTCGGAGGACAGGATTTAATTTTAATTGTAAGGTTTTAATTGTAACCGACAAATAATTTAATTGCCAATTTTAATTTTTAATTGCGGCCGAGTTTCAGTTTAGTTGCAAGGGCTTTAATCGATTAGCTTCTACTTAATCGTCTCAAACTTAATTAGCAAGAAGTACACATGTCTGTGATAACAAATTTCTATAAGCAACCCGGATCAGTGATGAGAGGTCTGAGTCGACTCAATGCCAGAGTCGACTGAGTCGAAATCTTGGGTGAGTCGTGGTGAGTCGAGAGTCGCTACGACTCGGCTTGAGTCGCTGAGTCGCTTCTTGTCAGGGTAATTCCCTGCTTTTCAATGGTTTTTTTAAAAAAATCAAAAGATTTCAGTCACCGATTGGGCTAGGCTGCGAAGTCATCATAATTTTTTGGGGAAAGCCAACTTTCTCCACCTGTGCTGTGTAAACTCTGTGGTTCACGTGCTGGTATTTTGATTTCTAGCGCAAGATCAGCACGGAATAGTAAATATTTTTTTAGAATCCCTGGTAACAAGAGCGCATGCGTAGCTTCTGCAGGTATTTCTAGGCTTAGTTTGTCATCCCTAATGGAAAAAACGCCAAGTTTAATACTGGAGATCCTTTCAGAAAGACACTTTCGTTTCATAAACTCAGCCTATTCGGCTTGAGAAAAACTGGGGAAGACGGGGATGGAATGCTTGAAAGCCAGGGCTTGGATGTAGCTTTACTTAGCTAGTCGTCAAATTAACCGGATATGAAGCCTGACTTGAGAGAAAGTTGTTGTATGTGTGGACCTAACTTTCTCTTTGGGCATGCACTTTTATGAACGTATTTTCTTTAGATCTTGCCGGTCTTGATTCCATCTTTTCTCTGTCTGCTCGTGCTGTAGCAGTACGAGTATGGCGAAGTAGATACCAGAGTCTATACGAGAGACTTATCTTCTAAAAGCTCCGTTGTACAGACAGACACTACTAGTGGATGTAGAAAAGCTAAAGCTTTTTGTCGCCCGCCCCGGATAAACTCCTCCTCCATGCTTAACACACACTCAGGACTAATTCCCAAATAAGACCCGGGTGTATACTTTCTTGAGCCTTCTGAAACTAACTTGTTCTTAGTGACTTTCTCCTTGTAAACATCATCAGTAGGTTGTGAAGGTGTACTATGAGTACTATGAGTATACACCAAGTCCAAATAGAGACTGACATGATGAGATATGGGACGACAAAACAATGTTTTGATTTTCTGAAACTTTTTTTCTAATACTGTATGTAAAATCCTTCATAGCAATGGTTGTATGCCTCGTTCTATACTTTATCCTTAAAATCTAAAGAATTTGAATTCTTTAAGATCATTTATTCCCAACAAGGGATTTTTGAAGGATTTTTTGGACTCATTAAATGTAAAATAGGATAATTAATTCTACATGATTATTTGAAATTAAGAATGTGAATCAGAAACCTTTCAATTCAACCATACGCCTTCAGCTCACCCTTAGCCTTAACTGCATTCCAACATGCAAAACAACCATCTAAGTTTGTTATGAATAGAATCGGAATTTTAAGTTAATTCTTCTTGATTAAACAGCTCCAATGGTTTCTACTGTACGAGCGTGTAATGCACGCACAGCAAATTTAACTGCAACCATTATCAATTTTATTTATTACTTTTTAATTACATACAGTTGACAAACTCAACATGATCGTAACTAAAAGTAATTACATAGAGATTTTACGGCTCGTTAAAGAAAAAGTTAATATGTTTTTAGAATTATTTTTAAAATTAAAAAAATCCTTAGAAGAGTATAGTAATAATTAAAACTTCCATCCTTGATGATGCTTGTAAAAACTCATACAGCATACAACAGTAACAGTGAAAGCTTGCAATTCCCAAGGCATTTATAATCAAGTATTTGCTTCTGTTTAACTTCATGTAAGAAATTTTTAAAAAATTCGTGGACTTTTCCGCTAGAAATTAAAATTATATAAAATCCATTTCAAGAGCCATCTGAAATGCAAAGGGCTTGGCCAACGCCAGGATGAATACTATGGCATCCACATTTTTTCACATTTTCTGCAGGATACTACACTTCACAAAACGCATAGTCTCATATTTTTGTTTCTTATTTAAAATACTATCTAACCTCTCATAAACGAGGCTCATAGATTCCTAGCTCTTGAAGTAAGATACTTAAACAGAACATTTTTGTTTTTTTTCCAAGTCAAAAAAACTATAAATTAGAAGCTTATTAGAAGGTTATGCTGTATTTATGGAAAAAGCTGATCAAATGCTCTTGATTCCCGATGAAAATAAGACATGAGCCAGACCATACTCGGAATGATTAGCCGGACTATCATGAGATAACTTGACCGGTTGATAGGCTAAGTAACGAAAGAAATGTGGGTATTTTACAAAAGAAAACGGTGAAAGCTGGCTGAAAAGGTCGGAGAAAGTATGTAGCGTTAGGTAAGAGAGGTGAATAGAACCGGAAAGGGTGGCCTATAGATGTAGAATTAATACGAAAGTATTTAGTTTAATCCCTAATGATTAGGAAGGCGGAGGGAGTGAATGGTGGCGAGTTACTCGCCGCGAGTATATACTTCGAGTAGGGCTGGCGTCCTCTACGTCGTCGTAGTCTTCGTGCAAGACAGAGGATGGGTGAAGGCTGTGAAAGAATATATAGTTACGGTAGTGTATCGTAAAATTGAAAAAGACGTTCTCCTACTTTCACTCTTAGAAGAAGCGAACACATCTCGCGGTTTGGCGGATCTATTGGAAAGTGGAAAGATATTTCTTGCTTTCTCTCCGTTATCACACACAATTCTGGGAGGGAGACAAGACCCTTTTATTGTTCAGGGTTTATTTAGGTCTTCACCAGATTATAGGATCTCAGCTTTCTTCCATCTAATCTCTTACATACACTCTCATCTCGTCATCTCTGGATATGGTAGAGTTTTCGCTTTCTCTGGGTCCAAAGTGAGCAAGTCCCAAGGATGAAGAGAAAGTGGGGCTTTCTCTCATTTTCTCGGAACTATTTCAAACTTATCGCTTGGGGCGCAATAGAATCTTTCCTTATTCTCTTCTCGTTTTCTCTTCTTTCACTCATCCTTCTCCAGGAAGTGATATTCTTTACGACTGTGTAGTTTAGACCAGTCTTGGGAAAACTGGTTTAGTTCAAGGAGCATTCTTTCCTCCATTTCCTCTTATCATGCTACATCTTCCTCCTTGTGTGGAGAAAGCATATACATGCAACCGGAGGAGAAAGCTTGGGATGAGCAAGGAAGCAAGTGAGCAAGTAAACCAAATGGCTCCTCGTTATCATCCAATTGGTAATTATTGTTAGTGGAGTTGAAAACTTTTTTCCTGGGTTTCACAAAAGCATAGATTTTATAGTTATTGGAACCCTGCTTTCCTTCAATTCTATCTCACGGGGAGGCAATCATTTTGAGTGTACTCCTCTTACGATGGCTCTTGAGAGTTACGGTATTATCATGCTTTCCCCAAAGATTCGGACATAATGATATGAGATATGGCTCTTGAAGATATACTTTCTCCAAGGAGAAAGCAAGCTTGCAAATAAACGAAAGAGCAAGTACACAGGCTTGCATTTATGGAGGCTATATATGCTTTCCTAAAAAGTTTCTCCGGAGAAATTCTCTCTGCGCTATCCTTCATCCAACCGGTTTTAAATTAGAAGCGGCGGGAGTTTGAATGCTCTTGAAAATTTATGGCTGACAGTATATGCAATCCAGAATTTTTTTGCATATTCTCTAACGATTATTTTTCTGGGAAATGCTTATTTCAAAATGGAAGCAATTTTTGGTTTTACTTCCTCGGTCGGCCCAGTACAGAGTATATGCCAGTTTTAAAATAGAATCACATATTGGAGGAGTAAGGAAAACATTTAAAACCAAATTGTGGCAAAAACTAATCAACAACATTCTTTAATTTTTACAGGTTGGAGGAACCGCCAGCGGGTTGGTTGAGGAAGGATTCACACCGACCGTGGATCAGGCAGAGGGAGCCACTTTTGCCGCTTCCAGTAACCTTTCTTTAAAGACTGAAAGCCTCAATAACTCATCTTATCTTACAGACAGAAGAAGGTCTCGTGGAACCTAATCAAGGACTGAACTCTATAAAAAAATTCTCAATCACCCCTCCGGAATTGTGTACAGGAAGTGATAAACTTTCAATCTTTTTTAAAGCCTGGGAACTCAACATGTTTTTTGGCACCTTCAAAGTGAGTAATTTATTGATACATATTTGCTTTTGTTATGTATTATTTTTTCCTTTAGTAGTTACAAGAACCACCACCAAGTACGTGCCACACTAAATTATTCTCATATCAAATGATTAGTGTTCTGCATAGAAATCCCTACGGTAGGACGTCAATAGTAGAGCAATACTAGACACACCGTACACTGCCATGGTAACATGATGTAGTAAACGCAATTAGCTGCTAGCCTTGAGGTTGTTGAAATCACTGCAATTAAATTAGATTCATGGAGCAGGGCACAGTATTTGATTCAACTTAGAAAGAGATGGAAAGCATATAATTAAAATTGCAAAATTAATTAATATTAAATGTTCCACTAAATACACGTCTTGTTGCAGTAGGTATTTGCAGACGGGCGGTTACAAGCTACTAGTGTGTAATTAATGATTTAACGTGAAATGATTCTGAATCAGTGTGTTTATAATTATCAAACCGTATCGTATATACAAGATGGCGGACTGTAAACTCACTCACAGATTGATCAATCACATTAATGCACACTGAATGTATATTCATCATCAATCACTCGCTGACATTTCATATTACACGCTACACACGCTTCCGATTCAAAGAAAGCCGATCACCGGCCTCTTAACTCATAACTTAAGCAAAGCCAGCAAGCACACACACAACCTTTTATTTTCAGCTGAACAAATTCCATTAAGAATGATACAGAAGTTTCTATCTGCTATGTATTGGTAATGGTTCCTAATTAGCACCTCTGCAATCAAGCAGAACATATATTTCCCGGGTAATTAACGTTTGGCATGCATACAAATCATCCTGTTCGTTTTAGAGTATATGTCGATGAAAATACGTCGATTGTGGTAGCACTTGAGTGAAGCGAAGGGTTGTAATAGGATACCGTTTTGTTCACAAACAATTAAGGTGATTAACTGAAAATCAAAGCTTCCGAGTACAGTATAGTGCATAAGCTCATAAATACATGGTTCATCAAAAATGTTTCTGGATGCGCGATATTGGCGATAATAATGGTTAATCGCTGTTAGTGGAAACTGTGTAAAATTATTGATATGTAAGAACCGGAAGGTAAAAGAGGTTTGCAGGTATTATGGAATTGCTTTCTCCGGGTTCGTTATCCTTTGGTTTCCGGAAACCTTAGGAAATGAAAGTGAGTAAATAGTTGTTGGTGAAAGAAGAGAGAAAGTATAGAGACTTGTTTGCATATTAAAATTTGTTATTGAACGTTTCTTATGCAGATTACGTAGAGATTGAAATTCAAATAAGGTAAACAAGGATGTAGTCTTGCTGCTGTTATTGATTTGCATCCGATTCTCTTTGAGGAATCAGCGGGACGGTAGCCAAAAATATTTTTACCACCTCCTTGTATTTGCCACCAGTGTATTTCTCTTGGGAATATTACCGATGTATCCCTTCAAAAAGGGAAGAAAAGATTTTTTTTCGAATCTTGGTGAAAGTGGAAAGAGAAAACACTTTTCATCTTGTCATCTCTGCCAGCCTGATTTCAAGCTTGATGTAATTTAATCTTGGATTCCAATCCTTTTTCTCACTCACCAATTCACAACCTCTGAGATCCATGGGAACAAACAGGGGAAATGTATCCGTTTATTTGATGCGTGATCCTGTTTACTTTCTCCGGTAGCATCTCTACAAACAATTCTACAAATAATTTTCGTCTCGCACGGCACAATGTACCATGAACTCGATGGAAATAACTATTACGGCTTACTACAGCGTTTCAAGAACGGCAATCTAGCGGGCTTAAAAACAATCAGCACAGTCTTTCTACCCCTGCGTTCTGTGAGGACCCCTTACGGCGTATCACGCACTGATCTTAGAGCGGTAAATGCCAAAACTGATCAGAGGAATATAAGAGTAACTTTCACCTCATCCAAGGATTTTGCAGACTAGCTAGAAGTACTTAATTTAAAATTTCTCAGGGGATTCCACATAACTTTCTTGGTTTAACGAATGAATTTGCTTTCTCCACTTTCTCCATGGGAAAGGCTTGTATAGCTCTGGTTCACTAGTTCCGGATGATCAGAGTCGTCGAGAGGGTAGAATTATGTTTCTTTGTTGCAAAATCCTCTTGTTAAAAGTCATGAGGTGGTCCATGTAAGTTGGGGAAAAGGTTGAGAAAAGTTGAGAAGGAGTGAGGGGGAGATTTAAGGTAATGTTCTTGGCATAATTTACGAGCATTATGTAGGACATTTGGTTGGAATTTTGTGGGGGTTGTGGGCTAGGAAAGTGGGATAAAATCAGGAGCTATGAAGATTAAATGTTTCTTGATGAGTTTAAAGACATAATTCCAGGGGAGACGTAAATTGTCCTTTCTTCACATTAATTTCTATTTAGTCTAGACAAAAGAGCTTTCCCCTAAGTAATGTTAGTAGCATTTTGCTTTAGTCAAAAACTTTGCAAATCTCTTGCAAGCTTATTGCGGCCTCAGCTAAACCATACTTGTTTCCTACTTTCTCTCACCAGTAAGTAAGGGATATGGCTTTACCAAACTTTCTAATCACTATCTTCTTCTAAGCATCTCTTCCCTTTCTTTGCCGCGAACCACCGCTGCCCATCTCCTCCTGGACAAGAGAAATCCATTGGGCCAAACAATTTCAAATTCTAGTGATGAACACTTTTGGTTAAATCACGACGCTTTTGATATACAACTTTCTCCCAACTAGAGAAAGCCTGGTTTTACAGTTCAAGAAAAGCATAGGCAGGAACCCAACAAAAGGTTAATCATGAGGGATTGAGGAAAACTTGACACAAATAAACCCATCCCAGTCACTTTATCCTGATGTCGATACATGGTTAGAGGTGGAGAATCAGTGCGGTGGTGAAAGTTGTAAAAGCCTACCTGCATTGAGCTCCTACCTTTACACTATATTCTATAGCATTACAGTATATAGCTCAAAGTACACGTCCATGTGGTTACAGCAAACTAAACCAGAGAGCTATACAGAAAGATAGCGTGGGCATATGAGTAGATAGGTCGAGCTACAAAATGTTAGCTTGCAGGTAGCTGTGACGAGAGAAAGAGTATAGTAAAAGCCAGAAGAGGAGCTGTAACTTTCCCAGTCTCTGCACCTAGAGTTTGAGCATATCTACACAAGACTGGAGAAAGAGAGAAAGACAGAGGGATCTATAAGAAGAAGAAGAAGACGAAGACGAAGGAGAGAAAGGAAGAGAAAGTGAAGGAGAGAAAAGAAGTGGACTAGATCAAATTTCAAAGGCACATCTCGTACTTTCACCGTGCTTTGAATATCAATACGGAAAAGAGGGAAAACTAGGAACAAACTCCTTCCCACGCTCCCCCTTCCATCTCATCCCTTTCTCTCTTACTTTCTCTTTTCTCCACCTTAACTCCGCCTTTCTCTCCCATCCATCCACTACTTACTATGTCCCCAGTCAAACTATCATACGCTCCACAACAGCTCAACGAAACTAACGATCCTGTCCTAGAAAACGAGAGAGCGAGAAAAATAATACGAGCGGCTTCGTATTCTTTTCCTTTCACTCCTTTCTCCACTTTATTTTCTCTTTTTAACCAACTATTTCTACTCCTCTGGTGAAAGTATATATAACCCTAAAACCTCTTCCAAGAATTACACATCATTTAGCTTCAATCCAGTTTCTGCATCTCATCAAGCTCTGATTTGTTTCTCCAGTTCGGTTGGCAGAAACTACCGCAAAGAATTTCTTTACGTCATCCTTGCCGACTTTTCTTCCTTGTTGCCTGGGATACCGGTTTGTCCCAGTAAACATCAAGCTTTGGAATTCAGCACGACATTTTGGTTTTAAAACTATGGGCATTCATATTGAGATGCTAGATTCCTCACCATAGACACATTCACATTCATGGAGAAAGTAGATCCGGAGAAAGCATCTGCATAAACATCGATAACACTTATCCCACATCTTTCATGTATTTATATAGAGAATTCAAACAATATAGGTACTCAGAATGTAACTCGATTGCAGATTGCTGAGACAGTTGCTTATACAAAGAACAATTGACCACTATCCAGAAAACGTTTTTAAGAATTTTAAGATGAATTCAACAAAGAGTGAAGATATGTAACGCATGGTAAGAATTCAAAAGGGGAGGGTCAAGAATGAATTCAGTAGATTCTGGAAAATCTCGTAGACAAGAAATAAACGGGTAACGGAATATGCAATGGGCGGAGCTTTATTAAAAAACCTTGGATTGATAGTATATGTAGAAGTTTAAGACTTCATAATAACAATTAATCCATGATTTAATACTAACTAGGAATGTTGTATGCTCTTATTTGCTATAAAAAGCAATTTCTCTTATCGCCCCGTAATCTGCAGAATTACTATACTGCTAAAACTCACTGGCTCATCAAACTATATGACTAAAACTCAATGGTTTGATGGGAATGATATGCAAAAAATGAGAGTTAGCCGGGATGCGAACGCGCGTCTTTCACCTCGACCCTCGCAAGCTCTAACCACTAAGTCACGGTAGTGTGAACAGTGTTTTCGTTCCAGTATTGTTCCACTCCCTAGTCTCGTCATTGTGTGCTTGTGCGCTGCTTTCCTTTCTCTTTTCCACTCTCTACCTGCTGAGCGTCCTTGTGAGTGGAACGTATGTATTTCCATGTATGTGATGACTAATTGACTCTTAAATTATCTGTAACTCTGATATTAATTAACCAATATGGACGAAATTCATCTGGGATGGTCCTAAGTGTATTAACTACATATAATGAAAATTTAATGTAAATCCGTCAATCCGTTCGTGAGTTATCGTGCGCACAGACGGACCGACGGACCGACGGACCGACGGACGTCACTCAACCCTGTATAGGAATGGCTCCGCCCATTAATAAGTCACTCGTGAATCATTGAGAAGCTTCAAGTCTGATTTATGGAAGCTTGACTGATCACTTCCATCTGATAAACCTTGCTGAGCTTGAATTGCAACTTTGAGCTTGAGGATCTCTGCATTTGCATTCAGGGATGGGGGCGAAGGAAGAGCACTTACTGCGAGTCTTACGGAGCAGACGGTTAGGTATAGAATAGAGGCTTTCGTGCATACATTCAAAGCTTATTTCGAAGTAATACTCGGAAAGAAGGCGTGGTGAGTGTATATATGTAAAATGTAAACAAAAATAAAATACTTGTTTTTAAATAAATTCAAACTCTGAGGTCATACGGGATTCTCCTCCCTTCGCCTTCCATTAGCCTTACAATTCTTTTAGTTGTTAGCCGGGAGACAGAGGAAGCGCGGGGTGAAGAGAAACTTGTTTCCCCAACATTTACTCTAGCTTTTGTGTTTTTCTCAGCGGGAAACTTTTGAGTATCTTGTTTGAAGTTTTGTGAAGTAAACTCAAGGTCTCTGGCAGAAATTTTTTGTGGAACAACAATGTCCAAACTTTCATGTTAGCCCTGAAATAAACTTGTAAAATCGGATGTGACAGTCTGAAATTGTAGAAATCCCTTCTTACTATATGAAATGCAATTCTTTTCCATTTTTCATTGCTTTCTCCTCAGCTTTCTCCTTCTCTTCCTCTGGAGCCACAGATTGTTTGCAACAATAGAAAAAAAGTTCTCTGCCACCATGAATCAGAATCAAAGATACGCTGACTGTAAACAATGTAAATGGATGATAGCGTGTCCCTGTAACACCTTTTGTGCTTTCTCCACTTTCTCTTATTAAAGTGAGGCAAACTATGAGAATACATAAGCTTGGATTTGAACACGACCAGCGTTTATTTATACTCATAAATAAACTTTCTCCAGAGCTTTTACTAATCAACTTTATGCATGAGACGCTTTAGAAAAAATGTTTTGTCCTATTTTAATATCCTTGAAGATAAATTACCCCCTCCTCCTCCTTTATGTCGTATCTTCTTTCAGGACAGGCGCTAAGCTTGAGCTGGAGAAAATCGCCTTAGTTAAAAGGTTAGTTGGAGCTCGTAAGTCAGCGAGGGGCTCATTAAAACCAGCAGAGTATTAAGAAAGCGTCTACTTTCACTCATCTAAAATTATTAAGTACTCTCTACGACTTTCTTTTAATTTCTCCTTACGCCCTCCAAGCACCGCTTCTCCAGTTTTAGAATATGATTACACTTGTACAGCTTTTGCTAAGAGAGGGCTCTTATTCTGCCGCTCATACTGGAACAAGGGTCAATAATTCAAATTAATTCATAGAAATGTGTATCTTTCGTCTCTTATTGAACAAGTACCGGAACCAAAGAGCGTTTACAATGGTAGTTCTGGGTCGTTAATATTTAGATTCCAACGTGCATATTTAATGTAGCCGTTGCTTCTAATCCTCTGGTGTTAGAACACACTACTACGGGTTTCGATAGACAGCGGATTATTTCGCTAACGCTGAAGTGAACAGCTTATAGCTATACAAGGTTAAGCATTTCACCGTTGGGAGAAAATTCGTTTGTTCTGTGGAAAAAACTGGATTTACAAAATGCAAACTAAACTGCATCAATCCAGTTTCATCCATGATTGATTTCAAATGATCATCAACAAATAAAGGGGATACTGAGCAGTTTCATGTATCCAACATTTCATACCACGGTCCGTTGCTTTCTCCGAACTGAAAACCGAAAAAAGACGCATATGTAAAGGAAGGAAAGAGTGTTTTCCGTTTGCGTAAGTTGGAAAGTTCCCTAGGAGACTTTAATGGGTCTATATATACCTGCAAAACTGAGCGGAATGTATGTGTTTGGAAACGGGGGTTGTGTGTTTGATCAAAGACACACGCCAAGATTGACACATTCGCGAAAGGGAGAAAGATATGGGGAGATAATTGTGCTGCTCCCTGGTGTCGTTCTTATGGAAAGCTCCTCTTTATTTTCTCATGTTCTTGTCAAGAGAAATTAGTCGACATTTCCCAGCAGGGCATGAGATTGTTTGTTGGAAAAGCGGCTGCTCCTTTCTCTTCTCTGAACTAATAATATCCTGCATTTCCGACACGGATTTGAATACAAGTAAGACTATAGAGGTCGGTTGCTTGGCTTACTTTCTCCGAGCTTTCACCACATACACACTCACCAACTTTCTCTCATGAACATGCAGGAAGGTTTGACGGACGGGTATATCATGGAAGGATATGGCGTATGAATGACACTTGTATCCCCTTTCCGTCTCAACAAATTCGTGAGGCAGCTTCATTTCATGAAAGGGGAGACATGGTCGGATTTTTTCTGACGTTTTGACACTTGATTTCTTCTCGAAAAGACGCGTTCTTGTCTATATTCTGTCATTGGAAGAAACTGAGCGCGAGCGAAGCTATATAGTTTAGTTGGCTTCCGGGTTGGTTGGTGTGTGTGCACATGTTATAATCTTTGGTATTTATTTTTTTCTGTGGTGTCCTCATCATCTCTTTTCTTATATCCTTCTGGTTCTTCCTTCTTTTCGGTTTTCTCCTCAATGTCATTTAGCAAGGACGGATTGTGAGGAAATTGGATCATGTGTCCATAGGTTGATTGTACAAGAATAGAAGATGAAGGATTGCGGGAAGGATTAAACGCTGACATTTGCTGCCAATTTGTTATGGATATGTGGCTAGAGAATCAATGTGACTGCATCAACAATTCTCATCTCCTTCATTCAAAAGCTACCGCTTCGACTTGTACTTTCTCCGCAAGACGTTCTGCTCTCCATCCTTGCGTAGAATCAACAACTTTCTCCTCATCAGCTTTTCCTTCACCCGTTACTCCAACTACTTCTCCAGCTACTTTCTCCTCCTCCTCCTCTCATAATAACTTTCTCCTGAAGCCCAGGAGTAACGACGACGTACTCTCTAATAGCAATACTATTTCAAACACCGCTTCTGCATTAGCCGTTGCTGCTACGACCCCGACTGCCGCTACTCTTTCTGTTCCTGCTCCTGTTCCCGCTCTTAATTCGCATAGTGCCGCACTTTCTCCATCAGCTTACTTTGTTTCTGGAATGACTACGGACGGGCCGCTCCCTTCAACTAGTTACTTTGTTTCTTCCAACTCAAAATCCATGTCCTCCTCCTCCTCCTGTTCTGCTTTCTCTGCTGCTGATTGTCTGGACAAAACATGGGCGAAGCTGAGTTTGACTCAAGAAAAGAACCGATGAACAACAACGTTTCCTCAAATTCCTCCTGTGCATCACAGTTGCCTTCAACGACCAACGGGACTCAGTTACCCCCTGCCCCTCCAATACCGCAAAGCACTTCCGGTGGTGGGCTCTCTAGTTTAGGTTTATCGCACCCAGGAGGCCCTGGTCCTGGTGGCGGCCTTGGACACTCGACACTCCCAGGGGGCCTCAATAGCAGTCACTTGCTTGGGAGTGGTAGCGGTAGCAGTACACTCCTCCGCCAGCCTCAATCCCATCATTACTTTCGGCCCATTGTTCACCATCGACCCCCCTACGCCGGCAGGATTCATGACGACTTTGATTTAACCTCCGACTCGGATGCCATTTCCTCACCTACGTCTTCCATCATTGGCCCGCCACCAGTCCCGGGGGTGGGGAGACCCCCCTCACCCCATCATCTAACGCCTCTCCTCCCCGTCTGCTACAATAATGGCAGCGCAAACATCATGCCCTCCGGCAACCTTCCTTCCAACCCTCCAGGTGGGCAGCACTCTTTGAATATATTCGCATGCTTTCTGTCAACTCATGTTTTAGCGCGGAATATGCTTTCACCGTCAGAGGGTGGCGCTGTGCACGTCACACACATCCAGTTTTTGTCGCAGAAGAGTATGTAGTAAAAATCCGCGGGCAGGCAAAGGAGTTAAAGCGTGTGCATGGAGCTACATGTATACTTTTGGGAACTACACGGTGAAAGCAGCAGGAGCGTAGTAATAGTGAGCGTAGCAACAACTTTCACCAATGTTAGGAACGGTGTGGAAAAATATTTATGCAGAGGATGTTCTACCAAGTACCGAAAAGCTGTTACCCTGGAGACAGATACGCACCAAGTTGTAATCTTTTCTTTTATTCTTTGTCCGCCTGTATGTGTCATTCAAATTGCCCTCCTTTAGTCACTCTATCGGTGCCAGTGAAAGCATAAGGGCTGAGGAAAGCAGGAGCAGAATTCCAACCCATCTGTCTTCTCCTTAAAGTAAGCACCAAAATAGGATAAAAGAAGGCTATAGACATATCTTTAGCTAGAGTTGATATGCATCTTTCTAGTTTCTACTTTAGAGGGAAACTAATGTGCAGTAGACCTAATGCATGTACGGTCGATTTTTAAACGATGATCTATGGATTCAGTAAGAGAAATTGCAATTTTACGCGGTATCCGATGCACTTTCTCCGCTTTCTCCACTGATGATTTCCTGGATTACTCTCTGACCTCTTACTCGTGTGTTTTAAATTTGAGGAGTGAAAGTTTGTGCACCCTCTGATTGCGTGGATGTGCGCGGAAATGTGTGTGGTTGATTTAAAGCATTCCCTCAAATCTAGTGCTCCTCCCAGGGTTCCACGGGATTTACAGTCCCACAGGCCAGTCAGGAAGTGGACCATGTCGTTTTGACGAGTCCTCCTTCCTGGGCACATCCGATGCTTGTTCCTCTCCTGAAACAGGCAGTCTTCCTAGAACAGCTAAGATGACAAAACGGAAAAGACCTCCTCGTCCCCCTCCTAGAAGACTTAAAACCGAGGACTACTCCTTACCTGAAGAAGATGGACATCTGGATGACGATGATGACCCGCATTTACGTCATTTAATTGCTAGGTGATTAACTTTATTGTTGTCCTGTGAAAATCGTACACTGCATGGCTTTAAATGAAACTTTACTACACGCAATCAAAATATCCTTTCCACTGCAATTTGTCTGAAACTGAATCTAAAAGGTTGATTCTGCATTTTTTTCATGCTGTAATGATAAATTCCCAATACATAAAACTTCATGAAGGAGTGAAAGTCGAAATAAATGAATAGAGAATCGTAACCAATCTTAACCTCAAGCGTTAATGAAATAAAGGGTAACCGAATATGCAATGGGCGGAGCTTTATTAAAAAACCTTGGATTGATAGTATATGTAGAAGTTTAAGACTTCATAATAACAATTAATCCATGATTTAATACTAACTAGGAATGTTGTATGCTCTTATTTGCTATAAAAAGCAATTTCTCTTATCGCCCCGTAATCTGCAGAATTACTATACTGCTAAAACTCACTGGCTCATCAAACTATATGACTAAAACTCAATGGTTTGATGGGAATGATATGCAAAAAATGAGAGTTAGCCGGGATGCGAACGCGCGTCTTTCACCTCGACCCTCGCAAGCTCTAACCACTAAGTCACGATAGTGTGAACAGTGTTTTCGTTCCAGTATTGTTCCACTCCCTAGTCTCGTCATTGTGTGCTTGTGCGCTGCTTTCCTTTCTCTTTTCCACTCTCTGCCTGCTGAGCGTCCTTGTGAGTGGAACGTATGTATTTCCATGTATGTGATGACTAATTTACTCTTAAATTATCTGAATAAAGTACTTGACTGGAATCCTTAGCGACGCCATTTAGCCATCGACCAATTGGAATAATTAATATTCCAATGAAATCTAGCTCCACCCACAAATGGTAAATATGTACAAGGGATGCAAAATACATGGCCTTCCCTTCGATAGTTTCATAGGTTTACAAATATAAAACATGGCCACGAGCCGTAATATTTACGGTCAGTATAACTTAAAAGTACGCAGTTTGGAATATTTTGATGGGGGTTTTAAATACCAGGATGTAGGAAAAGGCGTCCATACAAGGGGGTCTAAGGGCTAATGTGTCATTTCCTGGTATTTATTTGACTCATGGCTGTAAATATTTCAGGCTTAAATGCTTTCCCGCTCTTTCGTAATAGGGAGAATGGGGAGGGGTAATGAATAAAAGCATGTGCTGGTCGTAGGATGATAATGAGAAATTATTTTACATCCCTCCCAACCCTCCTAAACTTGGACCACTGACAATGATTCATGGTATCATATTTATTATGGATTTAAAGATAAGTTCCCCGAGAGAATCCCGGAGAAAGATGGGGAAACAAAACATTATTTTCTCTATCCTATTAATTTCTCTCGTTTCCAGCTTCTCTATCTCCAAGCTCTATGCTTTCCCTCCATTCTCTCTTGCTCTTCTGTCTGTACTTTCTCCTACTTTCTCTGCCAGGAAACAGAATCATTTCCTCCCGGTCTCGATTTGTCAGTTGCCACCAGGTAATTAGATTTATCCTTTCATATCCTGGGATCCACTTTCTCCAAGCCCTCTCGCACTGCCTACACTGTCCCGTTCCCAAGGCTCTTGTTTTCTCTCATCCTTGTTGCCATAATCTTCATGAGTCTATTGGCGGTCGAAACCTTGGAGAAGGGATGTTGGTAATTTCTATAGGACTTTGCTTACAAGACACGTACGTGTTGCACTCTGATAAGACTCTATATTGCATTACTTCAGGGTCGTAGAAAGTTGTTAAGCTTGAGAAAAAATTGGATAAAGTAAAGAGACAAGCCACCTTGTCGCTCTTAATTCAATTTCTCCTAGTTTCCGTCCAAGATATACAAGTATATAATACAAAACAGTGTCCGCTCCTTGTGGGTCATACATTTGTTTCACGTATGTCCTTGATCATAAATGATACTTCCATGCTATCGTAGCGTAGCAATGTTTCACAATGGTTAGTACACTCGTAACTAACCGAAGCTTGTAGTGTATGTCCAACATGCCGCTGAAGCATGTCCTACAGTGGCTGATCCAAGCATAGGTGATGTATGTTTCATATAGTACAAAATATTTATGTTCGGAACTTCAACGGACTTAAAGCATACATAGTTTCATACCTCACAGTAATTAGCTGAACAGAAGAGAGTTAGTTGTGCAAATATATAATCAGTTTCCAGCAAGAAGAAAGCAGAACGGCAAGATTATCTGATGCTTTCTCCTTGAGTAATTTGTGAAATGAAGAAAGCTATCATCTAACAACGACTTGTTTATAGTCTTTATCTTCTTGGTAATCCAAATAATGTGAATACAGCCCACTATTGTTCTCCTTTTCCGTTAGCTTGGAGTATTGCGGATATGGAGAAAGTCGTGATGGTATCAAGTATGTAGAAAGCAAGCGTAGGATGAGAAAACCATCTTTAGATCTTTATAGAGATAACCGGGTGGGATCTAGGAAAATACGCGGAAAAAGAGTACTTTTTCCTTGTCAAGAAGAGAAAAGATGAAATCTCTAGGCAATTTAGTAAACATGCCCTTTTATAAACTATTCGGACGGGTCTTTTGGTAGAATCACATTTTGTTAGCCTGACAGCTTGAATTGTCTTCCAAGAATCCCCATTCTCTCTATGCCTCATTGTTGTTGGCTAGTAGGCTGGTTAGTGTTATTTGCATACGACAAGAGCTATCGTCGTAATATCCAATGTTTTTTAACCGCCGCATTGTCTCTTTTACCCGGAGCTGTTGACAGCTTAATGTGATTCCAAGAACTGGGAGAAAGCAAGTTTTTGCTGTACGAGGAAACAAACTTTTATTACACTGAACCGTTGACCTTTGACAAGCGGGAAATTGCGTTTTTATAGGGATGCAGTCACCAGATACCACATGAAGCTACTAATTTCGTTTTTAGGGTTTTGTTTTGTATAGAAATTAGCTTGTGCACAGTTCAATTTCCACATTAACATCCCCGGATAAATGTGATGACAGATAACTTAAATATTATAAGGGTAGTTTGAAATCCAAGCTGCAATTTCTAACGTTATAATGCTAGCTCCCTCTGGCGGGTACAATGATGCCTGGCATTCAGTTTGCAAGATGTTTTGCTATGTATACTAAAGCGGATTCGTATGTCGTTCTGGTTCAGGAATTTCGGTTTCTTCTTCCTTATCTTCTCGTTTCGGGTCGGCATGGCGTTTGGCCATGGCGAAGAATTGTTTTCATTTTCGGTTTAATGTACGTATGGTATTGATTTTCTTGAGTTTTTTGTGGACTTAAGCATATGCTTATATAAGGCGCTATAAGTAAACCGATCCGGTTCCTTATATCCAATACAGGTGTAGTGAGAACAAGCCAGTACTGTTTGGTTTATGTCAAAGTAGGAATCTACAAAACTTAGATACGTCATAATATTGAGCATTCAACATTAGCTCTTGTAGACCAAGAAGGCAAAGTATTCTTGCAAAATGTTAGAATTCCTTAAAAGTTTCACGACTTTCTCCTGCCAACATAGGTATGTTCATTTTTAAGAGAAAGTCGTATGTACATGCGTCAGTAGTAATCTGACGGGTGGCAAAAATCCTTGAGTGAAAACGTCGTCTCTTGTGCCGGTTCTTCTGTAAAGTGTTTCCCACTTTGCATTAATCATAATGTAGAAAAGAAAGCAAGTTCTGCATCCCCTCCACGTATTCCGACCATCTAGAATAATCTTATTTGGATATAAAAAAGTTTCTGGCCACACCTTGGAATCTTTAGATGGCGGTTTCCGATACTGCATTCCAGCTGGTTGTCGAACTGGTTGTATTCTATAATGGTGGCTTCGGTTACGAACCGCCATCAGAGGGCTCATGGGCCGTAACGACAGCCTGTATTTTATCCAAAAGTAATCCTGGCGGAAACCACTCAAATGTAGGAGAGAAAGTTTATATGTATCTTGGTAAATTCAAGTGTAAAACTTTTCCCCTTGTTCTTAAATAAGATTGCCACACTCTCGTGGAGGAATGTCTCGCTTTTACGAGCGGGTTGTCATCACACTAAATCTATGAGTATGACTTGCTCCGTCTTTTTCTCGGCGGTGGTGGAAAAGTTACTTTTCTATCGGTCCACTCATCCTGTCCCCATACTGTCTACCACAGACGAAGATATTACTCCTCCTCCTCCTATCTCTCTCTCTCCGATTTTACCCTTCTCTCTCGATGGAAAATAGCCTCAAACCTGGCTTGTACAAAGTGTCATCTTTTCCAACATCATGTGTCACCAAAGGCTATTCCGGTTTCTCTCTTTTCTTCCATAATCTCCTTTCCCCAGTTTCTACAGCTTAGCTCTACCAGGCAAAACCATACTGTCAAATGTTGGAAGATAACTTTCTCCAGCTTTCTCTTCAGCTACAGCAGCTACTCTCCCCTCCTACCCGCATGTAGTCTAGTCATCTCCTACAATATAATCGAATTAAGGCTCAACTATGTGTTCAACTACGTTGCCAACTCATTTCCGCCCCTCTGCAGTTCAACTAATTAAGCTTTGCGCTAACTACGGCTCTGATTACTGTCCACGTGTTGTGAGTGTACTTAAAACTTTCACCGGAGGCGCTATGGTGCCCACTGGGGCTATAGACCAACGATATGAGCTGGAAGAGGTGTAAACACGGGTTTATACAGTAGGTCTGTGTTTGTGTCTACTTCGCCCAGTTATTTGGCACTGAGCTACCATAATGGCAACGACTGTGGAGAAAGTTAAGAGAAAAGCTCGGATAAGATTTGCTGTTCCATTGATTTCGATTTGCGGGTAATCTTGTAAATTAAAAATTATTGTTTTTTAAACTATTTTAATTAAACTAAATATTTGCGTTTGCAGGTGGGAAGGATATTTTGAATACTAGTATTTGCTAATTATATTAAAGCTTGCGGCCTAGCAATATTTTTAGTCATGCTTATTTGCTCTTAGTTGAGAATTAAATTGAACTGGTTAATTAACATGTTGGTTGATATTTCAATGCTGCTTGGGATTTGCAGTGGAAGATGCATAGATTACGGGTAAGTGTACAAGCTTAACTTTTGGTCCGGGTTGGTACCCTAAAACCTCGTCTATTATTACCGTACCCTAAATCCTTGCGTATAAGATACATTTTGCAAAATTATGCCTATATGATAGTGCGTTTAGCGATGCGATAGTAGAGGATGATGAAACTAGCGCGTGTGTGTATTCTAATTTTCAAGATATAAAAATTCTCGAATGAATCTTGCTCATGAATTTTCTACAAGGTCTTGGCCGCGAGATTCACCCTCTCCTCCAGAGCAAGGGTATGTTGAGTTGTTGAATTACTATCGGTGTTCTTCTCAGTGTTTTGTATAAGCCACACTAGAGATATTCCTCATCGCATAAGCGCGGCCTGGCTACACCTTACCTACACAGAAATTTAAATGTATCCAAATTTAATTTTCTCACAGACCAAAACCCAAATCCTTGCTCACAATTATAATCTTCCCACATTTTAGCTCATAGCTTGCCATAACTTTGGAACGTGTATGTAGGAAGGCAGACTTGAACAGGGGGAGAGATAGTGGATAGGCAAGGTTGAGAATTAATTCACTTCAAGACCTAGTTTTGGTTTAATATTGTTATTCCACCCCGCACTCCGCCTCCCGACTTTCCCTACACGAGATTCGCTAGAACGGAATGCAATTATTGAGTCAAGTCGTGTAGTTTAATTGAGCCCAGGGAAATCAGTACATGAGTCCCTCCTCAGACAGCATTAATAAGTCAATCTCTAACGAAACCTGGTATTACAGCATCATGTATGCTCTCTTGTTCTTATTAAACTTTGGTTCATCTCGTGGTTACCTTTAACACAGTTTTCTCTTTCTTGTCTTCGTCCTGTATTCTCAAGATGGAGCGGGCTAATTAAATCACATGCTAGACTCTCGAGGCTATTTCACTTTCCTATATTTATGCTAGAAACAGAAAGTCATCTCTCCTCCATAACATGTAAGGAAGAAGGTCAGGGGTCAAATAAAGAAAGTATAAGCAGATTCGTATCTACAAGTTGCGTTTTGTTTCAACCTAGCATCGTAATAGATGTTGTTTCAGAAATTTTAATTTGAAATCGGCAAAATTACAGGGAAAAGTTCAGTTGAGTTACTGTTTCATTATTAATTCGGTTACTGTATGTGCCATTTTTTAACTGATTTCAAAATTCGCGCCTACATCAAATCAGAAACAGTCAACACACACGCCTCTAATTGCTTTACCACCTAGAAAAGATGTCGCTGTCCCTGCAAGGCGCGCACTTTTGAAATGCTTCATGTTGTCTACAAACGATAGTACCTGAACACAAGGTTATAATGTTCTTCCTTCTTTCTAAAGATACCAACAACAATTAGCGGTGATGACGATGAGTTTGGGAGGCCGGATGGACGACATGCAAGCACAAGAAGATAAGTTAGACACGGCAATGGCTCTCTCAGAAATTCGAACTCAACTTCAAGAACTGACCAAATCTGTAGAATCCTGTCAAACTGAGGTGACAACTTTATCCAGAATGATATAGTGCGGCCCAACTCGGATTTTGTGCACAACGAGACAACCTCTTTTATAAATGCAAACATATTTACTTACATCTTTGAAAACGGGCCGGATGGTTCGCGGCAATGCCATATCTGCGATACTTGGTATAGGTCGCAGGCCCATAGGATTTTCTAAACAGCTGCCGGCAGCGGATAGCGGATTTGATCTATTATTCTAAGAGGGCTAATAGAATGCTAGACAATGGGGAATCTCTCCCGGTTCTTTCGTATCTTTCATCCCCTCTTTCACAGAGCCACTCACCCACTCTATAATCATCTTTACATACTTCTCTGTCACTCACTTTCCCTACCAGTAGATTTACAATCTTACTAGAAAAGTCCATTTGAATCCTGGTCTCCCTCTTCTTCTATACAGTAGCGTTAGTAACGCTACTGCAAGGCAGAGGTGGTGGTAGTAGGATCGTTTATGCCGTCACTGAATTTTCACAGTAAAGACACGCGTATTCTTAAGCCAGCCCATCCCCCCACCTCCTCATTCATTCTCGGTGAAAGTAAGCTTTCTCCCAGGGTTTTTCTTGGCTTAGTGGTCCTCTTCCCTCTAAGTCTGAGCATCGGAAGGATCCACAGCTATAAATGTATATGTAATGAAGGGAACAAGGGAGAGTAAGTTGATGACAACTCGTGATGATGGCTTGTGGTTTTGGGATTCTTTGTCTCCTCCTTCTGCCTCCTTTCCTCAGGAAACTTGTCTCCTCCTGATAAATGTCCTCTTGAGCTTATCTTACTTTCTCCTTGCTTTCCTCAATGCCTTTCCTCAATTCTTAGTTTATTCTACTGTCTTAAACTAATCCTCCTATCGTCTATAAACTGGATCATTCTTCACCCTTAAAGCACTGATTTTACTCCTACCCCAACTATCTCCAGCCTTTTTCCAGAAATTGCATTTCTGTAGAACACACAGTTGCTTTCCCCCTCGTTTGAATTTAGCTGTACAACGTGTTTATAATTATACTTTGGAGTTGGGTTTGAAATACCTTTTTTACATTGTTGTAACTTTCACCATGATTTTGATGATAAGTTGTGATGCTAAACTTTAAACATGAAAATTCATGCAAATTTGAATCGAAATTTGTCCTCCGTGATTCACGCTCCCATGCAAAGCGCGAAGAAAGTTTTCTGTCACCATTTTCATGGCAATTGAGCATTAAGCTTTCACTTATCTTCAGTACTTTCTCCACTTTTGTTTCATCCGGTTCGTTTTTGGTTGGAAACAAAATCCTAGTCAATCAATAACTTGGTGTTGACTGAAATTATTAATTGCCGGAATGAAAATATGCATATTAGGATCTGATTTTGTTCTATTACTGATCTAAGTAAGTACATTTGTAGAGAATACCGTAGGCCGCATATGTGAGGAAATCTGGCATTCTTCCAGTTTAAGCATTAAGCTGTAGCCAGTAAGTACTGGATACACAAGCTGAGCACAGCAGCCTTCTGTTGTTTGTTTAGCAAAGTCTCAGCAATACTGACTCAGTATTGCTGACTTTCACTTTTGCTTTCACCATACCAGGTTTATGGTAGCGATTCTAGGTAAAGCAGATTTTGTTGGCAACATTCTTCTATTTCTTCTATCCAACCTCAAACTTTAGATTCAATCAGCTAAGTAAATCAATAACCGAAGAATATAGCTGTATTTTGAATGTAACTTGAAGGAACGGAAAGTCCCAAAGCTGGAATCTCAATCTGACATTTCTCCCCTCCGAGATTATGTATCATATCAGCTTCAAGAGATGACTTGGCTCTGTTACACTGTTGCCACCAACAATATTTGTTGGCAAAGGGAAATATAGTGAATGAGCTTTTGTGTACAGTACGTGCTTAAAATGTTTAATATGGCTTCTAGTTTAGAAGTTATTGAAAAACACCTCTATGGGTAACGTACTTTCTCCGCATGCCAATCTGTCCGTCGATTAATTTAAAATACTTTTCCACAAGCCCTAAGGCTGACTAGACTGGTAAAATTAAACTTTCTCCTCTTTCCTGTTCTGATACAAAACTTTCTCCTTGCCGGAATACTGAGCACAAGGGACATCAGCTCACCAGCTTTTGAGTGTCAAACTTTTCCTGGAAGCTTTGGAGAAATACCGTATCAGTCATTCTCTCTTCTTGGTCTTGTCATAGCAAGATTATTTTTCTCTTTTATGCTTTCTCAAAATTTCTTCTACCAATTTTATCATTAGTCAAACAAAAATTACTCACTGGCTTTCCAAATGTTTGTTGCAGTGCTTTCTCTTGTGGAAATCCACGTAAATGAAAGCTTGTAAATTTTTTGAGGCCCTAGCCACACTGCAGGAGTAAGCACATAAATGTCGCTGAATATTTAGATAAGGAGTATACGACAATTAACCGGGCATCGAAGCTTCGCTCACCCTACGTCTTCCTAGCGTACCCTAAAGCTATAGTTATTCAGACCATATATCTAATCTCTAGTACAAATCTGGATCCACTTTCTCCCATCCCTTTCCTCCCTACTACATACTACTTTAATGTTTCACCTATCCTCTTTATGCTTGAGAGAGGACTCGAGAAGACTACACGTTGTTATTTGTAAGGACGAGAAGCCTAGTGTGAAGGTATTAGAGCTACTACTTTCACAACTTTCTCCTCCGCATAAAACTCTCCCTTCCGCCCAGCCTACAGGAATCGATACGCTTCGCTCCCTCGTACACATTTCCCTACTGAATTTACACATGTCCCTCTCATCTTTCCGCTTCCTCTCTTTGTCTCCGACTTTCTCCGGAATTAAGCTATGCCTTCACTTGACTTTCTCCCGCAATTCTTGTTTAGCTTCCGTAAGTTGTGAAAATGTTCTCATTTAAGCTCATCTCCCTATTGTCTCTTGGTTATGCCCCACCTGCGAAGAAAAATGTTCTACGCCTTCATCCTAAGATGCTAAACATCCTCTCAAAGAGAAAGACAAAGACAGAAAGGAGGAAAGATAGCTGAGAGATATCTCTCTGAGACTTCAGCATAAGAGGATTTAATTTTGTATGCAGCCTTTTGCTATTTCCATCCTCATTTCGTATGAAGATGAGCAGAGGAAAGGAAGCGTCAACTTTCTCCAAGCTCTGCGTCATATCTTTTCCCCTTGTTTCTTTCCCCGATTTCCCCCGGCGGATGCCGCAGAAGCTGAACCAAGTTTTGTTCTTAGGAATACAGGGTTGCATTGGATGGTAGCTGACTTTCTCCCTACTTTTCCTGCACGTCTCTTTCCTCCTCTTGTCACTCTTTAGTTTATTTTATAACCTTTCCCTGCTTTCCACGACAGGGGTGAAATATCAGGTACGGGCGAGGAAGAGAGAGGAATTATAAATTTTTGAAGCTTGTATAGCATTTCTAGAGGGAAAATTCACAACACCTTCTCATACAGTACACTACTTTCACTTTAGGACGGATGACGGGAAGGTCATAAAATCTGCAGTTTTATTTTATGTAATGCTACATTTACCTACGCTCTAATTTAACCCTAACATCCCACTCGTTCTTTTCAACACTTGAAACTAACCTGGAAACAACTAGGGCCATAAAACTGGATACTCGCTCACGTATTCCTCTTCCCTAGCGC
This sequence comes from Sminthurides aquaticus, assembly GCA_906901655.1. Taxonomy (NCBI): domain Eukaryota; kingdom Metazoa; phylum Arthropoda; class Collembola; order Symphypleona; family Sminthurididae; genus Sminthurides; species Sminthurides aquaticus. The sequence goes on along the minus strand of CAJQTT010000005.1, from coordinate 10,343,553 downwards.
TTTCCCATCTTCTTTGAGCAATCATTTTCCTCTTCAATCTACGCACCTTTCATAGTGAAAGCGCTTTCACTTTACCGGTACCCAGTCATAGTAGACACATATAGCTATTTCAACCTAAAGAACCCAACAAAACCCAAAAACCATATAACACTCTTAATGTTCTTCGAATAGGAAGGCAGAGGAACACTTCTCGTGTTTCCATCCTTACTTTCTCCAGCTTTCTCCCTTCCTTCCAACGACTCACCCCATCTTTGTTGCATCACAGAATCATGGGAAGAGGAGGATGAAGCGTAAGTGCTGCATCAGCAAACAGCCCATTTTACAAACCTATTCACTTTCCCAATAATGGATCGTATTAGCGTTTCATTTTCTAGGGTTAAAGAGTTTTGATTGTTTCCTCACCAACCCTATCAACTTGTCCCCTTTCCTGCTTTCATTTCTGCTTTCTCGTTTAGTGTTCGGATGGGCTACACTAAGAGAAAGCAAGATCAAGAATAAACTACCCACATTCAATCTTCTTTAGGGTACAAAGATTCTCAAGTGTTTTGATAACGGCCTGTAATCCATTCGCTTTCTCCAAGATGTTCATTTACGTCCTCTCCTTACCAAAAGTAAACCTGAATGAGAATATTTTTCAATCAGACCATCAAGCAAACACAAAACTAAATTAATCGCGCTTAGATTGGATTCAGCACCTATTCAATCCTAAGATTCGGATAATTAACAGTCATGCCGCCATCTGCTCTAGAAATCTTCTAAAAGACTATACACCAGATTTTTTTAAAAGAGAAAGTTTCAGAGAGAAAGCATGTGGTCCAACTATTTTTGCATTAGAAAGCAAAAGTATCAAAGCTAGGATTGTTTGCTCCTTTACATGGAAAAATACATACTGCGGCCCCGTATGCTTTCTCCGAGGAATAGCATATATTAACACTCATACTTTGATTCACATATCGAATCTAACCAAGCGTTGGAACCTATCTCTTCTTTAACCAGAGGAAAAAGAGGATTTCAGAAGTCAACCAAGTAGATAGTGAAAGAAAAAGTTGATCCAACTGTAAGTGCTCTGTTTAGGATGAGACGGATTCGGAGGGAAAGATGCATCAAGTCATAGTGCTAGCATGTCTGCCCAGATTTTCATACACTTTCTCCAATATGTATTTACTTTGTACTTACTTAAAATCCTACGGCAGCCGCTACGGTAGGGACTGCAGAATATCGAGGATGAGCTGCAACATATTTTATCCTTTTCAAAGTTTAAGCTATTTTCCAAAGAATATCTTACGGTAACCATCAGAGTTATGCTCCCGCTCAAACCTAATGATCTCCCTTGTCAAATCCGATACATGTGTTATTCTAGCGTACATTGCCGTATTTTTGTAGCCTATAAAGATTCATAGCTGTATAGAATCAAGACAGTGTCACCAGTTATGTAGCACGGTGAAAGTTGCTGGAGAAAGGAGTAAATACTGCTTTTTTACCCAATTTTGTATATTTACTCCTTTTAAACAGTGGTTGGGGAAAGCACTTAGAGAAAAGTAACTTCAGTGCGAGAAAAAATGACGCAAGTTTACAAGAACTCTTGGAATCTATCATCAAAGGGTTTGGATGAATTTGAATTTTGCCTACTAAGCGTTGAAGGATTACAGGAGCAAAGTGGGAATAATTCAGCCATTTCATATTCTTCCAGTTCGTGCAGTTTAGACACCTGGAAATACTATAATCTGCAAGCGGTGAAAGCTATGGACCAGGCAATGTTCTGGGAGAAGCTTCTATGAGAAATATTTGAATTCCGTTATACTTTGATAAAATTCAAGTCATGGTTCCGAGAAGGAAGATAAGAGTGGATTCATAAAATTCATTCTTTTCCGATCTTGATGCAAATGAATGGGAGTTTTTGGGCTGGTGAAGTAATGAACGCTCTTCAAGTGTGAGGAGCCTTCATGGGAAGAGAGTGAAAGTCGGTGAAAGTAGTGCAAGTAATAAGAGTTATAGGTGTTAGATTGGTAGCGAGAGAGAGAGAGAGCTGGAAGCTGAATTTTGCAGTGAAATAACTTGTTGGAGAAAGTTAAGAGATAGATGCAGCAATCGGATGAGTCCTCCGTGGAGTAGACTGTAACGACTAAGCTGAAAAGCCGGGAGTGTTTGTGAAGGAGGGGAGCGTTGGTGGTGTAAATTATGGTGTTTGAGTGGAGGAGAGAGTATTTTGAAAATTATATGATAGACAGATGTGCTCTGGAATAAAAGATGTATGTATGAGGATAAAAGGTTGAGAGAAAGAAGGGCAAAGGGGTTTTCAAAAGAATTTTTCTTCCCTTCATCCTATGTAAGTGTCCCTCTTTCACCATCGCTTCCATCCAACCTCTTCTTCATCATAGTGTGTTGAGGCTGAGGGAAAAAACTTTCCCTCATTCCATCCACCATTTAGACTACGGTAATAGATTGAACGTGAGCTCAATGAATATTTCCTTGGCTCTTTGACAGTTGTTGAGGAGAATTTTTAGAAACTCTCATACTTTCTCCTCCTCTACATCGCAGATTGAGATTCTCAGCGCCCCACCATCCTCGACATCCCCCGTAATCCTCGCTTAAGAATAACAAAAATTCTTTACGTTTCCTCCTAGTTCTCTTCGTTTGAAAAGTCAAGACATTTTTTTGCTTTTAGTAAAATATCTTCTTTGTCGCCTGCTCGTCTTCGCTTTGTAAAGGATTTGGTACACAGTGCTTGGAAAGTTGGAGAAAGTAGTGGAGCTCTGTGGGAACGAGACTGGTGATACGGTAGCTCCGGATTTCCATGACCCAAATAGCTGGAGTATTCCCGTTGTTGTATATGCAAAGAATCCGTGGTGAAAATATTCCTCCTCCACTGGTGATAGTAGGCTGGATGGAGCTGGATTGGAAATTGTTGTAATATCCTATCCCTTATCCTAAACATGTAGTCGATGCCATCGAGCGTCATTCCACGTCACCCTACTTATCCTTACTCCCAGCTTTCTCTTAGTGAAAGGAGGCACCCTGCTCCTGTGTTACTCAGACAAGTCTTTAACTACACTTGGGAAGGGAAATAATTTCACGCTTCTTCTCCTTTCTCAAGGATTTCTTGCTCTTTAGCATAAATTCTAGCATACGACACAAGCCTTGTTTTTAGGTACACGAGTATTCCATCGGACCCTTGTTTTCTCTTGTGGAAAGTAAATGCGTGCATGGGAGGGGAAAAGAAGCGCTCAACTTTCTCCATCCCACGCCTACCTTCTACAATTTAATCACATCCTACACAAGATGAGATTGTCCCTAAGAGCCGATCAAATCTTTCTACAGAGTCGTTTAGATGTTCTTCCCATGTGCACTTTCACCGCAGGCCGGCTCTAGTTTGAGCTTCTTGGTGGAAAAGTTTTCCTCAAAGATTACTTTTATCTTCGAACAATGGCTAAAAATTCCGCTTTTTCCTTGTTATTTACATTGTCCCTCGTTTCCTCTTCCCGCACTGACTATATACACAACCTCCAAGGGACACATCCGAGGCACGCAGTGTCCTGTAGCACACTTAATGTGTCTCAAAGAAAATGACAAAAAAGTGTGTGTATGCTTCGGATTGGTAAAGTTTAAAGTTTCCAGTGCATATGTTGTCTGTTTTTTCGTAATTCGGGAATTTTGGGATCTTTAGTATCCACGTTTGCGATTCTCTTTTGTAGCGAGCTTTACCACAATTCAATGGAGAAAGTATGCTTTCACTTTCGCCGGTTGTTTCGTTTTACCCTTCCATACAGCCCGCCATGGTGGGCTTTGACACGTCCTTGGAATTATTTATAGAAATTATAAATTGAAACGAAGAGTCTCTCATCATTTTCTCTGTATTTCTGCAATAAGAAAGTTTTGAAAGAAAAATTCAATGTCCCGCGTAATTTCCTTCATTTTCCACTCAAACTTTCAAACTGTCACACACCTTTATTTTTCTCCATCATTTTTCATAATCGTCAACAAAGGAAACGCCCACGGCACGATATTCACGTCGCTCCTTTCTTTTTTCTTGATTACAAACTTTCTCCACGTAATCATTGAGCTCGCATCACCGAGGCCCGGAAAAGAGGAGTGTGTGCCGTATTTTATTCAACGGGAAACGTCATCCCCTTACTTCCAACTTTATCATTAAAATCCAATATGAAAGGTATACGTCGTTAGAAAGAAAATAAAATGACGGGCTGAGGCATCTGCCAGTCTTGTCAAAACTATTGCATCCCTAATATGACATTTTGCGCCCCAACTCTCTTCTCTTTTTACTTTAACCTTTTTCAAAGTGAAGTCAAACAATTTTTGGAAAGTTTCTCATGCTAAATTTCCATACTTGATTGAACACATTTCTCCTCCGCCCACTGAACGATGGGTTCCTGGACTTTTAATGTTATTTGAATTTCGTCTTGACTTTCCCTATCCTTCTGCTCCGATGGTGAAAATTCAGAGAGGGGAAAGTTACTGAAATTAAAAAGAAAGCTAAAAACATACATATATGTATGCATTAATTTGGCAATGTTTGTATCTCCTAAACTTTGAAAGCGTTGTGCACAAAATCCGAGGTGAGGTAAAAAATTTAAAATTTTGCAGGCAAATTGTCTCAACAGCTGCTTTGACTCATGTGGACTGACCTAAAAGCAGCTAATTGTATTTGGACTGATTACTAATTAACAATTTGCTTAACACTGAACAGGTCACGGAAGTAAAGCGTGACATGGTTTCCATGCGACACGAGATCGACGTAGTTCATCATGTAAAAGAAGAGATAGATGACTTGAGAGATCACGTTGATCGGATCGATGAGCAATCAAGAAGACGAAAATCAAGATTATTAGAACAGGTTAAGTGTTGAGCATGTTGATAAAAATCTTGTCTGTCCGGCCCGTCTGTCTTGAATGTCGTAATAATGAGTAAATCCTACTATCTATGCTCCACCATTTTGAACAATGCATGTGCTTTTGGCCGTGATTAAATTAATATTAATGCTTAGCATTCATTGAAAACGCATGCATGATTGTACTGCACTGCTTGATGAATTCTTAGCTTACTAAATATCACTAATTGCAATAGTAATTCATCAAAATTCATAAGGAATGTGAGTGACTGCTATTTTTAAATATTTCCGGTATTTAAATTAAAATTGCAAGCATTAGGTAAATCTAATGCTCATTTAATAATGAATTAATGGTGGCTAATGTCCTGCGATTTCGCATATCGTATGAACTGTAGACAGATATCAAAGCTCTGACGAGATTTGATTGAGACGTACGTGACTGGTGGAGATGACAGTCAGTTTGAAGAGAGAGGACGTTTGCTTCCTGAGGCTGTATTACGTGCCAGAGCTGGCGGCGGACATAGCCCGCCAGCTCCAATCCAGACGTAATACTAGATGATAGACGTGTAGGGATGGTGGACAAAAATTCTAGCGGGAGGGCAAGGAATGGTGACTGCCACAAAGCCTTGGAAACAACAGGCCGACTCATTGCAATTCATAAAAGACGAGAGGGAATAACTAGAGCGTGTAGTACGTCGAGAAGGATTTCAGTGAAAGCTAGAAGGTTTGCAATAAAAGGATTGAGTTGAATTCTCTCTGTGAATATGCAATGGATTGGAATAGAGGGAGGGAAAGTTGAGGGGGTAATGAATGACATACAGTGGACATGACAGGAAGGATTGAGCGAGAGCTATAGGGGTGAGAAGCAGAGTCGAGGAGAAAGCGGGCTTTCACCATTCATGTATAATGGGCCCGCTCCTCCTCGCCCGCTCGTCCGCCTCTTCCCTTTCTCCTCTTCCGTTTCTTCTGTCACTGGTTCTTTATCTAATGGGAGCAGGCAAAAGTTACCACTTGCACGCAAATTATGTAACTAAACCAGCCCTCCTCTTGTTTACTTTTCCAACTCAAGTATCCGCGTAGACTCTGCCCGACTCTTCCTCACGTCAGTGGCGTCTCTAAACTAAAATCTCCCGCTAATAAAGTGGCTGCAACTGCCACACTGACTCCACTTGATCCTCCTCTTCTCCACCGAGAACAATCCAAAGCTCGCTCTCTAATTACCTTTTCAACTATGGGTGTATATCCCCTCTCTCACCTTTGACCTCCTCTTCTCGGGCCATTCAGAAATAATTCTATACACTAATAAACAAGAGAGTTTCTTTGCTTTCTCTCTCTTTTCCGGTAGCAAGCCACACACATTTTGGGAGGATTTCCTTGTGAAAACAAAGAAACTCAAGAGGCCGTAGAAAGCAGTGAAAGCAAAGAGAATAGCGTGCAATAAATGCCCTAGCTTTCTCCTTGAAACTCAACTCCAGAAAAACCGAGATGTGAATAAATGAGCTCTTCCTTTTTTTACACTTGCTTTCTATGTAGAGAGAGAAAGAGAAAGGTGGGAGGCAGAGTGTGAAAATTTGGAAAGTGTTCAACGTCAGCCACCTTTCACAGTCCCTCATCATCCTGTTTTTTTGCTCTGTGCAGGCCAGGTTAGGGTAGAGGCAGAGGGAAGCAGCTCTTAGCCAAGGATGTATATAGTACAGGCGTGTAGACAATTCCACGTTATGAGAAGTGCCATTAGTTACTATCATCTTCCTCTACTCCCACAAAACTATCTAGTTACTTTCTCATTATTAGTTTTACTATTTATTTTCGAGAGCAACTCTTTCTACATCTTCCACACAAGTTTGACCATTGGTCTGAACGAGGCCGTCTGTTCTGTCCAGTCAGGAGTCTCTCCTGCTAGGTTTTCCGACTCTCTGCGAAATGTTTCTGCTAACTTCTTTACGTTCTCTCGGACTTTCTCTTTCGGGTTTCCAAGACCCCTTGTAACGGGGATTGCATCGTAGCTATCTCCTCCTAACTCATGTAGCAACTTCTCGCTTTAATACTGTTTGTACACTGGTATTTAGATCTCGAGCTTTCTCTTTGCTTTCTCCCCTGTGTTTCCTAAATGAGATAAATTATTTAAAATGATGCGATCTGAGCTTAGTTATTTATTTTAATTTGCTAGTAATTTTGATTTCACTTGAACTCTTCGAATCCTTGAAATTAGGCAATACTGTTGCTGGTTTTTCAAAAATTACGCGCTTTAGTCAGGACTCGGCTGTGGTTTTTTATTAAATTGTTTACAGTATCGCTTGTCCGGAAGAAAGCACTTTCATCAACATTTCTATTTGCAAGTTTAGATGGAACTGTGTCTTATCTGAGTGTGAAAGTAGGGTTACATTTCAAGGTATAAAGTTCAGTAGGTTTTGGGTTGAGGAACTGATAAAAGGGACTACATTAAGGCTGAGATACTATCAGCGTTTCTGCTTTTACAAATAGCCGGCTTTTCACATCTTTCATCTTCATTCCCTGCCTTGAAAAGCTTCATCAATAGGTAATGGGATAAAAGCATCTCTTGTGCTTTCTCCCGAGTCTGCAGGGACTATGCTTACACGTGTTGATAAATTTTGAAAAGGATCAAGGGTGAGGATTATGAATGCATACATTCAATCATCCTACAACTTTTGCCCCTCTTAGTCTATCCGTCATTCTGGAGAAAGGAGTGAAAGGAGGGGAGATATGCTATAGGCAGATCGTTTTGTCTCCTTTGATACCATTTGCCGTGTAGAACAATACTTCTTGGCATCGGCATCATTATCTATCAAAATGATGGAAACAAATGCAGATCTTGAAAAGGATGGATTAGATTTTAAAAAATCCTGTTAATCACGGCGGATAATACAAATTTGACTAGTGGTGTAGAAGTTTTGCTATAGAAGAGCTGCAGGAAACTGATAAAGTAACAAAAGCAAATAAAAAGCAGGACTGCAACAACCGATTCTGAAGTCGGGTGAAAGCAAGTGAAAGTAAAACAACGAAGATTCCATGTTCATTAGCATTTAATTTCTATTCCATATGCGGGGTTTAGTTTACAAGGATGAAAGAAGCTATGAAATGCAGAGTTGGTATTCATTCTCCTATATTCTTTCCTGTTTTCAACAAAAGTTCAGCTAATTAAATAATGGCTGAGGTAAACCAGATCTTGGAGCATTATTATTCGATTTCTAAACAAGGAACATCCAATCCATCTTAAGCTTAATCAGACCAAGTAATAATGCCACAGAATTCTCCACCAAAATATATTCTCTGTGAGTAAATTTATTTTACTTTCTCCACCAAAACCAACTTAGCATTAAGCATCCCTGCTTTCACCACCATACACTACCCGACCTTCCCCACATCACCCACAGCTATCTCTAATCCTTTGTATTTTATAACAAGACTAAACTTCATCCCGAGAGCTTCTCTTTTCCAGCTACTTAAATTAAGAGTGTTAATCAAGAAACTTACTTGCAAATGTTTTCCATCCTGTAGACAGGCATAATAGCATAGAATAGCACCAGGAATCCAATACACGAGCAACGACGCATACGAAGTAGGCAAAGCTATACCAAATCCACCTCCTCTCTCCTCTTCTCACTTACTTAAACAACCTTTTTGTAATGCAAATCCTCATCCGGGGAAAGTTAACTTTCTCCACGTCTCAATAACTACTTACTTACTTGCTGTCTCTTATATTAGTTTCCAGTGGATGGTTGTAGAAAGGGTGGAAAGAGAAAGGAGGTGAAAATTTTAATGGTCGGAGTCTACACGTATCTAAACATGATAATGATACTACAGACTCCATTTCCACACTCCATCCCAGCTTCCCAGTTACCCATTATAGCCTCGGAATTTATTCAATCTACCATAACTACTCCTCCTTTTCCTTTTCAGGAGTCTATTTATCCAAAGCAGAATTACGAGGGGAGGGGAGTGCGGTTCAGGCTTTTACCAGAATCAGCTGGAGAAAGCTGGTGAAAAACTTTCTTGGAGAAATAACCCAACAACCGCTCGTATTCTCGTTAACCCACTTCAATCTTTATGTCTTCTCATATGGTAATACGCTATTTACCATACGTAATCCCTTGGAGAGGAGAAAGCTTTACAGGATGAGGTTTAAGTATTTTCTTGATAGGGATCGGGGTTAAAGGCCGGGTTAGAGCTAGCCGCAAACTGCCCATTTTGCGTATCTGCTATTCTGACTTGGGTCAGGAACAGTATTTACCTTTGACCCTGTTAGTATTGCATGCAGGGGGTGCTTTCTCTGGTAACAACAACGTCCAAAAGAGAATGTTAGTTTCTCAGTAGTTTTTTTTGAAGAAGGTCTGATATACTTTCTCATACTTTCTCCTCGTGTAGAGCGCGTGTTTTTAAGTACCTAGTCAGTTTTCCTTGCTTTCACTGCCTGACTTTGTTTGAACTTTATTCTTCTTTACACAGTTTGCAAGTATTGGATTTCTAAAAAAAGGAGAAAGCTATGCATAAGCACAGACGTGCTCGCAAACAAGAAACAAAAAGATGGAACTTGGATAAACTAGATGAAACCCTTGCCTCTCAGCAGATGTTACCAGCTGTGACAATCTGCGAGGTTATCTAAGTAGTTCTAAGGCGACATTGACATGTAGAAAAAAATTAGCGTGAGACAATCATCGTTTCATTGTGATACATTTATTTTTTATAATATTTGTAATTAAATATGTGGCGGATATAAAACAAAAATCATACAGCTTTCTCTCTTCCATCAATGAATGAAGGAAAGACTAAAATTAAAAAATTCCAAGGGCTTTCCGACACAGAAGTAGTGTGTGTTGGCTGGTTTTGAATATTAACTTGGAACGTGTTCCCTTGAACGCTATTACAAGGACCACAGCACATTATTACTTACGTCATCTGTATCTTTTTTAATTAACTTTAACAAGCACAAAAACAGACTCTAGAGTTTTCCGTACTTGATAAAAACTTTCTACTCAGCCCAAAGTTATTTTAAGATTCTGGAAGAAAAAAAGTGTCATTCCTTGAACTACTTGAGGAGTTTTGCCTCGCACCCTCCCAGCTCCCATTTTACTTGAAAATTGTGTTTTTTCAGTAAAGGTTATTTAGCTTGCTGAACCCTAAACTTTCTCAATTTCATTCCAGTATTCATAGCCTTTAATTAAGCTAAAAGTGCGAGTCCAGGGGCCGTTAGCGCTAGTAATTGCTACAGAGTGTCTCAACTAGAAAAAAACTCCGGGACACTCTTGAGTGCTAGTTTTAAAGCGAGAAATATAGCGGGCTAAGGAAATTTTCTGCCTGCTTAAGCATTCGGTAACTATTACAAATGGAATTCTTGTGCCTCTGTTACAAATATCAAGAGAAGGTCAAGTTTAATGCGGTTAACTTATCTTCTCAGTCAAACTCTGCTGGTGCTGTGCAGTCGTGTGCTTTCTCCGGAGAGATTCCAGTGGATGCATTTTATAAACTGAAATCCTGTTCTAGTCTGCTGCAGTCACGATATGGGAGCGAGCAGAGAAATTCTAAGTCGGGATGGAGAAAGCAGGCTGACTTTCTCATCATGAAAAAGAATAAACGAAAATTCCTAACAAGTTGGAACTCGTTTCTCGGCCGCATTAAAATTACAGCATCTAGATAACTACCTTTAAGCTTTCTATCTAATTGAAAAGACTTTCTCCTCCTTGGAACTTGTTCCAAAATGACTGATATGGGATAGAAAAATGATGTTCAAACTGGAATATCGTAGCGGAACTTATTCATACGTTTCAGGATTTTCGTATAGGACTGCAAAATAATGAACGTCGGGATTTTTTCCGCCACTCAAATAATCCAGCCTTATCTAATCGTATCTTCAAAATTCCTCCTCATCTTCCTACCCCTCATTAAAAGATGAGAGATTGAAGTGGAATAGCTTTCACTTTCTCGTCTTCATTTTTAATGAAACTTAGCGAGAGGAACTTTTCAATGTTTGTCAAGACATCTCCATTCTAATTATGACGTTCAAAAATGACTGTGTGCGTAGTGCGTTCTGCATACCACCTGGGTTTGATAAAGTGTAAGATTAAAGTTCCCACCTCATCCTCCGCACAGAAATGGTAAAAATTGGTGAGCAAAAAATCCCTTTTCACACGTACAACGATTGGCGGTCAAAATGTGATCTCTCTTTTTCAAACACTAAAAAGAGTCGTTACTCGCTATCGAGGTTACTATCGTTTCCTATAAGGAAAACAAGCGGGCGTTAATTACAATAGTTATAGCAAATTGTGATTTAAAAATGTGCACATTTCTGTACCTAGCTATATGTAACGAGGTGGATTGTTATAGCGTCTGCACAAATTCATACATTTACCGTAATGACATAATCGTTATTGCACCTTGCTGTTTTAGTACAATATTTACCGAAATTCGCTGCATTTTCTCAACTTGCGAACATAGAGGATCGTTATGAAATTTTTGAAGCTATTATTAATTAATGCACTAAAGTTGTGTAGAAAAACGTTTCTATGCAATGGTTCAATGGTTGGCAATTGGCTTTAAAGCAGCATGGTATGTTACAATTTAGCATTCGTAGTTATTACAACAATATTGTATTTATATTTGATAATTATAAAGTAGGTAATTGCATGGCATATCAGTAGGCATGATTGGTTGCACATTTCGAATGTCGATGATGTATTCTTGATTGTGAATTTTGAACGATGAATGCTGTAAATGCACGAGAAAATATTGAATTTTTTACTATATTTAACAAAAGTGTTTTTAATTCAACAGGGTTTGACAGTATTCCTGTCCTTTGCGATATTCGCGGCCGTCTTGGGTATGCTCCAGTTTGGATACAATACTGGTGTCATCAATGCCCCTCATAAGGTAAGTACGGGTTTATTTTTCAAGCTTATTAAATATGCGATAAGAAAAGCGGATTCAACTTTCACCACGGAGAAAGTCGTTAGTGACTACTAATCATACAGGTTCGAGAGACTCTGATAAATGTGCTCTTTGATGACTTTCTAAATTTCCGATGAAAATTTCAAGTTTCGCGCCAGCGCTGGTTCATTCTATATTTATAAGGACGCTACGAGATCAACGTGTGTGCCTTAGTGAAACTATAAGAATGACATCACAGGTCGGAGGTGAGGCTGAGATAGAAGATAGAACAGGGTTAGCGACAAATGTTGTTCATTTCTCATCACGAGTTATATTGGACTTTCTCCTCTGAGTTGATATCAGTTAATATCAGTTCCTCAATCATTTCTATCGACATTTCCCCTATGACCTATTTCTTTCCTGTACGTGGCCATAATTCCCGTTTAAATTACACACAATTTTCTCTTTCAATCTTTGCTTCACCCTTGTCTACGACGAGGTCTTGGATCAGTATGATGTAGACATCTGCGTTCTCTGGAGGACCGAAGAGGAGATTTCTTGTAAGCCGCGCACATTATTCTCCAAACCGCCATCAGTGTGTCATTTTACTCAAAGACGGAAACTCGGTTGGATGGGAAGCGGACCGGAGTGAGAGAGAAAGTTTGCCGGCCTCTTGTATGCTTTCTCCTGGCTGTAGTTTTGAGGTCGAAAGTATAGGACGGTGAGAAGTTTAGAGACTATTTTCGATAGCCGAATTTTCAGCGCTGCTCGTCACGACCCCTATAGGCCCCAGCTGAGGACGCAGGATATGGTTATATACGGTGGGAATTTTTCCACTCGGAATCCACATGTATGAAGAATTGAACGTGTCACATCCAGGATGTAGTTTATTACAAATGGGCAGAGGATTAATGCATGCTTTCTCTTTCCCGCATCCTCGTCGTCCATGATCGCGGGCTGGAATAAAAATTGATTTGTTCTATCCCATAACTCCTACATTCTTTCCGCACACTCAAAATGAGCGGATTCAGTTATCAAGGCCCAATACTACTACAGCCACCGACTAAATCATGACTTCCATGAACATAATTTTTCAAACGTGTCCGTCTGCGTAAGGACCATCTCGGTCCCCCAAGTCTTTCTGAGCGCAGTAAGGTAGCCAATCATCGTACAGCAGGCTGCCGACTTTCTCTTTTTGCTTTCACCGTTTGCACAGTTTAGCCCAAGCAGTACAATTTTAAAACTAGCGCTGCGTTCAGGATTCGGGAACTTGGCGCGCAGGTTAGAGGAATGTGTTATAGGACTTGTTCTTATATGAATTAACAATTTGTTCAAAATTTTGCTTGGCCGAAATTGATAGCACAGACTTAAATTCCGTTAGGCATGCAGTGAAGCGTATTGGGCTCTGGTTCGCGGAGAAAGTTGAGTTTCAATGCTCGTAATTATGACTAATTACATGTTTTATAAGAAAATCCTTATGCTTGACAGGGTGTTGACAGGAAGGAAAAGGAAGAACAGGAAACGAGCTTTCTTCGATGAATAGTTTTACTTAAAAAAAATTAGGCATAGCTTAAAGAAATCAAGACATGTTACACAGGTTAAGGTTACTTGCTTTAGTGGTTAATGGCACAGGAGAAAACCTTTGTGAAGGAATGATACTAGGATTACTCGCCGTAAGCAAAGTTTCAGGTAAACATTTTATGGATCGATACTGTGCAGACGACAGTCTGGTTTCCAGTAAAAACTCGCTCAAAATATACCGGCAGTTCTGCATGGAAAATATCTGCATTGCTCTTACAATCACCTGTACGTATACCGTTAGGTACGTTGTTAGTCACTATATAGATTTGAAATTGAACCTTTTTGATGCAGATACATAGCTATAAACCATTCCTTTGTAATATATGGCTGTACCAGCTGCGTCCAGCCATATTTTATCGCTCAAAAGTAATGGGAAAGTATGAATGAAACTCTGGAGATTGAGTTTTCGTATTGTGTAGTAGGAGGAGGTGAAAGCTAGCTTTCTCCGCCCAGTTGTAATTCACCAATCTTCTGAATTTGTAGGAAGCATTTACGCATAATGAGTGGATTGCATACAGTGAAAAGTTTTCAGCTTCTAGGAAATTTTCGAAGCAGGTAATATTTTGAAGGACGTTGAAGTTTATGAGCCTCTGTAGGACACTTTCCCCTTGCTCTTAGCTATCCTTTTTAGTTTTTAGGCGTGCAATCTTTCACCGCAGCAAGTCTGCAGCGTAGATTCCCAAGGGTGTAAAATATTCTCTTAAAATTTTTATTCGTTTAGTATACCGGGTTAAATACGAGTTTCTTTTAAAATTCGTCTCGTCCATCCCTTCTTCACATTACAAGGCCCTTGAACCTAAAGTGAAAGCAGCCAATTTCTGTTATGAATCTGCGAACAGGAGAAAAAAAATTTTTGGCCGCCGGTTCTTGCCAGTTTTCTGCTTAAAATTTCGTTTTATATCAAACAGTAAGACGACTCAGCTGCCTAGTCTAGCGGTTAAATGTCTGTTTTATACTAATTACATTACATTTAAAGAGTTTTGAGTTTATTGAGGTAGTACAATTTGTGAGTTGGGAAATTTTATCTTCTTGGTAGAATTACTGTTTTACGTTTGACTGTCTCTGTGTTCAACTGTAATGACGAAGTGCGGTTTTTGTGATGACTTATCTGCTCTGTTAATTATTCCTTCTTTGTTTAACAATTTGATGAGCGATTTAAATATTAAATATTTGAGGAGGTGGATTTACATAACTGCATTATCTTTTTAGTCGTCATGAATATGCAATTAGCCGCCTTTGAAAATTATATAATTTCATTGGCAAGAGTATTCTAAGAAATGCCAATTTTTTCAAATGCTTGTTTAAAATTGCGAAAAGTTAGCAAGATAAATCTGCACAGGGTTGAAATATGAAATAATATAAAATGTGTTATTTATCATACGGCTAAATGATTTCCTCTGGCTTGTTGAAATTATTTTATGCATAAAGGATGTTATACACATTATATGGTTCATAGTCGAGCAGTATTTATCTAACTCTTGAGCAAGGTATTCGGTGAAGTAGGAGATTGTGTTGGCTCGATTTGAATAGACAGTCCATGCCCGCAGGTTTTTATAATCATTTACATATGCTGTTTAAGTATAAGTTACGGGATGATTGAGTATTGTGCTAAAGGTTGGGAGAAAGCATAGGTGCTGTGGGAAAGCTTATTCTGGGTATGCAGCATAGCATGACGGAGAAAGCTATAAAATCCAGGAACATAAGCTTAAGCTGGTTTTCATGATGGGTTTATTTAGTTATATAGAGCTTATTATACAGTGGTATATAAAGGTGCGTACATGTGACTTTAAGTAAGAAAGTGGTTGGGGGTTTAGAGAAAGTTGATGGAGCTGGATGGAGAGTTTTGGCCTGAAAATGGAATAGGCAGAAGCGGGCATGTATTTAGATACTTGTATGGATTTTAGTACTCTCCCTTTGCCTTGATAAAATTGGAATGCATCATGATAATCTTGTTGGGTTATTGCATAGAGGCTTATATGCACGTGGTTGCTGGTATTAAAGTACTGAATAAATGCGAAGGAGGATTCATGAATAGTTGAGTAGTGATATAAACTAGTACATCAAATAAGGCTATGTTTGATTATGACATTAGGAAATTTTAAAGCTCTGAATGCCGGCTGACTACGAGGGAAACGTTCCCGATGCTCAGGACCTGAGCAAGCACAGCGATGGAAGTTCTGGTGAAAGTGGCGAAAGTTGGGAGCGCTTGGTTAAAAACATGATTTCAAATTTAGCGCTGTACGCTGCTTTTGAAGCACAAGTTTAATACTTTTTTCTTATGTATTTTAGGAAATCGAAGACTTTATACTGGACGTGTACGAATGGCGGGGAGAGGGTACAAAGTCAAAGGACAAAGATGCAGAGAAGGTGAAGGTGGTGCACTCAATTGTCGTCTCCATTTTTGCGATAGGAGGAATGCTGGGTGGTTTCAGCGGAGGGATTATTGCTAATCGATTTGGACGGTATGGATTTATGTTCCTATTCACGTGCTTTCTCCTACTTTCTCCCAAACTTGTGCTCTGTTTCCATGTTTACATACCGAGCGAGATGGGGGCATGCATGCGAAGAAAATGAGGGTGAAAGTAAAGGTCTGGATACTTATTAAACCCGGCTGGATTTTAGTTTACAAGTTAGTCGGGGCGGGGTGGAGATGGAGGAGGAGGAATAATATGCATAGATGTTTCCCTCCTCTTCCACCCGTATACATGGTCTCGTACTTGTCCCTTTTCCTTGCTTACAGAAGAAGAGGTTAGCTGTTTTCTCTGGAGAAAGGGCAAGAGAGATTCCGCATTGAGGTGCTTTCTCCAGGGTACTTTCCCTCCCTCTTACTACTTTCTCCCATACTTTCATAAAGAAGTCGGAGAGGATTTAGTGGGAAACTATTAAAAAAGTAGAGTAGGACACAGACGTGTTCTCCTCTTCCTCCTAATGCTGCTTTCCCTTTTCTAGAGAGCTATCCGCCTTAATCATATCCTTATCCCATCGGTCTTTCCATACCTCCATCCCTCCGACAGGGTAGAGTTGCCATGCTGTTCCATCTTGTAGGTTGATGGTATTTCTCCATCAACTCCTTACATCTCTCCTTGCTTCCATTTTTTCGAACGCTACTCCTAACATCTCCTCCACATCAAAGGCGGAGCTTTCATGGTCGTGTCATTAAACTTATTAGTTTTGATCCAGGCGTAAAAAGCTTAGCCGATAAATTCTTTTGATATTTTTCTCCCAAATTTATCCCTGCCTTCTTAATACGGTAATTAGAAGCCATTAGCTTTATGAGCGCTACTTTCATCATGCAAGCTCGTAATCTTTTCATCCAATCTTCTTCGTGTCTGCTTCCTCTACAACCATGTTTGCATTAGCTCTTTCATCTCCACCTTCCTTGCTTTCCTGCTTTCTCTTTGATGAAATAAGGTCGATAATGCAATAATCATCTAAAGAAAAGACTTTCTTGCCTTTACTTTCTCCTCCGATTTAAAAAGTACAAGGACCCGAATTTAAATTTGTCGTTACATGATGATTTGCTTTATAACAGGTTTATTGAATAAAATTTTTTCCAAATTTAAATCTTACAGGAAGGGTGGACTATTGCTCAACAATTTAATTGGAATATGTGGTGGATGTTTAATGGGTCTCGCTAAGTCGATAAAAGCCTACGAACTATTAATTTTAGGACGATTTGTTATCGGAGTCAATTGCGGTAAGTAAAAGTCTTGTTACTATGCAGTCTATGCAGTTTAGTGCTAAGCAAGATGAGTTGATAAAACTTATGGGGTTGGTGTGTGCGCGAAAAAGGTGTTTGCAAGTTTTACAAGTTTTAAAACTGCATTATAGCGAATAAATATAAACCGCTTCTGCTTTCCTCGCAAGTATTCCGTGTCAAGCAGTAAAATATAAATTGCGTGCATGTATTGCATGCAAAAATTGAGGAAATGTTTTGAGGCGGTTTTTAACCAAGTTAATTCGCGTGCGAAAAAATTGCAGTTGTTTTAGCACGCGCTATGCTTGTTGTATTGCTTCAAGCAAACAGCACTTGGAAAAGGTCAACGCTACGCGGCGTATGATGTTATGTACAGTAATTTAGGTATCTGTAAACTCTGCGATAGTGCCTATGCTCATACTCTGCGGCAGTGGAGAAAGCAAGAGAAAGTACAGATACACCTGCTACTAAGCTCATGAGGATAGTTTAATTTAGAAATACAAGCAAGTCTTCCTATAGAGGGCCTAGGGAAACCGTTATTCTAAGTAGGAAGTATATAGGCTCAATTTAAAATCTATAGGAAGATTATAAGCGCAATGGCGTACAGTTAGTGAAAGCATGAGCTACAATTTCCTTGATGCGGTAATTATGAATTTTGATTGCTTGATTCTCTCGCATGCGGATGTGTGTGCACTAAGCCAGGTGAAGTTGTTTCCTAGAAGTACATGAAGAGGAACTTTAGTGCAAAACTGAACTGTGAATTTGTTTTTGAGAACAACATAATGGTGATGAGATACAATGCTGTACAGTTCTACGGCTAAGTTTCACGAGTAATTTCAGCAGGGCAATTTAAATATTAACATGAAATGTTAGAAGTATTTCTAAAATCAGACATTGCAAGAGTAGTTCGTGGCTCCCTCTTGTGGATGACGCAAAATATTGAAATATGTATTAGACGTTTCTTTTAGCTTATATTGATATTATTCGATAACACTTTCTCCAGCTTTCATATAAGACTGCTACTGCGATATTAATTACAGATTCGTACCGAAGAGCTAGGTCATGTCATGTATTGTAGCAATTGGAAGCTATGATATGCTTTGCTTTCTCGATAAAATTCATTTTAAATGGTAGAAAGTGAATTGACGTAGTGTTAACTGACTGTAATAATTGGTGCAACCTTGAACGTACTGACTGCTGCCAAGCAAGAACTTGTAGAAAGACCAAATTCTGCAGAGCTCCTTTAGCTTGATTAATAAATCCAAGGATGTTTCATTGCAGAAATGTGCAGAGCTGAATTATTAAGCTTTTAGGAAGGATTGGAATGAAATGGAGTGGAAATTCATAATAGAGTCTTGTCTAGCAATGACAAGAGACTATGCTTGTTTATTCGAGTCTCCTCCTTCGTGCAATTCTATGTAAGCGGTCAAATATAAAGTTAACTAATAGGATTGGCCAAGGGTAAGTTGAAAGACCTGGGGAAGGAATTCTATAGAGTCTACGTTAATAATGGTATTGGAGGAGGATGAAACTATTTCTCTTTCTTGCTTATCTTTCCGAGAAATAATTAAGTGAGTAAACTTGTAGAATTCTACTATCCGGTTCGGATAAGGGTATTGTCAAAGGCAAGTAACAAGTTGGGAAACTTGTCTGAAGTTTTGTAAATCCGCAAAATTTCTCCTAGAACTTTCACCAGCCACGGCCTCGTATTACGAGGTTACTTACTTGGTACAGATAGATGTTATGTATGAGAGGAGATTTCCCCAGGAATATCAAGGAATCTCATGTAATATTTGTGACTGTGTATGTGCGCTAAAATCTTGGTGGAGAAAGCGCTTTAGTTATATATATATATATATTCTGTAGTACTGATAAGTTTTGCAGAGATTGGAGAAAGTAATAATAGTTGGTTGGTGTTGATTACAGGCCTAAATACATCCCTGGTCCCGTTGTACGTATCTGAAATCGCTCCATTAAATCTTCGAGGTGCTCTAGGAACTGTGAATCAATTAGCTGTGACGATAGGACTTTTAGTTTCCCAAGTTTTGGGAATCGAACAACTTTTAGGAACCGAAGATGGCTGGCCAGTCCTTTTAGGTAAGTCCCATAACTCATTCTTCTACCAAAATTTCCAGAGTCGTATCTTTCTGCAAGCTGATTGCAGTGGGCGCAAAAATATTTGCAGACCAAATCCCTCTAAAGGAATCAGGTCTTTGTTAATGTATAGGTTGTGAAATTGAATCAGGAAGCTGCCTCTCATCGTCGCTTCTCTGAAATTACAGCTGTAAAAATTTCTGCTAAGGGCCCAAATTCTGCTAAATTCAATACTGTTATTACAATGACGGTCATTGAGAAAATCCTTTTGCATAATGACAAGATCAGAGCATCTCCTATAGCTTTAGTGATGGCATAATATACTCTCTTGGCATGAGGAAGCTAGAGGTTGAGAAGAGAAAGATTTCACTTAAAAAACTAGTTTTCACGGAACATGGATTTTGGAACATAAATTTTTGCTTTCTCTTCTCTCTTCTTGCTCCCAGCGATTCTACTTTCACCAGATTCTACTAGCTAGAAACGGCAATGTAAAGGAAGAAAGTAGGGCCAGTCGAGTCAGAGAACGTATTAGGTATTCACCCACACTTTGTAAGATAAACTATAAAGTTTGAAATATTTTTATGGAGGAAAAAATAATAGGGTTTAGAATACTTGAGGGAAAGTGTAGAAGAGATGAACTTCTCTCCAGGCGACAATAATCTAACAAGTAAGTAAATTTAATTCTCTTTTCCTCCACTCTAATTTCTCTTCCTCTTTCAGGTTTGGCTGTCGTTCCAGCTATTCTTCAAATGTTATTATTACCAATGTGCCCGGAGTCTCCCCGTTATTTGTTCATCACGAAACAAAGGGAGGAAGATGCTCGACGAGGTGAGTCTTCCCGCTATATTCACCTACTCTTCCCTATATGCTTACATACGTTCAACTTTTCAAAATCTTTTCAGTCACACACACTCTCGCACGAACCCGTAAATCTTTCAGAAAGTAGCCTTGAATCCACCTCATTTCACTTTCAAAACTTTTATCATCCTACGCAAAATATGCTTTCTCTTTTTCAACCACTGCTTTCTCCAACTTGCTCCATCCAATCCGTACATTCATCAGAATGTAAGGATTGCCTTTATTACCACCATCCACATTCTCACTCCATTCTAAATCCGACTAACTTTGAGAGTTGATTCATGAGAATATTTTGTCATGTTGGAGCTCAATTGATTTATGCAAATCATGCCCAAAAAAGTAAAAGTAAAGAAAGTAGTTTCCGAACTATGTAGGGATTATTATGAATTTTGTGAATTTTAAAACATTGCAGCTTTACGGAAGTTTAGAGCTTCGAATCACGTGGAAGAAGATATTGAAGAGATGAGAGCAGAGGTACGGGCTCAACAAGCGGAAAACACAATCTCTATGCTCCAGTTACTAAGATCGTCTAATTTGAGGATGCCACTTATAATTGCGGTCGTCATGCAATTGTCTCAACAACTCTCAGGAATTAATGCGGTGAGTTATTGAAATGTTTCCTTGATAATAATTCAAGTTCAAAATTAGCACCGCATCATAACTTGCTGCAATCCTACAGCACCGCACGGACTTTCACTAGACTCAGTCCAGCGAGCACTGCATCTTCAAATTTTGCAATTCTCAGCTCGAATTGACCATCCAGTATTGCGCTAGTCCTGAATTCTGTACGGTGAAAGCTGATGAAAGCACCAAGGAGATGTTTAGGAGGAGCTTAAACTGCAGCAACGTGCGGTTTTATGGCCTGCAACAGCAAATTTCGTAACTTTCTCCAGCTTCCTTCCCAAACAGCAGAGCTGCTGTGGTTGCAGGCACAAGTTTCGTAGCCGGTAGTATAGAGTGTGTTTGGTGGTAAAATGTTTCATGTTTAAATTTTTCAAAGCCGGTAAAAGCTAAGCATAAAAAAAGTAAAGCGTTCTCAGAAAACGTTTGCAAATAGGAAACAATAATAGAGAGAAGGATAATACAAGCTTTCTGGAGATTTTCTACCCTATTCTTTCCAGCATCCTCTATATTTTTCCTAGAGCCAAGCGGAGGAGGAGTAAGAGTCTATTGTGATTTTGATGGTAAAAAGGTGGTAAGCTGGATTTTATATGCTTTTAAAATATTCAGGGATTGCAATAAAACGTGTAGGAGAATGTAAAGTAGGAGCTGGATGGGGATAAGAGGGGATGTGAGTTTGTGAATGCGCCTATTGTGCAGAGAAAGCATTGCTGAGGAAATGAGGAGAAGGATGAGAGAATAAGAAGAAAAGGGAGATTTTCAGGAACGATATTTTTACTCGTTCAACATAATGTTTCCACCCAAAGCTAGACAGAGGAAGAGGCGGGAGGAAAAGATTGAGGGAACTTAATGTGCACACTAAGAGTCCGGGCAATCATTTCACATGATAGAATATGACGTGAGGATGAATGATGATCTGTTTGTCCTTCTCTTCCTATCTTCCTCCTCTCTCAAGATTCTTTCCGGGAAAAAATCTTGTCCTCAAAATGTATGTACTTTCTTCAGAATCTCGTTTAATGATAAAAATCCCTCACATAATATCCTTTCTCCCATTTAGTCCCACATATTCCACCGTAATGTCTTTCTCCCTCTCTCTGTGAGGTAGTATTCTTTCTTGCTTTCTCCTCTTTTTGTAATATTTTCGCAAAATTTCGCACATGCTACCTAAAAGCAGCCAAATCTCTTTCCATATGATAAAGTTGTATTTTGAGAAACGTTCTTTTCTTCTAAACATCCTGCGACGGATGCTGTAAGAGGCTGACATGTTAAGAATAAGATATGGATCTGCGGTTTTGATTCTCAATTTTCAAATTTTACGCTCTACCGCCTCTACTCTTCATTCAGGATTTACGTGCATGGCTGGCTGCTTGCTAGCTGGCTTTGAAACTTAAATAAGCTTAAGGTTTCCAAAACTGCATGAAAAGAGAAAGAGACAGAGAGACTTAAGGGAGATATAAAAATATAAAAATACGTAATGAATTATGATGTAAATGGAAGGGATTTCGTAGGAGACGGAAAATCTTGAACAAGATCATAAATTCACTACTCTTCAATAATCCAATCACCTTTTAACGTGTCACCCTAAGGAAAGGCATGCAAGAAAGCAGCAGCACACTACAGCTATGCGTATTGCATATAGAATTTTTCAGGATTTAGTTACACGATTAGTGAAAGTGGAGAAAGTCGCAGTCAGCTATAGCATGCGGTGTTCCGCTAGTACAAGCTATATATGCCAACTTGTGTGCATACTGAACTGGTAAATATTTGCATTTCTTGTTTCAACATCCACTTCCTATTGTCTCCACCCATATGAGCCAACATTTGGCACATCTTACCTATAGATTACAGCTCCTCGGTCTGTCGATCCATAGCTTTCTCCATTAATCTTGTATGCGATTTCAGGTAGCACTGATTTGTTATTCTTGTGGGCTGTGACTAAGATTATAGGAAATAGCGCGGGTTGTATATACACTAATGTTTTTCCATGAAATCCGTTGCTTACCTGCTATAAATCTGAACTCTTTTCTCCTGCCTGGTCCCTATTGATAAGGCAATGATTAAGCGGAGGGATATACGAAATTGAAGACAAGGGAATCCATAGCGAGAGAATTCTGGGAATAATAAAGCTAAAGAAAGTCTGCGCTGCACATCCGACACAATAGATTCAACTGTACCTGAACAAGACTAACAGTTTGGTCGCGGGGGGAGAGAAAGTGGCGGCTTTGGAGACTCAGCAAGGAGAAAGTTTCGCCAGCGGTGGATAAATATGGTATTTTTGGAGCTCACGGCTTCTAGAACATGGGATTGATCCCTCCGGAGGGATTAAAAGACTGATCGATCAGAGGTTGTTGGTATGGGGGTTGAATATATAAAATCTGGACGTTAAAAGTCAGGATGTGAAAATCTTGTCACACTGCCGTTCTACAAAAGTATTTTCATCCCTCGAGCTTCTCCGATTCTCCTCTCCTCTGTCATACTTTCTCTTCAGTTTTATCCTGGATGCACTACAACACTATTTTAGTTAGGTTTTAGGGACCAGACTTACCCAATAGCTGGAAAATACTGGGGTGAAAGTGAGAGGGTGAAAGCGTTTTCATAAAATTTCCATAGACGTTGCTTGTGTTTGAATGTACCTACAGGAGTGACAGTATGGACTGTCCCTTCCTGTCCCAAGATTCTTCTCTGGGATGTACGAGCATACAGCGGACTGAATTGAGAATTTTTCCAGGCATTGGAAAAAGTATTAGAAGGGAATCTGAGAATAAATTACCCGGGCTTTGTGCCGAGCTACATATCCTTGTCCCGTGCTGTCTGAAGGTGCTGTAGGATGTGCGGCCTCTGGGGTGGCTAGTATAGATGGATGAAGACTGGGGGTGTATAGATCGTGATTGATGACTTTGGTGTTTCCACTTAGGTATTTTATTATTCGACCAAGCTCTTCCAGTCGGCAGGATTGAAGGATGCCCATGCTAAGTTTGCAACGATCGGGGTGGGAGCCATCATGGTCGGGATGACACTCGTCTCCATTATGCTCATGGATAGGGCTGGACGAAGAACACTTCATCTTTACGGCGTCGGAGGAATGTTCATCTTCTCAATTTTCATCACCATCTCTTTGCTCATCAAGGTGACCAACTTTCTCTCTCATTCCCCACATCTCATACTAATAACCCACGTCACTCCAAATCATTATCTCCATCCACTCACTTTTACCACAAGACCACCCACTACTTACTCACTCCCGTCCTCTCCAACTCCTACTTCTCCAACGACTATACCTCCTCCTCTATCTTTTTACACATCTCTTGTCTAAATTGCTTCACTCAAATGTGAAAGATCCAAAGATAATAAATATATAGATCCTACTTTCTCTTCCGAGGACTTTCCTTATAAATTCTTAGAAAAGAAAGTCATTCTTATACCAACTTTTTAGTAAGAATCCTTGGTGAGGATCTTTCACGCGTACTTTCACTCTGTTCAAAGATTGGAGAAAGTCAGAGAAACCCAATCCAGTAGCATTATACCTTTGGTTATCCGTTTCGACTTTCTCATCTTTTTCTACTCGTAATATCAAACTTAATATTCCATTCATTTGCTCCACTTGTAGGAAATCCTTTACGAATCCTCTCCTGTCGAGGATTTGTCAAATTTCCACCACAGAAATTCAAATTAATTTTATTCCAGTCAGTTCTTGAGTACCACTTTCTCCCTCTCCCATAAACCAATGGACAAATCCAATGAAACTGCTGCAATTCAAACATGATTCTACTCTATTATTGATCACCGTATATATGAAATGCTTTAATCCTGCATGGCTTAAATTTATTCATAAATCCGCGCGATTTTAGAGAAGAAAATAATTTTCTTCGTATGGAAATGTAATCATATCGTAATCAATACGGTGGATCAGCTTGTCTGTTTAATGATAAACTTAGGGTCCATGGCAGAGCATAAGTACACAATAATAATTGTATGTGATGCTCCGAATGAGCGCATAGCGGTTCAGGTTCAGCTTTCTCCGGGCAACGCAATATATGTGTGGAGGTGGAGGGATAAATACAGAAAGGAAAAACGTATGGAGAAAGCAACAAATAAATAGCAATTCAGAATGAGAGAAAAACGTTAATCTGTTTAAATTGAGGAGTTGCTATCAGGGCTGATGTTATTAAGCACTTACCATCTGCTTTGTATGCAGTAAGAACGAATACAATACTGCGAGGACTTTCACCACTTTTACTTTAGCTTCATTGTAGTTGTAGGAATGCATAGAAAATCAGGAGTTTGGGATTTACCCGTCCCCACCACTAAACAAGTTTCTGTACATTTCTGATACTATATGATTGTGTCCCTCTTTACTTTCAAGAGAAGGCAAACAGTTGAAGGGAACAATAATCTCGGTAACGGATGCAATTTAGTCTAGAAAAGTGAGGAAAAAGTTGATTTTCCCGCATTATGTAGCAAATGGAGAAGGGAATAAAAGCGAATAGTTTCAGAATAAAGTGTTTATAAATATCCAGGATATTTTCCACGCAAGTGGGGTATTTAGAAGAGACATGGTAGTAAAGAAGAGGAGAGGAAATGCAAAGGAGAGTGGAGAAGAGAGAAAGCATTTTCTACTAACATTAAAACCTTTATCTGATATTTCTTTCCCACTTGTTCCACTTGACTTTCTCCCGTGCATCCACTCAGAACATCTGCCTAATAGGATTCTGCAAATGAGCTTTCTCTTAGTCTCCATATGGAGAAAGTAGGGCTTGATTTGCGGGGGAAAGATTCTCCTCTTGGTGAAAATCCTCCCCAACCATGGTTTAACAGAACAGATACAAAATTCAAATGTGGTAGGAAGTGAAAGTATGTTTTTCCTTTGTGTTTGTTACGAGAGCAAGCCTATGTCTGACTAATAATTTCTCTAGGTGGGTTCATTCCATATCCTTGTAGATTGAATTGGCACTTGAAACATTCCCGCTGTCTGCTTTCTCTCCAATACCCGGAAGGGAAAGTCTGAGTTGGATGAGAACAGGAATAGGAGTAGATGGCTTCGAGTATTTCTGCTTTAACTTGATCAGACGACGTGTTTACATACATAATGATTAGTTTCTCAGGTAGATTGTAAGAACCATATATCCAGCCAGACTTTTCATCGAGTATAGGAAGAACGCACTGTAGGGAGAAAGTTTGTGGAATTTTTTTGCTATATGGATATGGGTTCAGTGAAATTTTAAAAATATAAGGTGGATATACACAGTATCTGTTCGTTTCCAGACTTCTCTGGGATTAGAAAGCTAGATCCCAGGCCAGGAGAAAGCAGATTTTAGATTCCAGATTGTGGGTAGGAAAATAGGGAGAAAATGTATGCAAGTAAATGGGAAAGCATTTGTCACCTGTCAGGATGAAAGGAGAGGTGGAGTAGTTTGAGAATTTTAACTTCTTGCCTTCTACCCTTGCAACTGTATTAAAGAGTGAAGGAATTTCTCTCTTCCTATAGGTCACATAGGCTATGTTACCTACTTACACAGCCCGCCTTCCCCGAATTTATACATTTCTCATCTGTTATGCACGGATAGGGAGGAAGGGCATGTAAAATTCTACGCTTCACTTTCACTCTCCCTGGTTTGGCTAGGGTTGATTTCCTCCAACTGAGGAACCCGACCCGGGTACTGTATGGTTAGGTCGTCTAGAAGATGGTGGGCGGAGGGTACAACGCATGTAGGTACAAAGTGGAGGCTGCATGGCTGCCGACATGCCATAAATTGATTTGTGCGGAGAAATTTTAGTAAAAAGTTGGTCTGCTCTCTTCGTTTTCCCTGCTTTTTGCCTAGACTTCAGAGGTTTAAAAGTAGGAGAAAGTGGTGAAAGTCTGGGAGCAGGACGAGTGTGGCAGAAGGATATAGTGTGGCTGCCACGCTACTGTATAGCTGCAAAGTGAAAACTTTTCTAGCTTGTCTCTCTCCCAGTTCTGAAACTCAACTTGCATTTACGCACAATTCAAAGTGAAGCAGCCCGCTAAAATATTTATTAGGTAAAGAAAAAAAATTGCATTAGCGCATGAGAGGATGCAGGAGGTTGTTGAAAATATTCAAATGACAGGATCCCCACTCGGTGTTTTACCTGACAGCCATAAAATATGTAGAGCACGAAGTTTTCTTAGGGCGTATTTTAGCACGGAGCTAGAGGGCGCTTGAGATAGTTTTCACAGCTTGCTATCAAGCAATGATAAATCTAGGCGGGCGGGAATCAAATTAGCGAAAATTTTAAAATCTTGTGCCAATTTTTACTTTTAAGTATTTGATTTGCAATCCCAGTTTTCTTGGTTTGATCGCATGCTGACTCTACTACGAACCGGTTCCAATAAGCTTCAATAAGATTAACCGTGCATGGTTGAAGGATTTTTGAAAAAAAATTGTAAACTTAGCAATTCCCGAGGTCATTTTATTCTACAAGGAACCGGGTCAAGAGAAAAAGCTTTTTTGCAACTCCGTAAAATACCCGAACTATTTGCTGACATACAAGTTTTGCGCAAAGGAATTTTTTGCATT
This sequence comes from Sminthurides aquaticus, assembly GCA_906901655.1. Taxonomy (NCBI): domain Eukaryota; kingdom Metazoa; phylum Arthropoda; class Collembola; order Symphypleona; family Sminthurididae; genus Sminthurides; species Sminthurides aquaticus. The sequence goes on along the minus strand of CAJQTT010000005.1, from coordinate 10,316,444 downwards.
GTTCAAGGAAATTCTGGACTGGATTTCATACCTGGCTGTAATATTTACGCTGAGTTTCGTCGTCTTCTTTGCCGTGGGTCCTGGTTCCATCCCATGGCTGATTACAGCGGAACTATTCTCTCAAGGCCCGAGACCAGCCGCCATGTCCATTGCAGTCCTCACCAATTGGTTTGCTAATTGGCTCGTCGGTAATTTCTTTCCTCAAATGAGTGTAAGTTGAATTTTTCTCTCTTTGTTCCTTTCTCGTAGATGTGTTACGCAAACGACAGAGCGAGACGGCAAATACACGACTCTTGGAGTAACTTACAAATCCCATATGCTAGCACTTTCTCCCCTCTTGCGATGTCGCCATCTCCTCCATCCCCGCCGTTAACTGATTCAATCATCAATCTTGTCCTTGTCACGACAATCATTAGTCTTGCAAACTGCAGCGTCTGCTTTATCTTCTTCTCTTCTCTTCCTCCGCCTCCTCCTTATTTAATGCATTTAGAGGCTTGGTGAAAGCTTGCTTTCACCAACCGCCAGGTTTTCAATCCTCTTCCTCTCTTCAGTGAGGCGGATGCATCCCCCTTGTAGTTAGTCGAAGAGCTGTTTCTTGTTCAAACTTCGCTCGCTCGCCTTCCGTCATTCGTCTTTGGTGAAAGCATGATTTTATAATAGTAATGTGAGTGAATTTGAATGAAATACGAATTAATGAGTGAATTTAAATTTTACAGACTTTCCTCAGTAGTTACGTGTTCCTTCCGTTTAGCGTCCTCCTGGCCATATTCTGGATATTCACCTACAAGCTAGTCCCAGAGACGAAAAATAAAACTTTTGAAGAAATTTCTGCGCTGTTCAAGAGAAAAATCAATCGGTAAGCTGTTGGAACTATTCATCCATCCTCCATCTATTTCCTTCCCAATATAATATGTGTCTCCCGCATTACAATTCCCCTCCTTGAACTTATCTTCCCTTTCATCTCCTCCGTCTATTCTTCCTCCTTGCTCATTTTCCACACTTTCACCACTTTCTCTTTCCATATCTCCCATTGTCCCGTGTATCCGTCCCGGTTGTATGGATTATCCTAGTAGCATGGGAGACTCTGACCTGGCCTGGTCTTGGGAATAAAAATATTCTCCAAATCCTGAGTCGGGCTCAACCAACCTTCCTTCTTCCATAGACACAGGATGTGTAATATATTGGAAAAGTTGCATTTGTGATCCACCATTCTCCGCACCACGTGTACTTTCTCCACTTTCTTTTTCCAGCCACACTCCACCTCAACACTCTTCTTCCCAGTTCACGTAGCCTGAATTCTGGGGCAGTCATCTTTCAAACATTTCGTGTACTTTACCTTACAGATTTATGCCCATATTTTCTACTTTCTCTCTCCGTCTCCTTTCCTTATTCTCTTTCCCTGGCTTCATCTTTACCAGTGTGTGCACACGCATATTGCCGGCAATCCGTATTCACATTTGATAATAATTTTTCTCTCTTTCTCCAACAGAGCGCCTTCGGACGAAAGCCATATATATGGGTAAGAAATCCTTGCAGCTCTCCTCTCTTATTAACTGCCCTTCTCCTGCATAACCCGATGGTCAGGTCAACCCCCGCACTTATAACACCTTTCTAGTTTCAGTACGTGTAGATAAGTTGGGTTGGAAAAGATGTTTCTCTGAAACGGACGCTGTCCAGTGTACATATGTTCTCGTACTTTCTCCAACTTTCCTTTTCTCTTCAATCTCCTTTCACATCCAACTTAGCTTATGGTCCGCCTGGATAAAAAGAAGACAATCTAGAATATTAGAAAAGTTGCGAATATCTCTAATCCTACCTTCGTTTCACTAGAGTTTTCTCCCGGTAAGACTAGGATTCTGTTGTGAATGACTGAGTAGAAGGGAGTAAAGTTAGTTGGAGGAGAAAGTAGAGAAAGAGTGAAAGCTTTGACTACAAGCTCACTCCTCTACCATCCGGGAGTTTGGCCCTCAGACACCGTGATTCATGGACGATGGCCATATTTTTTTCTCTTCCCATCTGGAAATGAAGTTATATAAAGTTTCCGGCCCACCCTTCTTGACTTGTCTCTTAGAGTTTCCGATTCATCTTCTTCCACGTACCCCTCCTCCACCATTCCGTACTTTCTCCTACTTAGCCTTACTTTCCTCCTCCACCACTTGACTCCCTCCCAGTTTCTCTTTACCTACTTTCTCCCACTAGTGTAAATTGATTGCAAATAATCCCCATGTAAGAACCAACAAGTATAACGACCTTAGACTATGGGAACTTCACTTTGCTCATGTGGAAGAGCGAGTAGAGAAAGTGCGGTCTGCAACTTTTTGAAGAAAAAATACAGTTTTAGCAAATACTCCCCCTTTTTTAGTATTTTCCATCAACTTTCTCCAGCTTATCTCCTCCTTCAAGTCTTACAAAACAGATACGGTTGGAATTGCGAGCCAAGAATTTCTGAAATGGAGAAAATAACTTTCTCCTGCATTTCTGGAAACTAAAAAAAGCGATGATTTTTTAGCGTTGAGCCCAAAGTTATACAGCACAGTTTGATAATATTCATTGGCAATTAAGTATTGTCTCTCGTCTTCATCTAAATCATATGTACATTTGACATGAAAATCAACAAAAGAATTAAAATCTTTGCCACCCGCTTACTTGACGCGTTACTGTTATTTGTAGTCTTGTTGTTAGATTTATTTTTTTACTTGTGGTAATAATTTTGTTTATTTTGATTTGGTTTGCTTTGTGTAACCCGGTCGTGAATCCACCTTTATTTACCTTCCACACACACTTGATACTTTTGGGAACAGAGCCCCAGGTGAATACGGGTCTACATCAAAAGGAGATGCAGGCAAAACCGATTCCAAATCCAAAACAGATGCAGGCGAACCAGGGATAGAGATGGAAAAAACGCAATTATGATTTCCTTATTATTTTCACCCTTCTTTATGATTGGTTCATTTAATTTCTTCTTGTAAACGATGTGAGTGCAATTAACCGTGGTTGTTTTTTTAATTTTTAAAATTTAATTTTCTGTATTTGATTGTAAAGTGGGTACAATTCTTCATGCCGGTTGGTACATTATGTGCGATATTGTGTCTGTCATTGTGACTTTGAATACCTATAATGTAGTGATAATGTAGCTCGTTGATTACGTAACGTATTTTGGTAATTGAACCTATTTCCTCTGATTTTCTTAAACCTTGATAGCATGTTGAACTGTGTCAATTCAATGGGTCAACCGCCCCTACCGGAAAGCTCGGCCCTAATCCAGGATAAACAACCAATCGAATCATGTGAGGATGACGAATATGATTTCAATCATTTGTGATTTTTTCCTGCCTTTCTCTAAATCAAAACCGTCCAAAAAAGATTTAAAAGCAGCAGCATCAGTACAGAATCTGCTCTTGTCCTGCAAGGAAAGGAATGCAATTTTTCCCCATCCTGAGCTGAAACATAACCTAATTTTAAGCTTAGTTAACATATGATTGCCTAGCTTGATATGTGAATATATTCCTTCTTCTTAATCTTAATTCATTAATGTCTGTCAGTCTCGTACTTTAAAATAAGCAGTAGACTGTCTACGTGTATGATTACTAAAATATGCATACATTTTTCGCATGATTGATTCAACTTGAAAACATCTCTAAGCTGTTTTGTCGTCGTGATAAAATTAATAATTCGCATACTTTTTAGGATATGACTTGACGTCTCATAAATGTCAAGCTGTGAATGTGGAATGTCGACATTTTCTAAACCATTACAATTATCCCATCCACAAAGGAATGCTACGTAACAAAAAATGCTATGACATTTGACAATACTTGGGAATGTACAGTAGTATTTGCTAATATACTTGCTACATAAGTTCAATTAATTGATCCATTTATTAATAATCGCTATGTTTTGCACGGACATTACAATTAATTATTAGTTGCACGAATTAATTTTTTTTGACAACCCATAATATCTCGCCTTATTATTTTTCTTTGAATGGATGCTGCCTTAGGATTCTGTCCTACATACAATCTTCAATAATTGAGGATGTGCTCTACCAAATTATCAGAATCTAGATTAGAAATTCTGAATTTAACACTTCCGGCTACTTATATTTCATTAAATTTGAAATTAAAATTTTCAAATTTTTAAATTCAAATTTTCAAATTCAAATTTTTGAATTTTTGAATTCAAATTTTTGACAAAAAGTTGAAATCCGTATTGGAAAATTTAATTTTTTCTGCAATTCAAAGGTTAACCCAATCGAAGTAAATTTCAACACAGTTCATCCGGTTAGATCTTGCCAACCAAACATCCAGATAATTTTTCACTTCCGTTAAGTATTTACATTAGAGCTGTTTCAAAGCAAAGCAGATTAGATTGAATAGGAATCAGCACAAGTGCTGAGCAATATTAAACCTTAAATGTTTACTAGCAACTAAATGTTTTGAAACGTTTAAATGCAATTAAATACTAGTGCAACATCTTTATCCGAGCACTAGTACGCTTGTACTATTGATAGACTCTCAACTATAGTATGTGCCTAGAGACTGCTAAGGTGAGAAGTGTTTACATTAGCATTTTAATCATAATTAGCATTTTCCCTTAACGTATTCCGTATAGTATCGTACCTGCGTTGCCTCGTTAACGCTATAGCCAGTAGAGCTCGCTATTACCAACAGATTTTTATCCATTGTACATGGAAGAAAGCAGTTTAGAGAATTAAAAGTGGTGAAAGCGTTGTCTAGTTAGGTTTTCATGACAATGTGATCCAAGAAAAGACAAACTGGTACTTGAAAATACGAAAACTCAGACAAGCACACGTGTCTTGGAACCTTTAAAATTTAAATAGCAATAGAGTTTATACTCAGCAAAAATATTAGCACATTTACACGGAATCTGTAACACGTTTCTGCTTATCCCCCAGGGAAACAAGCTATTAAAGTTGAATGGCGATGTTTTCCTAATGATAATGGCATGGGAGAAGCCTTGAACAACACTTAACACTACTGTATCAAACTCTACGATTAACATAGCGAATCTACAAATAAGCTTAGCTAAATTTTGCGTGAATACAAATTCAAGCCATTTCTAAGCTACTAGAATTAAAAGATGAAGGAAGATGGAAATGTTATTAAATTTTTCAGCATTTATGCAACCAATTCTGGTAAGGGATTCCCAAGGAATGCCACGAGTAGTATTCAGAAAAAACTGAATGAATATAATAAAAACTCTACTAAAATTACACAGAGACAGAAGGAAGAGAAAGTTGCGTAGACATAGTGAAAGAAGCAGTTGAAACACAGGTCAACGCAAAGGTAACGATCTCATGTAATAGTCTTGCAAATCTACACCACAAAACTATTTTATTCCATCACATCTCTCAACTCTGCAATTTACATCTTGCAAGCGAAGCAAGGAATGCTAAAAGCTTATTTAAGCCCCACAAGATATTTCCTTGATGATCATTACGCTACAATTATCTCAAGCCCTTTCTTCGCAAATCATTTAACTTGATACTGGTATAGGGAACCGTGAGAAACGGTACATTTCTGTACATGAATTTTCTAAAACTTTTTCTTCTGCATGGCTATTATTGTTTGCATGAAATGGAGCATAAATTGCTCGTCCTCGATATGGAATTGTAAGCTTGCGAATTTTCGACGTTAGTAAATTCCTTGTTTTTATTAGAAAATGCGTTTTGGTTTTTTAAAAAAAATTCTAGCTTGATATGTCATGTGTTCCAAATAAAGAGCATGTCAAATGTGACAAAATATTTTTCTGCATAAACTTCATGACCTCCGAATCCTTCATCACTGAGCATTGCAATGGGAAAAATCCAATGTAAGATGCTTTGAAAAAACGGAAAAACTAATTCGGGATTGTAATTGAATTTTTCAGCGTCCGGTAGATCTTCGCGAGGAGAAATGAGCCCGCCCGGAAATATTCCCCCGCCCCCAGTACCCTTTTCCATACCCCCCTATCCTCCTCGTTTCCTTGACGACAATGCAGTCTGACAAAGGTCCTTGCTTAACTGTTATCATCAGAAAACTCCCCCACCCCTACCTTCTCTCCTGTAACTGAAAGAAGATATTATTATTTTCTTTTTTGTAAATAATAGTTAACTATAAAAGTACACGGCGGAGAAAGCCATGGTGGTGAGTTACGGTATTCTTGCTTTAAAGAATTGAATCAACTCGTGTCGCCGGAGCATTCCTGAATACAATTAAATATAATTAACTAAATAATAAACAAGTTCGCCAAGTATGTACATAACTAAATATTGTTAATAATATTCAAGTGAGTTATAATATAGTGCGTCGGAAAAAACAAGAACAATCCTTACCGTACCTTGCAAAAGTAACTAAGCTTGCCACTGCCGTCAGTACGTTGTTAGTTACAGAGTAAGAGAGACTAAATACCTTGGAATCGTAATTAACAACGTATTTAAAATATATTAAGGTAAACGATCTAGCATTTCGTGAAATTCAATCTTCTGGGTACATTACTCCCTATAATTGCAGCCCTCTTTGACAGTGAAGCGCGAATAGTGTGACGTGATCAACTGACTTCAACCGTGCGTTAATCCTCCAAGTGAATTCCAATTTAAACTATGCAATGAGGGGCAAGCTAACTAGTTAGCATTTTTATTTATCCCCAACAACGATTAATCAATTAGAGCTCACGTACTGAAATAAGATTTAAAAATTCCTATTAGCTACTTAAAATGTGAAAGTAACTATGACTTTTCCCTCTGAAACTGTGTGTTCTCTAAACAATTTTCTAAATCCCGAAAAACAATTCTTCGATAGTAACGGAGCGAACGATAGTGAGAAAAACCTTTGCAGTTTTCTATACCAGTGTGAGTGATTCTTCAACGGTGACAAGTTGGGAAACTAACTAAAGTTTTATGAAACGTTTAGTGGAAACAAAGTCTTCTCGATTACTATCCTTCAGCGTGCTGATAAATTCCTTGACTATAATTAAGCTTTAGTGAATGCAAGTGCTCGAATGGACGATGTGACATTATACAGACAATGGTTTTGAAGTATTTGTTAAGCTCACAAACCGCTTGTTATGCAATCAAACTGCAGAGACAAAAGATTACCAGGGGTCGGCACTAGTTGGTCTACAATCTTGGAGAGCGCCATCTGGCTGAATGGTGTGAGGTGAAGTGCGTGAGTGAGTCAATCTTGATGATATCAACTGGACGATAATTCTTAACGAATTTTGTGACCAACTCCTACTTGCTCTTTGCTGTATTCGACTTAAAATAATTACCCTCGAATTCCTTAACCTTAAAACCGTATAAAGGTTCGTGTTCTTCAACTTACGTAGAAAAAATAACCATCAAACTCATAAGAATATAAGCCAATAATGCTTCCTTCTCATCAGCTAATCGTCTTCTCATAATTTAGGTTAGTTAACAAAATGGCCTCTAGGATAAAGAATCATTAAAATTATTCCTAGTTACGACATCTTGATGTTTGTACACTGTATCTGTGTATATTGATAATTTAATCAACAGTTTTTCTCTCAAGCTAATGTGGGGTTGAATTGTAAAATCTTCAGTTTTAATAACGCCGGGTTGTAATAACGTTTCGTCTTTGTTTCTTAACCAACCAATGCATTGCACCTGCTCCAAAATTGCAGAAAAGTGGAAGGTCTCGTCAAGTTCCAAGTTAGCTGTGAAAGGACAGGAAGGCGTGTCTCACAGTCTACGTCTACCTACATGCAGAGAAACTTCTTCTATTTTCCCTCATATGCAAACTAAACGGCAAAATAGATACCCTTGCAACTTATGGGAAATGGGCGCGATCTAGCGTCGTAATTTGAATTATAACACCGGTTTTGCGAACTTCAGCGTGTGGCGTGCGGCAGTCAAAGTTAAATGCAGCTTTAGATTTTTCAGTGATATAATTCGTCGTTAATTAATTTGTCAATTAATTCCGTTTTTAAAAATGTTATGAATAGGCAGAAAGATATAGTAAATGTATTTAATTCGCAGCAGTTCAAAGAGCTCAAAAATAATATATACATTAGTAAATTCGATGGTGATTTGTTGATTTGTGCAATTAATTTTTTAAGAACAATTAGATTTTCAAATTTGGAAACCCTGTAATTTTTTGTGTGAAGATATTTCACTGGATTTCCATGAATTTTATTCTTTGAATAGCTGAATTCAAAGTGTTAAGTAGGACGTATGTTGTAAGTGTAAGTTGACAAAAAGTTTTTATATTCCCAACTTAATTAAGGTAAGTTTTAAGGATAATTCTCAAATTACGTGGTGATAATTAATTACACCACATACATACTTTATTTAAAATGTACATGCTAGATTAAAATTAGGGCAGCGCTGCGCGCAAATGCAGATACTATAAATGTCTTTTATTTCAAACGACCTATATACTTTAGAATCTTCTATAGTTACGAAATCATTTAGTGAGAGTTAGGTTAGATACTTATTGCTAACGACTAACTAAATAATAATTTAGCTGTATATATAGCAGTTGCCAAATTATACGCCTATTCTATAAGGAATGCATTAACTATTCCTTTCTCAATGTCAATATTTAAGATTGCAGAGTTATCTGCACTAGCCTTTTATATTATACAACAGAAATTCCTTTGTTAAACTTTATCGTGCAGCTGAATGTTTTAGCACATTGATCTCTTTGTTACTACATGATCGGTTGTTAGCTAATCTCAATTATTCATCAAGCAGAGTTTCCGGTGACTTGATTATTCTTAGATAAGATTGTATTAGGTTGAAAAGTTTTTCTTATCCTCTGTGCATTAACTTTCTCTTCAAAGCAATTACTGCTCGACAAACTTTAAGATAGCCAAAGTAAAAGAAATTGTGCGTCAAGAGCAGGCTAGAAGGTAAATCAGTCAGTGCTAAAATGAATTTATATGAATGTTGTAAAATTGAAATGATTCAGTTCTTGTGGGCGCACGCATGCAAAACTACCAAATGTACACTTGAGTCGTAAAAGTTAAACATTAGAAAGCAAGAACAAACTATACCTAAAAGGATTCTACAAAACTATTAAGAATGCACTGAATTTTTTGTGAAAAAACTACACTTTATGCAATAAATTGGTGCAGAAGATTTGGACACCATCGACATTAACATTTGCTCTGACATTATGTTTGCCCGAATTAACGGATAGTCTATTATTTCCTTTTTTCTAGCAAAACTTCTAAGTATGTGATACTTGCTCATGGTGATATGCTGACTAAAAGCTTAATGTTTAATTATTTTTTCTGATTATAGTAACCATAAATCCTTGACAAAGGGAGCGTCAGTAAAAGGAAAATGAATCAACTAGCCCTTAACGGGATTAGGCTCATTACTTTTGATGTAACTGGAACTTTACTGAAATTTCGAAAGCCACCAGTTCAAGTTTATGTAGACTTCGCTGCAAAATCTTACTTAGACCTTGACGAGGATACCGTAAAGAAAAACTTCAAAAAACAATGGAAGATAATGAATGATGTAGAGCCACATTTCGGAAAATGCTGGAGAACATGGTGGACAAAATTCGTCGCAAATACACTCAAGGTGAATTGCTATTATAACCTTATATAAGCTGTTCGTTTTTGTTGGCAATTTAATTCTTTCTTGGTGAGGGTCGGGTCCCCTGTGTTATTCCGTGGTTCTGGTCGCAGAAGTATTAGGAAATGGTGAGGATCACGTCCTTTGATTTTGCTTTGGTCGGGAAAGATGACATGGAAAAGAAAGAGCAATAAAATGTTGTTTACGGTTGGAGGAGAAGAAGAGGATAGGATTTTGTATTGCAAAAGTCGGTAGTTAGTTTCTAGGGAATTGACTCGACTACAAAAGTTTCTATTTTTTATGACCTACCCAATCCTCCAAAGAATTCCCTCCAGACATTGCAATTTATCCAGGCAACTTGGTTTTCATAGGGTATAAAGTGACAAAATGTTTATGACTCGTGTATTCCATTTGATATCTTTTTGCAGGATTCTGATCCGGATCGATCTGTTTCAGAAACTGCGTATACGACTATAGCATCGCAGTTGATAGAACACTTCAATACAGAGGAGTGTTGGGATGTTAAGGAAGGCGCTCGGGACTTATTGGAGGTATTTGCGGACTGGAGAAAAAAAGAGACTGCTGGAAGGTCAGCCCTTGGGCAGCTATTGTATGACGAATCCTTAAACTACCAGAATCATCCGGTAATCGGTGTTGTATCCAACTTTGACCCCCGTCTTCATAACATCCTAAAGCTGATGAACTTGCGAAATCCTTTTGACTTCTGTTTGACATCCTTCGATGTCCAGTGCAGCAAACCTTCGCCACAAATATTCCTGTACGCTATGGACGCTTGGAGGACTCATCATGGGGATACAGCTACTGATATAAGATTAACTCCAGAAGAGGCTCTCCACATTGGAAATTCGTTCATTAATGATTATATCGGCGCGACTTCCGCAGGCTGGAATGCAGCTCTTGTCCTATCACCTGAGGAAGAGGAAGAGGAAATACCAAAAGATTTTAGCCCATGGATGTCTTCTGGTGACCGACGACCAGTTGTTTTTAAAGATTTATTTGAACTGAAAAGCTATTTTGAAAGTAATCTAGAGGAAATGTGCTACACTTAGAACTGTCTAGTCATTATGGAAGATTTTCTATTTTAGTAGGATTAGCTGGATTCACTATCATTGAATTGCCATAACTCGAGTGCATTAATCTGTTTACAGAACGGAAGCTACTGGCTTTGTGGTTTTCGAATGTATGTTATATAATACAATCTTAGCGTTATCGTTTTTTGAAATACACTTTGGCCAAGGGTGTAGAATTAATTGTGAACGGTATTTTTCATTACACATGTTTCTCATCATAACTTAGGCAGCGTAACAGAAATCAGCGCAAAGATTCGGTTGCATTCATACAATATGTGAAGGAAGGATATATTAGCAAGCAATGATATGCTTTTACAGATGAGCCGTTCAGGAGTTATGTAGCCTTTAGCCTGGTATCAGACTGAAGCAGATGACTCAACATCATCCTCTCATGGATGAATTTTCTCCAGTGCGTTAAGTCTATGAAGATACTCCAAGGACGTAGAAAATAATGTGCTAGGACGGACGGAAACACAAATCACAGGATGATTTACTCGAGCGTTTCCAGAGAGGAGACAAGTTGATTTCTTCAAATGTCTACACTTTCTCCTCCACTTGCTCCTCGTGTTTATTTTTAATTACCATTCCTCCTTAGCCACTAACCATGCAAACAGTCAGCACGGCCCACCGCACCGTCCCCTCTCATCTTCCAAAGAAACTCTACTTCCCTAGATTTCAAGCCAAGCTCAACAAACCGAAGCCTCCCACCCAGAGTAAGAATCCCTTGAGTTGAGAACTAATCTCTTTCCTTTATCCAGCACCGTAAGTACAACTATCCTTCCCTTGGCACTTTACATTATGAGTTTTACTTACAATATACAATAGTTTCGACACATAATATGCGTGTTTCTTACAGTACTTTTATGCCCCATCTTCTCATCCTTTGTGGCTTCTTTTGCGTAATTCTGTAATGGTAGACAAGAACCCAGAACCCAGAAACGTGTAGATGCAGATATTTCTTTTCAATATAGCTTTAGCGTCAAACAATAGCGTTTGCAGGTTGCGGATACAGTTATTCTTCATCGTGTTATTCGTCGTATTCATAGCTCCTCCTGAGTAATTGCATCCTCTTGTAATTTATAGTTCTTTCCTCTGTCGATTTCCTTAATCAAAATCTACATTTTTCACAGCCTTCATTCCTGTCAACTCTCTTCTAGTTACTTCCCAACTTTCTAGCCCTTAAATACTTAGCCAGGAGAATTGCCCTAGCTTTACTGAGTATCAAAGTCTTGATCTCTAATATTCTCCACGTTCCCAAATGTTGTAATACTCTTTTTCTATACCAAATGTTAAGGAGCATATGCTCTGCTAAGTATTCGGGAGATACAGTTTTGAATTCGTGAGATTCTCAAGATTTTTATTCCTAGATGGAAGCCAAAATCCTCCTTGTCAAAGTCTATTTTTTAGAGCTTAGAGAATTGCTTCCTTGCAAAGATTCACAATCCTGACAGATGAAACAAGCCAGAACACAAATCTGCACTTGGAGTTTACGCAGTATGAACAGAAGCAGAGAATTTGCAAACACCGTTTTGCCTCTTTACCTTTACGGATTACATGCCTAGGATTTTATGCTCATCACAGGCGCAGCAAAACGTCGTGAATCTTCTAAGGTATGCGAAGCTGATGACAGTTTTAAATTAAAAGGTACGTATGTAGCTATGTTAATTCATGCTTCAGTGCTGGTCCCTATGTCTTACTATATTTTATGCCATCGAATGTTTCAGGATATGCATGTTCCTTGATTCTGATGTGGCAAATGATAAGGAAGCCCACAGCAGTATAAGTTGATTTCCTTAGCTTCAGCTATTTTCCCTAATTTGGATGAAATGCAAGTTCACTGGAAAATAAACCGTCGAGCTGCTAAGGATTGGCTTGGTTCTTGCTGTCAGACTTCTCCTTGCCATCCTCTCAAGCCTTATTGATGCATAAACTACGTGAGTTGTAGATTTTATAGAGTTACTACCTTGATGATTCAATCAGTCCTGATAAATCTTTTTGGAAACCGCTGTTTAATTTGTAGTGCTCTACGCTTTAGAAGTGGATTACCCATTCACAGTTATTTTTGAAAATTCAGATCCAAAATGGCTTTTGCGTGTAGTGTGTGCTACGACCTTTTGGTGATAGATCCATCGTATGGGGACAGACGACCACCTACTCCAAGGAATAATCCTGAAAATAATGAAAATGAAGTGCCATGTTTGGTCACAACTTGTGGACATACTTTCCATTCGTACTGTATAACCCGTTGGTTTGAAACTTCTGGAGTCTTCAGTAATGCTCGGTAATTATATTTATGCAATTTCGACATATGTTAATTCGTTTCCTTTAAATCAAGCAGCAGATGTATGCTTCTTTAATTAGAGTAATTATATACGAGCTTAATGTTTACATGTTAATTTATTTCTTGTAGCCGCGAATGTCCTTTTTGTCGGACATCACTACCCGGTGATGATGACGTACATATCCTTCATCTTGATGCTTTAGAACCAAGTTCAGTCGCTACTACAGGAGATGTAGTTCCTGCGTTCTTACAAATTAACCCCTCGCTAGCACTCCTGAAGGACGATTTAGATGCTGCATTGTGAGTAACCATAAGCTTTTAATTCTTACAATTGCTAGTAGATTCATTTGCATGCAGATCTCAAGCTGTTTTGCCTAAACGGTAATTTAAATCCATTCTCAGAAACGTCGTTAATGAAATCGAAGAAGAAGAAAAGGTTTTTAAAGACGATCTTGCAAATTTGAAGCGCCAATTGGACCACGCAGCTCGTCCAAGATCTGTACTGCATAGATCAAGATCTGGAGCGTTATCTGCTGGAGCCGATGCTGAAAAGAAGCGACTGGAAGAATCTATAGCAGCCAAGACGTAAGTACAGTTAACATCATTATTTCCCGTTATTGTAACTGACCAACTTTAAAGTTGCTCTAAAATTCTAATTGTAGAGATGACCTGGCGAAGAAAGCATCGGAACTTCATGCGGCAAATTTAAGCTGCTTCAATCTGATAAAAGCAATTCAGTTATTTGAGCAGACTCTTGGTCGTATCCCGATCCCTGCTCCTCCAGAACCCGCTGCTTCCGGAAATAGTGAAATTTCTTCTAGACCAGAAGAGCCAGTAGCTTCTGCAGCTCATGCAGCTTCTGATAGTGCCGTACCCTCTGCCAGCACCAGTGCAAATGTTCAGCCAACTGAGACAAGACCGGAGATTGCACAACCATCACGTACTGGTAGACCTAGGGGAGGCACTAACCAGAGGGGTCGAGGTCGATCCCGAGTATTGGCGTAAGGTAATTTTATGCTGAAATTATTGAAAATGTTGAATCGATTCATCCCCCAATATGTGAGCATTAACAATCGTTATCTTCGTTTTATATGTTACAGTTGCGCGTCACAAGCGTTGGCTCCTCCTCTACCACTACCGCTATCAACAGTACCTCGACCACCCCCTCTATTACCATCAACAATACCTGGACGAATCCCACCAACACCAGTGCCTCCACTAGTCCAACGATCACAAATATCTCGAATGGTCCACTAGTCTCACTATCACTATCAACAATAGCTCCATTATTAACTCCACCTACTTTCGTAAGAACAGAAGATGCTTTCTTTTGGCACCTCATCACTCGCAGGTAGCTTTCCATTGAGGAAAAATAAACTTGTATCCATAAAGGATTTATCGCGACTTCGCTGTAACTCTATACTTTGCATGAAAGCCATATATCAGTATCTAATATTTTCGCAGTAATTGCTTTAGAATTTATATTTTTTCATACTTAACGCGTAGTTAGCAAAGGAATTATTTCTCGAAACTTTCATTAAGCGCATTTATTTCAAGAGAATGTCAAACGGAGACTGGATGTTTAATCTAGTACTTACATGGGTCTCCGTAGAAAAATGCTTACATCACATGTATGCCATTAATTGAATTTTCTTTTCAAGTGTCGCACGCGGATTGCCGCTTGCTTTCTATTTAATAAACTCGCAACAGAATATATAACAAAACCAGAAAGTATTGTTGTAAACGGTTTCATTTCCCAAAAATAACTCTTCAGTAGTGCTCATACACATCGATAATGCACCTAAGAGAATTAAACGATAGGAATCGGCTCAGAGGGAACTTAAAGAGTAAAAGCTAGTGTAATAAATAAAAGTTTTTCCCTCAGGTTTGAGTAGGTATACAATCTCATCATGATCTCGTTTAGTAGAATTTTGTCGTTGTATACATTTGGCTCCATGCTCCAAGAGCTCGCTGTCTAAGATTTTTGGCCAGAGTAAAATTGTGTGGGACATGTGTGCTCATGATTTTAACTTTTAAGGAGGGCTGGGTAGGATTCAATTTACTTCCGAGGTCCCCACGGACCAATAAAAATCCTTCTGAAATACTTGCAACTTAAAATCTACATTACCCCTCCACCAACCCAAGAAGAGAGGAAATGATCTTCACTTGCAAGGATACAAGTTTTGTACGCTTTTACTGCCTCAGCATCTTCCCAAATCTCCACCCTCTTCTTGTTCTTCTTATATCCCTCATATCCTCATCTTCAATCCACCACACACAAGTTACAATTCTAAATCCATCCTTTCATCTCTCTTTTAGCTGCAATCCCAAATGGAAAATAACGACACGTCTACTAATAATGGCATCAAGCATATCCGATTTTTCATTACTTGTGCTCCTCATCTCTTTAAAATATCAGCGGATCTTTAGCAGAGTTTTTGGGCTCATAACAATCCCAATGTGCTCAGTACAACATGCGAAATGCTAGCTAAGGAGACAATATATCTGTTATTAATTATGAGATTGATTTCGTATGAAGATCCACCCGGATTTACCGGCTGGGCCACCATTTGGTTGGAAGAGTTGCAAAATTATTAGCGATTGCCAACAACCTCCGTCATGCTTCAAACACCACAGCTGAATCCAACCTGTACTTGTGTTTCTTATTTCTTCGATTTAGTATTGCCCTTATTAGCCGCATATTGTTTCAATAAAACTTTATTGCAAATTTAATGAGAGAAGCGCCAAAGTTTACACCCTTTAATGAGGTGTTTTCTCTTGGGAAACGTTTTCTAAAACTGTTATGATCTTGCTCCTTAGATTTCTGTTGTGAATTTGAATTTCTTTGAAACTTTGTCCCTTGAAAGTTGGAAAACTACAGTTTTAGTTTCTGCTAAACATTTTCAAGGGAAGGATTCACAAGAATCCAAGGCGGGATTCAGGACAGATAATAAAATTCATCAGGGCGTAAACTGCGGCCGATCATTCAGTCCCGTGGTAATTACCAGCTAGCGCCGTGCCGTCACAGTCGGTTCAGTTTTAAAAATCCTGGAGATGTGCCTCTGCTCTGCCTCTGGAACTGGAAATGAATGGAGAAGGAAGGACGGAGAATTAAGAGAATAGCCCGTAACCGCCGACGTCCTAGAATAATTATCTAATGACACGGACCAGGGTTCGTGGGAGGAGAGTTCCTACAGGTTCTGTCGTAAAATCTTCCTTGGCGACTTTTCGCCTCATTTCTTAACAACTTAGGACCACATTCGTCATCCTTAGGGTGGCCTACTGTCACCACTTACGTATGACCAAGCTGAAGCCGTGGTTTTGACTACTACTGCTTAAATGTTTCACATCCTTGCATAGTTTTTCTAAGGCTCCGGTTTCAAAATTTGTATTGGAAATTCTTTGGGATCTTCCAGTAATTACTGCTGGGTTGAAATGGAATTGGCCTTTAAGCCGTATTGCTTCCTGGTTTCCCGTCCTCTCATTCCCTTAATGCTACAGTCAAACTAGTTTAATCGTAAAAATAAATGTTCATATTTTGTTAATCAAAGTCATTGTATTAGTCTCTTGGATTTTCTTTTACAGACATTGCGTAAAATCTACATGGTTTACAAATATTTAAATAACAAAAATAATGATTATACATGCAAGAATAATCAGTAATAATATTTAGTTAGGAGTTTTTAGTTATTTAAAGCATATCACTGTGTTTGCTGGAATTGAGACTGTGTCAGAAAATCCCACACGTGCTTAATGATCTTTTCGGTTACGTCAATAGACATTAAGTAACAAGATGCCCCTTGTGTGGTCATCATTGTCGGCTGGGTTTTTACAGGATTACAACCAAATTAACCCTCCTTCACATCAATGTCAACATGATTTTCCCTAAATACCCTTGACATGATGATGACGAATTACTGTTTTGACAGCCAGCTTTACATGATTCCTTCACAAGGGGCCTTGGAAGCAAGAGACTTGAAACAAATATCGGAATGGTGGGTGCTAAGCTCTTACACAAGGCTTTGAATTCGAGCTTTTGGGCGGCCACCAGCAGGGTTCAATTGCAAAGCTGGTCATCTCGCTACAGAATCTGGGGCACTCGTGGAGGCCTCTATGGTTGAATGCTAATAGAAAATAAAGCAACTGCTAAGCTCTTTAGCAATTAACTTTACGTATATATACATACAATTTAACGAGAGTACAAATTTAGCAGTGATGAATGAATGAGCTAATACTCTACAGCAACGTCTTCATGGGACTAACTTACTCTGTATATGAAAGTTGTAGGAAGGAAAAACTCCTGGAGACTAGATTCCTGACTTATGCGAAAGTTAATGAGAAATAATGAGCATTTCCGGAACTGGAAACACGTTTTTCTCCTAAAAGTATCCTTTTCTCGGCCTTGTTCCTACAGTTCTGAGGTAATCAGCCTACAAGCCATCATCAAGCTCGTTTGCTCCTCCTACTTCCTTCTCATCCGCTCAGTATTCATCGGAACTGGAATTGTGTAGAGCAAGTCTGGAGAAACTAGAAAGCGGCTAGCTTAGCTAGATTGAAACCAGCTTGCGTTAATGTATATATATGGACAGAGGCCAGTTCTTTTCAAATTTCTTTTTTCCCAGGTGAGTCATGAAAATCGCGAAATTGTGCAGTGATTTGTTCTCTTCGTAAATTAAATTAAGTCATTATTTGCGATTTTTATTTGAATTCTGTAAACTTTGAATTGTTTTAGTTCACGCTGAATGCAGACAGTTCAATTGTTTCTGAAACGTTTAATGTTTTGCACAACATTTTCCTTGTATTTCTTCTCTGGTTGCCTTAGAAACATGTGACTTCCTTCCACCGCAAATCATAAGCTTTCATAGCGTATACCTAGAATAACGTTCAAGTCAAGAAAGTCAGCATATTCAGTCTTCATACAGTCTGCTCCAGACCTCCGCGTAGTTACGCTTGACCTAGTCTGAGGATTTATTTGTCTGGAATCTTTTGAGAGGAAGGCGTCCGGTGGCACGGGTCATTGGAAGAATCATTCCTCGGATGATTAGTTTTAACTTTCCCCTATCTCGAAATGTGTATGCACGTATATATACATGTATACTGAAATAGTATTGAAATACACATGTACTAAGGGTGTCAATTTGATATTTAATTTATGGGATCTCTAGTTCTCCGACAATTCTTCCCACATGATAATCATCTCCTTGTCCCGCTGTGAACCAAGAAACAAGCTTTCATTCATTCCATTCATTCACACATTATCACCACCGCTACTATGTATGTACACCCTCTCACGGTCCGTTCCAAGTTATAAAGGCAGCTCTTTTAAAAGTTCTTTACAAATAAATGCGAAGTCAAAAAGTCTTCTTAATTTCCGTGACTTGTAGGACATGGTTACAAAACCACCAAAGAAATCACTCACTAGGGACGCTCACTAGGTTTTTGTGAATGCTTCTAAAACACACCGTGTCAACACCAGCTTACACTGGTTACAAATAACCACAAAGTATCTTATTTGAGTTTAGGTAACCTTAGTAAGGTTACCTTACAGAACCCTGCAGCAGGGAGCCATGTTATACCCTATTGGAAGAGCGAAAGGAAAAGTATGATCGGCCTGTGAAATTAATCTTTGAGAATTTCTTCAATCAATTTTCTTTGTATTCTGAATTCTCGCTAATTGCTGCTACTTCTCGAAGTCGGATGTCATTTAAGGGAGAAATACCAATAATAATACCAATTTCATTTAACTGTATCCCAGCCAAGTTGCAATTTATCTCTGTAGTCTCCGCAACTTTAAAAATGTTCTGAAGCAATTCCTCCAAAACGATAATTTACTGAGAAACTTGGAGTAAATATGAAAGCGTAACCTTTAAAATTCCAGTACAAGTATTTGCACATGCAGAATAAAAAATGGGCAAAATAACTTTCTACTAAAGTAGGAATTATTAAATAACCAGGAGCTGTTTCAGTATCCATTGACGCAGCACCTTTGAATCAATGCGGAGCGACATTTACACAGTGCTGTAATATAGTTCTTTCTGTAATGCTGCAGAAATATCAAAGTCAATCTTTATGCTAGGATCAAGCAGGCTGGTAGAAGACTAGCCTTAGGAGTAAATTATGACAGATTGTCATGGAAATTTTCAGAGTTATTTTGGCTAATCAAATAATTCAAGAGTTTCATGCCCGTCTTATCAGTCGTCCTAGGTGATTTCTCTCACATTTTACTCGGTCTCCTCCTCGGCGTATTTAATTTGCACATAACTCTAAAATTCCCATTCAATTTTCTCTAATGTAACTCTGTCTAAATTCACAGGTTTGCACGTACAGTATCGGGGGTTGTACAGAACTTTTAAAGGAATGTTTCATGACTGAACGTAAGCATCGATAAACAGTATGTACGATGATAATGTTATGGAATTTGAAAATTTAAACTTACTAACTCGAACTGACTTAAAGCCCAAGCAATACTAAAGTCTGAACTGAAATACTCGATGTGATATGTTGTGGTACGATCTAAGGGGAGTTAGGGAAGACGTGAATTTTAAAGCGGGCTTTAGGGAAAATTAGGTTTGACATTGTAAAACTGCGAGGGTTTGAAAGGCGGGTGACATGGGACAGGAGGACGGAGAAAATAAGGGACACAAGGAGGAGATTTGAAGCCATCCCAAGAATTTCCTTCTCTCTCTCTTCATCCCTCCCTTTTTTCCCTGGTTCTCTTTTTCAAAAAGCTACAAATATAATTAGGGTGGATGGCGTTCGGCCCACATTCGCTCTTTTGGCCTAGCCTCATCCGGACTTGTCCAAAGCTTCTCTTCCCGAACGTTTCAGTTACAGACTAGGACCGTTTACCACTCGGATGTTACACACATTAGCTCTCATCATGATCTAATAATTTAATTAGTGAGCCATAAAAGTTTCCCTTCTTTATTTCAACCTCATAAATATATATTACGGAATTACAGCCACACTCGCTTTCCATCTTCACCACAACTCAACACCCTGCTTTTGAGGAATTTAAACACAACACTAGGTTACGAGATAACCAACCAAGTTAACCCAAAAGAACCGTTGTGGGTTTGGCTTGAGTGAGTGTGAATTAATTTGTTCGTCCTCTGGAACTTTAAGTGAAATCCTGCAGAGTGTGTTTGAAGAAACTCGGATAATTTAATCATATTAAAAAAGGAGGCGGCGGCGGAAACGAAGAGAAATATTTTTGGGGAATTTGTGAGATTTTTATACTTGCAAGATGGACTGTGATTTGTATGAGACGGGGGGACATCATAATCCGTTTTTGAGCGCAACTGGTATCGGAAGCTCAATGGAGAAAAGTCCGTATACAAGATTCAGTGTAAATTCAATACTGGATTTCTCTAATAATAATAACAGCCATAATCATAGCGCTGGAAGCGCTCTAGCTACACCGCTTAGCAATCACAATAGCGTCATCCATCCTCATCATCACTGTGATAAAATTGCCTTGGAGGATACGAGCAGCCTTAATGAAACGGAAGGTAAGCATTTGAATCGTGTGCACAACCAATGTGCAGAACGGTGCTGTCTCACATCCCCGTTGACGCTTTTGCATTGTGCCCCGGGGGTAATTTGGCATAGTTGATGGCATTTCTCTAGTATTGATTCTTGCAAGGGTTTCAGTAGCTTTGATAGATTGCATGAGGATCGGCTTTTAACGGAAGGGTGTGATAATATTTATTAACAAATCATCGGTTGTTTCCAGAAGACTCTGATGAAAACATAATCTGCAAGCTTAACGAACCAGAAGACTTTGGTGGGGATGAACAGCACTACATTTCATCAAGCTCGGAATCAAAGCGTGGAAGACGAAACCGGACGCAATTCACCCCGAATCAGCTTGAAGCTCTTGAACGCGTCTTTGAGCGGACACATTATCCTGATGCATTTGCCCGGGAGGAGCTTGCTAAAAAGGTCAGCTTGACCGAAGTTAGAGTGCAGGTACTTAAAAGTTTTAAAATTCTTGTGGGATCATTCTAGAAGCTTTGCTTTCTTTTGAATAGTTTACCAAGACTCGTTTGCAAAAATCTTCTTTGAATCAAAGCGTTTAAAACAGGAATTTATATGAATTCCGAAAAGATTCCGCGGATCTTTTTAATTTTACCTAGTATTTGGTTTGGTAGATACTAAAGGGTATTATTGGTAGCAAGTTCTAAATCGTTCTATACTTAATCCATATAAACTGTGTTGAGGCATCTGAGAATAATATTTATGAAGGAAGGGACGGGTGGGAAAGTAGTTAAAGCGTGAAAAAAGCTTGTCTTGTCCTGCTTACTTTACAACTCCGTGACCCATCCGACAGGGTCACAGTTTCCAACGCCAAACCCTTCATTCTCTCAAGTTTTCAACTTGAGCGAGTCAAACCCACTTGATGTCTCATTCCTCTGTCTCCCCCCTTACTCTGTGTTGTACACAGGGCTGACAACCTTACGTACACAATCCGATTCCCCAACTGACAACCCCAACCGTCACAACCCCAATGCTTCAAGATTATGTTGTACATGGCAAACATATGTGTCAACTTTTCAGAAACTCAGGAAGCGTAGCGATTTCTTGTGAATTAACCCTGGCACTATTCCTGGCTTTTACCCATTGAGTAAAACTAGATACCGTTTGCAGATTTCATAGATAGAACAATATCGATACGACTACATAAATCCATCCAGAATGTTTTGCGAAAGCTAGTAGATTAAACCTGACTCCTCCATTTAGAAGTATCTTTGAACCGGCGAGATCAGGATACTTAGCGTTGGGTTTAAAAAATACCAGGTATACGAACCGCTCAATTAAAAATATTGCAAATATTTAAAGCTACATTAGGTTGCAGTAGTTGGCTGTTTCAAACCCCTTGCTTGAATCTTTCCTTAATTCGATAGATTTCTGTCACCTACTTATCATGGAGTTTTCCTTTTCTATCCCTCGTAGCTCGTAGTGCGGTATGATGCAGGTTTTGCATTTTCCAGATTCCATACATAGCCTCAAGCAGCTCAAAAATACTTTTAGCATCTCAAAAAACTCAATTTTGGTACTATGACCATGTAGAGAATTTTTTAAAGCTTGCACAATCCTCTTCCTTGCCTAAAAGCAGAGAAACATGAATTGCAGGAAATATTTGCAAAACATAACATATCAAGATTCCAGTTCGCGAAAATTAGCATCCCACATACCACCTGCGCCAATCTTCTCTTTATCCATAACAATATATCGCAGGCAGGTCTTACTTACGCGCCTGATTGCTGAGACAGCTTTGCGAAACTAATTGTGATTGAACTGTGACTATCTCAATCTGCCGGAATTCAAATATCGTGCATAGTGCGTGATCATTCAGGAAAAGGGAAAAGGTATAGAAGATAAACACTAAAGTGGGGAAATACATATATTCAGGATTGGAACAAGAAAATTAGAAGCCCGCCTTTTGGAAAAATAATTTGTTGCATTGCTATATTTACAACCAACTAATGTTCCGCCTGACTTGAGCTAGCTTCATCTTATTAGAAAACGCTTGCGGCTGTGTAAACTTTGCCTTGCTTAAACAATTTGTAATTGACTCCAGCGTATAGCTCCTCACTATTTCACCCGCCCTGTCGCAAGCCTGTGAGATTATTTTCAATGTCTTACTTACGATATATCCGCTTGCCTGCTTTGCTTGCTTTTGTTAGTCAAAAACTTGCACGACAGTTAATTCTACCTGCTACAACCATGCACGCTTTCAATTCCGTGTACTACAAGCAATACCAGTAGTAGCAATTCAAGACATACACAAGTTTGTTTTACCCACCATTAAGCCTAGCTCAGCGTAGGATTTTCTAGAATATTTAGTGACATGTAAGATACAAACATAGGAGCACAACTATTCCGGTCCGGACTACGTTTCAATTCCTTCACAAACAAACAGTCTGAAAAGAAAATCAAATGAGATATTCGGTTTAGAATTCCAGCTTGTCATTCCTGTGGCGAGAGGTAGTTGACGTTCCGTGAATTCTTCACATCTGTTATTCCCTCTTTGAATTTAAGATTCTCTTCTGCCGCAACCAAGGCGAAAGATTCTTCTAACAGCTATATTTCCTTAACTTGCTTCCTTCCTTCCTTGTATCTTACACTGTTAAATAATCCAAGCAAGCACAAGCATTTTAAGGACGCGTCGTAGGCGGACGAATCCAATAAATATTTAGTTTCTAAACTCTTAGCTGCATAAAAATGAACTAAAAGCAATGCTGCTACAATCACAGCAGGAAAGAAAACGAAGGAGCCACTTAAAAACAAATAATACACTACATAATAGCCTTATTTTGAAACAAAATCCGATATATTTCCATACCTACCCGCATCCCCGCCCTACTCCACCCACGCACTTCCAACCTTGTGTCAATCAGCCCCGATCCGGGTATCTTACCCGGTTTTTTCTGCATTGAGTTTCGTATGTATTGTTTTTCTTGATTGCTACATTTTCTCGCTTGAAATCCCCAGCTTCCATCATCGACAACCCGTTATTTAAAGCATTTGTATTTTGTTGCTCCCGACAATAGGTTTGGTTTCAGAACCGAAGGGCAAAATTTCGGAGGAACGAGAGAACGCATCACTGCTCACCATCTAGCACTACAGACTTGGCATCAACTCCGCGCTCTTCCCTCTCCGGAGGTGGTGGTAAAAGGTCAAGAAGCCCTGACACCGGAGGATCCATCGTTGTTCAATCAAGACTGAAATCCAGGAGAAGCCCGTCCCCTGGTTTGACATACCGGAGCAAAGCTTTGTCATCTTCTTCGCCGTCACCCCTAGGATCGTTAGCACAATCATCCGCCTTTCCGCCACCTAACGTTGTAGTTCAGAACTCTGTATTCCCTCCACCGCCTCCTGCTCAAACGTATGCTATGCATAGCAACCATCATCAGACTGTGGGTCCGTCCTCTTGTGGACCGGTTAACGGTGGATCTGTAAATACTTTTTATACACTGTATCGTAATGCCATTGGTAATTATCATCCCCATCATCATCATCACCAGTACCCTAATTACGGCAATAATTATCCTCATAGTCACCAGAATCCGAACCATATGCCACCGTTGCCTATGGGAATGGCAATGCCTGTTTATGACCGTGATTGGATTTCTAGCTTTGGTCATGATTCTTAATAAGTGTATGTATGAGGGAAATTAATCGAGAAAATTTAATTATGCACCAGTTAGTGACTTGACGACTTAAGGAAATAATTAGTTTTTCCTGATGTGTTTTGTGAGTAGGCCTCTCATCTGTTTTTCTAAATTAAGATGCATTAAGTTTAGTAGATGAAAATAATAGTTCATTTGGGTTTGTCGACATAATTAAAATAAAATGTATCAGATCATGAAAATAGTGTATATTTTGAAGTTGTATAGTGTGAATTACTAAATGAGCCACTTTTCAAAAACCCGCTTCTCCCTCCCATGATGGTTGCATTCAATGGCATAATTTTCCTCACTAGCTCTATCATCTTTGATATTGTTTAATACAACCTGGCTTCCAACCATTTATCATCTTTGATTTGAAATAAAATCATGCTGCCCCCGATACATGCACTACGTTCTACTCGGAAGTCGATCCACCTCACATTTGTGGCTTATCAAACACTTCAATTCTGAATTGAGTTTATGAAAAATGTGATTTCTATCCCTGTCAGTCTAGCGCATAGCCATAGCTTTCTTACCTTTTCCTAATCATCATCAACCTGACACAAGCGCCCCCTTGCTTATAGAAGTGCAAACTTAACTCTCTCTTGCTGTATAACTGTATTAAAAGCCAGTACAGGTCCCAAGCCACCTCAATTCCGTCAAAATTACTATTACTCTGCCCTTGTTGAAAGCTTGAATCTTCACGGTTATGTTTGTTTTAAGCAAACTGAACATTAGAGGAGGTGACAGAAATAATAATTAAAACCCCATAATTATCAACTAATTTATTTCAATACTTTCCTATGGCCCACAAATCTAAAATCAGAACAAAACCGTAACAATGTTATAGATCTTATAGTTCCCGATACGATTTCATGGTCTAACGGAGAACTGTAGACTAAAAGCCCAATATTTTCCATATTTAAAAAGTTGTACTAAGGTTTTCGGGCCCATACTATATAATATTATCATGCATACAGCATACATTTGGAGCAATAATGTCGCCCTGGATACTGATTGGAAACAAATACTTATCCTAATCCAGAATATGATAAATTTACATCAGTAAAACATTTCAATGCTTGGAGATTATTTTATAGACATTTAAATCCATTCAAACCTACAATAAAATAGACGTACGCTCATTTCCTCGTCACGCTTAATTGGTCAAGACGGTAAGCAATTTTGACACTCTGTCCATCTATAATTTGAAGACATTTGGGCCCAGATTCACCAACGCGCTTAGCAGTTGCTTAGATGAAAACTTTGCTTAGTTAGTAACTAAGACGTTTTTGCTGCTTAGATCAAACAAAGCGAAATCTTAGATGGAAAGCGCGAAAATCTTAGATTGAACTAAGGCACAGCTTAGATATAGCTAAGCCACAGCTAAGAAGGAGCTACTCCCATTAATCGCAATAGCAATTGTGTTGCTTAGGCATCATCTTAGATTGAACTTAGATTGAACTAAACAAAAACTTAGATGTTAGCTTTCATCTAAGCCAAACAGTCTAAGTTGTATCTAAGACGACAAATTTGCTTAGCAAATTTCACGTCTAAGCAACTGCTTAGCGCGTTGGTGAATTCCTAGCTTGGATTTTGTTTTCTAAGAGAATTTTCGAATTTTACTCGTACAGTACATCTTCGAGTCTAATTGCCACGATTTGGTAAAACTTAAAACGTTTTAAAGTCCCGGAATCAGTATCTCGAATAATGCACACACTTTGAACTAATTATTCCTGAAATGCTTTAAGTTCCTTTGTAAGTCTTCCATTTATAAAGTGTCTACTACATACTTAATCTAAATCTATGTGCAAAATCTTAAGGTTTAGCGACAGTTTAGAAGGACAAGTCTCTGTGTTGTACTGTACTTTAGTCTGATAATTCCTGGGCGTTGCTAACAATATATAATATCGTAAGAGACATACGATAAAAAAAAATTAAATGCGAAACAAAATGCATGCGTTCAACTTTCACAAACAATTAATAGCTACGCTATTCCTTTAAACTTTTGGGACAAGAATATATGGATGCATCCATATTACGTATAATCGTTAGGTTCAGGTCTCAAAAATAACACAGAAAACACAACTACTATAGACAATAAACTTACTTAAAAGGCAAAGCTGTATAACATTATTAACAAATGTGTGAGTAAATAGACTAAGAAGTTTCCCTGAGTTGTCTATGTGATGCTCTGTGATGGTTGATGTCAACTGTTCTGGCGGCAACACTACCTACACATAATTACGGATCATGCGGTAAAATATCGCGAACTTAATTAACGCTCAGCAGTAATCTTTCTCCTTAAACTTATATTTTGTTTCAATACTACGCTAACTTGTTTGCTGCTTGTCAGCGTCAGTCTGTACTAAATTAGATTAAAAAGGAATCGAACACTGGTCCCTGAGTGATTGATTACCTAATCATAAAAGTGGTAGCTGAAGCTACGATAACTAATAAAAGCCGATCCCTACGAAAACTGTAGCATAACTTTTACGAACAGCTCTGCATGGATAACATACAAAGTACTTAATCCACGGTCTATCGCTCACATACACCTTTCTTGTTCATCATAATTGATAATGTTATTTTTAGGCCTATATTATTCCTATATGATTCCATCTTAATGGATTGAAGGCATTCCACCACTATCTCTCGCTACACGTGTATTCAGCAAGCCTTTTATGGAATCGAGCGAGGTAAAATCGAATCCAAATCGATATCAAATAATCTAGCACCCCTATAATAACCTGGACGCCTGCTCCTTTCCTCACTATCTTCATCAACATTTTCAAATCCTGTCTCGGTAAATCCTACATCATTCAGGGCGGCCGTTGAAGAAGATGGCCTAACTTCGCTGTTACCGGTTGCCTGATTGGCCGTTTCCCCAACCGATCCGAATTCGTTTCCTCCACGAGCGATTTCACCGGTACCATGATGTAGATTAACTGAACAATAGCTAACTATTTTAGGCGCATCCACGGATTGTCTTGCTTCAACTCTCGATTCGGATTCCAAGAAGTAAGCAAATTCCTTGGAACCATTTCCAGGCGAACTAGATCCATTCTGAAAATTTTCTATCTGCTTCGGCATCGTAGACAGCTCAGTTTGGCTCGTAGCAGTCACATGGTTTACTATATCCTGCCTCCTTGGAAACGGCTTCATGTCGTGTAACAGATCAGAGTTGAACTGTGAAGAGAAACAATCGCCTGTTTGAACACCAAATTCTTGAGTCGTTTCTGGTTCCAGCTAAAATCAGACAATGAACGAATAATCGACTTGAATAACTTTTTAAACCTTTGGGTGAGTACGCTAATTGGGCGTGTTACTTAATATACAGATTTTCTTACCGTATTCTCAAACTCTGTAGGCTCTGTCATAGTGCCTGCATTTACTCTCATTATTGGCGGTGGTAGGGAATCTGATTCCTGGGACTCCTCTGGCAAACTTTGCTGTTGGCCATCTGAGGCATTCATAAAAAAATATGTAGGAGGTGGAACTGCTTGGCTCAGAAAAGGGTCTTGTTGACGAGTTTCGTTTTCCTCCATAGCGTCAGCCGCTTCCATTTTGATTAATTCTTCCCGAATAGTTACCTCCGTCGTCCCATTATCAAAGTTAGCTACTTCTATTACTTTTTGCCGCGGGATTGGCGGTGTTGGTAGGACAACGTGAGAAATAAATGCACGCGCGTCTGCGACATTCACTGTAGGACGTATATTTGATGTCCGATTTACGATGGTTTCAGATACACACCGTGGAACCAATACCGATGAAGTGGCCGGCGCCTCAGCTGAAGTACCTGGTACTGCATAAGCCTCGAATCCTCCAGGAACCGTTGAAGGAGTACTGTGTCGAAATACTGGCGAGTAGCTTCCAGTTGTCAGGTGCATAGTTGGAAGCTCGAAATCTGCACATGATACGGAACGAGGTTTAGCTGGTGATTGAGATTTAAATTGGACCCTTCGTGTAGCTTGAGGTTCTACAGCTACTGGTATTTGTTCAACTGTCATCTGCTCCGATGATAGGTCGCTAGCTGTAAGAAGAGGACATATTGTTCGTCATCACAATCGTAAAATTGCCATCTTCCACTTTCGATTCAAAAACCCTCATGCTACGCTGACTTTACATAAATTATTTACCTAGTGGAATCGTAATTTCATTTTCCGTCGCTGAATCAGCTCTGAGTGGTTCCTGTCCAAAATCCAGCCTAGTAAATGAAGTGCAAACATAAAATAAGTAATGACGCAAACGCATTGTACTGCTGGAGGTTAATGGTATTTAAGTGAAGTCATTTACGTACCTGCATCCCTTAGTTGACCTGTGTTGACCATCAGACAGCGCATGGTTGGATGATTTTGTTTTGCTTTTCCTGTAATTCACACGACCAAATGGAAACTGAATAAAAATGATCTAACTTGAATCTACGAAAGCATTATATCCTGAAATCTAGAAACTATAACGCAACATACAATATGTTAGGCTTGTTTTTTCCAGTTGCCGGAAACGCACTCCCTGACCCTAATCGGGATTGAGCCTCTCGTTGTTGTTGCTTTTGTTGATAGTCAGCTGCTGCTTCATTAGCAAGCTGCTTGGCAATTTCTTTTGGCTGGTTATGTGTGTTTTTAATGTGTCGATCCAAATTATCCTTACGGCGGAACGCTGTGCCACAAATCCAGCACTTAAATGGCCGCTCTCCTATTTGGCAATAAAAAACAAAGAAATTTTAACAAAATTATAAAAGAGTTCCCCGTTCGCTTGCAGCCAGCTGACTAAGTCATACATCATAAGCTTAAAATGCAGATAAGATCATACCCGAGTGAATAACCAAATGCCTTCTCAGGTCTTTACTGTTGCTAAACGCTCTCGTGCACTGATCACATGCATACGGTCGCTCAGTAGAATGAGTTCTCAAATGCAAATCCAAAGTCCATTTTAATCCAAAGGATTTTCCGCAATGAGTACAAGTATATGGACGCTCCCCTACAAAATGAGAGTATTTACGACCTTTGCGAGCATTCTTATTATTAAAAAGTTCAATGTTGATTATCCTCTTCATCTCCATACCTGTGTGCGTTATAACGTGTTTCTTGAGATTAGTCATCCCTGTGAATCTTTTATCACAAAACTGGCACGCAAAAGGTCGCACTCCAGTATGGATCAAAAAATGAGACCTCAAAGCTTGGGCATTAGCAAATCCGCGGCCACACTGCTGGCATATGAACGGTTTCTCCCCCGTGTGCGACCGCATGTGCCTAGTAACCTTTCCACGTTGATTAAACCCCCTCCCACATAATTTACAAACATAAGGTCTTTCTCCTAGAAAAACAAAAATTGAATCAACCAACATAATTTCTTCGTATGTTCAATAGTAGTGTTGGGATATCTGAATGCCATTACTGATTGCGTCGAATAAACTAAAAACGCCCCTACGCCAAGGTCTTACCCGTATGTGTCCTCAAGTGATATTCATAATGAGACTTGGCAATGAAACCTTGTCCACACTCTTCACACTTGAACGGTTTTTCTTTAGTCCGACAAAAGTCGTGGTACTTAATGTGTGCCTTGGTCTTGAATTTCTTATAGCAGACAGTACACTCATACGAGGTTGGGGTACCTGAATCTGAAATGTAACAAAATTCACTGTAATGACCATTAAAAATGTGAAACAACAGATAATGGTAGACTCAATCAGTGCCACTCCCAAAATTATGAACGACGTGACCAACTCACCATCATTGCCTGGAATTACATTGATATGATCCCCAACGTTAACAGGGTGCCTTTGCCTTTTTTTTGATTTATTAGTCTTGCTTGACTTTGAATTGGACGTATCGATGCAGGACATTGAAAAATCCGAGTTTGATTCAGTGGTAGGTTCAGTGGGATTATCCAATGCAAGCCGATCAACTTCAATGGATGCGTCAGAGCTGGAATCACTGAAGGAGGCCGATCTTGATCTCGATTCAGAATCATTTCTTGATCTGTCCAACAAAGATTTCTTCCCCCGATTAGCAAAAGACATAAGAATAGGTCCGGCATGTCGAGGACCTTCTTCGGCCGTTATAGCATGCTCAGCTGAAGCAAATAGTAACTGGGATGAGAATTTTTGGGGACGTGGTCCTTCCCTATCACTGACTGAAGCATTATCCCAGCTGCCCGAAAACACGTTTCCATCATTGCCATTTGTTGATTCAAAAGCTACGCTTTTCTTTTTTCCCAGCCCGCCTTGCTGATATTCTTCTTCAATTCTTTCATCATCTTCCTCATCGGCTTCATCGTTTTCTGATAAATTATCTTCCGTAAATGCATATATGCCACCGTCCCGATGTTCTCCTGTCTTTTTCTGCACCGAAGCAGCAGGTGAACTTTTACGTGCTCTTTTTTTAACTGTTGCGAATTTTTTCCCCGTAGATTTGCACAATTCCTCTTGCCAAACACTATTCAGATTCCCAGCACTCTTCCTCCTTGATCTCTTGACCTTCCCTTGTGATAATGCTCCTTGGACAACACCCACAGTGGAAGCAAAAGTGACACTTTCGTTACTTGACCCCGATGATGCTATTCCAATTGGAAGTAACAATGGCGGTTTCCCCTTTGACGTGTTCCTTTCTTTCCCTCTTTTTGCAATAATCGTCTTGAGATTTTTCGGCCCATCTAAGAACCAGTCGTTCGTTATTAATGAAGGGCAAAACTTTTAAAAATGCATCAAGCATGAGAAACCCGGATTAATATTGAAAAAAACATTCTGTGCTCACCTCCTAGTGTCATGTTCGCGTCGATCCCGGAACTGGCACCAAGTTTTTTACACTGAGTACATCCATCCTCGCTCTCCATAAAACAGTTTCTACAAATCCGATGACCACACGACTCCTGCACCCATCGATTGACTGCAGGGTCAATTTCCGTAATGCAAATTGGGCATATAAAGCCTAGAAATATATGAAATTATGCAACAACCATTTCAATACATGGTCAATCAAAATTCATTTAATGCAAACTAAATAACTTAATCCGCTGTAACTATCCTGTAATGCCTCAAATTGTACAAAAAAACTCGAACATGTTTCTCGAAATGGTTATGGATTCCATTCCTTATTTTATCAATAGCTACACATTGAGACCCCGCAAAATTAAGTATGTCACTGTGCTACATTCCTGGTATTTTCTAAATTATTAACTACTATTAAAATTAAATCACTTACCCCCGCCGCTGGCCATCTCCGCTACCAACTCCAAGAGGAGTTAGGAAGTGTAATAGTGCCAGTAATGTATGTTAACGGCCCGGAGAATTACTTTACGGCTGCGTCCATATACCACATACCAAATGGCCTTCGGATTTTATTACTTCAGCATTGTAGATAAAGAGAGCACTGCGACACTACGTGTGCGTATGCTGTTAATAAAGCAGAAGGAAAGGAACAGATATGTTTTGTAAACAGAAAAACCTAGGTGAACCCTCACATTTAAACGATCCGCTCTATCCATCGAGTTTCAACTCTATGACTCCCTGTGTTGAGGGTACGTACAATTGATTGAAGTCAATCTTGTACTATGACAACTGACGCAGTGGACTCATAAAACTACCTCGCTTTACCAACGTTCTGATTACATGGTAATCATGCCATCTGTATATACATCCACATTCCATTTACTCACCTGTTCACCTCCTTAAAAACAAGTTGGGAAGCGAATAAGAGAAGGAGTAGGATAATTTAACCAGGGGATGAGGAGTATGATTTTTCTGTAGCTTTCATCACATATGGTAGCCCCCCATAGTATTCTAGTCTCAATTCAGTTATAGGCGATGCTGTGATGATTTCTGTTTACCATCGCGTTTTATATATTTTTTGTAGGTACGCGGAAATAATTTTCCCTTGAACTTCATAAAGGTACTCCATGAGCACGGGTGACTTAAGAGCACACAACGCATGAGGCAAGTGGTTGGTGCAATGGACTGGGAATCCCACACTCTTACAAAACGATGGTGACTACCTTTCCTACCTGCCCATGAATGTGAAAAAACACACAGGTATGCATTTGCTTCTGCTCCAGTTTCCCTAGCTAGAGGCAGAGACCCCTCAGATTTTCTATATCCAGAAGTTTTGAAAATTTAGATAACTGCATTTGAATTCAATTTGAAAATTACCTGATCAAGGATGTTGGTTTTTTAGGTTCTCATGTTACCTCTCAAATCGTCTTCTTCACCTATTCCTCTTCACGCCGAGCTTAATTAGCCTTGCTTGAGGCGACGAGAGCAAGCTGGTATCAGCTCTTTGGCCAACAGGTTCTAGGAATTAGTCCTAAATCCTCGAAAAACACAGCACGTTTGATCACTATGCCCTCACAGTTCTCCCATGTTTCTTTTGTTTACTACTCTCAGGTAAATTATGTTCTGGTAGGCACAGGTTCGCGTGAGAAGAAGACAGGTTTTCTAAAGGTTTTTGATAGGGTTTTTAATCACTGCTGCTTTTTAAACCAAAATCCCCCTGTATAAAATTCGTAAACCTTATTTTTCCTCCTTGCTTCTCCTTGCTTTTTAACTGACAGAGTGAGTGGGCGATGATGAGGGTTTACAAAAGTTGGCTTCACGGCTTTTAGGCAGATTCTTCCAACTTTTTTTCTGTGTACGCTATTACAGCGCTTACTTACAGTGGTTGCACTCCGTAATTTTTCCTACAGATTATCACTGTCCTTGCTTCCCTTTCTCACAGTGCAGAGTGCTCAATAAGCAGCATTGCATCACTCTCATTTTTTTCAAGTCCTGTAGCCAAGAATCCGAAGCCTCAAAATACGATCGCATGAAGAGAAACGCTCATATATATATATATATATATGAAAGTATATAACTAATGTGTTCTTATCATGTGAAATAATGCTCTTGGAAGAGACCTTTCCCTTGGACAAGTGCCATGTAATTTTATTCTCTGGGCCATATTACATATAATGTATGGTAACCTAATAAAATAGTCTAGGAATTGGTCGCATGTATATCTCATTTAGATTAAGTCACTGGTATTCCTTGCAATTGACTGACTGAGTCATGTGCAGTGGGAGACGGGTCAAGTTAGTAGAAGCTCTTTGCCACAACAAATGACGATAGAGACTAGCTTATTCATTAGAAACGTTTAATAAATTTTGTAGATGATGATAAGACACCACACACTTATGCTTTTAGATGAATTGCATGCTAACGTCTGGTCCTCACATAAAATTCCAATGTATGCTTTATCTTATCTTTAATTCATCCCATTAATGCAGTTGAGGGCAGCACCGTACCACAGCGAGGTTCGTTATGGTACACACTTTTGGATGTTGGCCGTTGAAGGAGTGAAGGATTAAACTTAATTTAAAAGGTCAAAATAATGACCTTCTATAAAAGCAGGGTGGTTTTAGATAAGCAAAGATAACTGGAGGATAACTGGGAGTAGCAGCAAGGAAACGTCATTTCTAATGCAAGCAACCATAGCGTGACTGACAGAAGATGTGAGTGAGAGTGAGCTTGAGAGGTACAAGATTTTGAACGAGCTATTGACCTGAAATTATATTGAGTCAACTGATTTCAATGCCAGAATTTAATACTATATATGCGTAAACATGAAGGGAATTACGTAGGAAATGTGGGAAACGTTACATTTTTGGCATCTTAGATTGCAAATGCAAAATGCATAAACGATATGTCTAAACACGAACATGGGAGAATAGATAATGACAGAGCTTCATTCAAAGTGATATTTAGGTAGGAACAATAAGCATCAATCAAGAACAGAAAGTAGTTGCCATATTATTACGTATGCAGGGGAAGTTCAAAGTTGAAACATGTAAGCTCACGATGTCATTTTGTTAATTCGCCAGGCCTTATTCAGGCATAAGTCGAAATAATTCCTTGCTTTGAAATTTAGATTGTGTGTGTAGTGTAGTTGATGCAGTTGATGGAGTTTTCTTTCCTGTTTCTGTGAAACTTGTATGCAAACTCAGAAAATACTTGAAAACTCAGGGTAAACACGAGACTCGTTCAAACTTAATCAAACCGTAAGCAAGACAATGCTGCGGATTCAAAGTTCTGAAAAAATATGCTTGCTAGGCCAGGAACAGTTAGAGTATAACGACACCTTAATCAAAGATTCATAAAGCGGTCATTACATTTATCATATTGTGACTCTCAATTCCATCCATTGTAAACACTTAGATCTATTTACTTTATGACTCGGAATTCGGAATCAGTGAACTTAGCTAAGCTAACAGTAGTTCTGTATTAGGTGAAATTGTATTATAATGTGTTGGAGGATGTGGTGGACCACTTGAGTATTAACTTGTTCCTTAACAAGGCATGAGCCATGTTTACACGGAAGATACCGGGATTCGCCGTGAGATTTGGACTGGGCAATGCAATGTCGAGGAACGGGAGGGTTCAGGCTTCCATTGAAGTGGACGGTGTAGCGCCTGTATGCCTACATTGCTTCACGCTCCACAGTGAGCCATCAACGACTAAAAGATGAGCTGCACGGAATGGAATTAAGGAATTGTCATCCGCGTACAATAGGGATATATTTTGAAAAGGGACGAGTCGTATTGTCAATTTTAGTCGGATTTTCATAATTCAAACGGCAATAAGTTTCACGAAGGTTAATAAAGGCAATGGCGAGCGAAAATTACGAGATTTCTGAAATTTGACATTTTTTGGTCAAATTGACCCCGAGGTCAAAGTGCCAAAATGTTAAGTTTTTTCGTCGGGATAATTGAGTTTACAATATAAGATGATCATTGCAACTTTTTTGGGTATTATCTGTGGAAAAATACTTTTTTTACAGGGACCGCAAGTTGAGGATTGAAAAAGTTACAATTTTTGAATTTGATAGGCTTCCACAATTCTTGACCGATTTTAAAAATTTTAACGCAAGGGTCACTGGTACATGTTTTCGGAGGCATTGGCGAAGGTGTTTTTTGAATTTTGCATTTTGACCTGCCCTCACTTTGTGACCTACTCGTAACCTACCCATCAATTATGACCTCCTAACTTGGAAATTATTTAATGCTTAGGCTATGGAGAAGTGAATTGCAGCAAGAATTACTGTTCTATCTTGTATGGTTTTAGCAGGAGACGTGTTTTAATGTTTGTTTACATTTCATATTTGGGTAAGAAACGGCCCATCTTTGAAGGGCTGCTACTCCCCACTGTGTGGGTGGGAATTTTTTTTCTGCGTTCCGAGGACTTACATTAGGTCAAACTTTGGAACTAAAAAGGTTTTTGCAAAATCTAAAATGGCCGGTTAATACGACTCGTCCCTTTCTAAAATATATCCTCTGATGGGAAAAAATGCTGTTTCTCATAGCATAATCTGAGAATGCATTATCTGGCTATGCTGGATTTTTGCAACTGAGCATTGAAACGCATTGCGAACATACTAAATGAACTCTCTCGTAATTCTCCTCCTATTCTTTCCACTTGCTCTTATGTATCTCATTGGGCCTGCTATAAAAGAGCATTCCGGTCATGCTTGCTTCATGCTCACCTGGTATCTTTGTGCGATCTCTGTTCTTAACAATCCGAAACTGTGCGGGCACGAGAGTGTATATGATGCTGACTTGGGGTTAAGGTTCGACGTTTACCTTGAAGGTTAGAATATGGGTGAAGTTTGATAAGTGGTTATGT
The DNA here is from genome assembly GCA_906901655.1 of Sminthurides aquaticus. NCBI lineage: Eukaryota > Metazoa > Arthropoda > Collembola > Symphypleona > Sminthurididae > Sminthurides > Sminthurides aquaticus. The sequence goes on along the minus strand of CAJQTT010000005.1, from coordinate 10,280,701 downwards.
GAGAGCTTTTATCATCGTCATTCATGATTTTTAGCTAATGATGCATGTCATTGCGTGCGTAGATTTTGAAATCCAAAGTCTTCGTTCCCTTGACTACGGGCCTCTGAAGTTTTTAGACGGTGCTGCATACAAATTAAATCAAAGACACTGTATGCAAGACTGATTTCTAGATAGGCATAGTCTTCATTCAGCAGATATCGCTTGTGCACTTAAACAAATATGATTCGGTTGTACGTTGTGCCCCTGAAAAGGTGCGAAATATCTAAAGCAAGTTGTTCGCATGAATATAAGCTATTGTTTGAGGGAAAACTTTTAACTACCTGTTTCCCCTTAGGAATATTGTTCGAAACAGGTAAGAATCCTCGTCAAATCTATAGTGGAATAAATAGGAAGGCAACAGCTCAGATGCTTTGTTCGGATGAACTTTGTCACTGATATTTTCATCCCACCGAACTTCGTCACCCAATATTCATCACCACTTAAAGCGCCCCTCTTGATTTTTGTCATCGTTAAGTTTACGCACCACTGATAATCATCACTATGAAATTTTGAATTGAAATAGATAACCAAAAAATTAAGAATATAAAAAAATAACTTCTATCCAACCATATGTGATGTTGGCATTGTATAGCTAACGGCAAGGATTTTAAATCCCTATATTCTTTTTTAATGCGACCGACCGGCAGTTAATTTCTACGCTGGTGCGTATAGTTAGTAATGCGCACAAACACATGTTGCGACTCCCTGCTTCAGTGATAACATAACTCAATGTGAAATGAATTAATTTCGTCTAATGCTGTTTTAGATCAGCTTTTTTGCCTGATCTAGATCTGGATCTGATCTATGACTCAATCAGATCAAGAAAACTGCGAACTCGGCTCCGCCAACCAAGAAAACAACCCATGATCTGATCTGATCTAGAAAACCAGATCAAATCTAGGGAATGATCTAGATCAAAACTGAATATTTGTGAAAACTTTTTTCTTTGCATTTTAGTGCAAAAATTAAAAAATTAGTAAATTAATCGATTAAACAAACGTTTGTGAGAGTCTGAGCGTGGATACTTATTGGAAATTGGCTGTAAATGTCATTAATCGTCACTGCCCCATGCCATTCCAGCATGTAACCCTTGCAGTTCTTTGCTCCTTTCCACCTCTGGCGTTTGGATCAGTGTTATTTTCACAAAATTAAGTAGCAGGGAAAAACTCGTGCCGGGTTTGGTGTGATAAATTCTTTGATTTTGGCCATTTTGAGAGAAATTCCGCTCGATAAATGATGATCTAGATCATTTTCGATCAGATCTGGATCTAGATCTAGATCTGCTCTAGTAACCAGATCACCAAAATTCGTCGTGATCTGATCTGATCTAGACCACTAGATCCAGATCAGATCCAGATCAAACAGATTGATCTAATACAGCATTAATGTCGTCAATAACACATATCCTTATCATGTATAAGACGAAATGGAAGCTAAAACGTATACTCTCAAGAATATATACGGATAAATCTCGTGGTGCTTGGTACCCTCAATGTAAAGGCTCGGTGTGATTACACGGATATTTTCGAAGCCTATTACCCTCTGTATCTGAAGTAAACGTTATATGCTTGTTAATGCTATTTCAATACAAAATATTCATAACATGTAATTACAGTTTGTTTCACGAATTCTTGCTTTGCTTGGATTTCCCTCTGCTCAGCCACTACGTCACTTTCCTGGACGTCCGATCTCTTCCTCTCCTCACGCTGCGTCTCCTGTGTCCTCGCTGTTCAAAACGAGAATTTCTTTTAACGACGATATCATTGCTCAGGACTGTCATAGAGTCAAGGGACTTGCGTCCTTTAAAAGCTGAAATATTTTACTCTGCTTAACTTGTATGTCTGTAAGTCAAAGGCTGAGGACTTAGCTACACTATAAGTATAAACGGAAATACTTTCATAAGTCTCCCCAGCGTGTATTGTAGATGGTGTAGTTGCCTTGGAAACGCGTAATTGCATGCATTAAATGGCTAGTCGGGTGACACTACTGAATTTCTACTCCTTAGTCTATTCGGCGTGGTGAGCCAAAAACGTTAAGGTTGGCTTTCGCAACCTGACCTGAGCGAAGCGAAATGAGGCCAGAGGACTTAGGTCAGAAAGTTCCGCTAAATGCCTGATCAATGGAAATACAGAATTGGGAACACATCGCCGCCGGAGCCTACTCCGGCGGCGATGTGTTTATTTTGGGTGGGGGTTATCTACACATTTATTGCTATAGCGTCGTCAATCTTCGACTTTGAGACATACATTTTAGTGGTTAGGAAAGCAGCAGATCTCAGCTTTCCAACGGTGTAAGCCGCTTGACACTGTCGCGCTGTTGAGCGAAGATATCGACGTTAAAAGAAATCCTCGTGTTGAACAGCACGTACGCAGCGGAGGATAGAAATCCAGTAGGTGCGGAGGTCTAGAAAAGTGACGTAGTGGATGAGCGGAGGGAATAACTATGAGCAATGCATGAATTCGCGGAACAAACGGTATAGCAAAACACGAGAAAGTTGGAGAAAGCAGCATTCGGAGGTAGGGTAGGGGTCGTAAGTAGTGGGTTACGCAGAACTATGTGCGTAAGTACAACTTTTACCTGGCTAAACTTTCTCTCCTTCAAGCGCAGGTTTGAAACTTGGACTTGAATCTTGGGATTCAAGACTGCGTGAATCATACATACCGGGGGAAGATTTTTTCTGGCTAACTTTCTTCTCCAGGGGGAAAGTTTCTTCCCCGACAACATTTGTCGGGGGAAGATTTCTTCTCCCTGTAAAGCGACATCTACATTCGATGCTGGAATGACAGAAACTGGGGATATTCCAATGTATAGATTTACGAATGACAAAGCAACTATTATTCATCTCCAGCCTAAAGTAACATTCACTTGCTGTTGAAATTGGAGAAAACCTATGTTTTCAAATATAATGCTGAAACGCATTGCACTCATGTAAGCACCGAATCTAATGTCGCAATTCAGTAGAAACAAAATTTACATCACAGATCCCAAAATTCAAGTTAAGCTTAGTCGCCCATTGACATAACTGAAAATCGCGAATATCTCTCTGAATTTCTGAAAAATTTTCCATCTAGTCCTCGACAGACTCAGCAGCATCTAAATAATTAGACTAATATTTCTTGAGCTCTTCCGATTTCAGTTTCCGCATCTCCACAGATATTGTGACTGAAAGCAAAGGAAGTTAGTATCACTCCTACTGTTGAAGGTTGAAAAGTATATATTAGCGTATAAGAATATAGTTGTAAGAACTAGTGTTAAGGAAAGAATAGCCTGTGCCTACTCTTCCCATCTCTAGCCTGTGCCTACTCTTCCCATCTCTAGCCTGTGCCTACTCTTCCCATCTCTAGCCTGTGCCTACTCTTCCCATCTCTAGACTGTGCCTACTCTTCCCATCTCTAGCCTGTGCCTACTCTTCCCATCTCTAGACTGTGCCTACTCTTCCCATCTCTAGCCTGTGCCTACTCTTCCCATCTCTAGCCTGTGCCTACTCTTCCCATCCTTAGGTAACATGTAGGGAGTCGGCTGACTTGATGCTAGGGAGGAACTTATTGCAGGAGAAGTGAGAGGAACGAATTGAACACGTTATGAGAGGCTATTTTTAGAAGTTTGTTGTTAGGTGAATTGTACTTTTAAGTAAACGTCCAGAGAACGTTTAAGTACAAGGGATAATACTAACTATGTACCAGAGAGTGCTGGAAAAGGAGACTGGAGAAGTAGTAAGGACTTGAGAGTCAAAGGAGAAGGAAGCAAAAGAACAGAGTCAATAAAGAACTACTGAGATATAGATTGAAAGAGTATTACAAGTTTTCTAAAGTGTTAATTATTTATTTTGTATGGTAATTACGGTTAAAGTAATTAACTATACTACGAACCCTTAACATTTGGTGGCCCATGAGGGGAACTTTGGCTATAAATTTATTAGAAAAACTTGTGAAATTACTTCAGTGAATTTTGATATGGTCTTGACTGATCACATAATTAATTTAGACAAAGGTCTAGAACATTTTGAAAATTGTGATTTTAAGTTGAAAATTATTGTGAAAGTGCTACGATGGAAGGTTTGAAATTGATTCGAAACACGTACATTACTGATTTGAATAATCTAATTACATTGTTCAAAGAGGAATTAGACAAGCCAGGAGTAGTTGGGGATGTGCTCAAAGTTCAGAATGCAGTTACCAAAAATGAATATTCAAAGGTTGGTGAATACAGTACGAAAATCATGGAGAATTTTACGACTGATTACACAACTGAACAGGTTGCAGATGAAATTAAAATACAGCGAGAATTGGAAAAAGGTTACCAAGAGTACAAATTACTCTTTGGAAGGATTCAGTTTCCTGAAACTCCGATGAGTTCAGAGGGATGTGATCCGATTAAGCTTCCCGAGAAAATAATCAAGAAATTCGATGGAGATATCATCAATTGGCTGCCTTGGTGGGATTCTTTCCAAGCTATTCATAATCGAACGAAGACGCCTGAGACAACGAAGTTCGATCTTTTGGTTGATGCATTGGAACCTAATTCAAGAGCTATGGAAGTCATCAAAGGATACGCACGAACAGCTGAGAATTATCAGAAAGCAGTTGCTCAACTGACGAGAATTTTTGGAGATTCGGAAGAAATTACGAATGCTCTGATTTTAAGCATCAACAGTCTGTTAAGTAATTTTGAGAAAATTTCCTTTGTTGACTTGTATTACCAACTCCTTACAAAAATACAAGAGTTGGAATCGCTTAAAGTCTATCCGCGTAGCCATGAAGCTTCTCCTTTGTTATTTCCTCTGGTGTACAACGTACTACAAGAAAGCCGAAAATTACGCTGGAAACGACATTACGCCGCTCTTACGCCAGAGGTGAAAGCTGAGTCGTCAAAGCTAAGAATTCTCTTAGACTGGCTTCAAGAAGAAGTAATACACGATAGTTCCGAGGAATCTATACGTGATAGAAAAAGAGGACGCGTAATCAGTTTGGACGAATCTGATGCTACAGTTGTTCAACTTGTTAACGTTTCGGATAAAAAACAACGGATCGATTACCGTCAATACTGTGCTTTCTGTGACAAGCGACATCCGACCCAAGACTGCTATTCTGGATGGAGAAGATCTATCGAAGAACGTAAGAAGTTGTTACAGGATAAACAGTTATGCTATATCTGTTTTCGAGGTCATCGTGCAACGGATTGTCAAGAATCGGTACGCTGTAAAATTTGCGGACAGCGACATTATCAAGTAATGTGCCCACAAGCAAGACAACAGACTGCAGTAAGGTCATCACAGCCTACACACATCAAGAGGAGTGATACGATCCGGAAACGAGGAAAGTTTGACAAGAGACGCCTGGAGTCACAGGATCGATTGGATACACAAGAGAAGAACAAGGAATCGACGGCGGTTTTGAAGTCTGAAATACACGTTCCTACAGTATCCGCAGCTTCGTCTTCAGACAAAGGGCAAGTACCTCTTCAAACATTAATTTGTAAGATATATAATGTTGAATCAGGACAAAGCATTAGAGCTAGGACTTTGTTAGATACGGGGGCACAAAAGTCAACGATTACCAAAGTAGCTGTCAATGCATTAAGTTTGATGTCGGTAGACAGAGTTTGTTTTAATCATGAATTATATGGAGGCCAAAGCATGATTAGGCATCATAATGTGTACAATCTACAGGTGAAAAGTTTAGATGAAACATTTAGCACTGAGATTGAGGTTATAGATGATCAATTAATAGTAAGATATGTACCTGATGTTTCACAATATTATGATAGCGTCAAGCATCAAGGAATTGTGTTAACAGATATTCATGGAGCCAATGCAATTGACCTACTCATAGGCAATGACATTTATGGCAAACTATTGACTGGAATCAAAACAAGAGTTGGTATTAGATTGATTGCAATCAAAACCAAACTTGGATATGTACTATCTGGAGATCAGGATGAGGTGATAAATGATACACCCATGATACTTCAAGCATTGTCGATGCTCAGTATTACCAATATTAAAAGACTTTGGGATCTTGAAATATTAGGAATCACAGATCCGATTCAAGTTAAGTCACAGAAGGAGCTTGATGAAGAAGTCAAAGCTCACTTTCTGAAAACAGTTTCAATCAATCCGGAGGGAAGATATGAAATCGAACTGCCATGGGTACGCCCTCCAAGCAGTATTAGTTGCAATTATTACCATGCTAGAAAAAGATTGGAAAATGCAACAAAGAAATTAATTGTTCAAGGTTTAGTCAGTGAATATGAGAAAGTCTTTGAGGAGTGGATGAAACTCGGTATCATCGAAGTTGTTCCAGCTACCCAAGACAATTTAAGCACTGGTTATTTTTTACCTCATCGAGCTGTAGTTAAAATAGCAAGCGAGACTACCAAAATAAGACCAGTATTCGATGCATCGTCGATTACAGCATCATCGAAAAGTTTAAATGACTGCTTAGCAGTAGGTCCAAATTTGATCGAGCTAATACCAGATTTAATAATCGGATTTAGACTCGACAATTCGCTGCTGTTAGTGATATTAGAAAAGCATTTTTACAGATTTCGGTGAATGAAAATGATAGAGATTATTTGAAATTCCTATGGTGGGAGTCAGATGGTAAAACTTTGAAAATTTACAGACACAAGCGCGTAGTTTTTGGAGTAAATTGTTCTCCATTTTTACTAGCAGCTGTGATCGAGAAACATCTGTCTAGTGCAAAGATTGAACATGCTGAGTCTGCAAAAACTTTGTTGAGATCGTTTTATGTTGACAACAGCATAGTTTCCTTTGACACAGTTTCAGAGTTGCAAAAATTCCAAAGAGAATCTATTGAACTCATGATGTTGGCACAAATGGAATTAGCCATGTGGAAGACAAGTTTAGATGAACTTGCTCACGACAAGACACCTGTAGGTGTACTTGGATTGTTATGGGATCGCACTGACGATACTCTAATGTCAAAGATTGAAGCTATAAAACTGCCTGAGATAATAACTATGAGAAGTATATTATCAGTTGCACAGTCAGTATTTGATCCGATGGGTATGATGGCACCAATAACTTTGAAACCAAAGATTATGATGCGTCAACTACATGAAGCAAAACTGAAGTGGGATGATTTAGCTCCGGAGGAAATTCAAAAGGAATTCCGAGAATGGTTGACTGATATAGAGCAACTACAAAACTTGAGCATTCCTCGAAGGATTTCTAAAATACCTTTGTCAGAAGCTAAGTCAGTTGAAGTTCATGTATTCGGTGACGCTTCACAAGTAGCGTACGCTGTAGCGACGTACATTGTAGTTCATGGAGTGAACACAAGTACAGCGAATCTGATACAAGCTAAAGCTCGTGTTGCTCCACAAAATGCAACCATACCGAGGCTCGAATTACTAGCAAGTCAATTAGCTGCTAGAATCGGAAATTCAATACTAAATGCATTAACAAAATATGGTGTAGAACCTAGTATTAAATATTGGTCAGACTCCAAAGTAGTACTTACTTGGATTAGACAAGATAATAACTGGGGTACTTTTATTAACAACAGAGTAACTGAAATTCGTAAATTGACCAGTATTACTGATTGGAAATTTGTTCCGGGAACGGAGAATCCTTCTGATTTACCATCACGTGGATGTAATGCAAGTAAGATACTGCAATCCAGATGGTTGATAGGACCAAGTTGGCTACAAGATGAGCAACTATGGCCTGTTGAACTCGATGAGTTACATGCTGAAAGCAATGTTAATGTTGCAGATATAGTAAAAGATAAAATTACTGATGCTTGGTATATGAAGCATACAGAATTTGAGAAAAATGTTAGACAAGTAGCTGAACATTTGAATGCGAATAGTTCTGGAAAGCTAACTGTTGAAGCTCTGCAAAAAGCAGAAATTGAATTGTGGAAATACGTACAGAGAGATACTGACGTAAAAGATCGGATGGGAAGACTAAGTCTTACTCTGAATGCTGATGGTTTATATTGTGTGAAAACAAGATTGATGAGTTGTGATGAGCTTAAAGATTTACAGCTGCCGGTGTATTTACCATCCAACCATGCTCTTGTTCTACAATATATAATGAAAGTACATCTGAGAAACGGACATGCACCGGAAGGGGTAATGATCTGTAAGTTGCGAAAACAATTTTGGATTCCTGGTGTCAGGCCAGTTGTTCGCAATGTTTTAAGAAAATGCATGAAATGCGCTAGATTTAAAGCAAAGAAAGTTCAAGTACCACTTGCTCCACTACCTAATGATCGCTTACTAGCAGAGAGATGCTTTGAAGTGACAGGAGTTGACTTGGGAGGACCACTTATTTTGAAAGATGGTACCAAAGTTTGGTTTGTTATCTTTACATGTGCTGTGTTTAGAGCAGTTCATTTAGAACTTGTATCATCATTATCTACCAAGATGTTCATTATGGCACTTAGGAGATTTATCAGTCGCAGAAATCGACCTGTCACTATGTATAGTGATCAAGGTACGAACTTTGTTGGGCTTGAAAATGCCATGGCTGAGTTGAACTGGGATGCAAATTCAGACAGAAACTGCTATTGATAGAATCAAGTGGAAGTTGAACCCTCCCACCGCTCCATGGTGGGGAGGGTGGTGGGAGAGGCTAGTAGGAGTTACAAAGCAGTTATTGAAGTGTAATCTTGGTCGACAAGTAGTTGATTTTGAAGAATTATCAACAGTTCTATGTGATATTGAGTATGTAATGAATCAGAGACCACTTACCAAGCACATTGGTAGTAATGATGAATTTGGTACTTTGACACCTCAAATGTTTCTTACATTGAGTGCAAATATAAACATTGAGAAAGATCAGAACACTGTTGGAAATGATCAAGATCAAGGTGCAGCAGTAGCTGACTTAGACTTGATAGATGCAAAAAGACTAAGCATACAGTTTGATGCGAGAAAATCTATAATGAACAAGTTACGGGAAAGATTTGTAAATGAGTACATTGCAGACTTAGCCGAATTTGCAAAAAAGATACCAAAAAGTGAAATCAAAGTTGGAGACTTGGTTTTAGTTGGATCAGATAATCAGGCAAGAGTGTATTGGCCGATAGCAAAAGTAACTACATTGATACCCGGAAAAGATGGGATATGTAGATTAGCTTTTGTGAAAGTTAAAATTGGAAAGCAGATAAAAGAGATCATGAGACCTATTCAAAGATTATATCCTTTAGAATTGGACACAGCAATTACTGAAGGGGTAAATCTTAATGAGATTTTACATTTTACAGAAAATCAAAACGAAGAGAATGGAACTGAATCTCATACTCGCAATAATAGAGATGACATCAGTCCAAAAGCTAGAGATGCAACTCATATTCGAAACAATGGAGATGAGAGCAGTACAACAGTTGCAATTGGATCAATTAATTCAGAAGAACTTTCTAGAAACTACAGAGTTGAAAATGAAGATATTCAACATCGTAGTAGAAGTGGAAGATTAATTAAGAAGCCACAAAGATTGATTGAATTATTTAATGGGATGCTGATTATTGATGATGAAGAGGATTGAACGATTTGAGTTTTCTTTATATGCTATGACAATGAAGTTTTTTGTCAAATACGTCAATTGTAAATTTATAAATATAATTTGAATTTTTTCTTCATATACTTTTGTAATGAAGTTTTTTATCAAATATGAAGAATGTTAATTTTGTAAATAATGATAATGATTGTAATGGAGTTTTTCTCCATATAATTATAATGGAGTTTTTTATCAAATCAGTTTTGTAAATATTGATGATTAATTGCTACATGAATGTATCAATTAAGTGGGGAGTATGTTGAAGGTTGAAAAGTATATATTAGCGTATAAGAATATAGTTGTAAGAACTAGTGTTAAGGAAAGAATAGAAAGTGCCTACTCTTCCCATCTCTAGCCTGTGCCTACTCTTCCCATCTCTAGCCTGTGCCTACTCTTCCCATCTCTAGCCTGTGCCTACTCTTCCCATCTCTAGCCTGTGCCTACTCTTCCCATCTCTAGCCTGTGCCTACTCTTCCCATCTCTAGCCTGTGCCTACTCTTCCCATCTCTAGCCTGTGCCTACTCTTCCCATCTCTAGCCTGTGCCTACTCTTCCCATCTGCATACAAACCGTGTAAGCACGGGAACATTTCGTGTAGGCAGAAATCATTTTTTTCCCTTTAAATGCCGTGGAAATTTTATTTCTTGGGGGATTTTCGTATTTTTTATTTTAAAACACATCTGAGGTCTCCTGCACACAATAATCCGGGGTGCAAGGTGCTCTAACTGCCATTATTTTTAAGCAAATAAAAGTTAAAGTAGAATTTCCCGCTCCCATAAGAGAAGCATTGGGATTCTCACGCGCAAGCAGGTTCTCCGCTGTAGTGGAGAACCGAAAGTTTCTGAGTTCCCTTTCCAATTACTCCGCTCAGGAACGTCCCAGAGTCAAACGGTTTGGCTTGTTGGATAGCTGAGTTTGTTTTCTCGATTACATGTAAAATTTAATCTCTCTAGGTCAAAGTGTGAAGTGGCTGCAATGCTTACACTAAAAAAAGTCAGTTTTCTTCGGCAGTAGACTTCCAGCGTTGCAGCATCTTCGACCTTTGACCTACGAACATGAAATTTTATTTAACATATAGAAGAAGACCTAGGCTATCTAACAATGCAAACAGCTTGGCAGTGTGACGATCTTGAGCGGAGCAATGGATAAAGTAAACAGAGGAAAATCTTACAGCTTTTTACTGTCCTAAGTGCCCCACTCCTCGCCTGAGATCACATGGCATACATGTTGTGTATGCGCTGCCAGCCGCTGCGTACAATTCGTATGCATAAATCAGCTACACCGTTTGTCTCAGATTCAAGCCGTTTGTATCTTCCAGATGGACTGCCTTAGGTAACATGTGTTTAGGAATGAAGGGAGTCGGCTGACTTGATGCTAGGGAGGAACTTATTGCAGGAGAAGTGAGAGGAACGAATTGAACACGTTATGAGAGGCTATTTTTAGAAGTTTGTTGTTAGGTGAATTGTACTTTTAAGTAAACGTCCAGAGAACGTTTAAGTACAAGGGATAATACTAACTATGTACCAGAGAGTGCTGGAAAAGGAGACTGGAGAAGTAGTAAGGACTTGAGAGTCAAAGGAGAAGGAAGCAAAAGAACAGAGTCCATAAAGAACTACTGAGATATAGATTGAAAGAGTATTACAAGTTTTCTAAAGTGTTAATTATTTATTTTGTATGGTAATTACGGTTAAAGTAATTAACTATACTACGAACCCTTAACACCTACCGATGTGTTTACTGAGAATGATAAATTCAATGGAATTGCTTTGGATTAAGTTTGGCCGCTTTTAGTGACACCCAAGAAAAACGCAGAATTTCAATCCATCGTAACGGAAGTTGGCCACGATGGATTTTAAGTCGCCACGGCTAATTTGTAGTTTTTTATGCGGGCTTTCATATGGTGCTAATTTAAAACCTGTCAGGTTTTAATTAAACCCGTCAGGTCAATTTGGAACATATCTAACCCGGGTGGAAGTTAATTTCCCCCGCATCTCATTAGGTGACGTCACGATATCATTACGGGGAAGAAAGTTTCCCCCAGTGGAACAAAGTTAGCCTAGAAAAAATCTTCCCCCGGGGTAAAAAAGTGAGTAGTCTCCCCCACTGACATAGCTTCATTGATAAATCCGAAAGGTGAGCATGAGCGGGAAATCAAGGATGGGATGGGTCTGAGATTGCGGAGAAGTGAAAGTAGCGGGAGAAGGAGAAAGTTTTTATGAAAATCCCGAATATGTTGGCTAAATGAAAAAAATGTGATCGAAGGTTAAACTGTTCTGTAGTTTTTTTGTATTAATTAATGATAACTTTTATATTATCCAGTTAAATTAAAACATGGTATGATATAGTGCAAGTTCTCATGGAAAATACGGGTTATGGAGATAAGCCTCTGAATGGGACTTATTCCTACGTTGGAGAAACTTATGCGGGTAGGTAATTTCTGCGTTCAAGTTATCAATCAACGCAAAGAGAGTTTTTCTGAAGCTATTGTATAATTTAAGCGGTGCTTACAATTAACGACTAATTAAATTAATGCACGTAAATAAGGGATTAATCTGAAACTGAATTTATTTGTACAGAAATTTTGAGGACTAGAAAATATTTGCAGCAATGGATTTCTCTCATGCTCGCTGGTTTATGTGGGATCATTTTACTAGTCATGGGTGTGAAAGCAGTTCGAAAGCAGTTCTGCAAAAGGTTTGGAGAAATATTGCTCATTAATTCTTAACTTAGAATAATTTCAGCGGCTAAATCGACAATACTAGTTAATAATCTATTGAATTTTTAACACCTAGAAAACCGCAAATCAAACGTTTGGAGCATATAGCAAAATCAGATTCCGTGTTGGACTTGAATGGCCAGAGTGAGACTGAAAAAATTGAAATAAACAGCCATATACAAGAGAAAAATCCTACTAATGTTTAAAAAAATTGGAAATTCTATTTGTATCAAATTAGATTACACTATTTTTGTGTTTAATCAGTGGGAGCTTTTACACGTAAATTTATTCTAGTTCAATGGTAATATATGGAAGCTATTAAGCAATCATCCCTTGAGGTAGTATTCAAACGCTCAATGTTTCAAGTTGTATCAACTGTAATCAAATACCGATAGAGCTAAACGTAGTAAATTATTTTATTAATCTGATCGTGCGGATATGCTTTACGGTAACCATGTTTTATCAAGAAAGTGATACAGAGACAAACATATAAATTACTTTTAAGAAGACTTTTACATCAAAGAAGAAAGAACAGAAAATAGGGACTGAAGGACTGCAAGAAGAACTTTAAAACTTTGAAAAAAATCTTTACGATCAGCTAAATAAATATAACATGAAACCCATTTCCGTCGACGTAATATTGATTTTTAATAAACAAATGTTGCACTGAGAGCATAGTAAAAGTAATTACCAAAACTAGAATCTGTTGAAGTGTTCTCTACTTCCTCATTGTAGCGTCGCATCAAACTAAAAGAATTAAATTATCCTGTAGAAACTTCCATGCTTTTTCTATTCGCAAAGTGGAGTTCCATGAATGCGTATAGGGGGCAGCATAATCTGCACCATTACAATCAGTAATGGACGTACGCCATCTTTTCGTGCGTAATTACTCATGACGCTGTAAAACCTTACTTAGTTAACTCGACACTTCATGTGCTCTACATGCATTCAATAAATAGCCTCACAGAGAATCTTTGTCAGAGATGCATGCATGGGATGTCGCTGAAAATCCTTAGTGAAAGTCGAAAGAGACAGTTGTTTTCTCCCGCCTCCCTCGCTGGACCAGATCAGGGGCACAGAGTGATAGGAAAATCAAGTTTCTCTGGATAATCGATCCGTTTTGAGCGGGTGGAGCCAGAGCTTTGCTTGAATATCCTGGAGAAAGTAACTTTCACTTAATCCAGGATGCATGTGCTTTGTGCTTGAGATTAATTAATTTATACGCTTGAATATAACGATAAAATAGCCTGCTAGTTATAGGTTAAGTTTATTAATTGTTTGCATACAGCTGGTACGAGTGCAGTTATGCAAAATGATACATAGTGCCAAACCATATAAATTATTCATCGTCATCCCCAGGGATTTTGCCCTAATTATTTTGTTTATAGTTACGTATTCTGGACGAGGTGAATGCGGTAAGTATGGAGGAAAAATAAATTAGCTCACTCTTTTTTCTTATTTTATTTACAAGAATTTAAATATTATGTTTCTTTCAGGTGCAAACGCCAAATGTCCTTTGAAGTCCCGCACTCAATTAAAGGCAATAATGCCTCCAAGCGATTCAGTGGATTTGTATTACACGGCTTTCTTTGTAATTTCTAAAGATTTGCTCCTCATTTCAAAACCACTGTACTGTTTATCAGAAAGCGTTAAAACAAGACACGACGATGATCTCGTTTTATTTCGAGCCAATGGATACAATTACATCAACTTATGCAGCTCAGAGAGTGCAACTCCGACTTCTCCACGAATTCATTTAATTACTGCAGGTAAATTTCATAGAATGAATTTAAATGAAGAATTATACAGATATAATTAAAGCAAATTGCAAAATGTTTAGTTTTTCCTCATCTTTAAAGCTTAATATTACTCCTGAAGATTATTCCTTGAATTTCTGAAAATCACGCTTCTTCTGCAATTCCAGATTCGTCGCTTGTAAAAAACAGCAAGGAGTGCACGCACCGATTGAAATGCAACTCTGTCCAGGATGATAACGAGCCGATTTCAATAACTCGAGAAAACTCGACTGGAGAAGCATATTTACAATTCAATCTTGAAAAACATCATCTGTTCAGAAACTTTCTCTCTGGCTATCGGAAAGTAGGAGCTTGTTTCGAGTTGAGTGAAAAGAATTTTGACTGGATCTGGCCTTGGGATTGGCATCAAGGACGGCAGGATTCACAAGACCAGATACCATCCGGGCAGTGGACAGGTTCAGCAAGTATTGAAAAAATATTTATTTTATTTTGTAGCTAAATTTCATTTTTAAATGGTAAAATTCTGTTAACATAATTTATATACACATTGGATTATTGCAGAGAGAGTTGTGACAGCTTTGATAATTTTTGGCGCTGGTTTCTTGTGCATCTGTGGACCGTTTTTGGTATGGCATTTTTGCCGAGGATGGTGCGCCTGCATTTCAGTATTATGTCGACCGAGGGAGCCACAGGTGCCAGCGGACAATTTAGAGGCGTGTAACGCTGCAGTATAGATTGAGGTGAGGCACTTTAACCTTAAAAATTGGGTGCTATTTTACACGCATTACGATTCCAACTTTAACCTGTTGAAATGTATCCCAGATTTACAGACATTCGCATGAAAAGAGGTCGAGGGAGCTGCTGAAAGCCGTGAGGAAAAGTGAATGAAAGACAGGCAACAATTACGTTCCTTTGCACATCATTATTAGCGTACATCTCTTACAGCACAACCAATTTACAAAAAACAAGAGTATTAACGGTAGACAGTACAAAGTTGACATTTCAAATCAGCAGATAAATACCAGAAGCTTAAAATATGCACAAAGACCGTAACAAGACACAAACAAAAGTATCATGCATTTCTATGGTACAAAAGGAGAAAGCATGACGACATATCCTCAACCCTGTAGCTCTCTTTTTCACTGTGCAAACCAAGTGTGTAAACGACCATTAGAATGCTTTCGCATTTAATTAGAAATTCCACATGATATGGTGTAGCCTAAATAGGTTCCCTAGATCAAAGAGACAGTATCCTAATAATTAGGTTCAAAAGTCATTGCTCATGAGCTGGGAATTGGTTGTGAAGGGAAATAACCATAGTAATGACTAATATCCGTATTAACCAAACCAGTACTTAACAGAGACTCTTAACTGATGAGATAATTAACTGAGATTATTATTGTTCTACAAGGTTTTGTGCCAATCTTTTAATAACCATTTTAATACAATTATGATTATTACCAACCAGTAGGATTCGCGTACCAATTAACCTAACTTTATATGTGACTAGCTATGTGAACCGTTCTTCTTGATAGGTTTTTCATTCATCATGCATGCAATAATTGTACGTTACTTAAACTTTGTTAACTCAATACGAGATTAAATATACGAGTTGTTGAATGTTTTTTGTACAAAATATTGGAATATAGTGTAAATATTATTCCTTGAGCATATTAAGTCTGGGATAGGTTAAAAGTTCCACCAATTCCAGATTTATGTAACGGATGGGGGGCAAGAGGAAATCAATGGGGAAGTAAGGCTGCCTCGTCAGAATACTGGTCCATTAGTCAGCCGCTTAGCGGGAGCAGGGCGGGATAATATATTCTTTAGCGCATGCTACATGGAGAAAGTTACTTTCACTCCTTTCCTCATCCATGCATTTCCAACTGTGGCAACTTCTCCTCAATCCGCTCAACCACAATTTTCAATACACGTCTATTTTAGCGTATTTGAAGCGTAAATTGGAGCAGTATGGTTCAAGATTCAACTTGATATCCAATCTTATTGATGTGTATTACATTTGAGGAACTCAAAAATCTTTTCAAAGAGGAAATGTAGCGTAGCTTAAATAAATGACTTGAGATCGATAATCGACACTGGCTCGATACCGTTGGTATGGCTGCTTGGATAGCTGATCTATTCTTCACAGGCGTCGTACCATATACCTTACATATGGTATTATTGCAGAGGTTGGTTTACGTTGTCGTCGAGACACCAAACGATGAATTACGGGATCGTGGCTGGGACGAAGCTACTCAAAGGTAAATTTATGTACCACTGCGGATACCGGGTGGATCCTTCAAGGACATTTATTTCTGGTTGAAAACTTAGACCAAACTTTACTTGATGTAACCGTTTCATCTCAGGCACACCTTCCGAGAAATGTCTAATCTAACACGCCGTGAGCCGAGATCAATCACAACTTATCATTTGACAACATTTGAATTCGAGCCGTATCAATTTAGTTATGAAGATATAAATGGTTTATATGCAATGCATTATATGCAAGACTGATTTCTAGAATAGGCTTATTGGTCTTCATTCAGCAGATACCGCTTGTGCGTTCAAACAAATGATTCCGTTGTACGTTGCACCTTTCGAAGCGTAGGAAGTATATCTAAAAGTGAGTTGCTCGCATGAATATACCTTATTGTTTGAGGGCTAACTTAACAAACCCATTTCCCCTCAGGGAGGGGCATTCGAAACTAGCACAAATACTCCCGAAATGTACACAGGAATAGAGAAGAAGATAGTTTAGACAACAGCTCAGATACTTCATTGTGAAGAAATTTTAATGATGATACATAAAATATTTAAAAGAAACTTCCTCCATCCGACATAATTTGAAAATTATTCATATATTAGCGACAGTTTCGCTAGTTTGCCATTCTTGCGAAGATTTTAGTGCTCTTCTAAGGTGATTAGTCCAAGATTTCTTGTCGTCAATAGGAATTGGTTGTCCTGAAGAATAAAGAATTGAACTCTATCATTAAAATGTACACTCGGAACCATATCTACGGAGAAACAATTAACTGGATGCCATGCAAGAAGGAATTCAGATTGAGGCAAATTAAACGTTACCTGCAACAAACCTCCTTCTAATCAGCTTCTACTACTAATTCCGGTCTATATGAAACAAGAGAAAATGCCATCATTTGTAACGTTCGATTACGATACTGAGTGTATTTGAATGTCAATTTGTTTTGTTACTTTGACGTCTTACAAAGAACATATTCCAGAAGCATGCGTAAATGGACTTCCCAGTGTATCGCACCTGTAGGGAGGACAACATAAAATCCGGTTCTCTCCGCCGCACTCTGCGTTTAGACCGTGAACGCAGTCATACGACGGCCGGCGATCCTATATGAGAGAGAAATCAGTATTTTAAATCAACTCTCATGTGCATAATGCAGGGAATTTCAAAATCTGGTATGATACTTGACCTTTATGCATCGTCCCCCCCGAGAACCACGCGTTTTGGGTGTTATACATAAGTATCCAGGGCAACATTTTATTCTTTCCGTCCCACCACACTCTACATTTGAGCAAATTCAAATCCAATCCGATTCTTCTTCTTCTTTCCCAAGATAGACGGAAAAGATGCGAGAAGGAGGAACGCAACTACCAAGATTAGCCCTGGAAAGATAACGCTGCTCAGGCGTGTGCCGGCCTTCATCTTGATTCCACTACGAAGAGCTGAAACCTGGAAAAGTAAAGACCACAAGCAATCTTGATTGAATCAATCTTATGTTGTCCGTGTATTCGATTATCTTTGAAAGTGAGTTTACATGTGCTTACTTGGAGTTACGATTTTGTAAACATTAACAGTATGACACCTCTTGAGACTCGCAAGCTAACTCAGAGAGCTGGAGACGGGTTCTGAAGTTCAAGCAAGCAACTCAGTTCTGTTACTAATGTAAGCTTGGAGTATCGACTGGAGCTATCGTTGGACGTGGAGGTGACACGTCAGCCTTTTATTTCAACTATGTAGTGGTTAATTAAAGGGATAAACACAATTGACAATAATTCTCGTAATGCATCTTTATTATCTTCCATGTTCTTGTTCCTGCGTTGCATGGCAACATTAAATCTGAACTGTGAATGCCATGAAATAACCCGAGAATTTGGTACCAGGGAAGCAAAAGCCCTGAATCAGGAGCTGTTTACAACAAGTTTATTTGAAATAAAAGATGCGTCAATAAATTAGCTTTCGTGAGTTCTTCGTATCCAACCTGTGATTTTCGCATTGGGTAGCTAAACGCAATGAATTTAAAGTCCCTAGTTCATAGTTCATAGTTGAATGCTACCGACAGCAGATAATTTCACGTTAGCGCGTTTTGCGCACAAACACACGTTGCGACTATCTGCTTCAGTGATGTCAATGCCAAATGAATGAATTTCATCAATAATACGTATCCTTATCTTGCATAAGACAAAACCATCCAAGCTATCAATTCATTGCCAATGCCAAACGAATTGATTAGCATCGGATGTGTTATGCCAGTTGCGGCAGTGGCCAGCTTCAGTTCAAAACTTGAAAAACTGAAAGACATAATCGAGCATATTTCCAACATTTTGAAGAGGATTTCTCAAATATGGAACAGGACTCGGTTTTTTAAGTGTTCTGAATTTGGTCACTTCATTAGCAAGTCCAAAATCAACAAAAATGATATTTCATATCCCTGCCTATCTTTAACATGAGGCGCCTCATGTTAATGAAAGGTAGAAACCGGAAATGTAGTTCATCTCGATATTCGTTCTTTAGAATTCTCAGTCACGTTAAGTGGTCTAAACTATACTTGAATCCAAAATCTGGATGTGTTTCGACACTTGCAGCAGTGGCCAGAATTAGAATAAAATAGTTCTCATGAAAATTTTTTAGCAAGATGCATATATATTCACAAGTCGGAAGCATGTACTTAAAGGGAACTGGGGATTAACGGCTTATTTTTCAAAGTCTTTTAAAGTTTGGAATTAAAGACCTAAGACGCAGACAAGGGGTGTGAGGAGATACATAACGGAGAGGAGCTACGCGTTGTCGTACGTGGAAGTACGTGGTGGGAATGAATTCAAGTTTTATCTAAAGATTACTACTAAACTAGCTACCATAGAGCTTGCTTCCTCCTAGTCTCGAGATGGATTGTGGTAAATGCAATTTATTTTGAAAAGGTCAATGTTACGCCGGAATAACTTTAAATATTCGGATATTGAAGTGACTTTCGGACCTTTTTATGAGCCAATCAAAGCTATGATAAACTTGCTTCCGCTAATTTTTAGCTATTGCAGCTTTATGCTAATTTTTATCAGACATATTGCTGTAGCAGAGCCCATATACTTTTCGGATGACGTAATAGTTTAGAATCTTGATGGCATTTTTTTATTTAGGACATGGTGCTATGGTCCGACAAAATCTTCTTTACGTATAGCGAACCACCTGGCTACAAGGTGACGCTGGTCTCGAGCGAGGCGGTTAATATGCGATGCAATTATAAAACACTGGTTTCTAGAATAGGCAAAACTTGGTCATGATAAACAAAATTCCGCATGATTCGGATGCATTCCTCAAAGCGTGCGAAGTATATATCTATGCGAATTGTTTACACGGATATAATTTATGATTGAGGGGAAACTTGACAAATCTGTTTCACCAAAACAAAAAAACTGTTGTTTAATAACGGGCTGTTCAAAACAGGTACGCATAATTGCCAAATTTATACCGGAATAATATATAGGAAAGAAGATAGTTTCATAATTTCAGAATTGATCATCTAGAGACAGTTTCGCTAGTATACCATTTTTGCGATGATTTTAGTGTTCTTGTGAGATGAAAAGTCCAAGATTCGTTGTCATCAATAGTAATCGTCATTGGATACCTTGATCCTGAGAAATAAAACATTTATCACCATCGTTACAACACTTACTCTTATGCTAATTTCTGCGGAACCACTGAAATGGATTTCATGGAAGAAGGAATGCGGATTGAGCCAGATTTAACGTAGCAACATACTTTATTCGATTTCCCGGCTTCTTTTTCTGTCGTTGCTGTTTTCTTCTCGTTCTAAATGAAACAAGGGAAAATGGATGAATTTGAAACGCTCAAATCCGATCGTACGTGCATTTGAATTTAAATTTGTTTCTCGTCTTACTCATAATCAGTATTTCCGCTTTCATTTTCATTTTCATTTTCATTTTCCTCTGAACCTTCACCCTCTGAAGTCGGGGGAGGCGGAGGCGGAGGCGGAGGCCGAGGCGGAGTGTCCTAATGTACATGAGAGGGAAATGATTATTTTAAATCAACTCTCATATGCATAATACAATTGGAGTTTATAAATATGGTGTGATAATTTACCCGAACGCATTTTCCCCAAGCACCGTGCTTTTTTGGTGATACGCAAGTATATCCACTGCAACAATTTTTTATACCCGGTCCACGAATAACTGGCCCACCACACTGTCCACGGGAGCAAGTCCTCCTTCCTAAGGAAGTCGGAACAGATGCGAGAACGAGGAACGCAATTACCAGGAATAACCCTGGAATTATAACGCTCCTCAGGCGCGTGCCGCCTTTCATCTTGATCGGCGACTCTAAACGACGAGCTGAAACCTGGAAAAGACAAGACCACAAGCAATCTTGATTGAATGAATCTTACGTAATTCGTTATTCCATTATCTTTCAAGGAGAGGATACTTGGAGTTACGATTGTTCAAACCGTTAACAGGATGACCCACCTTAAGACTCGCAAGCTAACTCAGAGAGCTGGAGACGGGTTCTTAATGTTCAAGCAAGCAACTCAGTTCTGCTACTAATGTAAGCTTCGAGTATCAACTGAAGCTAACGTTGGACTTGATCGACACGTCAGCCTTTTATTTCAGCCAAGTAATAGTTAATTAAACGGATAACACAATTGACAATAATTCTCGAAATGAATCTTTATTATCTTCCGCGTTCTTGTTCCTATGTTGCGTGGCAACATTAAATCTTAACTTTGAATGCCATGAAACAACCCGAGCATTTGGTACCAGGGAAATAAAAGCCCGGAATCAGGAGCAGTTAACAGCACGTTTTCAAATAAAACCAGATCAATTTATTATCGCCAGAGTTGTTCCTATTGAATTCTTGATTGTTTGCATTGTATTACTTTCAATCTGCATTCCTTATTTTCTTTTTTTATGCGAGGATAGGCAGTTAATTTCAAGCTTGCGCGTCTAGTTTGTAATAGTAAACACACGTTGCGACTATCTACTTCAGTGATGTAACTCAATGACAAATGCATTAATTTCATCCAACTGTTATGCCGAACAATTCAAAGTGGATCATGGATGGAAGTAGTAAAAGTAAAGTAATCTGTTTTAGACTTTGTTATGCAACATTTATGAACCTTCTTACCCAAAATTTATGGATCATGTTAGTTAAAACGAATACTCTCACGCATTGTATACGGGTAATGCCTTTGTTCCTTGGTACTTACAATAATGTAAAGGCTCCCTGTAACTACACAGATAGTCTCCAAGACAATTAGCCTCTGAATATTTTAATGTTCTATGCTTGTATCGTTACCAGAATACGATGCCGTCATCCTCCCAATTTACGAAGGAGCTATTACTATGATAGAAGTTGCAAAAGACACTTCTCTTCCTATGCCTGTTAGCTTACCTTATAAAGCAAATCAGGATTTAAGCACAGTGACAAAGATTTTGTAATCTGTCCAGAGCATTGCAATTTAATGCACTAGGTTTATGTTGAATGTAAGGGCTGATCTTATCCTGCTCTGCGATTGAGCACGTCAGTTTGTGCATTATTTATTTCCTTGCCGTTTTTGAAAATCAAACTGATTATTTAATCAGCTTCAAGTCTTTTGTATTTATCTCATTTACGATACGGATTGGTTGGCAATCTTATTTCTGCTCCATTTAACTGCACTTTAAGCTAGTTTTTATGATGCCTATTGTCTATAAATATATAGTTTCTACATTCTTTGCCGTCCCCTACCATTATCATTGCTATTAAAATTTAAAAAACGTTAATAAAATCCAGCCAATGTATGCAGTCTAGTAAAGCGTTTATGGTTTTTTATGTATGCTAGTTGCATATCTTCGCCTAGTCATGCTGCGCTACAAATGTACTACAAAACAGACGAAAAACTGAAGGGATTATTTAGAAATATTGCTTGTATTTAGATAGGTTGCTCTAAACGACTTCAGGGTCGACTATACAGGACATGAGTACCTATTGATAGTTAAAAATATAACCAAGAATGCAGCAGATAAGTGTCTTCATCTCTGCGATCCTTTGGATTACAATGTAAAAATCTCGAAACTACTCACGCTTTTTATCATTCTGGTATTAAATACTTTAATCTAAAGCCTGTGTGTATCTTAAAATGTTTATCAGTATTTTAAATGCTTCGTTAAGCTTATATGTTATTAATGAGGGTTATACATTCATGTTTTTTAGCATAAACTATATCATACATGGTATATCAAATACAGTTACTACTAGACTACTTGTAGGTAATGGATGCCAATGTTTAAACTATAAAAACTGAGAATTTACACAACATTGTTAAGAGCTACATACATAATGTTTGAGCATAGGAATTCGCTTGGTGAAGAAGGGTTAAGTTAATCTATCACCCACACACCCTGACACTTGATGGGTGGCATTTTCTACAACCGATGATGTTCTATTCTTAAAAGGTTGCAAAGGGATACCATACAATCCTGCAGTATAAAATTTGATACATAAAATTAAGTAAATGTAGATCGTGTTCGTAGCTAAAATGCCAAAACCACGACTTTTCAAAACTAAAGGTCTTCCAAAAGTAGTGGATCCTGGCACTCCTTCGAATTTTTGTCACGTACAACAGGTCAAATGGGACCCGGAAAATGGATTCCAGGTAAATGTTTCTGACGAAAATATTCGAAAATATTTCGATGGAGTTCTCCATAGTCACCCTGGGAATCCAGGCCCGATTTGCGCTACCATTATCAGGTAAAACCAGTTGGTCTTCTTTTAGTGTTCTACCCGATACTATGACTGCTTTCAACGTGTAATAAGTCCAAGCACTAAACAATTTCGCAATCATTAAACGCACATGATTCGATTGTAACAAGTGATACACGTAATTATAAATAATGGTAATTGCAGTGAGAAATCCGAGCTAAATGAGGATTTGGCCAGATCGACGAAGCCCGAAATAAGATTGAAAAATGCTGATCATCTATCAAAATTAGACCGGTTATCTTCGGCTCCGCCATCAGGTGTCCATGACAATAATGAGGAGGAAAAGCGGAAGAGTAGTGACATTTTTTACATTGGTCCAACAGCGCCACCTGTTGGATGTGAAAAGGTTTCCGACGTGCGAACTGATGAAGTCCGTAGTATTCATTATAATGCGGAAGAAACTCGAGAAGAAGCAGTTTCGCTGGAATCAACCGCTATAAAACAAAAAAGCTCCTTTCGAACAACATTAACGATACAACCCTTGACTTCCTTCGCTCAAAGGCCTCCTGAGGGGCCCGGGGGTTCAGACCGCCGCCGGAACAGGCGGGTGAGCTTGATAGTTGTGGGCAAAACTGTCTTTTGGCAGAAGCTCAAGGACTCTGTGCATGGAAGATCGTTATTGAAGAGAACTGTATGGAATGCAAATCCGTTAATTACTAACGAAGACTCTAAAATTTTGCAACATACCGACAGCCTCTCTGATGTAATCGCTAAGGAAATAATTGGAAAATATTCAACCTTCAACGGACCTTTTGGGATCAGAACATGTAAGTTAGCAAATTATGAATTACTGTATAAAATTAGCTATTGTTCATTGTTTGATCCACTAATTAATTTATCAATATTTTAGGCCTGTACGTCGATACAACAGCTTCCGGTAAACCTTTGGCAATGATTGAAGACTTTATACAGAATCAAGTGCTACCGTTTTATGCAAACACACACACGGAGATTTCCCACACCAGCCATGTGACTTCTTCGTACCGGTAACTTGGACAGCTGTCGCTCCTGGATTTCGTAGTTAGTGTAACATGTTAAACTACCGATGTAACGTAACCATTTATGTTTAGATGCGAAGCACGGGAGATAGTGCGAGAAGCCGTCGGAGCCGATGAAGACGATGCTGTAATATTTTACGGAAGTGGGTCAACTGGAGTGGTAAACAAACTAGTCCACGCTTTGAGCGTTGAAAAACTACCCGTGGACCAGAAACCAGTTGTACTCATCGGTCCATATGAACATCATTCCAATCTTCTGCCCTGGAGAGAGTCAGGTGCTTTGGTAAGCTACAGGATGTGGTGTTGGTATCCACTAAGTTTTCGTTACCACGAGATTTAAATTGCGTTAGGACTATGACCTTCATTGCAGGTAATTAACGTAGCGGGTGATCGCTACGGTTGCTTCGCCATTAACGCATTGGAGACAATGTTAAAGGAAGTAACGACAAATCCAGAATACAGTGGCCGACCGATTTATGGCTCATTTAGTGCTGGATCTAACGTAACAGGCACAGTGGTTGACGATATAAAAGTTACATCAATGATGCATGAATATGGTGGCTTGTGCTTTTGGGACTATGCTGCAGCGGCTCCTCACGTCAAGATAGCAATGAATCCCTACGTTGGATCCAAAAGAGACAACGAATTGGCTAGGAAGGACGCCATTTTCTTTTCGGGGCACAAGTTTTCGGGTGGTCCTCAAACTACAGGTAGTAAGATGCTCAATACAGTTGTACGGTTTGGTTGTTTCTTTTAATAATCGTGTACGATCTCTGAGCAGGGATTCTGGTTGCAAAGAAGCATGTGTTCAAAAACACAGTTCCTCACGGAGTAGGGGGCGGCACTATCAGCTTTGTTACTTCGGAAAAGCATGCTTACGTTCGCGTAAGTGTAACCATCGACACAAAACTCTCGACTATGAGCTATCCAAAATCAAATACATATGAACTTAGTCCTTCTTTAGTAGTGGGGTTAACATGAAAGGTTGTTGTGTAATTCAAAGAACCGGGAAGAAGCAGAAGAGGGTGGAACGCCAGGGATTTTGCAGTCAATTCGGCTTGGCCTGGTATTTTCCCTGCACGAAAGTATCGGAATCGAAAATGTAATTTCCCGCGAAGCGTATTTTACAAGGTCTGTAATTTTAAGGGCTAAGACTCGAGTTGTCGCTAATTTTTTTAAGAAACGCTATTATATAAACTTGCTTCTTCAGAACAAGGAATTATTCCACAGGAAGGCAATAGATGCATGGTCCAATACACCTGGAATCATCATACTTGGAAATATGTATCGCCCCAGACTACCGATTGTGTCCTTTCTTATCGAACATCTAGAATCGGTAACGTCACGGGAACTTGAACAAAAACTTTAAATTGTCTCAGTCTGCGGTTAGTAACATGGAGTTGTTTTGTTCTGCAGGGCTTCTATCTTCACTACAGCTACGTTGTAGCCCTGCTAAACGACTTATTTGGAATCCAATGCCGAGGCGGCTGCATGTGTGCTGGCCCGTATGCTATAAAGTTACTTGGAATAACACCCGATGTAGTCAAGAAATATGAAGAGGAAACATCAGAAGATGTGTAAGCTGTAGTTCTATAAAATTGAATTCTTAAACAGTGCCAGGAGAAAGCATTCCGTGACTTTCACTCCATATTCTATGCGTTTTCTTTTCCTGGGTTTACGGCCTTCTACAATGGTCCTTTCTGTCCACACCCCTTATACAGTTCCGATATGCGTCCGACTTCGGGAGAAAAGTACGGAGAACCGTCTCATCTAACGATTTTGCGCCCAGGCTTTGCCCGTGTTTCCTTTTCATTTGATCTATCCGACGATGAGGTGGATTTCTTAATCGAAGCAGTTAAAATCATCGCTCGGGACGGCTGGAGGTTACTGCCTTTGTATTCAATGGATCCACTAACAGGAAGCTATACTCACTGCTCGAAGCTATCAAAGGTATAAGACCTGAGGAAGCAGCTCTACTATCGTATCACGGTTCTAAGCTTAGGTTTGTATTTTAACTTGTACGCAATAATACAGGAAGTGAAGAAAGATGTTACAAGTTTACGCCAAATCGCATCTAAAATCGCAAACACTACACCAGAAGAAAGCACGACAGAAAACAGAGATTTCTCAGCGGTGCTTCAGGATGCAATCAAGATTATAAACTCAACAGTGGATTCGGTAAGCAAAACTCAGTTTAGTGGGAACTCTAAGGTATATTCGGTTGTACTCACAGTTTTTTTAACGCAAGCTTAACTTGACCTCTTGCCAGGTTGAAGAGACGGTGGAAAACAATAGTCTTAAGGATTTTGCATCGTTGCTGGAACTTAAAGTAATCTCTTCAAATCTTCGCTGGTTCATGACATCAACGGATGCAGTTTCTTACATGAATTCAAACGATGAATCTAGTATGAGGAAGCCTAAATCTCAACGATTATTCACACCTCCCACGCATTCTGGACTTGAGTTTCATGGTTTGCATAGAGCTTTAACTCGCCACACTCTGCATTCTATACCGTATCAACTAACTCGAGCTGTTGTTTAACCACCTTGTATCCACACCTTTAAAGGTGCATTTCCATAGCATGCGTTTATCTTACCGCACTGTGTTTTGCCATAGCTATGGATATTTTGACAAACGTACATTCTATCTATCGCTATGGCAAAACCAGTTCGGTAAAATTAACACATTCTATAAAAATACGCCTTAACTTTGTTATCCTTTTGTTGCAGTCATAAATAAATTTGTATAAAGATTTCCTGTAGTTTCTACAGCGCAATGACTTGGAAATAAACTAGAAAAATTATAAAAGTTCCTAGGGCTGTTGGAACGAACCCTTGTTTAAAACAAAAAAATTTCTCTTCATAAATCCAGTATCAATTGCAACTAATAAATTAGTTTGGTGTAGAAGGACCTCTCAGGGCTGGGGTACTATGATACGAGAGACAAGGAGTGCTAAAATATCGATCTGTTTTTTGAGCGGGCAGAGTCTGCAACTCTGAGTTATGCTGAATGCTGGAACACTAGGAACAACAAGACTATAGACAGCGGTGAAAGCAACTTTCACCCTACTCGTAATCCTGAACTACGGCGGGTGATGGTACAATTGGTTAGAATGATTAAATTAAAAGGCAAAGACAAGTCAGAAAGAACTGCTCTTTGTTTCATCGCTGTCCTCTTCACCTCTACTTCTTCCTACCCGACAATTGAAGCTGCCTCATGTAAGTACAGCCTCCGTCAGCTTCACTAGCATTTTTATGCTGTTAGCTGCATGATGGTGTAGAATGGATTTCATTAGAGGTGTGTTTGTGTATATTGTTTTTTAACTTGTTCTCTTCCAATTGTAAATCTTAAAAATTTCTCACAGTTGATAATTACGTATCGGTCAGTTGTCCATTAAGATCGCGGAGACAAGGAGTAGACGGTATACAAGATATCCATGATCCTGGCCCGAGATCTAAACCATGGGTACAGTCAGTATTCTTGAGCATTCCGTGGGATATTCTAACCACCCGAAGAACAGTAACTTGCTTATTTGATCGACTGGACGCGAATGTTACTAGTATTTGGAATAACGCGAGGAAGCGTGATAAAGTCACGCTTTGCAACTCACCTAGCCCAGAAATGCGCTTTCGCTTAGTGATTGGAGGTGAGCAAAGGAGGCGTCGCTTCTTGTAATATTACTACTTCAGTACCGTGTATAAGCTAATGAAATATGGCATCTATAAATATAACACATTTCTATGATTTTTAGATCACAGCTACACTAATGATTGTACACACAAGTTAAATTGCAGCGAGGGTTTAGCTTCTGTACGCAGTATAAATGGTATGCAAGTTGATTGGAGTACTGTTGAATTCTTTCTTGAGAAGAATCTTCTGTACGCTACAGTTGACAATGGTTTCAAAGCTAGCAAAGTATGCATTCTACCGCTAAATACGGTCAATAACCGGAACACGCCAGCTCTAGGGAAAAGTTTCAAAGAAGCTAATATAGAAGGTGATAGGATCGAAGAAGGTATAATGAGCTATCTAGTGTAGAACGGATTGTTGTTTTAGATATATCTGAACGGAAAAAAATGATTTTCTTGGACTTTGATGATCTTTTTGAACTTTAGAACGTCGTCGAGGATACTTGTTTATTTTTGGAGCAATCATTTGTATACCTCTTTTCGTGTGGTTCCTCCTAAGTAAACAATGTACGGAATGCTATGTATTTTGGTGCCACCTTCCACCTGAGTATCGAGAGATCGCGCAAAGGGGTCCAGCACAGCGGTAACATAAGAAATTAGTCAACAAAGAGAATCTTGTATCTTGTACTTTGAAGGAAAACAGCATTGTAACGTTTGTACCACCTGTAACTTCACTAAGGTTTGAAACATTTCGATTACAGTGCTTACACCCGGAGTGTAATCAATTCGGCCGGCCAAGAAGAAATGTCCATGGCAGCTTTGTCATCCGGTTGCACAGTTTCAAACGCTAGTTCACAGGAAAGAAGGGAAACAAGAACCGGGACACGTTCAAGAGGAGTTCAGCCAGTGATTCGTGCTACATCCCCCTCAACGCACAGAAACCACAGTTCTGAGCCTCGAAACGATCTGGGTTCATGGCCACACAGCTACGGCAGCCTGTCTATTCAACCTGAGGGAAACACACTGGCTCCCTCTGCCGAATCAATACAGCACGATTTGGAAATTGATTTGCCATCTTACGATAGTGTGTCACTCCCAAGTTACAATCAAGCAACGGCAGAAGCAGTTGAAAAAAATTCCGGGGAATCATGAACTGTCTTGCAAATAAGCAAACAATACTGACATTTCTTCGTCTGATTTATAGTATAGGAAAAAAATGCAGACTTGAAACTATGTGTAAAACTAATGCTTGCATATTACAGAAACTTTCTAATGGAGAATTCGACGAAAAAAAGCTGGAATATTTTTAACAGAACAATTATTTAAAGCTATTACGTGCAGATGCAAGAGCAAGAGAAAAGACGGATTGCATTGTATCAAGCTTTCGGGGAACTTTGAAACAAGAGTCAAGGAGGACTAGAATATCGATCTGCTTTAAGCGGGCCGAGGTTCTAGATCAACAGGGTTCGCTATGCTACACCTTGAAGGTGAAAGTAACTTTCACCCTGATTTCAGTCGCTCCTTGAGTCTGTCTGTGTAAGAGTACTCCACGGATTTCTCAAACGTTAGCGCAACAGTGGTAAAATTTTTGCAAATAATGATAAGGGAAAGTATCAGAATATTTTTTAATTCAAAAACTGCAACAGGCTTTCTCCTTTTCGCGACTGTTATAACGGCTTATTCCGCCCTTCCACTTAAACCTGGTACAAGTAAGTTAATTAAAGCTTCGTTCTTTGTTATTTTAGTATGCTTGTCGCTTGTCATTTGAAAGCTTATATTCCATTGAAATTATTGGGATTTTTTACCTTTTAACAATTCCTAAAATTGTGTTTTGATTTTGCTAAGTGGAAGACTACATCTCTGTAAATTGTTTACTCCGGACACAAACGGAGCCGGAAAATGTAACAACTCAAATTCCCAGTTTGCCTCCAAAATTCAAACCGTGGGTTCAACAAGTGTTATTGAGTATGCCGGAAGACCTTACCAGAATACCGATAACTATGTACTGTCTGGAGGACCGGGTGGACAGATTAAAGCGTGAAATTAAAAGTTTATCCGAGAGAGTACCTGAGATGCGCATAAACCTGACTCTTTGTACCTCTTCTACCGCGGAAATTCGCTTTCACTTGATGATTACAAGTACGTGGATAAGTAGGCCAATGGGTTTGTAACTGAGTGTAGCAGTTGTACAAGTTCTTGTAGATAGTATACAGAAATATTACAGGAGTTAGTAATGATTCTCCTCCCTGCTTTTTAGATGCCACGTCCACTGATGATTGTACCCACTTTTGGAACTGCAGGAACAAGAGCGGAGCTCCTGGCCATAACTTCAGTATTGTACAAGGAAACTGGAATTTTTTGAATGTCAACCTTAAGAATGGTATTCTATACGAACCAAGTGGTAACCGTTTCAAATATGCCAAAATATGTGTGCAACCAAGGTTCGACAGCAGTAGCGACACTAGACCTCCAACAGCAAGTCGGCAAACCTACATAAGGAATCCAATTTTTAAAACGGCAAGAGAAAAGCAAGAGGAAGAACAGCAGAGACGCGAAGAAGGTACGTACATGCTACAAAAATGCATTGAGTCACTCTACTTTATCGTCTTTATGATTATTTTGAAACCGGTTTGCGTGTGTGGCTTTAATTACTGCGTTGAATTGCGACTAGATGCCCGGCGAAGCAACTGGTTTAATTGCCTGGGCGCAGTATTCGTGTTGCTACCAATTTTTTCCTGGTACTACTGTCGCCAATGGTATGTTTGCTGTTGTCTACTTTGTGATCCACATCGACCGGATCATCGAGAATTTGCCCGACAGCATGGCATATCCCAGAGGTACAGTAAAAGGATTTTCTTGGCAACAGTATACAGCTACAATCTGTTGACTGTATATTAATACAGATCATTAATATGAGAATGCAATAATTACATTGTTTTTGCGGATAAATTGACATATAAATATTTAATCTTGGTTAAATTGTAGCCAATTCGCTTGGAATCTGGTTACTTTGGCGGGTGAAGAGCCAAGGTCAATGGCAGTTTTTCCGTCCCGCTACACAGCTGCAACAATGATTGCACATGACAGAGCTGAAAGAAGGGCAAGGAGACATTCGTCAGAAGTAGCGCCAGGAGGAAACATTACTACATCTCGAAATCACCAGAGCTATCGTTCTAGGCCTCGAAATCATCTTGCCCCGGAAGCTCGGCCCAGGTCACACAGTCACGGCAGCCGGCCAACTCAACCTGAGCAAAACTCACAGATTCCGTCTCGGCGGCAGTCAATTCAACAAGATTCAATTTCTTTGCCACCTAATTACGATACCGTTTTACTCCCCAGTTACGAACTAGCAGTAGAAATGGAAGCAAGAGATCGTGCTTTGTCTGATACAACGCAAGAAAATCAAAAACCCGTCCTTGAAGTTGCACCAGCCGCCCATCCTGCTGATATTTCTTCAGAAGTGCCAAGATATAGCTAGAATGTAATGTATAGCATTATATTTTTAGTGAGATATGTGTATAGGACTCGCGCTGCTCTGTACATGCTTTCACTCGTACAATGCTTGAGATTTTTGAAAATAATTATCAATGCTGCAATTTAATATGACATAATTTAATTTGTTGCTGCAATGGTTGATAAATTTTGCCTTACGCCTTTGGGATTCAACAAAATTTAGCAAATAATATATTTTTCGTCGTATCATTACATTTTTGCAAGCTTTGTATGACCGTAGAATTAGCTATAACTTGCAAAGCTGTAACTAACTTGTATGGCTTGACTGGACAGCCAAAAACTTTCCTTGGTGTGCACTAGAGGAATCGACGTGATAAACTCAATCTATTCAATCTTTAAGCTGATTCATTCCTGTGCTCTTCATGTATTGCCTTTGTGAATGCAAAATATATGAATAAAATATTGCAAGTAAGGTGGTTTGCTAAACTATGTCGAGGACTTTTAGACACAATTACTGTATTATAATTTTAAAATAATGTTTTTTAAATTGTAGCGAAAGTTTTATAAAATTGGTAAATTACAGTTCCACAAACTCTCAAAGGGGCACATTGGCATGGCATTGGCATTATTCAAGGTTTTCAATCTTCCTCAAGGATTGTCTCTCCAGTCTCTCGCTTGTTGGCAGCGGGCTGCTTGCTTGGATTTTCTAAGAAAGAGAAAGTTGCTCTTCTGGAGAAAGCTCTGAGTGAATAACCTTGAAGATACAAACTACGGAGTTGGAGGAAAAAAGAAGCGTAAATTGCATGAAGCTATTGATACAGAGAACCACTTCCGTGTCATCTTTTACATTACTTAGGATTTTAACTGCGTATAGTATAATGGTGGAAGAATTAGTTAACTTGCTTCTACTTGCCCTAATTTCTACAACTCATTATACAAACGGGGAAGGAGGTAAGGGGAATTTACAAATCCGTCTTTAACTTTGTGCAGATTAATTCGTCAATAGAAGATTGTTAAAATGAAAGATGGATTTTTTTAAAGATGCCATTAACAAGTTTTGCCCGTTGGATGAACACAATTTCCGCAAAGCATGGGCTAAACCTGAACAGTATTTCAAAGAAGTCATGCTTGTAGTTCCTAGGGACATGGTTCCATGGCTTCAGCTTCGGACAGCCTTTCCCATCCCCTGCGTAATGTTAGACGCTTCATTCATTGAATGGCAAATAAGTATTTCTACTACCAGGCATCCCACCCCATCCATTGTGTAAGAAACTTAGCCTGCCAAATTCGTATGCATTTCACATGTATCTCGTAAACTCTATAGTTTGTGGCAACAGTGCTTGCATGGTTGCTCTCCTACTACATATGACATGACCAGTTTCGTGGTAAAAATTGGTAATTGTGTCTGGAAATAGGACTATTGAATACTGCAACTCCTCTTTCATTTCTCCCAAATTGTATAGATCCATGGAGCAAAACGGTTCCATCTCGTCCCTGAACCAGGCCGATACTTGTATCCAAGGAATGTCACCAATTCAAATTTATTTGCCGCATAGTGAGTAGCATCCTACATTGTTATTTTGAGGGAAGTAAGTTCTTGGTATTTTAAAGGCTAACATAATCTTTGCAAGTGATTTGTATGTAATTTTGTCCTCAGAATTTTATAATGCAAGAGGCCCTCAATTTCCAGCTTGCAGACTTAATCTGAGATGTACCTTGCTTTCATGGATGAATTTTTATGTAATCATATCAGCTACTCCCAAAGAGGATATAGCTGAAACTCATTACGTCTCGAACAACAATGAATCCACACCTGTTCAGTCCAACTGGTCTTTAGAAACGACAGCCAGGGCTTGCGCATCGCTACAACCTCGGACGATAAAATATTATAACGAGCATCGCCGGACCTTTACTTATGTCAATGGAAAGTTTACGGACGGACTGGAAAGAAACGGGGAAACAACCTATCCCGATAACAAAAGTCTACCATATTTGTTAAACCGTGTTCTATTCCGCTGCGAATATCTTTATATTCGTTTTTGTAATCTTGAATTTTTGATTTATTACATTACCATAAATAATAATTTTTATTTTCAGGCGTCATCAACTGGGGTAATTACACGCGGAATATTTCATTAAGCTTGATTGTCATAATCAACGTTTTTGCAATCATACGACTTTGTTTCCGGTTTGTGCGTGCGTCAACAGCTGGTTCACGACGGTAAGCTTCAAACTCTGTTCCAATAACTTATCTCTTCCTCACATCTCGTCATTGGTGCACTCGCATAGATAAAGGATATCTGACGGCATTAATTGTATTGTAAAGTATACATGAAAATAACGTCAATCGATTTGCAGAAACAATCAACGAAATAGAGATACGCCACCAGCATACGGCGGTTTACTGACCTGGGGGCCGTGGCACAGGTCACAGCTACAACCTTCTAGACGAGATATAATTGACCTGCATTCATCGCCTGTCCCCCTCCTAGTGGTGCAAGGGGAAGAGCAACAGTTAGAAGGGGATCGGGAGAATTTATCAAGCGGTTACGCTCCAAGACTTGAAGAAGATGCAGTATCGTCTGTATCGTTGCCGGGCTACGATGCCGTCATTCTTCCAACTTACAAACAAGCATTGAAAATTGAAGCTCAGAATAAAGTTCAACATACTAAGTTTTAAGGACACAGACTGTATTGTAACAGAGGTACTCAGTGGTTTCCCACCGAGCGCCGACCTAGCCAATTTAGGCTAATTGCGGACGGGGGAGGGGAAAGGAAACAGACTGATTTCTCTGCATGCAGAGATTAGAGGGGGGATAGTGGAAGACTACAGCATGATTGAGATTAACACTGTATATTTTGGCTATGAAAAGATTTCAGACTGATTACTAACTGAAGGATCTGATGTCAGAAGTTTAATAAAAGTACATGAGAATATTTAAATATAAAACATGAATTTAATGAATTTAATTCATGAAAAATATGCAGAAACTGGTTTTTAAAATCCTGTCATTTACTCATATCTCATGCAGGACAACTTGAGCTTGGAGAAAGTTTGTACAAGATTTGCTTACGAGTTACTACCGAGTGTGGAGAAAGCAGATGCTGGTGCATAGCATATACAATCCCCTGCATCCGACGCCCTTACCAACATACATAGAACCAAGTCATCCGCAAGTACAAGCTTCTATAGTAAGTACATCTACCCGAATATTGATCCATTTCCTCCAAGAGCGTGAACGGGGAAACTGTGCTTCGGAGAAAGCAACTTTCACCCAGACTGCAAACAAAGTTCCTTGAATCTCACCAGTAATTCCTTCGACGCTAGGAGATGTGTTCCAGTTCCAGTATACTTTAAATGCACTTCTAATTAGTTCCTTGTATTTTAATACAGGCTTGAATTGCGATGATAGAAAAATTGCATCAAATAGTTATACTCTCCCTTATAATTATCCGTTTCTCCCGGGCTAAAGGAGGTAAGTAAAATTATTATTCATAGCAGCACATGCGTGCATTTTGATCTTTGAGGCTATTATTATCTTAATTATTATCCTTTCTTGTTTCCAAGATATCCATCCTCATGCAGAAGCAACATGTCCACTTCAGTTTGATTACCATGGAGAAAGCACAGCTTCATCCCAACCTGAGCATCATGTCGGCTGGGATATGTATTTTATTGTCCAAGGAGAAGATCTTCCTCTAACTACACCTCTGTATTGTGACACAGGGGCTACTTACCATGTTAGTGTAAATAAGACGCTCGTACGTAAGAAATTTAAAAATGTGCTAGATTGCACTGCTATTACTTTAACGGAAACAAGGTTTCATGTTATTGCTCCAGGTGGGTGAAAATTTATTTTATCATTGCATGGCATTTTTAAACTCCTCGTAATCAATCCCATGAAACTCGTTTAATTAAATATTAATAACTCATTTCAGGTACTCAGTACACAGACCAACAATTATTGATGAATTGTACAATTATGATAGACTGTTCTCCAGTTTTCTCTGGGAAGAGAGCGTGGGTATCCGTTACTCAACACATGACTTCCCTAGGATCCAACTCGTTATTTCTTAATGTTCGGCCAGAGCTGATGAAGAAACAAGTTTCTCAAGGTTTGCGAACTATGGGCGTTTGTTTGCGCCCCCTTCCGCAAAAGACTGAACAGGAACCAGCCATAGAAAAAATATCAATGCGAGATGGGGACGACAGTATTTCATACACTGCGAGGAATTATGTAGATGAAAGTATGCTAGGATTCGTTTAATGTCTTACGTAATATGTTCTTTATGTAGCATTAATTTTAACTTGCTAAAAAACCTAATCGTGCTATGTATCAACAGTGCTAGCTTTGATTCTTATGATCGCCGTCGTCTACGGAGGCTATACTTTCATGAACTACATTGTACGCATCATTGTGGGAGAGGATTTAAATGAACAGCAGTCATCAACCCTATTTCCCACTGGGTGTGTACTATTTTTAATTTTTTAAATTCCTAATGAAATACTCTAATTAATTCTAAATATTGTACAAACTTATGGCTTATTTGCAGCAGAGATGTTGAGCAACGAGGAGGGGAGATGATGACAAGTTTGGAACACGTGGACTGCGCTCCGACCATACAAATTGATCCTCGCTGCTCTACCCCATCGCTAGACAACAATAACGAGCACTTCAATGTGCTCGTTTGGAACACTTTACTTTCTCCAGAAGAGCGTCGAGCAGCTGCGGCACAAAGAGCTCCAGTTCAGAGGTCACGGCTTCCGGAAAATAGGCAAATGAATCAACAAATTGAAGAGATATACATGAGTCTCGGGCTTTTATCCCCGCTACAACCTCATAGCCAGAGCCATAGCCAGGCAACGCGAAGAAGCATTTTAAGATGGCCCTGGTCACAAACGGAAGGGGGAAGACATAGGATGCACGGCGGTGGGGAGATGATTCGTAGTTCTATGGCTCAAGAAGATTTGTTATCCCTCCCAGCGTATGACGCTGCTTTGCTTCCAACATACGACCAAGCCGTGAAATCCCAATCAGATTCCCGGTTTCACGATCAACCTCCCAGCTACATGGAGATTGAGGAATCTTCGAAACTTCATTAAACTTTCTCCAGTGAAAGTCTTCTCCAGCATTAATTGAAATTACAGCGTGCAAACGGGTGGTTTTACACATGAGTCAAAAATTATACACTCGATTAATTTAAGACCGTCGACTCTTCATAATCATATGAACTTTTCCTAATATTGAAGCTGATTTTCAAGATTGCTACGTAGAACGGTTATGGTTCGAATCGGCCAATGCGTTTGTGAAAACTTGAGCAGTTTTTGTTCTATAATCCAGAATTTTTCGTGATTAGCCGTGAATCCGTGTTTCTTGTTTACCCTTTGTATTCAAGTGACTATGTGCTGTACAAGATTACGCAAGTACCGCAGTGACAATTACTGTAAAAATGATATTTCCTTACTGGTTACATAGATGCATTAATACAACTACGTTATACCTGAATAAACAGATGTCAAAATGTTATTGTTTTTTACTAAAGTTGTGAGATGTCCTCCAGTTTTTTTCATTTCAAAGCATTCAATCCATTTTCCATCTTTTTATGGCTCCACGTATCCATGAGGTACGAAACTCTTCTTGGTGATTTGGC
Source organism: Sminthurides aquaticus (assembly GCA_906901655.1). Lineage (NCBI taxonomy): Eukaryota > Metazoa > Arthropoda > Collembola > Symphypleona > Sminthurididae > Sminthurides > Sminthurides aquaticus. The sequence continues at coordinate 10,243,924 of CAJQTT010000005.1, read as the reverse complement.
TATATTTAACAGTACAAGTTCCGCAAGAATATAAGCTTGTATAAATACAAGTTCCACACAAATACAACAGGTATCGACACTGTGTAGTTTCCTGCGACTGCGTAAATAATTCAGAGCTATTATAAGCTGCAAGAATTTGCAACAGATTGATCACAAAAAAGAGAACGCAGAGAGAAAGTCTGCATACTTGCTGAACGTGTAGGATCTTTCTCTGGTCAGAATTTCTCTTTCTCAGCCAAAAATAAATCTCAGCTTCTACTACCACGCATCTCCAATATTACCGAGTGATCGTCATAGCATTGCCTCTGGGAGCCAAACGCTCCTCCGGCTCAAGCACCTACAAATGCTTCCGTATTTGTTTAAGCAGCTGTGATACATGTAAAACGCAAATGCAAGCATGATATGTATTCCACACAGGTAGGATCTGAGAGTCGGATCAATAAACAACTGTAGGATTGCACAAGAATGGGAGCGATTAAAATGAATCTGGGAGATGAAGGATGCGTAGATCAAACGTTCGCCAGATGGGTTCGTCCTTGGAAGTGTGGAAAATTGTTTTCTCCTCTCTGCACACCCTCAAGCGCGGAGAAAGTTGTTTTCACTTTTTCGAGCCGGTAGGAGAGAACGTCTAGTTCAGATTGCTCATAGTTTGTGGAAAAACAGTCCCCTAATTGCTCTATTCCGCAGTTCCAATACTGAATACATTTAGCTTTATTTCCTGTGCACAAAAATATTGCGAATTGAGCTACTATATTAATCATGAAATACCTAAATAATATCATTCAGATTGATATTATTTTTTCTTCGACGTATCTTCCTCTGCTTGCAACTGCAATGTTGTCTTTTACATCAGCACCAGTGGCAGCAAGTTGCGGTAAGTTTCCAAGTTTTCAGGAACATTTTTCAATCGCGGTAATATTTTTGTTTTATATAATTTGAATTCTGCACTAATGTGTTCTGAAGGTCTGACCTCCCGAGTAACCTGCGAGCTAAAGCCGGGCTCAAAGTTCAGGGACGTGGGACATTATCCTGAAGCTCCAAAAATATTCTTGGCCGTCTCAGAAAACATGTTGCCCATCTCTCAACCCTTGAGTTGCATTCTCGACAGTACTAATGCTAACGAGGCAACGGATAAAAACGTTAGTTTATTCCAGGGCCGTGGATACTCGCATGTCAACAACTGTGCTTTTGACGGTCCACCCAAACAAGTCCACTTGATATCTGCAAGTAATCACAGCTACAACTAAATCCAAACCTTAGGGAAAATATTTTCTTGTATTAATTTTAAATATATTCAGATCCAGTAGTTTTGCACCTGAGCGCAGAATGCACTCACCGTTACCTCTGCACTCCAACGGCCTCCAATGAGGACAAAATGTCAATCGGAGCCAATAACTGCACGGGCTCTGGATCCATTTGCTTCTCTCTCGACTTGGACGATACTCTCCAGAAACCTGCAACTGATACACAACGTTTTAAGACCATGGGTCTGTGCTATGCGATGGCAGATTCAGCCCTGGTTACACGTAAGCATACAACGATTTCTATCTATAATTTGAAATTTACATCCAATGTTAAAATGCTTAATATAAATTCTAAAAAACTTTGTTTCAAGCTCCTGGAGTGGCATACTATCTGTTCTTCATCCTGTACATTGTACTACTGGTCTACATCTCCATGAAGTTACTCAAATCTACCAGCAGCAGCAGTCAAATGTAAGTACTACTTGAGGCTTCCAGAGGTAGAATTGGCTGTCATTCTGAAACCAAGTAATTCCTGTTACTCTCTGAAATAAGCCTGGTAAAAGCTCTGAAAATGAACTCAAGGGTTTTAAAATTAATGCTTTTGCAGGGATGGCGAAGATGAAAAGGGATCGCTCATCAGCAGCATTCCTCCCTACACTTTCTTAACTCTCACCCTTGAAGGGGAACTCAAAAAACTGGAAGCTAATGAAAAATCATTCCTGATTGAGCGCACTTTGGAAGACCAGTTCAAGGGTATCATCATTTAGATTAAGCCCAGGTTCAAGTTCCGTCTATTGCAAAAAAGAACATGCAAGAGCTGTATTTTCTGTATCAGTAGCTTCAAAGAAAGCTAAATTCTATATCCCGTCCGTATTCAGCGAATCACAAGATACCGCTCAAAAGTTTGCACCAAGAATCTCAATAGCTGAAGCTAAGATCTAAAAGTCTGATCAGATAGAAAGAGCTTGGTTGTAGGAATCTGCTTTCTCTACTATAGTTGGAGCTTACCTGTACCTCTGTTCTCGTATGTTTGAATAATTCAATGGTATATATTCTCTGGAATTGTGAGTTATCTGTAGTGACTTTCTCCTACTTTCTCTCAATGTGTTACTGTATAAATATGCTTTGTGGAACGCTTTATGCTAAGCCAAATGTTGTGCTAAAAAGTCTTTGTGAGAGTACCAAGTTCAGAGCAGCTTCAACTAAAAGCTCTGTATTTGTGTTTATTCAATCTTAACTTTCTGTGGCTTTTTTATCTACCTAAGAACTGTTGTTGGCATTCCTAAGAATTAGTTCCGTAGGGGAATTCGGATGATGGAGAACAAAATGTGCATCCAAATCTTAAGCCATGTAGGGCAAATCCTAGTATCAGAGGAATCCCTGATGATGATTATATTCTTGGTATTTCGTGTTACATCTTATGAACGTTAACATGTATTTTGTAAATAAACGACAAAATAATCCCATCCATGGCGAAGCCATTCCTTAAAGCGACCCAGTGACCTCTATCTGGCTGCCCGACAATCGCGCAATAACAACTGTTTTACATGGAATTCGCATTGGAATATAGGCATACATCTATCAAGCACCGCCAAAACTTCATACAGACGTTCTTTAATGTCTTCAGATAAAGTTCTAGTAGCTTTTTTAGTTTCATTAAATGCGGTCTCGCGCCGCTTCTACACCCTGTATTTTAAACTTCGCCACTGGCGTATAGCGAAGCGTTGATTGAATGTAACTTAATAAATCCACATCCGCAGACGTCAAAGATTTACTTCCTCCATGAGGGGGGAAAGCCAGTAGCAAGTGTAATTCTTTCTGTGCCCTGGCAGAAGTCAACAAAGTGGGTGTGCATGTGATGGGAGCAATCGCATTCTGTAGCATAACGCATAACCTAGAAGTCTATAAGTTTTTGAATTTTAAAATTAAAATCCGTCACAGTTCAAATGTTAAAGAAGGTGCGAATTTTTTTGACATACCTGTGCTTCCAGATATACTTTTTGACGCTAAGCGGATGCAATGCCAGAGTACCTAGCATTGATTACGGTGAGACAGCTTTGTTACGTGTATTCGTTATGCTTTCCTTTGGGTGCTTACTAAATTGTATTAATTTTGGACAATCTTGGTGAAAGTAATAACACCATTTTTGATAATTATTCCGCTTACCAGGTGCAAAACTTAATACAGCAGCGGCGTATTTGCAAATAGATTGTCCTGTGATAGATAGGAAAGCAGCCTACATTCAATCTAACTTAGAGCTTAACCAAACGACACTTTTTATGGTCGTACCCGAGGAATTGCTTCTAATTACAAAACCGCTCTTCTGCGGTGAGGACAGCTTGACGTCCCCCGGAACCAACACATCATTTTCGTTTACTCAGTTTAGGTTTAATCATACATCAGACTGTGCTCACTCTGGGCCGGAGAGAGAAATCCGTTTGATCACTGCAAGTAGGATAACATATTTTATTTCAACGAGATTCTACCAAAAAATGAACTGTTTTTAATCAGTTTAATTAAATCACCTGACGGTGTTATCGTTCCAGGCATGGATATGTCGGAAACAAGCAAGGCGTGTACCTTTAACTTGCAGTGCACTACCACAAAAATCGGCGCAGTATTTGCCAAACTGTCATTGAAACATCGGAAGGATCATTCTTCTTTCGAGTTTATCATAGAATCCTCGATGCTGAAGCCAGGACTACGCGAAAATTTGGCAATCTGTTACCAATTTCAGAATGCAACACAAGTATCGGAAGTTGTTCAAATTTTGGATGAGGGTAAACGGTCGTTCTTAATCGCAATCGATAGCTACACAGTAGCTTCTCTTAAAGTAGATTAGCGGAGATAATTCGGAATTGTTACGTTTAGTTTTTGTTGCTCTCATAGACTCGGGTTCCTGGAATTTTCGCCTGCTTGCATTCGTAATATTGACATCTGCGCTACTGCTTGTGTACTCCTGCGATTTGGTTTTGTCTGTAATGACACATTGCTGTCCATCCTGGTTCCAAGAAAATAGGATGTGGAACCGCCGGACCTTGCCCCCGCTTCCACCGGATCAGCAAGGATGGGTCAACCTTGAGCCAGAAGAACCGCTACTTCCCAAACCTCCAACGCCATCTGATACGCTCTTTGATGAAAGTCAAGTTTGAAATTTTGGTTCTTACATGTAACATCAAGATCCAAGAAAATCAGAAGAAAAATTATGCATAGAAAGAGTCTGTACTGTCTGAAATGATATATTTTAATTGGTCAATTTCTAAAGCATGTATTTTCCTGTTATATTGTGAGTAATTACACCAGGGCAGGGTTTAGTACGAAATTATCTCTCTGATATGTCGGACTTAAATATTTGAATTTCAATGATGTTACCCTTGCAAACCGCCTGTAAATGTATACAAATCTACTACTTTTAATTACAAAATGTCAACGTACTATAAATAAGCCTCAGTTCTTTGAACTCCAAATAACATTACTGCATTCCATACACGGAGGCAAGGTGAGACGCAATGCATACAAATCTGGGTCCATGTCAAAAGCAATCCACAAGGATGGCTTGATTATCGATCGGGTTTTAGGCGGGCGATTCCTGCCTTGCTTTCCTAAACAGATTGTCTGTAGTGAAAGTCACCACTTTCACTCCCTGTCCTTGGCGTATATGTAGCATTCCAGCTGAATTACATCCCAGAAGTTCCAAGCCTGATACTTTCCTACTTTTGTACATTGCAACAGATATTAGAGTAAATCAGTTTGGTTCTCGTTTAAGAGGATTTACATTAAACAATTAGAATATTTTTTTTATACATCGTAGATATAGTTATGATTTCAACAAAAGTCAAACATCAGGTGGGATCAGTTAAGAGTATTTGCAGTCATGTCTTTTCCTCTATCATCCTCGTCACACAATTTTCATTGCTGGTCTGTGGAGGTACGTACATATATGTTTTTATCCTGACAATGTGTAGGTAAAAACTCTCAAAATTAAAAAATTAATCTAATTAAATTCGCTTTTGTAACACAGACTATTCAAAGTGTCCAGACACAACCCGCCCTAAGCTGGACACAGAAGTGATGAGTTGGCATCAACAGGTAGTTGTATTTGCAATTCCAGAGCGTTTTGAATCCCTACCACCTTCAAAACAATTGCACTGCGCTCTAAGAAGGGAGAAAATTCCACGCAATGATAATCACGCAGAGTATCTATCCGAAATAATATCGCATCCCCTCACTCCTTGCACATCCAACAATCCTGGTCGAGTGTTTTACATGGATAATACAAGTAAGACATTATTAATTAAGCTAAGTATTCATACTTTTTTTATCCCGTAACAATCAATGAGCATTCCGAATCTAAGAGTATCTCATAATTCTTACTTCTAGAAGCTGAAAAGATGAAAGCCAGCAACGGTTGCACTCACTGGTTCGAGTGTAACTTCTATCAGAAATCTGTAAATGCAATTACGGTTACTTCGCTTGAAACAAAGGACAAAGTGTCGGCGGATATTGCTCTAACATTTGATTTTGTCGAAATTCTGATACCAAACCGGGAGAAACATCACCATTTTAAGTACCTGGTTCTATGTTTTGAGTGGTCCTCGCCTTTGCCTCAGAAACCGTTACCATGGTATCCCCGGCTCAATTTTGAGAATTTCGTGTACTCTCTTGGGGTTATCGTCGCACTGTATTTAGTATATTTGCTATGGAAAAGTAGCGAAAATGAGCCGGAAGACTTGGATCAGGAACATGCGGAAGATAAAACGTAAGTGAGCACAGTTTTAAGAGATCAGTTTCCATAGTTACGTTTCTGACTTTCCTCACTTTTCCTCAAAATAAAAGAAGGCTTTCTTACCTACCAGTTTAAGATTGACCTATTTTTTAATTTCAGAAAAACAAATGAAAAACGGACAGAGTCTGTTCAAGATGGATCAGATTCCCTTAGTGATCTTTCCTCTGCACAATCATTGGCTACTGCACTAGCTCAAAGGCGGAGTGAACCATCTGCTCAGAGTTCATCACCAAAACTTGAACCAATGGACGTACAAAGATCTAGCCCTGCCAAAGTTTCGGCCAAGAATCGGTACATGCCACGGATAGGTGAGGAGCTACCTGCTAAGACTCCAAATACACCTTGTCCACCACCAACGCAGCAGGCGAAAGCTTCCGAGGGCTCATTTCTGAAAATGTCCGGGCTCATAAACTCGCCACCAGACAGCCTAGAAATGTCACCGGTATTGACGTCATACGACCACGTTGAAAATTATCCGTCGAATTCTATCCATGGACGACATTTAACATTAGCAGTTCCAACGTTTAGTAATCCCAAGTTAAAGTATGAAAGTAGCAGTAGCAGTCGCACAGGAAGTCTGAGAAGTGGGCGTAATAGTATCGATATAAACATGCCTGCAGTCCCCCACCCTCTGGGTAGAGGGCGCATTATTCGCAGAACTTCAGTTCCCTATGCTGGAGGGAATGCTTATTCATACCTGCGAACAAGTCATTGCTAAATACAATTGTAATTATTTTATTTAATCGATGTCGTTTTCCACCAGTGCCAAAATGTGCTTGATAATCAAAGAATCTTAAATCCTTTGTTTTGAAAAACTGACCCTTCCAAACGTGAAGTATTAGTTGCTAGTAGTAGCAATGCCTAAATCCCAAAAACCAAGCCTAGCAGTAAATGACTAAAGAGATTAGCATTTGCAGACCTTTCGAAAGGATTTAGTTGAAGGGCAAGAGATTTACGATTGCTCACTAATTGCCCTGAGGCTATATCTATAAACCATGGTTTTATTTTAAAGGTTATTTTACAGTGATGTTAAATTCGCGAGCATTGCTAGATCATAAAAACTAATGTTGTAGTGGTCTTCTTAGAGTTTGAAATGTAGAAACTTAACTGTGATGTGTAACAATGTTACGAAGCGCTTATGAAAGGAATTGAGCTTGGCCTTATATTCCTTGATGTATACGGACATAGCCTTGGAAAGAAAAGATGGTACTTCTAGATTCTGTGTATACTAAATATACAGTTTGTAGACCAAGGAAACTATACTTGATCTACGGTGTAAAACTAGGAACGCTGTTCCTTATAAGAAATCCTGTAAGGGTTTTGACAGAGCATGTGTTGAGTGAAAGCCCGCCCCCTGGTTTAGCTTCAGTGAATTAGCTGTCATGAAGTTGCTTTAATGTATAAAAAAGTCTACGATAACGTTTCGGTGACAGTTGTTCCTTGAATTTTCTTCTCAGAGAGCAGAGCTGTAAGCTGGTAGTTGACGCGGTTTGATAAATTGCTGTATGTATATGTACTTGTTTTATTTTATTTTTATCGATCCCAAGGTGGATGTGTCAATTTCCTCAATTTTCTTCAATCAGTAAAACTATTAAAACCTGCTCCTACTTCTTGTGTATTTAAACATGGATCTGGAAACTCTTTTCTCACAAAGTTCATCCTCCGTCGTCATTACTTTTTTTAAAGGAAGACATATTTTATTCGTCTCAGTCTTTGAAGATACACTCATAAACTCATACCTTATTCGCAAAAGGTATACAAGCTTCATCGAGTTCAGTTACATATTGAAGATGGAATTTTTAGTAACAAGTGCAGCCAACATCAGAGGCGTAGCTAAATGTAATTCAGTATTCCCATAAGCTTGCAGTTCTGAGTATTTGAGCCATTCAGGCACCGGTCAAAAGCCAAGGACTAGAATAGTTCTGTGCTTATTGAATTAATTCGTTGCTAGATTCAAATTAGAGATGAAATTCAAGTTGCAAGAAGAGTTTTTGAGGTCATTTTCTGCCATAGCGTCAGTCATACTGATATGGGATCCGAAAACGGTTGAAGCCGGTAAGTTAAATTAAACCTAGGTCATTCAATTGGTTATACCTGTGTAAAATAATCAAATAATTGGCTTCAATATTTTTGTAAGATTATTCATCATTATTTGTAAATTCTTCTGGTAGGTTTACAGGCAACGTGCCCAGTTATTCCGGAATTGGATTCTGAAGGAAGAGCTCTCGGTTTTGGAAATTCGGTGAAGAAACTCTACCTTGTTATTCCTGAGCATGCAAAGACTCCGTCCGCACTTTTGTATTGTGGGATGGTGGAGGTTGAATGGAAGAAAGCTGGGATATCCTTTGACGGGGATGAATTCCAGCATGTCAGTGACTGTGTCTCCTCAGAGTCAAACCTCAATGTTCGCTTCATCACCTCAAGTAAGTAGACACATCTGATTAATTTTAAACATAAAAGAGGTATTTGTATTCCGTATTATATAGTTGCAAGACTTGGCTAACTTATTGGATAATTAACAACTGGTTACCAGATTCCTCGGTAGTGAGAGACACAGACGAGTGCACTGATCGTTTGAAATGCAGTCCATCCTCATCAAGTGAACATCAGTTCACTATTGCCCCACTCACTGTGGACGGATCTCATTACTTAAGCTTCAATCTTGACTCTGGAATCCCGTACAGGCGGCTGCTCATTGGGATCCGGCAGAGGGCGCTATGCTTCGATATACCCTTGGAGAAAGCATCTGGTAATATATATACGCTTTCCTGATCCCTTCAAACTATTTCCTTCTTGCTTTAATTACTAATCAATCATTAACTTTTATTCTTGCCAATTCTCAGGCATTTCACCACTCCTCTGGATACTTTTGGCTGGAATCGTTTCTATTTCGATGTTAATATTCCTGTTTTTCTGTCTCCCATCTCGCTCACAAAGTGTCCACCAAAACCCAGCTCCAGCCTCTGTCCGAACGACACAAGTTGACTTCATCAACAGTCTACAACGAGGATGTGCGGCTGCAGCCGCACCTCCTCATCGTAGTCGCCCAATTATGTTGGTACGCATACGAAGAGAATTTCAAACCAGTCAAGTTTAGTTAACTTGACAATCTGTACTCGGATGGTGTTTGGGAGGTTGGGACAGGTTTGTAGTCTCATTCTCAGTACGATGTGAATCGAAAGCAGAGTTGATTGAAAAATTTAGTCGGTTTTTGTTTAATTTTAATTTTATTTAATTTAATTTTAATCTGTAAGATGCATCTTGTAATCCCTGTATGTAGTGAATGGTTGTGCAGGGTTAACTAAATCCTTTTATGTAAATATTTTCTAAATGTTTTTGAATATAAATAAACGTTATTATCACCATCAATTAAGTCTGCGATTGTTTTCCCCCGGAAAGGCAGCTTGGTGGCAGCTCTTTCAGGGAACCACAATTAGGAAAACTAATTAAATAATAATTATATAGAGCTGAAAAAACAAAGTCGTGTTTGTATTTGATTGTGATGAATTTGACAATTCGGATCTAACAGTGAGTTAACAAATGCATCGATTCAGGAGGCAGCAACGTTTCTAGATATCAGCGCTCCCTGGTGTGAAAACTTAAAGAATCAGGTAGAGCGGGAAATCCAATCCAAGTTTCTCGTCGTCAAGCGCGTGGCTGATCGCACTGACGTTTTTTGGGTTGGACTGGAGGAAAGGGTGCGCACCTTAAACGGGCAGTGCTACGGGTGGGAGCGCTTTTGCCTAACCCACCTCCCGACCCTACCCTTGGTTAAAGGGAACGTTCGCATGTTATCATTATCATGACAATTTTATTTGTCTCTCTCTTCCCCGTTGCGTTATCCTATGTACACAATGTATAAGCATAGGGAATCAAATTACCATCTTACTCCCTTCTGCTAACGTTATATGCGAACGGTCCCAAGGGCAGGCTGCGAACGTTTTGGTGAAGTCCAACCGTTTTTTGGTTTCAGAACATGGTATAATGTGGGTTTAGTGATAATTAACTGGTATAAATTAATCGACTGAAGCAAACCAGCTATTTGTATAAGTTAAGAGTATATTGCAGTTGATGAGTTTTTACATTGAGTTTTTGAAGTTCAGATCGCGTACTGGAAAAACAAAAAGACATCCCGCTAATCAAAGTTGAAGACTGTAGAACATTGTTCATCTTTGGCAAACGTGCCTAAGGGATACCATGGCTTTTGTTTGCAGTATTTGCCTGGAATTGCTTTCGAGGAATCCATTAGACGAAGCGGATAAAGCTGGAGATGATGCTGCTGTCCAAATCGTAGCTATAAACTGTGGCCATGCTTACCACTTGGATTGTCTGCAAAGATGGTTGAAATCGACTGTTATTCCTGAGTAAGTATTGTTTTAAAAGCTAGTTTGTTAGATTTACTGTAATAATTCCAACATCAGTTCTGAAATATAACCCATCTAATGAATATGATGCCATAAATTGCAGAAAAAAGTGTCCACAGTGTCAGTCCCAAGTCTTTGAGTGTTGGAGGCTGTATTTAGTTGAAGGCGCAGAAGCGACTGATGGGGAAAAACTGAAAAAAGAAGTGCATCTTCAGAAACAGAAAAAGAAGAGAGAGAAAGAAAAACGAATTGCCTGTCAGGAACTGAATTTCAAGTTAATGGTGGATAGAGATCGAGCTGAAAAGGAAATAGCGCGATTACAAACTATCAATGAAGTTTTTCAAGAGCAACTTCTGGATGCGAACAAAACTATCGATAAGTTAAGGGCTGAGAACTTGTCAAAAACTGAGAAGGAGATTATAAACGGAGAACCTGTGTAAGTTCAACAGTAAGCATACCTTGTTTCATTCAATCTGATGAAATCTGATTTCGTGCTATTAATACTTCCCATTTCATCCTAGACGAAACAAAAAACGAGATGAGAATGAGGATAATTCATTAGAGGCCAAGCAAAAAGAGTGTGACAACGACAAGTCGAAAAGAAGAAAGCTAGACAGTGGGAGTTTTTCTTCACAACCTGGCTGCAGTTTAAATATTATCACACACCCTACTCACAGCGAAACGAAAAGTTTTTCGGGCAGCAATGCCACCTCAGCAACAATTTTCAGAACCATTACATCTCAGGACGAAGAAAGTATGTCATTAAGAATGTACCTATTTCCACGCTCTGGTTGCTGTATAACTTATATGGAGAAATTTTCGATTATCTTTGAACTTTATTTTAGTGTTCCGAGCTAAAAGCCAAATCCTTGCCATCCTGAAAGATAAATCAAGCGTATCTGCGAAAGTTATTTGCCGAGCAGTTCGACTTGGCACATATAGCAGCGTTTGTGCTTCAAATCCCTCAGATGGAAACAACATCATTGTGGGATTTACGAAAGCTGGAATATTATTCAATATGGCTCACTACAAAGAGCGTAAGTAAAATTTTTAAATTCCTGCTACGGTAAGTAGGGGTATTTCTTTTTGTCGCCAGTTTTTTCATGTGAATTAATTGATTACCTGTAGCAGCGACCAAAGTTCAGCTGGTCATACCGATATCATCGATTTTGTTCTTTGGTGCAACAATGAATTCCAAATCGCGACCATTTGTAGTCGTTCGAACTGAAATACACATTGCTGCCTTGGTGCAGGAAAAACTAGGAATAGAACCTTCGGACGCAGTAAAATTCATGCCTACAAGTAAAAGTAAGCTTTACACTTTAATCATCGCACTTGTACATGAGTAGATGATGTTTGCGTGAAGCGAAGTTTGACGCTTCGATCTTCCATGACAGTCATGTTCTGGTATTTATTAAACAGGATATGGGTTTGTTTCAGACCTCCGTGAACAATATATTGTGTTCTTCGCCTGGGAATTTAGTGACAAAGCCAAAACTGCTATAAAAAACATGCCTGCATTTAGAATGTTGATTAAGATGAAAGCAAATTGCTAGAACAGATTGCGCTTCCCAGGCATTCGCAAGCTGTAAAGCTAAACAGGATATTTAGACTATTTCCATGGAACTAAGAAAAAAGCCTGAAGAGTATGGGAAATTCTAGTTGTTACTAAGCCGTTTTGCTGACATGTGGAAAGAAACGTTTCAATGTTTCCTACGGTTTTCTTAGATACGTAAAATAGAACCTCAGTTTGATGCTTGTACACGCGTAAACAGATAAATAGTTGATGCATGTGACATTCATCATCAACTGCTGGATACTCTTTATAGTAAGCCCCTACCGACAATTAGCGTATATGTTTGTCTATTCACGGGGAAACTGTATCTTTATGTAAGGGAAAAAATATGTAAAAATTATAACTTTTTTCTTATATGTTAAGCCTCGATCAGAAGGTGGATGAGTCCATTTCAGCAATTTTGTTAAAAGTGTGAAAGTATCAAATCCTGCTTGTAGTGGATGAGCTTGGGTCACACTCTCAGGAACGTGTTTTTTAAATTCTTTTTTACGTTTGTAATATTATTAATAAGGAGCTTGGAATACTAAATGTTCATCTAGTTCGGAAAGCTTTGTATGTACCATAGCCAAAACTTGAGATGATTTCTTATAAAGTAAAATCCGAATCAGTTTAATCCGCCTTCCTGGGCATCTAATTCAGTCCCTATGTGCTTGAAAGCAAAACTTAACTATGTTAAGAATTAAATTTTACCAATAAGTTACCAAACAAACTTAATGTTCACCTGCATTACAGCAATAGTTAGTACTGGATGGACTAATTGTAAGGAGCAGCAGTAAATGGCTTTTTAATTTAATAAATTAAATTCTAATTACCAGCGTACCTCTTTGAAATAAATTAAAAATGTCAGTAATCTTCTACCTTTTAACGGTGAAATCAATACATCGATCTTGATGATCCTATTTGGTTCATGCGATTAATTCTTGAACAAAATAATTACATTATTTTGAAAGTACTCCTAAGTGTCTTTGGATAATAAGTGGGTACATGAAAACATCTCTGTTCATTGCGAAGATGAACCCCACTTGAACTAGCTCTCAGTTCAATCTCGAATTTACTCCGGATACAACGGTAGATCTTGATCGCAGAAGATGGGGAACTCTCCTTGCTATAAAGTCAGCATATTTGAATTCTAAGTGATTAATTGCCAAGTTTTTCAAGATGCAAAAACGCCGGACTGCTATAGACTACTCGGCGCATCAAACACAGCTGTGCTTTCCCCTTGCAGCAGTTGCTGTAGTCATTGTCTTATACTTTCCACCTCTCGCCGCAGCATCTTGTAAGTTTCCCAAGTTTCTTTTAATACCCACGAGCATTAAAATTGAAATCTTTCAAAACATTTTACTTCCTTTACAGATGTCGATGCAGTTTGTCCCCTTGGATCAGTGGATCCTATACAACCAACCCAGGCTTTCCCCGGAAATGAGAGTGACAATACTATCTTCAACCTGGAAATATTCCTTACACAAAGACCTGGAACTCCTGTAATGATTCCGAAGCCATACTTCTGCCAATGGGACCCACTGCACTGGCAGCTAGCAAACCGAAACAAATCTCAAGAAGCCAATGTTATTGAGCGGAGTTCAAGCTGTACGACTATGGATGCCAAATGGAATATACGGCTACTGTTTCCTAGTACGTGTAAACTTATTAGTTCAGTCAAGAAACGTGGTTTTTATTTGTATTCCTAATATTTAAGGCTTGAATGTTCTGATTGTGGTGACCTCTTTTATTTTCAGAGAATACAAAAGTACAATGCACCGTCGTTTTCAGATGCGACAAGTCCAAGTCTAAACTCTTAAAGGAATTTGTAACGGTTAAATCTGAAATTGCTATTGGCTCTGATCTTGATTCTCTTGTAATGCGTATTGAAGAAGAATATACTTTAGAAGCACTGAGGTACTTGCTGAAAAGATTCGGATTGCGTAAGCTTCAGGTTTGCTTGTACATTCCTACTGAAACTGAAACTATGCCAGATTCAGAATCATCCATAGGTAAGTTTTGTAGTCATTATGCTACTGTCAGATGGTAAGTTTTAATCAAATGAGAATAATTGGGCAAAATAACATTTGTCGGCCATTTTCTTTTCTAGTGGGGGTAGCAATGGAGTGTTGGGGATATGCAATAGCTGCAATATATCTGGTGGTGTTTTCCTGGGTCATTAGTAGCTCCATCTATGACGTGGTTAAAAACTATCGCCGCCGCGGACAAGAAAGAAATGGTGCATCTCAACTGCTGCCAAGCGTCCCCCAACGTGAAATCCATCTGCTCCGCCTGTTTTGTAACCCGAGCCCCATAGCATGGATATCTGCCAACCGTTGGTTTCAGCGACACCCTGCGAACAGACACGAAAGTACAAGTCATGTGTAAGTTCATGGCATGAAAAAAATTGGGTCCATGGGAATTATAACGGTTGAGAATGTTATTGATGGTCGAGATACACCTTGAGCTCCACACTTCTCTTCCTGGGCAACGTTTTGGAGTTTACAGGCAATTGTTTGCTCGTTGAGTAAATGTAATTACACCTACACCACATCAAGCATTCAGATTGTAATTATTTGTGGCCATGGCATTGATGAAAATAATTGAATTTTCTGGAACTGTAGATATGATTGACTTTTATAACTATTTCTGACTATGGTGGCGTATTGATCAGTTACTGCACATTGAATTAATTTGATATGAGTGCACATATGTAGTCTTCTGGTATATGTGCACAAACAATGCTTGTGCTTATTCTCTAGCTGTATCGATTAATTAAAATCTTTAAATGTTTAGACGATTTAGATGAACTCTGTAGGAATTACAAGTGCATATCATTAATGCGCTGGCTCCTTATTCATGCATTAAAGGGTATACTGTATGTAATCCTAATGCTAGAAATACGTCTCATGCTCATTGTTAACCATGATTACATACCCTGTTTAATCTTGATTATGGAACCTATTTCTAAATTCGTACATAGTACATAAATAAATATAAGCAGTGAAGAAAGAGAACATGGTATGATCAGAATCTAGTTCTTGGTTCGTAATTGTGTAGGTTCAGATACAGCCTTACATGTTGAAGATGTCCTTTATCGATTTTGGTTGGAGATTTGGATTTGGGAGATGAATTTCCGGCCGGATTTATTGAATTAGAACAATTTTATTACTTTCCCGAAGCTGAATCCCACGCTATATTTCTCAGGGAGGCGGAAGAAATTGGAGATGAATCGACTGGAGGAACGGGAACAGAGGTTATGGCATGAAGGAATTATTAGAAGGAATAGAGAAACGCGGCGGGCTTTACTTAAGCCTGTTCTGAAATTACTATAAGCTACAATCTTTTCATCTGCTTGCAAAGAAAATGTGGCTTTCTATAAGGTGTTTAACGTGCCATAGATTATTTTTCTCTGTGATTGTGATG
Source organism: Sminthurides aquaticus (assembly GCA_906901655.1). Lineage (NCBI taxonomy): Eukaryota > Metazoa > Arthropoda > Collembola > Symphypleona > Sminthurididae > Sminthurides > Sminthurides aquaticus. The sequence goes on along the minus strand of CAJQTT010000005.1, from coordinate 10,228,549 downwards.
TCTTTAAGTTTTACGTCTCCTTCTGAATCTGGTAAGCTATTAACTAGCCCATCTGATGTGTACTGCTAGTAATTTTAGAAATAATACTTTTACTGTTGAACCTGGGATTGAATCTATGTAGGTCCAACTCGTGAATGAGTTTTTAAAGCCCTGAAGATGTTTTACTAATGGTTGAAATGTTTAATTTTGTTGTAGGCGATCGTGGCGACATTAGCTCAACGTGTTCATTGGGAGGTGAAGCAGAGTACGTGGCTGCTACAGCTATGCATCCCGCTTCAATGCACCTTCACAAAGAATTGTTTCTAGTATTGCCTCTGGATTCAATCCCGTCTTTGCAACCCTTCAACTGTGTGTTGACCAGACCTCGAAGTTTGTCTTTTGCTAATGCCAATAAGGAACAAGATGACCTTCGTGCGTACAAGGTGGTCGCCAATTGTACATCCAACGATAACGACATAAGAATCCGTTTGGTCACAGGTAAGTAGCTCAGGTCAAGACAAAAGAGATTTTAGTTTCCTGCTTTACAGTTACGCAATTGCTTCTTATTCAAGGAACGAATTCTTTTCAGAAAAATACAAGGAATGTTCCGAAACTCTGCAATGTAATTATACTCAGGGAAGCGATACGAAGCTTAAGGGGATTTCTCTAGTAAAGTCCGCCGATGGAATCATAAATGGTTCAACTTTGAAATTCTTGATTGAAAAGAAACTTCTTTGGCGTTTTCCGTTTGGCTTCCATCACATCAGTGTTTGCTACGAATTCCCTCCTCCAGTTTCAACAAGTTATTGGCCCATAATAGGTAAATAATTCACGTGGTTCTCCTTTTGACTCTACGGTAAATTGAAGAAGCTGAAATCCTAATGTCTGAAAACATTTTAACAGAAAAAACGGCAATGGTCGTATGGATAATATTTTGGGTCATCATTATGAGCATCCTCGGATTACTGTCCTTTGTATATTCTGCGGAGTGGTGTCTCCGTTACTGTTGCCCAGCTTGGTGTTTTGATCAAGGTGAAATGTTTACATCAATCGAAACTAATAATTCTAGCAATACTACTTCAGTCACAACGGAGCAAGATGGAGTATCTACCATTTTAGTGAGCAATATTAATTTAAGTTCTAGCGCTGTACAAGCTATTGGAGAAGCGCCTTTTGAAGAGAGAACTGTTGGAGAAACTTCTGTTTAGACGAGCCGAAACTGGACTGTGGGTAAATACATTGCCGGTTCTTCGCGTTGATTGCTAGTACTCGATTTTTAAGTAGCCTTTAGAACGTAATAAACACCATGGTGTATGCATGACTGTTTCTCGACATTCTTCGATCGAATTGAGCATATCCCTTTACCTGCAACACCGTAACAATTAATTTCGCTACAGAATAACTGCATATTCCATCACATTCCTCCCGTAGGTGTCAGGTGAAAGATATTTTTGGAATTAGTTAATGTGTATTCTCAGACACTGTTTGATCGCTACTTGCGGATATAATCTGGTATTTGATAACTTATGGTAAAGTTGTTACTACTTAAGCGAAAATCTTTAATTCTTGAAAGGATGAGTCCAAGCGTACATAGATATTGCAAATGACCTTTTACAAGGATATATTCTAAATTCTGTAATTGCAAGCTATTCTGACATGTGAAAGTAATATCTGTCGTATTAAAAATCTTAACTATCTAATGTCTATCAGTTAATGGTGCGTGTACTATTTTACATTGCGTGCGCTATTTCTCTTGGGCTATGCGATTTTTAATTTGTTTCTCGTTTAATTTCTTCTTCCTTGAGCTTCTCTAACGTTTGGTAACCGCGATATACATAGGACTTTATGCATTTAATGGCATCTTCTGACTTGACATTTCTATCTTCAATATCTTTCCATCTTCCACGCACATCGTCACGGAGCAGCACCAATTCGTCTATGAAACATTCAGTCACCGATGGTGGTACGTACTTGAAGTGTAAGGAAAGCTGATCCATAAATATTTCGTACTGTAGCATCTGCTTCACTTCATCAATTGTCACGAGGTTAGCTTTATGATTATCTAGATAAAACAAGAAAGTTAGAATCAACTGTGGGTTTGTTTTGAAATGTTGGGAAAACGTATAGGCAAAACGTGTACGGTACAGTTAAAGTACAGATGTAGCCCAAAGCGAGCTTTATCTACTTTAGCATTTTAAAAATAACGAACCAATAATAATTTTCTTCTGCTCTTCTACCAACGTGCTTAACTTCCCGTCTACGGTCGTAAATGTATGAGATTTGGACATCCTGGTTATCGCCTCCCGTGTCCTTTTCTCGAGGGCTTCCATGCTCATCCACAACTGATCTCGAATTGATATCTCTAGGTCCGAACCATTAACAGCTTCTTGACTGTAATCAGGCCCTAACTGAACAGCATCCAAACCTCCATGCGCGGATTCCATGAAGTAGCAGCGTTTTCAGGAACGCCACCAAAAAGAACCTCAAGGCAAAAGTAGATTCAAAATACTTATTGGCAGTCTCGGAAGTTTCGTAAGCCTAGAACAAAATTTAAAAAAACAGTCATAACTTCCGAAAATCCTTGAAACACTTTTAAAATTAGTTGATAATTAGAATGTAAGGTTTAATAGAGTAAAGAGATCTTGTCCAGAATGTAGGACAAAGAGTTTTGCTATTACCTCGAGTTACATTTCAATTTCTTCTAGGCACCATGTTAAGCCTGCTCAAATTATATTTGTGCTATCTATTTTCCATACACAAGAGCACACAACTATAGAAACATACCATATAGAAAACTTTTTTAACTTCCCTGATTTCCAAAAAAAAACTAAAAGACTAGCTTTTTTTCTCAAAATATTTTAAACATCCCAGATTCCCGCGTTTGTACAAGGATAGCTAAACGAATAAATACAGGCCGTCCGGGTTCCACAGTGTGTACGCGAAGGAGTTTATGTACCAAATGTCACTACCTAAACCACTTTAAGTCCAAGAGAGTCTCCTTGCCTAAACCAATTGCTAGTTATCATTTATTTTGACAAGCTATTGTACTTTCTGAAAACCTTAATTGCAAAGCATTAATGCACCCTATATTTAATATTATAGTTTATTACAGCATTAGATCAAGAGTATACACAGTTCAAAAATCTTTACATCTATCAGAATTTCATGAAATGCGAATAGAAAGATCTTTCTGATACGATGGGGTCAAAACGTTTTGGTCTGCAGGCCACCTCAAGTACTCACCACTGCTATTCCGAGTAGTAAAGACGTCAGCGTTTGCCACAGACAGTGAAATCTTTTTGATATTTTTACCTTCATCGCGTTTCTCAGGTAACCTTTTCCAGGATTTCCGGTACAGGAGTGCGAATTCTACGGTCAGAATGGAAAATGCAAGGGCTGACCCCATGGAAAGAAGAATAAATGCAGTTCCAGTTTCATATAAACTCATTCCCGGATATTCTCCAGTACTTGATTCCCCAGAACAACCTGACCCTGACCCCCACCACTTCCGTAGAAGTCGTTTCATTTGCCCTGTTTCTCGTACCTTTGACACCCTACAAAAAAATGTTTACTTTGTGCTTGCACCGTTTTGACAGTTTCCTTTTTTACTTTAGGGTAAGTTTGAACGTTTGTGCATGAATTTAATGAAGTAGCTTACTGATTGGACAATGAGTCCGCAAAGGGTAAATCACTCTGATAGCCCATGTAGCCAAATCCAGAAAAGTACCGACCAGGTACCCAAGCGAAGGAGCAGTTGTCCTTGACAACGAAAGAGGGTATGAGGTCGCTTGTAAAAAATATAAATCTCTCACTATACGCTCTGTTGATTCCTTCAACAAAGTTGGGTACAAAAACGGATGGATCCTTTGAAACCTGCCTCCACATTACTTCCATCTCTGGCATTCTCGAAGTCTGAAATTCAGCAGTATCAGTTCTGATTTTTTCTGGTGTAATAATTAACGTTCTTCAATAAAACTAACAAACACTAACAAACTAACAATACATTAACCAACATCATACCTTGACGCGATCAGGTACAGAACTTCCTCCTACCATTCCAATCTTCCAGGACGAGCTTCCTAAGGCTTCCGCTAAGGATTTGATCGGTATTGTATTTGTAACGGCCGCGAGAAAAGCAGTAAGCCGCGCAGTGTAACTGGCATATAAAATTACAGCTAGAATCCAGAATGATATCAATGCTATCCTGCAAGGAAATCTTCGTATTGCGGAATGATCGTCCAAACCTATCACGAATCTTGTCATTATTAAGCCAACAACATTTCCAAACCAAGTAAAAGGTCATTTCAGGGTTATATTTACGCCTGCTATAGCTATAAACTTGAAAAGATTACCTTGCTGAACGAAGCAAACGGAAAGTAGCCAAATATTTTGAAGAATGCTAACGAAGAGATTTTTGCAGTGTATCAAAATAGTCATTACTATCGATCCTAGAAAAATTGTGCAGGGAATAAGGACCCAGACGCGTTTTTCAAATGGACTTGAGTAAGCATTCCATTTAAACTCTGGTGCCTGCTGATCCTTTCGAAGAATTAAACGCGTCTGGTGGTGACAAAAGAATACAGATTTTTTAAAACAGAAAAACATATTAATGTAGCATATAGATCGCAGTAGCATTGTTTACTATTGTCTAAACTTCGACTCTGGCGGTAGCTTACCGAACTGTATTCGACAGCTGGAGAAAAATCCATAACTGCTCTCCTACCAGTTGTGAGACTGAAAGACATCATTGCCACATCTACTTCCTGCAAGTATTTTGATTCAATTCAAAAACATGCATAACAGAAATAGTTCTCCACCAAGAACAGCAGGTGGCGCCAGGAATAGCGAGCGTCACACCGCTACTCTCTGAAACAGCTACCTACCTTTCTCTGAAGCTCTCCTACCATTCCCGACCAGTTTCCAGACTCATCCGCAGATCCAAATGCATGATCCAATGGTGTTGATAAAACATATCTAGAAGCACGATAAATTAACAAAGTTCCTTACAGTTGGCATTAGTTAGCGCTACTAGCGTCAATTTCATGCTTGTATGATTATACGTAAAATTCAGTCGTAGTTGCAGTGTATCCAGCACAATATCAGGTAGGAACCCTCGTCCTTCAATGCCGCCATCAGTCTGATCAACGTATACTACAGGATTACCCTAAAAATTCCATCAATAATATGCACTAAGATCTCTCGCTCCATCTGCTGATACAGCAGATGTGGCGGTAGGAAAACCGTTTCAGCTGTATTTTAGTTACTGTAGTTAATCAACTTACCGCCAAAGTTGTAATTCTAATAGGTATCCCTCCGAAATCAGATATAGAAGAGTACTTGTTCCAATTTATCTGTAAACCACCGTTGACTGACCACTGACCAAATTCGTTTCGCACAAGTTCTGGTGTTGTTACAAATCCATACACATTCTCCACAATTAACTCATTACTGGAACTCTCTTCCACACTTGGACTGACCATGATAAACTTGTAATTTATTGCATTTTCAGGCTTTAAATTTGCCAAAATAAAATCGGCATTTGTCACAGAATCCGTTATGGCAATAATATGTTTCTGCTTTTTATAATGGCTCATTAGGTTTTGATTCCACGTCGTAAAATCCGCAGTGGCCAAGTCTGCATCAAATAGATTCAAGATTATCGGATACAAAATTTGATTTTGCCAATTTCTCATCCTGAGTGCAGTATAATTCACAACACAATCTCCACTAATTTGAGCTTCCTTCATGAGCTTAAATTGCATTAACTTGCAACTACTTTCTCTTTCACTAGGGAAAAGTATTAAAGATTGGTGAAAGTTGAGAAATTCACTAAAATCCCGGATAAAACGGACAAAAGTGTCCTTAAATTCTGACTTTTTCTCCTGGGAACCGGAAAGATTTAAATTTGCACAGACTATGAGCACAAATAACATGAGATTGTTGGAACCGAGAACTGATTTTCCGTGAAGGAGGCACAAAATTAACTTGGACATTTTAATTTAATTAAAGTCCTCAGACCAAACATAACGTAAGCAAGAAAAACTCCTAGCGCTTTTAATGTAGTGCACCATCCAACAGTGCAGCGTCATCTGCAGGCTGGCAAGCTGTCTCCAAAGGTGCTTATACTAAATACACAATTGAAGAGAAAGCAAACGTCTCAAGTCGCCAAGAATCCTCTCAATATGCTTGTCACTGGATAACAATGCGTTGACGGAAAGCTGTGACGGTGTGAAACGGTAAATATTCTTGACTTGAGTGATATTTCTTTCATGTCCTTAAACTCTATTGGTCGCTAACTTATTCAGCCAGTGCAGGCTTAAGTATAGAATGATTCGGAGAGAATTGGGAGAAAGCTTTCTCTTCTCTTACCCTCAGCTCAGGTGTGTTTTCTCAGCAAGAAAGTTCTCACACCTTTTGTTTACAGTCACCATAAGCTTGATTCAACTCTTCACGGGCTGCCGCGGAGTTGGAGGGTGGATTACCAAAATTCGTCAATCTATTTATGTCAATTGCCTTCATAGTACCCGAGTAATTTGTTTCATGTGGCCACAATAACCAATTTCCCATGTCTTACAATGAAAATGACACGCATGCTGTACCATCCACCCTGTTTCTTCAGCCCCGGCAGTGGGAATGTGCTAATTTGCCTCATTTTTGCCAAAAGCTGTCCTAAAAATCTTAAAGCAAGACCTTGTTGTTGGGCACTGGATGCCAAATACCTGAAAGTTTCAATACGGAAAACTGTCCCTGCTTATGGATTATGCCATTTATTTGCTTCCGCAACAAATGTGAAGAAGCAACTGTAAACACAATACGAAATTGCAGTTTAGCAAACGGGTAACAGAGAATGCAATTTTCTTGGTTTAGTATTGCTCTATACATTGCGACTCAAAATTCAAGCATGATTTACTAACAGTCAACATTCAAGGATACAGATTCCCAAGACTCATGAGCTCTGTGCAAAAAAAATCTGACCAGAGCAGCAAATCATTTTCCCCGAAATCAATAGAGAAAATGCAAATTTTAGAACCACTAATTCATGGCCACAAAAACCAACGCAAGGCTACGCAAAACGCGTTTGGAAATTATGCAACACCTATGGTAGTGGCGTCATGGCTAAAAACTGAATTTGCGATAAATAATTTAAGCTATCTACTTTTACCTCACTCTATTTACTAAAATTATGTGTTTAATTGTTCTAAAAGCTTTTGCAAAACTTGTTATGCTTCTAGTATCGTCGTCGTTTAAAATTTGATTAAAGGATCGGTTGCATCCCAAGAAAACACTAGTCTCGACTGTTCACTACTCTCTCTCCTCTTTCTTTTGTACTAAATAATTATAAATTACGTAACTCTGTATGTGTTCGATATAAAATTCGCTGAGTTTAAAACATGCGTCAGCAGAGTGGAGGTTGCGAAAATTATATTTTGCGAATAAGGACAGAATTCAGTTACCTGACAAACACTCGGCTTTAAAATTGCAATCTTCCTCGCAGGAGGCATGGAGGCTGCATGCAATCAATACTTTGAGATGAAGAAAATGAGAAGAAAGCAGTAGATGACACTTGCAGGGAAAATCTTTGAGAGTAAAGACTAGCTATAAATCACAGTTAGATATACTATCTTTTAGATTTTAGTTGATTAGTAATCAGTTATCTGTTTCTTCTTAAAAAATTGGAATACATATTGTACTTAACGATAGATGGAAATTTGAGTTGGTTTCTAACGTTTTAATTACGGTTCGTTACTAAAATGCTGGATTATTTTCGCCGCCTCTTTGACTTGTTCCTCCAAGTTGTTATCGCATCCCAGGGTTCAACAGATCCACCATTTTGGAATGATACGTTCATGAATTTGACGGAAGATGGAAGCGATAGTTTCTGGGTTATTCCCCAAGAGCCAATCATATTGCCAACAATATCACCGGATAGTTACACACCTTACTACGAGAGGGAGAGTGAAAGTCAAGCGGAATTTTCTGGACCTGATAACGCTACAACCTATCCCGACTTTTTGATTATCTTTCAAGTGATCATGTATGGGTTTTGCGTTGCGAGCTCTGTGGCTTCCTTGGCAATATTCTGCTGTGTGAAACAGTTTCGAAGGTATGTAATCATAGATGAACGTTTGCGTTTGCTAGTTTCTAGCAGTGCTTTCGCAGGTTCTATTCGTCGTATTTTATTTATGAGGCTGGTAGGTAAACCAACGTAAATTTAAAACTGTTGAATGTTTCCAGAGCTGGTAACTGCCGCGTGGTCCAATGCTCGATAACGTCACTGTGCTGCTTGGTATCGTTCGCTTGGATACTATCGGAACGTGACGGCTCCATCAGCTACTCTGTAGACTGGCTCTGCCGCATATCCCCTGTCGTTACACGTACGTTAACGTATTTTTGCAATTCTCAATTTAACTGTTCCGCAATTCGGGTTTTCTAAACGTTGAGGATATCCGACTATTTAGGCCTGCCATTCACAGTGATGACTCTTGTAATGCTAATAACAATTAAAAAGAACCAAGCAGATCAGGAGTTTCCAGGATCTGTCTCAACCATACTCCATAAATACCATATCCCGTGGCTTGCAGGCCTGGCTCTGGAGATTTCAAATACAGTATTCAATACCTTGGGACAATCCGGTGCTTGTATTCCAGTAAGTTAATTCATGCTAGCTGATAGTATCAACTGGTGGGGAACTGCGATTTTTAGTTCAAGTACTTGATTATTTAATATTTTCTAGGCCATCTTGATTGAAAACTCTGTTTTGGCTTATTCATTCTACGTGATTCCTCGTTCCATAGTCTTAATTTTGATCGTGGATGTAATAATCTGGAAAAGTAAGGTTTTAATTTACAAGCAGTAGAGTCTTGATCAAGCAACTGCCCAGAGCTGTTAGTTTATAACTTGCTGATATTTACTTATTTCGCAGATGTTATGAAGCTGTACCAAGCGTATAGCGAGCGGAAGAAGGCAATGACGCTGGTAAGCAGTTTAAATTTAATAGAGAATATATTCCAGTAATTCCATTTACAATCGACCTCCGCTCATTTTATTTGCCATCATGAACTAACTGTGATAACGCTTTCTTGTTCTCTCTTAAGGTTCCAGACGTAGCCCGACGTGAGGGTTTGACGCGAGCAAAATTTATGTGGAGAACACAGGCAATCTTCTACGACATGATGATTGGTTGGATATTCCTGCTAAGCAAGCTACCCATCGATATTGTGGAGCTTATGGATTACTACTCTCAAGTATTCGCTGACGGATCCTTGATGCACCGAGGAAACAAGAATTACATGCTAGCTTACAAACTATTCCGCACGTGCACCTTCCCTGGGTTTCTTCTCTACTTCAATGCAGATCTCTCAATCTTCTTCTGTGACCAAGACGCACCACGTTTGAACATCCTGGAATTGGCACCGACAACTGGGACAAGCCGTGATTCAGAATCCGGAACAAGGTCCCAAGCTTCATATCGACCAACGCATAGCAACACGAACTCAAATTCCAGTCAATCCTCATCATCTGTTTTTGGTCCTCGGCGACCACAGTTTGCAACAATTTCTCCGAAACCAATCTACCGAAGACCGACTCCGGCGAGGAAGTCCCGGCATCGAGTAAATCGTCAACGTGTTCCTACTCCAGGCGTTCTAATAGAAGCGGAAGATGAACATCCTCTTGGTTGCATTCCACAATCCTATTCTCAAGTATTTTCTCCAGCAGATGATAATAAATTGAAGCCTCCGGCAGACACTAATTACGGTCACTGTACGGACAAAGCATGCCATTTTACGACATGTAGAGCATGCTTTGCCATGGCCAAGAATGAAGCTCATACATTGCGACCTCGAAGCTCCTACCCGCTTGAATCGTCTCGAAAAGAATCGGAACAAATGAAATTTGCAAAACGAAGGCCGTCTCAACCAGCAGGGTCTATTGAGCGATCACCCGTACCTGGACCCTCCTCTTGGAGTCATCAGGACCTTTACGACCAGGTTGTACAGGAATACAACCCGTCTCCTGTTGAATCCAGCCCAACTTCTGGCTTTGTTACAGCTGGAAGCTGTTACAACCACACACAGGAAGATGAGGACACAATCCGAAGGATAAGCCAGCGACCAAAGATACCAACACCGGAACCACATCCCGAAAACTGGGCTGTGCGGTTTCATTCTCTAGCTTCGGAGGAAACAGTTCCTAGTAATTCACCTAATGAAATTGAGATTGTAATAAGAAATAGACCGCCGCTCCCTCTGCCGGAATTTAAGAGAGGAAATATGATAATTGAAGAAGCATCTCTGCCTCCGCAAAATCTTCAAGTGCCCATGTACAGAACAGCGTTTGAATCTCAGACAAGATATCGGTCGGTAACGCCGATCATTTCTTCACCCGTTGAACCGGTTTATTACAGCCATAGAAATCCAATATCATTCCCAAGCGTTTCCGCATCGCCATCTGCAGAGCACAGCGGTGAATTTGATGTGGAAAGCGCTTGGAATCTCAGACCTGAATCTGCTACTTCTGCATCGTCCTTCTGGAGCGAACTATGGGGTTTGTCCTCACCATCCGCGCAGATCAGCCCAGCGTCAAGCTCAGGAGGTTGGCGGCAAGGGCGTGACGAGGAAGAGGTCAGAATCACGCCCCGTAGATCACCCTCCAAAGTCAGGGTCCCGACGCCGCACGTTAGGGTCAGCAGGCCCAACTTCCTTCCGCTTAATACTCAAGTGTACGAAGGATCAAGTTATTTCTCTTTTAGTCCCTGAGTAGTATGTGTCCGTTAGTTGTACGATCTTCTTTCCAAGTAGCAGCAGCAACGCCCTCTGGTGTTTGAATAAAATTATTTTTTTCAAAAGCGGTACTGGAGCTTGTGTTTAAAACTTGTTACCAAAGGTTTTTTTCCCATTTAAGTGTCTTAAGTGTGCTTAAACTGAAGCGTATGATAAAGGAATATAAAATGTTACCCACTGAAATTATTCTTGGAGCTGTTTGCTTGTTATTCAAACTTCAACCAAGAAGTTAAAATTTAAATGTTACATCTTACAAATGCAGAGCTAAATATTTTCCAAAATACGACCACTGTTTTCAGAACAATATTATATTTTAAATGTAATTAAAATTTCACAAAATAAGAATTCCTAAACTTCATTCTTATCTTTTACTTTCTTAACCTCGGAAGCGCGAGATACTGGAGCATCAAGAGCAGAAATCGCCGTTTTTGAAGCTTCATTTAAATTTGCCAAATTTGCAAGTATAGCCTCTTGATCAAAAACTCGCTGTATGTAAGCCTCGTCACCTTCTTCTTCGTCTTCCTCCTCTTCGGCTTTTGGTACGGTCTGATTTCCACGAACCTCCGGCACAAAGCACGTTATATAAGAGATTATGTGCTTTTCATCTAGGAGCTTCCGGTAGTAGTCTGCAAACTGACTAATTTCTGATACCCGGGATCTGTTTCTATGCACTTCATCCCTTGTCAAGCTTACACTTGCACTCTCCATCCATTTCTTCAATGAGCTTACAAGTTGCTCTTCCTTGGAATCTATAAAGGCGTTGTGGTTCTCATGCGATGCTTGAACAGCGGCCGTTAGTGCTTCTCGGTCTTTAATCAGAGTTTTCATGCTTTCAGGGATTGAAGGGTCGCTATGCCTACAAACAAAAGAGAAAATCATACAGAATTTTCAATAGAGTTCTCCCCTTGTTCTTGAAATGACAATTTCATTACGCCTCAAATGCATCGAATGACACGCTAGAATATAATACCCCAGTAGAGGGCGCAACGGTAGATGTGGAATACCTGAAATTACTGTAGGTAATAAGATCTTCAACAAGTCGTTCATTCAACTGAGCTTGAATGTCCCTGAGAACTCCTACATGACCCCGAAGTTGTTCAAGCCAGCTGTTGATATGCCCTTGAAGTGAATGGTCCAGTTCTTGGCTCACATCCTAAAATATTAAAAAGTATTTAAGTGCCCTGCCGTATGGCACGGTACTGAAATCTGAGTACTGGTAAGTACGTATGTAGGTACGACTAACGACTCATCCTTGGAGCTCAGAAGTACAAGTATTGGTATAGTATTGGCTCACCATGATTTGTTCATGAAGTCCCATTTCGAAGGTCATGACCGCGTACCAACAATGGTGGAGGTTGAGTATGTATTCCAGTACGCAAACATTTAAATGTTTTTGGTATTCCATCATCTTCTCGCGAGCGTCGAGCGGCATTTTCTCAACTTCTGATGTACCCATTCGACGCTCAATGTCATCAATCATATTAACCCAACCTCGCATATTTCTAATCGCCTCTTTCGACCATTTGATAAATTCCTCGGTAATTCTATGCAGGTTTCAAAAGTTAACGTTAATTAGCTTTAACAAATGTTAGCAAACAACCATGAGTAAATTCAATTAAGTTAACGGTATGATCTTTCTCACTTTTGACATTGCGTCTTGACGATATTCTTGTGTTCCAATATAGAAGTATCGAATGCTTTGCGTTCAGCTTCTCTCAAGTTGTAATTGTTCATTCCTTTTTCAAAGAGTTCCTTGCTGGCCCGATGGAATAACTCGTGAAACCTTTAATTGAAATTCGAATTCAGGCCACTAATTGCAATAATCGCTATGCGAATTTAAGTTAAAGTTTCCGACTTCAAACTTAAGTAACAACTGCTTACATGGACCGAACATCTTCCATATCACCGATCTTTAAGAGATTATGACCTTCCGAGTCCTGAGCATACATTTGATCCCAGAACTGATCTTCATAAAAGCCTGTAACGAAAGCCTGTGCGTGTACCTCTTGGACAGCTTCATTAGCTTCAACCACAGAAGCTCTCCGTCTCAGTTTGTCATCCGTCGCAGCCAGTTTTTCTAGCAGATTCGCATACTCTGCTTCCGCTTCTCGTTTTTCGCTCGCTGAGATTCTAACGTAATCCAGGAGGCGGACTTGCGGGAGGATCGCTATCGTGTATCGTTTAAATCGGGGATCTACCGTTATCGGATTCCCATCAAGGTTCACAGACTGCAGTCGCACAAATCTCCTTAAATATTTAATATCTTCAAGGGAGGAAATCGCATTGCTTGAAATGATGAAGATTTCCAGTCTCAATTGATTCTCCATGTTGTTAATTTGAGTGATGAGATTTCGATGAAGGTTAATGCATTCAAGTTTGTGTAGATTTTCTAAATTCTCAATCTTCTTGATGGAATTAAAGGATAGATCCAGCCATACCAAGTTGACCAGAGTGTCGAGTCTTTCGATCTTTGTTATCACGTTGTTGCAAAGCTGGAGCTTGGTGAGAGACACCATGTGAGAAATGTTGGAAATTTGAGACACATCTGTTTCATCACCACCAACAGTCTAATCAGAAGCCATTATTTAAATTTAAGTACAGTTGCACAAGACGAGACAGGCTGAGTACAAGTTTAAGCAATCAAACTTAAGTAATTATTTCTCTTGCATAGAAAAAGAATGCACAGCTTACTTTTGAATTCTAAGAGAAGATGGGTTGCAGTTCTGGGGTTGATTCCGTTTAGCCTGGCGTACTAAAGCGTGGGTCAGAATAAAGTTGAACTTAAATATTTTTAATCTTTTGAATTTTTTCGAATCTTAATTTTTCATTACAAGATCCAAAATTAAGAGACATGAAAAAAGTACAGTAAAATTTTGTTTTTTCTATGTTGATTTTCATATTGTGGACTATTCACTGCTTACCTTTCCTTCATCTCCAGGAGGTAGCAAAGCATCCAAGCTCTCTGTTATCATTTCTGCATTGATGACAGATGGTTCTTTGTGGAGCAAGTTCTTCCGGTTCGTAACTTCCGGTGGTTGTACCCGCTGCCGTGGCATTTTAACTGTTTAGAGTTGGCCAGTTTTTGCAAATTGTAAAAGCTTCACTCAAAATTCCAGCTCTGGAAACCAAAATCAAACTCGCGTCAAGTAAAGTTAATTAGAATTTTAAATTTGAATTTTCAAATTTGAAAATTTAATTTTAAGAATCCACGTTTAAAATTTTAAGAATCTAATTTTAAAAAATTAAATTTTAAATAAGAAAACGTTTTGTGAGAAATTCAGATTACAAAGGCGTGATATTTGGCTGTACGCGTTATTTCGTAAGTTTGAAGTAGCGGACAGGCTCACTAGCAATGTAATTAACTTGTAAACTTTGAGTAACCGCAAACATAAAGAAACAACCCTGAGTGAAAGCTGAAGCTCCTGATAGCTTGCTTGTACAGAGGCAGCCCTTTGTCGTAAATCCGTGGAATGATTTGTCGATCAACCGCAAACATAAAGAAACAACCCTGAGTGAAAGCTGAAGCTCCTGATAGCTTGCTTGTACAGAGGCAGCCCTTTGTCGTAAATCCGTGGAATGATTTGTCGATCAAACAGTTTCAAGGAGGAAATGCGTTCCCCTAGGGTAGAATATTTGATGAAGGCGGGGATTCTCATTTGAGGGGATACAATATTCCTAAATTTCCATAGCAACAGGAAAAAGGAACAAACAAAATCTGCTTGAACTATCTAGATAAACTGTGGAGTTGTATGACTAAGCTTAATGTTATTCGTTTCATTCTTTCAATCTCAATAGTTAGCTGACTCAAATTATTTAGAAAAATGCGTGAGAGAGAGAGAAAGCGTTAGATTGATTTGAGAATTAAAATTACAGACTCCATGGATTTCACGTTCTAACTATGTTTACTAACTCCAATGTTTCACAAAGGCAATCCACATATGAACTACACTAGACACAAATTCAACTGTAAGATATTGCACAATTACCTTGAAATATTTCGTATAACCATCATTAGCAACAATAGAACTAAACTAATATAGCTATGCGTGTGTGAGTTGAACATTAATATATGTTCTTAGAAACTTAAGCGTTAATGTAAGTTTCAATATTTCTAAGATTAGCTTCTTTTAACAAATCTAAACCAATTAAAGTTACATCACATAAGAGTTGACAAGTATTCCATGTAAGCTTTCGGCGGTAGTTTCTTCGTGTAACTCAGAGGTAAACAGGGCGCCATGGTGGACGGTTATTGACTAAACTTCCAGTCGAACCACTGCAAGAAACATGAGACTCAAGTTAACTCTCCTTCAGCACTCAAAATTAGTAACAGAACCTAATTAAAAACACATTCACTTACAGAACTCGGCTTCCAGATTTAAAGTTGATCATCATGCTTCTGCGACCCAGTCTCCCTCCAGGGTTGCGATTAGATCCTCGCCTACAAACGCTTCCGCTATCCCCCACAGAACCCGAACCGGAGCTGCCCTCGGAATTTGGAGATGCTGTTCCATCATTAATGGCTGCGGATCCCTCATTAGGAGAGAGCTTGGGCTCACAATAAATCATTAACTCTAGCAGAGCTTTAAATTCTTCAGGGCTTAATTCACTTTTGAGCTGCAAATACCGGGTGACAACATTCCCGGTAAATCTGCAAGGAAACAAATAAAATTCTAGTAATTTCCTCTGACATGCATGCATTATTTTTCATTCCAACTCAGCAACTGAATTCCCGCTAAAATCCTCCAGCCTCTGCTTTGCATTTTTCTGTAAAAATTAACAAGGAATCTTGAAATGCCGTAAGAAATTTGTAAAAACTTACTCGACATCAAAAGATGCTCCACGCGCTGCCTGTAGCTCAGATAAATTTGGCATGACTGTACAAGGGAATTTTTGCAAAACACTTCAAGTCTTTAAATAATATTTTACCCAACACGGCAAAATATATCTTCACATGAAAAAATGACAGTTATTGAACAAATCTTCTACTGCTATAAGCGTCTACAATTCCTCTTCCGACTTTCCCTCCAGAACAGCTAGCATTTGAACGTTTGCATTGCAAGGAAACTGACAAGATACTTTTCTCCTAAAGAGTCCCTTCAAGTCCTACACGCAAAACAACCCATCAATAACTGATTGTAGGGTTTCTTCACTTGTGCCGCTCTAAAGTCATAGACTTGTAACTAAATCTTGCATCGTCATTCGCCCAATAATCCCTAACTTACTTTAATGTAATTATTACCTTATATTCTAGTATTCTAGAACTCTCCGCACGTCCCAAGTGAAAAGTATAGCCCCAGTATCGTCGAGAGAAAACTAACTCAGTAATGCATATTTCGTATCCTTGTAAAAGTTAAAATATGCGTATGCAAAGCTCTAATTTTATGTAAATTCTTTTCAAAGGAATTTTACTCCGACCCCTCGTCAAAAGAGGGTAGGATTGTACTTCAAAACGTTTTCTTCTCTTTACTTTATAGTGCATACTTGGTATACAAGGATATACAGCATTTAACCTTAGGAGCTAAGAGACTTTGCCCAAAAGGCTACCTATAGTACGAAATTGTCAATTGTCAAAATCAAAGGCATGGTATGTGCCGATTTCTTATATCCTTTAAAAGCGTATAGCCTTTAAATAAAGATATGAAGGAGGACAGAGATTGAATGCAAGATAGCCTAATTGTGTGTATTTTACGACTGTTTGCAAAGAAGAGATTAGCAATATTGGAGAGGAGGCCCTTGTTGCTTATATGTACTGGGCTGGAATATTGATTTGATATTCTATATCGTACATAATGTCCATCTTTCAGCACAAAATAGAATTTCTGTAGGATTTCGTAGTTATCAAGGGAATAGAATCAGCAAGAACAAAGTTACTGCATAAGCCGGTGCTGGTGCTAATATTCTTGGGGGCAAAGCGTACAATGCCCGCCGCCGCTTTCCTTGCCTGCAATCACAAATGGGAAGAGCTGCTATACGAGGGGAAAATTTGTTTTCGTGTTATTTCCAATAATCCTCAGCTTATTACTAATTCAAGTAGTTTATTACTTAAAACTATATAGCCAAAGGTTAGCTTTTGTTCGTCAAAACTAAGCTTCGGTACGGCTAGTATAATTTTTGCCAGAGAAACAAGAGATAAAGGCTATTTGTATTAGCATTTCTTGCTACCACCACTTATAGGAGCAAGTAGTTAAGAACAAGACGGAAGACTAGATTATTTTCCCATGCAAGGGAATAAAGTGAAAACTCGTTCGCCTTCTGGTTGAATTACAACAGAGTAAAACCTGGAATCCCTTGTAAATCTGGCAAGAAGCTAGGATTAGCCACGACTAGCTGTAGCCCTGTTTGTAGTTTGATCATAGTTAAAGCCAGAGAAGGTGTTGTGGAGAAGCTGGACAGATTCTGAGCCAGGAGTTAATGGCATATTAATATCGACGAGGAGAGCGAAAGACAAAAGGAGAAGGAGCGAGGTCATGTGGCAATCTGACTAGTAGCCACGCCAGAAACAGTTGAAAGCAAGTAGTTTCCTGGAAATCCTGACTGGGTTAAATATAAACCAGAGTTGAAAGAGTTTAATAGAGACGTTTTTTTCAAATGCACGAGTAAATTAAGTTGAGTCATTAGGAAAAGGTGTTTAAAAGGAGGGAAGGCAGTAGGCCGGGATCTAGTAGATTCCTAGGAGTCATGACGAAATAATGTAAAGAGAAAAAATCCTTTAAAAGGTACTTTAGGTTGAGCTGTAGAGGTTGTAATTGGCTTTTTTACTATAAAATATTCTTCAAAATTTGTTTCATTTTTTATATAGTTTTGTATTTTAGCGTTCAAGGTGAACACGCGCTGTAGTAGTTGGTAATTGTGCTTAGAATTAGCAGACGTGCAGTAAGCGAGCGTGGTTTAGTATTAGTTTGCTAGTAGACGCATTTCTTAGAGGGGCGAGAGAGAGGAATAAGTCTTCAAAAAGTTGGATTGATTGGAATTTTGTTATGTTTCCCCGTAATTTCAAGTGTGTTTTTGTTGGAGACGATGATATTGGGAAAACCTCTATAGTTCATCGCTACCTTTTTGATGATTTTGGCCCAGAGTATCTGCCTACTGCCAAACAGGATTATGTCGGTAAGTTAACTCGCGTCTTCTTCCTGTTTCACAAACTTAAAAGCCATTTTCTTGCCATTTCCCGAATTCTGTCTGTAGTTCTTTATAGAATTTCACAGCTTGGTCTGTGCCGAGTAGCGTAGAAATAGTAGAATTCACTTGTAATTCTTTTCCATGCCATCTTGCTCTGGCACTTGCTTGGGCTGCTGGAAGGGAAGTGAAGAAGAATAGAGGTAATCAAAAGGATAATTAATGTTTGCAAGCTATTATTTACTCTTTGATTTCATAGTGAATCGATGGATAACAAATGGCTGTACAGGGCAACTGGATTCAGTGGCCCTTCATATTTGTGACACGGGAGGACTGGTAAGTTTGCAGCTTAATTAATCTAATTTGCCTCTTTGGGAAAGAACCTAATAGATTTTGGCATAGTCAACAACAAGGAGATATTTAAAGGAGCGACTGTTGACTGACTATAATGTTGTTTGCTTACAGTCCGTCCTTGACCGGCTGCGGCCTTTGTGTTACGGAGACATGGATGTCCTCGTAGTTTGTTTTAGTGTGGTCATGCCCAGTTCATACAAGAGCATCATGACCCGATGGCTTCCAGAAATCAAGAGACACACTGCCAGGAATAATGTGTCCTTGATTTTAGTTGGAACTCAAATTGATCTCCGTTCTAATTTTAAAGTAAGTTGATAACTAGTTAGGTTGAAATTTCAGAACGATTCTAAACATCAAAATAAAGCTAATTAGTTAAGTTATAACCTGGAAAATTAAATTAAATTCTTACAGGTTTTATTGAAACTATCCGAGGAAGGACTTGCTCCAGTTTCAGAGTGCAAGGGATTTAGGCTGGCCAAGAAAATTGGCGCAGCATGCTATATTGAATGCTCAGCAGCGTCTAGGCACAATGTCGAGGTATTGCGAATACTGTAGCGAAATGTAAAAAACATTGTTGTCTTGCTGAACAAGTACTAATTCTCTAAACGCTTTTGGTTTCCCTTTCCAGTACGTTTTTGACACAACTCTTCTTTGGAGCCTCAAGCGTTACGATGGAAGCGTGACTTCTTCCTCGTCTTCACCCAACCCTGGTTTGTCCTTGTCAGGATTTCCTTTCAAATTCAACGCAAATAACAGTGCAAGCCCGGTGAGCAAAAAAGAGAAAACTTGTGTAAAATCAAAATCTTCGACTAAAGGGTCAATGCCAATGTCTCAGTCAATTGGTGGACCTGGTTTAACCGGTGGTGGAATCAAGTCAGCTCCTAAGGCCATTAAAAAGTCTTCAACCAGAGGGCGGAAGGTATCAAAGCTCAAACGAATTCTTCTCATGTCATGCTTTGCTTAAGATCATGATTATGATCTTCTAAAACTGTAAAAAAATTGTTTACTCTTCCAACTTCCGTGCAGTCATTTCGACAGGATTGGAAAGATAATTTTGGCAATCTCGGTGAAGAGAAATGTGCCGATTTTGGCAAGTGTTGTTTACAGTATTGTCTGTAGAAACTCTTGTAGTAGCTTCTTTGTCTCCGTATTGATGTATTTTCTCTGTTTTTGAAAATTTTGCAATTAGTTTTGTGCTCTCACTCATTTCAGAATTACACTGGTTCAGTAATGTGTAGTTTCGGTAGTTAGCTCTGTACTCATTCTTCTTCTGTTCTGTACTTCTATGATTGAACACAAAATTTTTGCTAAAATTAGTTTCGCGATTTGAATTATAACTGTAGCTCTTAGCGGTCAAGTAGTAGTTCGTAGAAAAAAAAATCCAAAAAAACGTCAATATTGATACCCAAAAAAATTGTTCTGCAACTTGTTGCATTCCTCTCTGTCCTTCTATATTTTTCTTCAGTGTCTTCTTGTCCGTCCTTCTAACAGTGACAGTTGGATGAGACAGGGTCAATGCGTGTGTCAAAATTAAGAAAAATCCTAAACAAAAAAATGTATCTTTAGATTTAGATAGTTGTACGGAACAAGTTCACAGCTTAATTGTGACAGCTTAGTTCATGGAAGCTAACTAACTACGCACGTCCTCGTGCGTTATTTCCTCTAGAGTAGACGCATAGTTTACGGATTTTTCCATTTTCATGACCATTAGAATGTTCTCTTTGCTCAAGGACCATGTCATTTATATGACTGGGTTCGGTCAATTTTCGACCTGTCGGAGGCATTCCTTCATGTGGTACAATACATAAGTGTTCAATAACGATTTATCCTTGTTGGGTGAATCTCATTAAAGCTACAAATAAAATTGAAAAACTATGAAATAATTCAATTTGGATTATAACAGTACTGTAGTAAGCTTATTTGTAGAACATCAAATTCTGTATGTTCAATCATATTAAATAATATTGCCTTTATTAGTTCATTATCACTTATACATAACCCTATAAGTAGTTCTACCATCTTGTACAGTATGCCATGTCAAAAGAATTCTCTATTTACATGTAACAAAAGTAAACGTACGTAGGTAACCACAGTAGTTTGCCATACCTTGAGAATATGATTATTCGTAGATAGTGTAATAACCATTACAGTTTTTGACTTTTTTCATCAGTAATTCACAAAGCTGATTCAAAAACATGACGCATACGATATTTACACACTTGCATACATGATTCACACGCTCTTCCTTACTATTTTAATGTTGCTTAAGTTATTTCATGCGTACGTATATAATTAGGGTGTCATGCGATTAACTCCTTACATGATTACAGAAATCGCGTATTCCAAGTACAAAGTTTACAGAAGCTGCCGTCTCTTTCTTTTTAGGGTTTAGTTGTACTCCTTTCCAGCTTTAAATAATATACTATTTAGCTATGATACAAAATTAAAATCTATCCAAGCAATATTCAAAGTCTCGTCTTTTCTCACATTCCTATTCCATTCGACCATTGGTCTCCCAAAAAACAAAACACTGATTTTGCAAACACTGCAGAGCATACAAAAAAATTGCTCACATGGCCCTTTGTCAAAACGTCTTGATGACTTGAAACACTAAATTAAAAGTACAAGTTGCCAAATAATTCACGTCACCAATTCATTCACGAAAATCATTATAGGCTCGAACAAACTCTGCTCCAATAAAAACCGATAATGCTGACAACAAAAGGGGGCGCTACGTAAATGAAAACACGATACGAAACATTGCTCCATGGTAACTGCGAAAGACTTGCATATAAATAATTAAGATGCTTAAATCTAGGAATATCATAAGTGAAATGTAGCTAAGACAGACAATTAACCTAAGTTTGTAGCATCAGTTGTCGGATTTGAGTTCATAAATTCTGGGTCTGTTACTTTACCGAGAAACAGTAATTATCTTGCCGAATCTTTCAAGTCCAGGGCCCGGATTCACCAACGCGCTTAGCAGTTGCTTAGATGAAAACTTTGCTTAGTTGGTAACTAAGACGTTTTTGTTGCTTAGATCAAACAAAGCGAAATCTTAGATGGAAAGCGCGAAAATCTTAGATAGAACTAAGGCAAAGCTTAGACGTAGCTAAGCCACACCTTAGACGTAGCTAAGCCACACCTTAGACGTAGCTAAGCCACAGTTTAGACGGAGCTACTCCCATTAATCGCAATAGCAATTGTGTTGCTTAGGTATCAACTTAGATTCAACTTAGATTCAACTAAACAAAAACTTAGATGTTAGCTTTCATCTAAGCCAAACAGTCTAAGATGTATCTAAGACGACAAATTTGCTTAGCAAATTTCACGTCTAAGCAACTGCTTAGCGCGTTGGTGAATTCCTAGCCAGTTATATTTAAGTTTTTAACAATCAGATATTTGCTCTAACTGTATTCCTAAGTAGCGTTGCTAAGGTTTGTCATCGTATAACTTGGTTGCATCATACCAGCCAACACTGATCATGTTTAGCAGTATGTTGTTGATTGGTTCGAAAGATTTGTGAAATTACATACCAGATAAAGTTCCGTTCATAAACTGTCTAATATTAAATTAAAATGTCCTACTAAAATGTCCAACAACAGTTTTCACGATACGAAAAACCTTACAAGATAGTGTATAGTAAGTATGAATTGTTAATGCGCAGCATTTGCGTTAATTTGTGTACTGTAGTCATATTTTGTATTCTTAAAATTATTTGGTTAATTTATCTAAAAATGGATGTGTTCTGAAATCGTATACTTCGTTTACACTGGAAGGTGATTGATTGCAATCAATTTTCACAATTGCAACAGTAAAGGTTGCAAAGGTTGTGTCACTTACGCTACGCGTCCCCTAATTCTAGCTTTTGTAAATATTTTAAAAAACATTGTAGCAGCAGCATAGAGCGTACAGTCGTCTTGATAACATAATTACAGAGAAGTACTCCATTAGTTTCATTT
This sequence comes from Sminthurides aquaticus, assembly GCA_906901655.1. Classification (NCBI taxonomy): domain Eukaryota; kingdom Metazoa; phylum Arthropoda; class Collembola; order Symphypleona; family Sminthurididae; genus Sminthurides; species Sminthurides aquaticus. The sequence goes on along the minus strand of CAJQTT010000005.1, from coordinate 10,206,357 downwards.
TATGCGTAGTGCCGTGTATGATTCGTATTTTTACGGTACTCTGATAATTCCAAGTTAGATATTCTCATTTACATCGTGCCTCTTTGTAACTTGAACTGTGTTCACCCTACCATTTCTGATACAAATACATTGTTACAGTCTCCTCTATCCACGTTTCAAATCAACCGTCGCTAAAACTCAAGAACAAACAAGATTATCCCAAACGATCGAATACTGCTCAAAATTCAACTTTGACCCAAACAAAACTAACTAGTAAGTTTTTTGTCGTAATTCTACCGCCAAAGTTATAGTGATCACAGATTAGCTAAATTTGGATTTTCCGTCAGTTATTATGCTGGTACAGTGTTTGTCAAGTAAAAGCTAAGAAAATAGCCGTGTCCGTGTGAGTAAGTTGTTGCAGTCAGCTAACCATGCCAATGCAAATGACAGAACAAATCTAAAGTTGTTTGTGTACATGTGAACAACTCAGAACAATGCAAGTACAATTAAACCATAGTAACACGATTGTATAGTACAATATTCTCTTGAGCTGTTTTTAACATTTTCTAGGTTCTTTGGTTTCGTCGATACGTCTTGTTGTTGTTGTGCACGAATCGGAGCACACGGGAATTCCTTTCGATGACACTGGTAACTTGTAGTTTGAATCCAAAACGTAGTTCTTGAAGCTGGTGATTAGAAACTCGATAACAGTTCTTTACGTGGTGCTTGAGGTATTTCTTGCACCAAGGTTCTTGTCTTGAATAATTGTATCGTTGGGTTTCTTCATATTAATAGCTGAACACCTTCGTAGAAACTTGAGAGACACTGCTCGTTCATTAGCAAACACGTGGATTAGTCCTTGGTTTCACACTACGTAGGCGAGTTCAAAGTTTATACAATATCATAACACTTGTTCTCAGTTCAGTTAATGTTGAAACCCCAGCCGTCTTCAACATTCATCCGAATATTCATCCTCCTGCAAGCAAACAAAAGACACGTGTTACTTCCAGCTCAAACAAGCATAATGTATCCGAACTTATTATTAGAAGTTAATTGCGCAACGCCATGATTTCCAGTTCGTAACCAATTATCGGTAATTCAACCTGTCTACAACTAAGTTTTCCCTAAACAGAAGCCACAAACTTTAGTGTGTTGTGTGTTCCTTTCGCTGGACATTAAATAAAGCTATTAAACTCCACTCTGAATGATTAGGAGTTACAATGTTAGGTGGGAAAAGGAGCGTAATACTTTCAAAACCACACAAGGGAACACAGTGTGAACTCACGTATTCAGAACTTGGAAACGTCTGAACAATTTTAAATTTTTCTCCGCTTAGAGCGTCGTTCCACAATTGACAATTCCGTGTCGGAATCATAGCTATCACCCTCATCTTCCTCCATGGCATCATCTTCCTCATCATCATCATCGTCACGAGGTGGCTGAAGAGGAGGAAAATCTGGGATCTGCTCCCGTGGTGGAGCTGGCCAAATACCACCGCCACCTCCAACTCTGGACTTCAATCCCTGTATTCGTGCATTTTAATTGCTCTATCAACACTCTATAAACTCAGTGAAACAACTCCCTAATGTGTTGAATAATGCTACAATTTCCTCTGTCATCAAGTCCATATTTCATGAATAGAACTTGAGTTTTAAAAACTCAAATACTGTAACCCTTTACGCTTTTCGCATTACAAGGCCACTACATGCGCGGAAATAGCCATAATCTTCAGTTTAATAGCCACTTTGAAACAACGATCGGCATTCTTTCTTGTTTGTTCCTCGCTAGGCATACAATTGCTTTTTTTCTGCTAAAAGCTTTTACTACAATTCCCTTTCATGTTTGAAAAAACTCCTCAATAAGAAACTGAATCTCGAGCTTCATTAACAGATGTGTCAATGAAATCTTCATCTCTGTTTGACGAGAATTGCATTTAAACATAGCAATCTTCCCAACACTAAACAATAACATAAAGAGCTATGGGACATAAAGCAAACAAATCCGAAATAAAAACAAGACTTACGCTCGCCGGATGCATTCCACTGTCGTAGTCTCCGTAGCCCGCCTGTCAAAAACACAAGGAAAAGCTTGCATTTGTGCAAAGGGTATCTGTCTACAATAACCTTTTTCACTCTCAACTAAATTGCATCAGATTCATACTAATATCCACCTAAATCTTATTTACAGCTAGGCTAAGTCGATTTAAGCAAGGGGGTTTCTACAACTCAATACAATTGTTTCAACCCTTCCAATCATGTTTCTTTCCGTATCGGCATTTTTATGTTGTAGTTGTTTTTGTAATTGTAAGGTTATAGTATATTACGGGATGTATAATTACCTGGCCGGAATAGTCGCTTCCATTCATGGTCATGTTGTACCCCATTGAGTCTTGCGGACCAGGTGACATCATAGGACCTGGAGTGCCACCACTTCCAACCATGCTGTAAGGCGAGGCACCTGCAAAAATAAGTTTGTGCCTTATTAAATTGGTTCATCATTCAATATACGGTAGTACTTGTAAAAAAAAATTGGAAACTGTCATTCAATTGATTACTGGAATCAATGAACTAATCCTCTCATCTCTGTTGTTATTATCAGAAATGTTATGTTATTCTATCATGCAAACTTATCAGGTTAACTATTCTTTAAGTTACATACCTGCTGCTTTTTTAGCTGCGTAGAGGTTTGCTTCTTCCTGAGCTTTTCCTATGTTTTTCTTGTACCTAATTCTTTTATTGCCGAACCAATTGGATACCTGAAAAACGAGTATTAAAAACAATTAATTAAGATCCAATTTAATTACATTGAGTCATTTCAGGAATAAACGATATATCATATGATATCAGTAAAAATTACCTGTGAAACGGTAATCCCACATTTCCTCGCCAATTCTTCTTTGGCTTCTTCAGATGGATACGGGTTACTTAGGTGTGAGTAGAAATACTCATTTAGGACTTCAGAAGCTTGCTTGCTAAAGTTACGCCGCTTCCTCCTGTAAATTGAGTGCAAACAGAACTTCACTACCAATCACTGCAATACAATTCATCATCTAGTTAACACTGCTGTGAATACTTTCACCCTCCTCGGTCTATGTCTTCAATCAACTCGTCAACTACCAAATTCTATGAGGTAAGTCCTATCATTCTATTACATCAGTTCCACAGCTTCTAGTATAATTTACGGCAATTAATTTGATTTTAACAGCTATGTATATCTCGTACAACCGATCCTTGTTCGTCGATAAAAATAGTAGTTACTTCAGTCTTCAGCTTTAAGAAATACTCAACAATATCCACAATAGATTCGGAGAATAAATGTAGGATTATTGACCATTAACTGTCACAAGTCACAAGGCAGTGCCATCTCTCATTATATCTACCGTCTATCCTTCTATTTCCTTTTACTTAAAATAAAGTCTAATTATCTTACTCGTGTTTCTCTTACGCGTTTTACATTCACTCAATGTTTTCACTCACTCAATCTAAATCATCACACTCACTTTCTTCCTCCCTTTGGCTGTCCCATTTTCTCATCAACAGGCAAACACACAGTCTCTTTAACTATGAAATAAATCTGACTTCACTGCAACATACAGAATGTAAAAATGTTTTACAATATCTCTATCTGCAACAATTTCCCGGACTTGTAGCAGCGAATTGTTTCTACATTATTAACAGCTGGAAGTATCCTGAAACGACGATTACATACCTGGCATCAAGGAATCGCGATCTGAGGATCATGACAGCTTCGCAGGTGCTCTGTTTCAATTGCATTTGGATAGAGGAAAATTTGCGATGGATAATTTGAACCATTCGTTCTATTTCCTTTGGAGTTATAGGTCGTGTCCGGGACTGTTCTCTTAGAAGATTCATTACGTGCGTCGTGAACTCATTACATGCCTGCAATTATACAAATAATAATTGTAATTAATTCACCCGCACATGTTTTCTTATGACCAAATACATCTTCCGCTTTCGATCACCCCTCAAATCCAAAGCAGTTTATGCCGAGAATACATTGAAAGATTGCTGGAAGTGCGAGTATCATTCTAACATTCTTTAAAGCAGCAGCAAGCCAAAGAGTATTCTTTTCTAGAGAAGCATGTTACAAACGAACAACAAACAGTATATGACGGAAAGAGGTTAAACTCAAGCAAAAGTATAGAGCTCAAAAGTGTTTAATAAAAAATAGAACCGCTTCCAACCACGGCATCGTATTTCTACCGCATTGTATGAGCTGTCAACCTGTCATGAGAAGAGACAAGACAAGGAGAAAAAAATCCTTGGCGAATATCATATACTATAGTAGAGTTTTTTTCCACTGAAACTCGTGGCAGTATACGGTTCTTAAACTTTGTTTTCTCCATAAAAGAAACTTGTAAACATTTCGCCACGTATATATAGTATTTCAGTAAATAAGAAAGCAAGAAGAAGAAAGGGCAATAGCTTAAACTATGTAAGCAAAGAAACATGAAGTCCATGGATTTTCATTTGAACCATTCGAAAAACTCTACTGCCCAAGGAAAACAAACGCAGTGCTAAAGGTGCTCTGCTTAGTGCTTACGGAAAAGTTCATCCATCAATTGACATTTTAAATTCTTAAACCTTTCTTAGCCATACCTTCTTCTCAAACCCCATAAAATAATGTTATACTAAAACACGCGCATATTCATAGTTTTCTTCATTACTCTCCTGCAGTCCTATCACGGATATGCTCTCGTATATGATTCAAGCGTGGAAATTCAATGTTTTCCCCGAAGCGAAGGATACTAAGCTTTCGTGTCTAGATAGCCGAGAAATCATATTTCCGTTTCCCTCTGCCTCATTAGGGCATTTAAAGCTCATTTTACGCTACTGATACAGCTGTTGCCTACACGCGGTTTATGCAAATTTACCGGATTACGGTTTTCATCACACTTCTCATACGCATGCAATCACGCAATCCCACATAAGCTGTGCTCTGATAGACCAAGCACAATGAGTTTATTTGAGTTTTGAAATAACCATAGGGCCATGGATTTTGGCTGCAGTTAGTTTTCACAACTCTTCTCATTTCCGTGCCTGCCAAGTTAGCAAAATTTGCATTTATCGCATATTCGCAGGATTCAGGCTGAATTTTCTGCGTTTCTATTTTAACTAGGGACCCTATTATGCAGATGGGAATAAATACTGCAACAGATTCCATTAGAGATAACAATAAAATAAGGTAGAACTGCGCAGGGAAGGGGGTTGCATTAAATATTTGAACACCTTCCAACATTTTCATTTACACCTCCTTCCTCCCTTTTCTGTCATTTCTACTTCACCTAGCACTTACTTTAATAGATAGCTTCAACTTGGGTGGGCACTTTCCCTTCAATCTCTTGCCTACTTGCCCGCACGGAAAATGCGGCGTCGAAAAACCAAGTAATCGCAAATAACTAAAGAATTACAGTATGTCACCAACATGCACATGGTCTCTTGAGACTACCGAACAGCGCTACATTTTAAGCTGCATTTTAGTCATAAGCTGTAGAGAAAGTTCATACGTACTTTCTTCACACTTTTGCCCTTCTTCTCTCGCATTACCCGAGTTCTGGTATACATTCCGTCCCTGTATTTTGCCTTTACTACGTTTTAAGAGCAGTGGAAGTGTACTATAGTGATACTATTCAACTATTAAGAGAATACTTAGAATTAGAACTAGAGAGAACTTTAAACTTAAGCCGCACAACAAGCGCGCCACCAAAGACCATGTTATTATACCACCGTGTTTTCCCTCTGCACAACTTTTCCAGCAATCTGAGACAACGCAAAGTATGTTCTAAACAGTTCACTATTAATTTACCTGTTCATATTTTTCGAGTTCTTGGTGGTATATTTGCCTAATTTGAGAAAGTTTAGCCCGGTAGTCTGAATGTTCGATGGCGTTATCCCCCCCAGGTCCGCTGGAAGCGGCAGCAGATGCATTTGCAGCAGCCCCTGCTCCGCCTCCCTTCTCAGGTCCAGCAACTCCTTCAGCTATTAGCATGTTATCCAGTCGCATCAGCTGTGGATCAGGTGGATCTTCATCTTGTGCATTCCGCAGACTGAGTACTAAAATAGAAAAAACAAAGGGTTTATTAATTAACGTTTGGGTGAACGAGAGCTCATAGTCATGGCATTATAACATGTATTTGTACTTTCTCCAACTTTCTCCGCAATTATACCGAATACATTGTATATTTGATTCCTCGCCAAATCCGTAGAATCTCTTCAAGATAAACATCTATATCATACCGATCATTACTTCCATCAACTCCGACGTATGTTTCGCTATGTGTAAGTTTCAAAATCGTCCAGCATTTTTATGTTTAGTTGAATGGAGTAGCCCTGCTCCAGGAGAAAATTCAGTCTATTTAAAATGTTTGTCACAGCTCATTTATCAGACCTACCGGGGAGCCTTAAAAACATAAAACGACCGAAAATTCCATCCTTCCTTACAATAATATCAACAACAACCTACCCTAAAATATTTCATTCTGCAGTACTAGTTACCGTTCAAACGAAGTAAATGTATTTCCCCTTCTCTCTGCTGAAACTGTTCCCAGTGAAAATTTTCCCTATTCCCGCATAACATAGATCGCCCTCTCATTTCTCATTGAGCCTTACACTAAAAGTACATTCTGTGGATAATGACTTATACCCCTAAACTGGTTTGCAGAAAACCTATTAGTTCCCCCACCAACCCCGTCACCTTCTCCCCTGTGTGTATTCCGGAACAGGCTGCTCTCTACACGTGTATATGGGGAATCAACCCTAGCCCTCGAAAGTTACACGAAACGAGGGAATTCGTTCAGAGGGGAATCGAAGGAAATGGATTGGAAAGAGAAGAAAACCAGAGAAAGCGGAATTAACCCACAGGCTTTCCCTTCTCGTTCCCGTATACATATATACGTCTTATGGATGGTAGAAATCCTCAACGGTATTTTCTTCTCCTACCCCTTCTCGTCTCCTATTCTGGCTTCCAAGTGTTCTCGTCGTAGAACTTCACAGGAATTTTCTACACACATGTAGAGTTCTTACATCTTAAAGTAGTACCAAGGGCTTTCATCCAACTTTCCCTCCTTTTTCTCCTCAAACGTTGCTGCAATCTTCCTTTTCGACGCATTTTCTCTTGCTTTCACTCAATCGTCCGAACCTTTCCTTATTATTCTTATCCTACCACATTCGTAACATTACATTATTTACAGTCAACCAACCTACACTAAAGCTCACGGATAGGTAGAGTGAAAGGAAGAGATGTTTTTGCTGACAAGCAACAACTGCAAAGTAGCAATGTCTCGAGTCTTCTGTAAGCTTTCCCCCATTCAGGATGCAATCTATACAGATATTTCTCTCTCCACGTATAGCTTTTCCAGGGTGGAGCCTGCCCGCTCTCATGCCGTCAGTCTTCTTTCAAGGAATGCATCTTGCCTTCCGAATTTCGTTTCCATTTGTCTGATTAAAAAGAGGGGAAATGAACAAACTGAGCCAGCTAGAAAGCACAGCCATGTTACACTCACACCAACCAAACATTGACCTGTGACGATACGCGTAGCGCACATATCAAGTGTCGAAAATACGATCACTGCCGATGCTAGTATTCGAGCTGTGGGAAGTAGACAGTTACTGACTCTTTGAAAACTATGCCACACGGAATCAGTCTTAGCTACGTGTCATCTAGTCCACGTCTTAGAAACTACAAAGAATCAAAGACTTTCTCCATAATCTTTCACTTTTTTTCATGGTAGTTTTCGGGCAACAAGGGATTCTAACAGCAATAGAAAAACTTATACTGACCTTGACACACCAACTTTCACTGTGTGTATAATCAGCTTATATTATGAACTTATTATATACATCCTTCGACTCAGCATGAACTTCCTTGAACCTGTCTACAAGGTAAGGAATAATGAACAATAAAAGAGAACGTCTATCCGGGTTGAATCAAATAAATGCATGCACTGAGTACAAGGAAGAGAGCAAAATTCTTGTGCCCTTTTAAAACTAGATTGACCATTTTGTTCCCCTCGCAAAGCACATTTTATCAAAATCATGCAACAGGTTCGTATCATTCTTGATGGATGTCTTCACTGTTCGCTAATCAACTATACAAAATTGACCATTGTTTCCTATTTATGAGCCTTTCTTCGAAGTATCCGAATCGCATAGGTTAACGTAAACTTAACAACTGGATAGTGCTGAACAAATACTTAATAGCCCAGTATTTGTGCTACGCCATAATGAAGTTCTTCCGGTAATAGCCGCAGTCTGAATAAACACGGGAAAGTCTATAAAATTCTCCATTATAGTGCCATTACACGCTTATCGCACTGTCTTGAATGTGACAAAAAGGACAGAAAATGTGCAAACGTTTTCTGCAATTTTATATGGTGAGTCCACCTTTTTTTAAATTCTACGACACTAAATGATTATTTAAGCTTGAAGGTTCCTTTCCAGCTTTGGGTCAATATGGTAGTTAGTGGAGACGAAATTAAATAGAATTTTCGGTCAAACAAGCACTCCATAAAATTAAATTAAAAAACACCATAAAAAGTACAATGTATCAAGTCTCAGTGTAAAAAGGCACATAGTATCATGACTGTTGATAACACAATTAAGGTAACTTGCGAACAAGGAGTGTCGCAACTTTGAATGTTCCAGAAAATATGTTTTAATCATCGACCAACGACTCTGTTGTACTGACAGATAGATTCGACCCCAGACCCTTGTCTTTTCAAGACTGTCTCGAAGCCACAGCTTCACCGGGCCATCATAACAAATTTTCTAACTTTTTCTCCCTTTAACAGAAAAAGTAGTGCATAATAAAGGGATATTAAAAGTCGTGTACCGAAAAACTGGAGGAGATAAGAAATTTGAATATTACTGATTTGAAAGTTAGGTACAACGATATATATTGTTTACATGCTATCCACTATTTGCTCACACCTTCACACAGGATAGGTGTTGGATGTAGGATTGTGTATCATTGCCTTAGTCAACTTCCATCCTGGTTCCAAACCGCCCAAACTTTTCATAAACATTTACAGGGCAGCCATCATCTCTGGTTTTTAAATCTGAGCTCCTAAACTCAGCTATATACTCTACAAGCCATCATTTCTGGCTTCAATACAGAAGCATGCAGAGTTCCGATAAGGAGAAATATAATTTACGACCATCCTGTCATCACAAAAGCTGTCATCCAGCCACCAACACCCATATGAGAATGTTTGTTAGCCTGCCTCGACTTGTTTATGTTCTTTAGGTAAAGCCATTATTATGATCCGCAACAAGGTAAGAAGCTTGCTACTTCTTTCACATCCTTTACCTGTTTGATTTTTTCGGTCCGACTAATTAAAAATATTTCCCCCGGTTTTTATCATCATCAATCTTTCCATTGAACCATAAGAAATGGCAAATGGCTTCCGTTATTTCAAACAAGCAATCCATATCTTGCTCGAGTATCCTTAGGGATTTAGGTGATATTCGGATAGATAATGTGCACGAGTGCTCAGAAGAAAAGGCAATGTCATATTATATGAATCAAGCATTTTAAAATTTTACTTTGATTACATAGCTAGAGTAAAAGAAACATAGAAACCCAACTGTGAGCTGGTCCAATTAGCTTTAACACGCGTACGACGCACCTTCATGTGATGGAAGCACGTCAAATGATACGTAACAAGTCTGTGATCTCAATTAGCAAGCACGTTTACGAACTACATAATGTGAAGTCGTATTTTACCCGACCCTCCGAAGGTAGACTGAGAGAAACAAGTTTTCTAGTTAACTACTGCTTTATTAGCTGATCCGCCCACTTCTTTGCGTCAATTACAACTGCTTCCCTATCCGCTACTACAAAAATTCATTGACAGCTTCGTCGATGTAATTCAATAATTACATCCCACATTTTCCATGTTTACTTCTGTTATGACATGGTGATTACGATTTATTTAATTTTTTGTCTTTCTACTCAGTTTGATAGTGTCTATGTGCTTCTACCCCCTGGGCTTTTTCCTAAACGTTTGCTATCCAATCCCTCATAACCATAAAAACTCATAGTAAACGATCTTAAAATATGCTACACAAATACCGTATTTGTATTTACAAACTAAATATTCCATGCGTAGCTCTCTATCAGGCAAATATCCATCATCACTACACAACAGAAAACTGCACCGAATTCACAATTTATGTGCCAATTCGTTCAATATCATCATTACTAACTGCCACATGCCACAACTCAATCCAAGCAACAACTTTTATCTGTGTCATGATGCGTTTTCTTCACTCATATTTGCATTAACAGCCTACCGGCATGATCGTTAGTTACCTGCGGTGTTGATTGACAACCACTCTTGACTTGTTAAATGCCACCATGTTGGAAAGGTTGGGATCATGTAACATGATTTATGCGTTGAGGTGTAGTTTTTGCCATATGCCTGCTATTACTGCTACCAAGTTCGGAATTCGGTAACAGTAGCTTTCACTAATGGAAATACAACTTCTCATACTTCCTCGTAGTCCTTTTCTATTCGCATTTTGAAAGCATTTGCTTTCTCTTACATTCAAACAGCATCCGTTCCTGCAAGTCATCCATGCAATTGGCAAAATCTTTTTGAACTAACATGAAAAACTTATATTATCGCTCACAAGTTCTTCATATCAGCTACTTGTATTTTATTTTGCAGGGAGGAATATAAGAATTCTCTTGCACGCATCTAACTCTATTTTACCAGTTTCCCCCTCTACTGAATCGCTGCATCATTTCGTATACGATACATGAAAGCTTTTCCTTCTTCGTATCTTCTCCCTTTTTCTCAACGCAGCCACGCCAGTCTGAGTAGCTTAGCAAGGCACTTCAACTCGAGATTAAAAGTTTGATTTATATCCCACCGGCTCCCCTTCCTGCGTTTCTTTCCGAGCTTTCTCTATCTTCAATGAAATATAAATTCTACTTTCACGATTGACGATAGCCTGTTTCTTTATGTGGTATTTCTCCCTCGAGGTTCTTCAAATTCCCTTCAAAATAAAACTGACTGTGCTTAAATCCTGAAGATCAAAGGCGTGTTGACGCAAAGAGCCCACCATATTCTCCACCTGAGACCAGAGAGGATTCCTTGCACAAACGCAAAACCTTTCCGGAATGCATGACGAAAGAGCAGATAGATACACAAAACAGTTGATCTAACAACAACCAGTTTATATTCTGTTTTAAAATTCTCACTAATATTTGGTATTCAAAGTTTCTCGACGTTACATTTTTGGCGATGCTTTTGCAATCGCAAAAAAGAGCTAATATTCACGATTGTTTTGGATTCTTACAACTACCCGTTGTAGTGATCAACATCAACAGTACATGCTCAATTCACGCATCTCGCCAAGCCATAGTGAAAATTATCCGTTTAACTCATCTAAATCTCCAGCACTTTTTTCCCTGCTCCGCCTTGATTTAATCGCCTCAAGGGTGACGTGTTATGTGACAACCCGAACTACTCTTGAACTTAATGTCGCGTTACTAGCAACTTAATCTACTCACACTTGACCTCTTCTATAATCTACTTCTAGTAGCTTGTAGAGCAACATTTTCAAGTAGTTCTCTCTCCTCTGGTCTCTGGTTGGACCATTTCCTTCTTTAACCCTAATCTAGTATGATTACTTATTCTTGCTATCCTAAGGGCGGTCTAGACTCTAGACGACAGGTAAGAAAGGTTGCCAGACAGGAATCCTGTTTTGTGTACAACAAGGGAATACAAACATGGTATAATTTCCATACACGCAAACGTTCGCAAGTATGGAATAATTCCAAAAGTTATTATAATGGATTACAAACCTTTAAATTTTTCAATAAACTACTATCAACTTGCGTGTTCTTCACTATTTACACAAGTTCAATGAATGGACAGTATAAAATCTGTCCATGTTGATCTATCCATGTGAGCCCACCCATCATTACCAGCATTCAAAAAAGACCCGCAGTAAAGCACAAAGGACTTGTCTTTTACCCTCTTTAACAACTTGAAACTCTGCTGTTGTTGCCTTGCTTGTAACTTTTCAGAGTTGCTTATTTTTTGCTTATGCAACGGTTATGCGTAGGTTATCTTGAAAGAGAATTAGTCAAATCGTTTTAATCTTGTCAATACCATGTGCTCGATTCTCTCAAGGTAATTAACAGAAAGAGATCACATTACACTTTACTAAACTCCCGCGTTGTTTTAACGACGGCAGTTATCAACATCCTTCTAATATAAGGTATTAACAGAGCAATTAAGATATAATGTTTCTTTTGCTTCGTGTTCTTGTTGTTCTTTCACATTTCTTTGTAACATGCGTGTCCCTCATAAATCCTGTCCATGTCAATCTTTGAAACTATTAAGCGTCCCATACTCAAAGCTCCTGTTATACAACTCAACACCCCGTCACTCCTCCTTCTTTGTCCTTACAGAAACATTTATTCATCAGTCATGTGGAGAAAAGTTGCACGCCTTTTCAAACAATGTTTCGTCTTGCTTTGGTGTAAAATTCCGGGCGAGCAAATACTTTCCAAAAAACTATGATCCCTATAAAATTAACAACTGCACATTGCACTGTCAATTAAAATCAGAAAGAAGAGAGGCATATTTGAGACAACAAGAAGTAGTCAAACATGGCTTCCTCTGTCCTGCTTTGTTTAATCAGTGTACTGATCTTACAGCACTACTGTAATACTCGTCTAGCTGTCGGCCGCATAAGCTTTATATTCTATAGCTTTATTCAGACGTTGCTCTTAGTACATTCTTATCTTGAAGTAATTAAGAACTATTCAAATCCTGGAACTGACTCAAGCAACAGATAATCCTTTAATGCATATATGTTTCGACAAGGTTCACGTAGATTCGAAGGCCTGATCTACCTTCAAGTGAAAGGTAAGCACCCTTTCGTCCCTATATTTCTCTAACTTAAATGCGGTACTAGATAAACAAAAGGTTATCAAAGAGGACCACCATAACAGCAAACTGGAAGGGTGTTTGACTTTTACATTTAAAGCTATCCTTTCCTACACCTGTATTTTCCAGATAAAAGGACCGTCTCCGTGGGTTCAAAATTAGTTGATACTTTGAAAGAATTCCCTGAGACAGCTTATAATAGCTGTCTCCAACAGTCGGAAGACGGTTCAACAAGGTCGTTTCATTACTACTTCAGGTAGCTTAAGGATGATGAGGAAATTTCCATGGATGGAAGGATTTCAAAGATCATAATCCTACAAAGCTACTAAGTCAACACAAAGTGTCTAGCTATTTGGCTTAATTTGGTAGCACCTTCCATTGCTTATTTAGATTAAGCTTCGTTCTGATCAACGCGACTCAAAACTATGAAGCTACTAACAAAAATTCCAGCTCCAAAGGCTATTTATCCTTTAAGCAAAACTTCGAGGACTTTTGAAAAAACTAACAACTGTTCTAATACCACTGAAGAATATTTAAAGATAGCGTATGTATAATGTAAGCGGATGTAACTTAACATTATGTAAGTTGGAAGAAGTTCCTGCCACGTTGAACAGTACATTGCCTACATAGCCATAGCCATACAGATGTCCTGAATTTAGAACCTCTTACAGTTATAGAATCTACTATGCAGTTGAAACTTCGATGAGAAGATTTACTACTCTTCTAGGTTCTCACTGATATCTAGCGGTGTATCGTGTGTCTTGTTTGAATCACTGAATCTGTAAACTATTCAAATCCCTGCAATGAACACTTAGAGTTTAGCTGCATTTGCTCCTCAGAACATGCTATGCGTCATAATTAAAGAGATGAATACGGCATTAAACTATCCACGCCTAATCGATGTGGATAATATCTTGGATGCCAGGAGCGGCAAAGCTGGGAAAGATTTTCACGTATTTATATAAAACATTTGCCGCTACATTTCGGCTTCCCTGGTAGGGTGAAGAGAATGGGAAAAAGTGCCAAGAAGATGAGAAAGTCTACACCAAGATAGAAAGAAAGGCTATGATGATCTTCTTCATCCTCCTTCTCCTCCCGGTTTAAGAGAAGGGCGAAATATTCTTTTTTCGTCAATCTAAAAATAAATCTTTCCATTTCTCAACTCATCAAAGAGGAGAGGGTTGCGTGAAGTGTGACTGGACTGGATTCCATGTGTAAGACGAAACATCTTTCACGTCTATTTACATGCCCACACGTTCTTGAACTGACTCGGCAATATTGCAAGTTAACCATCCTATTATTTATGTCTCATATCCTTCTCTACTGTCCTAATAGTAGTACTACCAAAGTATTCCTTACTGCCTAGTTTCCCTCCCTGAATATTCGGGAATTTGAAACGCTTTGGATCTTTGAAATGAAATCCAAGCTGGGATGAAGAGAAGGCTTCAACTAAGACATGAAGGCACAGAGGGTCCGCTCTCTCACCCATCTCATCATCCCCGAATTGAATCTGACAACCACTTACAATTAAATAGATAAACGCTCAAGCGTGAATTAAATCCCTGACTCGGTGTCAACCAAGCGATATACATACTCATTGAACATATGAACATCCTGAAGTCACTCAAGCGTCTGGATTAGTACAGGAAATTTAGTTTCAGAAGCGTTTCTCAAAACGCTGCAAATAGATCAGTTCAGCTACTAACTGACTGAGTTAGTCAGTGAGCCCTGTACTATTTTTGTAGCTGTTTGCTATTAACTAAAAGTTTAGAGAGAAAAAACTGCAGGAGAGAACACGATATAGTCGGGTTGGGTTTGAAGAATGTAAGAATGTTGGAAGAAAAATATGGAATTGTTTACCGCAAAATATACAAACGGGAAGTAAAATGCCTTAAAAACCACATGGTGAATACGGAAACGGAATGTTATTCTTCTCTTGTATACCTGACCACCACTTAACGAGGTTAATGACTAGACATCTCTTCTAGCATTCACAGAATTCAGCTACCTAAATGTTTAATTGAGGGCATGACAGTTATTTATTACCCAACGAGTTACAGTGTGAAAAAATAACATATTCATCTTCTTGCAACGCCAAGATATTTATTTTGACATGCCCCTGAACGAGTGCATCTGCACATCTATCATAAATCTTTTCAGGATGCATATGCGTGGGCTTTGGCGATGACATTAATAGGGAAAAGTAATGGGTCTGTGCGTACCTGTCTTTTCCTTGATTTCACAAAGGACGCTAAATAAAGCCGGCTTCATCCGATGGCAGTTAAGGGTGTGTTTTCTGAAATTAATCAACATCGTCGTTAAAATCATACCATCTGCATGTAGGCTACGCGAAACGCTTCTGCTGAAGTAACATACAGCAATTTGTCTTCCATCCATTCATTCCTTCATTGAACCTAATGTTCCCTGTCTTTAGCGTTAGAACCTAGAAAACTTAAATTCATATAGAGCCATTCAAAGTTACAAAGGGAGGGACTGAATATATAAGGACTTGATTGAAATGTTCAAATGACTATTTTACGATATGTAACTGTTTGTTTTACTCATTAGGGGAGCGCTTCTTTTTAATGGAAACTATTTGTATGTATTAACTATTTTTTCAATCAAGACAGAGTATTCGAATCGGGAACATAACTGAATTTTACAGAAACTGCATTATGTTTGAAACATTTCGGTAGTAAACATTAAAATATACCCTCCCATAAAATATTAATTCGGTTTAAGGTGATCCCCTTGCTTATACATTTCATGATGGACTTAAAAGAAAACTTCTGCTATAAGAAAGAAAATAATACTATAACGAGGCTTCAGCAATTAAAGGCCTGGTTATGGATAACTCGAAAAAATTGAATAAACTGCTAAAACATAATTATGTGTACACATACCTCGCCTGAGCTTCATCTAGGGATTGGTCTGTAATATTCATTATTTGTTGAAGAATGTCGCCAATGTCTTGTTTTCTTGCTTCTTGATCAGGTGTACCGGGACCACCTCCAGGGTCAACCGGTTGCATTCCGTAAGGTTGAGGCATCATTCCCACTTGAGCACCTACTGGATGCATTTTTAAATCGAAGATTTCAATTTTGAGAGTTATTAAAACGGAGTTAACCGCAACTACTTTAAATTCTAAAAACTTGTCACCCTCCTAAACTCTATTACTCATTTCATTAACTTTCACGCACTTCACTTAATACACACATTATCATTTCCCTTTCACGTCCGAAAAGAATACATTTTGTACTGTTTTAAAACACTGCAGTTTTATCACTAGCTTGATTCTGTTAAAGACGAGCAATCGATGAATACATATATACTTTAAAACGCGCTTCGATAAAGACGGAATCTCCTCGTATACTTGGATTCGTGTGCTTTATAGACACACAAGTTAATTTGTGACTTCTACATTAATTAACTGTGGCACTTTAGTGATAAAAGTTTCGATACAACTATTTCTACATATGTGATTTTGATAATTAACTACACTTTCTTCCACATATCCGTAAAATTGAAGCAATCAGGCTGAAATTGATTTTGCTGAAGTATCCCAAATAGTGATTGTCCTCCAGGATGCATGGGTTGTATAAATTATAAGAATAACTTAATGAAACAAAAGTAGTTCCCTGGCTCTGTTAAAATTAAACAGTTGATTAAATTCCCATTTAAAATTGAAGACTTTGCTGTCCATCTTTGATGCACACAACTATCCGAGTTCCCCGGTCACATTTCTTCTAATATTTGGGTAAATAAAATACACTGTGAGTTAATAAATAAATAAATTAGTTGCTGTCACATAACACTCAACTTTTTCGCATTTATGCGATAATTATTGAAACTTTTCAAGTTTTGAAGTCGTGACAACAACAACAAAGCCAGGTTGTACTTGAACGATGACTGAAGTAAGGATTTCAGAATGAAGAGAGCCAAGAGAAAAGCCCGAAATGCAGGCTTGTTTCCGGAGCCGAGTTGGTAAAAATGTTCGATTTACGGATGGGACGCGAATGCGCGTAAACCTCCAGTTTCAAAATTCCTTTCCCACCAACACTACTGATTCCATAATCAACAGACTTTTTACTCTTACAGTTCAGCAACTGAAATCCACGTGCCGCCTTGTTGTTGATACCAAGGCAGAAGGCTCAAATCTTGTTTCGAAAACAATATAACTGGAATTAAAAATTTCAGCTTTCAAACAATCATCCGTCCATGAATGTTACTGAACACAAAATAGTTGAAAATATAATGCTCACATAAGTAGACGGAAGAAAATCTTCTCTCGACTCGATCACCACTTTGGTGGTTCACTGAATCTATGTATAAGCGGATAAGAATCCTGAAAGGCTTGTAGTAGCAAGGCGACGGCTGCACTCTGAGGGGTCGGGGATGAACGAAGAACTGCTGGGAGCAGTTTTCAATACTCAACCATAAGAACTACACTCCTTCCATGCAATGTTAGACTCTTCCATCTTCCACTACTTCGAAGAAACACATGCAGCATCGGTGCTCATCTAACATGACTGATTCATTTCGGATCACATAGATCCGGCACGGGCTTATTCAGTCAATCCTTATCTGATATGCCTGAGATTCAGAAATTTGTTCACTCATGAGTTGGTCATCAGAATGGTGACTTTGAATCAAGACAATATCTTGTAATTTCGCTACAATTTGCCGATACAGAGGCAAAAATCCATGAAAACATAGGATCGCTTTACAAAGCCGTAATATTCTGGACGGACAGTACTCTTCGGAGTCAAAACTTGCATTCCAAACTGAATCTCCAAGTAAAGTCTGTAAAGAATCACATAGAGAGTTGCATTAGAAGAACCTTTGTACGAGAGGGATTCATGTTTTGACTCCTACACCAATGTATACGAATTCAAGAGACGCGTGCACCGCTTTACTCTAAACTGCTTATGTTCAAACTATAAGAGCCCAATGAAAAGCCATATAGTCTAGCTACAAAGATTCAACTCTACAAAGGTCTCTGAAAGATACTGTGTATACTTACTTACCTTACTGAAATCTTCTTGCTGAACTAGAGGAGAACACCATATGATAGTATTCTTTCCCTGTATGCATTTCCATGCTCAAGGCGTCTTCGAATTGATCCCTCTCCGAACATTCCGTAATGGCGCTTGGGTGGTTCTCCTGACTCTTATCAGCTTCAAATTGCCCAAGAGTCTCCTCCCCTCGTAAAATGTTTTGCTCCGAATTTCGGAGAAAATATCCCGCTTTTTTTCCTCTTCCACCCTCGTCTCAATTTTACTTACTCTCGTCTGCTCCGGCAGTCTGATCTATTCCGATGCCGCCTCCAAACCGGATTGAAATTCATTCATTCCCACATCAATTTTGCATTCCTTTACGCTCCCTTCGTTAATCTTAATCGCATGCTCAAATTATCTTCTACCGCGTCCTTCACAAATCGCAATGCACTCGGAGTCGATTCTACTTATCCGTGTATGTGAAATGAGCATCATTCCTTCAACTTGGCTGACTTTCTTGGTTCTTCCTTGGTAGCTTCAAACCTGACTTTTGAAAACCATATGGATGACATTATCCAATTTGTCTGTAACACAAAAAACAAACATGACGCATAATGTAGTACTCTATTATCACATACTTGCTTTGATTTTACAGAGACAGCTAACGTTGACGTCCACTATGTTGGTAAAAAGCGCAATTAACGCAATAAAAATTATTCATAATGTCAAAAATACGAGACCGTACCAGATTAACAACAATCTTATCATGCCAACCTTAATCTAGACGCCTCTAACTCGGTTGGTATGGAGACCGATACACTTAATCCAATGTTAATTTAGATTAAGGTTAAGATAACTTGTCTAACCTTAATCTCCATTAAGACAAGATTATAATTGAAAGCGTTGCATAAAGAATATATATATATATATATTTCAGAATTATATATTAACACTGAAAAACAAATAAACTGTTGTAGCAAAACTTCAACTCACTTTAGTTCATAGTCAGTCCAGTAGAGTAAAAGTCTTCAAGAACAAATTGATGCATGCTCCGTCTGCAAAAGCCAATTCTTCCACTTATAACTAATAACTCCAACAAAGGCAATCATCATTTAATCTATCTTATTAAGTCTGTAATACCTATGCCTAGACAAGATCCGTGGTTTAATTATCGGGACCGCTTCATCTTGTTTATTTACCCGTCGAATCTCACTGCCTTATCACAGAGTCCAGCCCAACTTCGATTTCTTAAAACGTGAAACACGTTGTTACCTGCTACATGGGTGTGAGTATCATAACCATAACACACTGGAGTGTAAATAGGGTTGACTGTACTGTATACATAACTTATTGGCGACTTTGTTTTTGACTTAAGAAACGTGCGTACACACGTGCAGTAATGTTTGAATGTATTGTCGTAATAAAGAGGATTCTGTTGGGTAAAGTTGACCAATTAATAAAATATTCTCTTTACTGTGGCAATTGATTGGTTCAATCACGTGCAGCTGCAGTAAACTATCTATTTTTGCCATTCTCAGGAAGGCTTGGTGCGTAGTTATCCGAGCATTGTGCTATTGTGCAGTAGAACATGAGAGTTTGAGCTATAAAATATATTTAATGAATCATCGTAGGTTTGGGTTGTGGTAAAATTTGAAGATAATGAGATTGTTGCTGTGATTGTAGAAGATTGATATCAAGCTGAGAGATGTTCCTTGGTAACCGGTGTCAAAGATAGCGAAAAAAACGTAAGGGTATTAATTGTAGCAGATTGTGTTTAAAGATAATGGGTACGAAGGCTGGAGTTGGCTTACCTTGCTTACTACATTACTTTTCTCATTTGACAGGCTTTCAAGAGGGAAAAGCCAGGTTGGTCATCACGGCATCAACTTTTACTTCATCTCATTAAGGTATTTTCTCGCAGTGGAACCTTATCAGTCTTTTTGATCTTGTAATGCAAATCTCCTCAATGAAGT
The DNA here is from genome assembly GCA_906901655.1 of Sminthurides aquaticus. Lineage (NCBI taxonomy): Eukaryota > Metazoa > Arthropoda > Collembola > Symphypleona > Sminthurididae > Sminthurides > Sminthurides aquaticus. The sequence goes on along the minus strand of CAJQTT010000005.1, from coordinate 10,186,483 downwards.
TTCCAGTTAAACATGTCACATAAATTTTAAGAACCCATGCTGAAACATGATAGGTGTATCAGATGGATTGAAAACGATTCAATCCTCTTGTCCCCCAGGCATTAATTTTACCCATCTGATAATGCCATTATTTTGTTCTTGCCTCTTGATTTTTTAGGTTTTCCTCAACGTTTACTATACTAAACAAGACGAAGCCCTGCTTTGCCGGCATCTCAAGAGATGCATTGTATTGGCCGCTGCCTGACGATCCAAACAAATTAGAAACTGCTTACTAATTATGCGCGTTTCAAAGTACAAATTAATTGTTTCAAGATCGTGATCCTTCTTAAACTGCACGAGTATGTTTCGTGATGCTTGCCCATCACAAAGTTGTAATTAAGCTTCTCTGACACGAAAGAGTTCTCCTACCGTAAGTTGTTGTATTTCCCTAACTCTTCGCCTTCCTTGCTTGTAATTAGCTTTTCTTCTGGGTTTGTTGTATAGCTTCTGTTATGAATAGAGGATTTGGATTTATGAAGAAGTCAGAAGATTTAGTGAAGGAAGTGAAGGCGGTTTAGTATGTTTTCTCAGACTACCTGCTATTATATGCTGTTACTCTTTTGTTAGCACGTGTTTATATCTTGCAGGATAAGGAAGATTACTGCAATATTCAAAGGAGGAAGAGGACTTTACCCAAGTGAATTATTGTCATTACTCTTAGGAGTTAATGCGAATAAAGAGAAAGGAGAAAGCTGGAGGCAGGAGGAAGTCGGATATGTGGATTATGAACGACAAGAATCAGCTAATTCCTTAGTGGAAGGAAACAGTTTGTTTTCATTCGGGCGGACGCAAACGTAAAATGTTCTAGTCTGCAAAATAACATCCCTCCGATGCAAGCCAGACACTCTCAATTCTCGAAGGAGTTGTGTAAATGTTCATATTGGGTAATGAAAATGTGCTCAGAGGGAAAGGGATGGTGGAACATTATGTGGACAGTGTGAAATCCGAAAGGGTGGCGGAGAGAAAGTGGAGAGTAATTAGCGATTTAGTTAATGAGAAAAGCTTTCCCTGATGTATCACATAAATAACATCCCTCACCCGTTTCCAGGTTTAATATTTTATCCTCTCTCTCTCTCTTTCCAACATTCCCACTCACAATCAACCCTTGATATCCTCCTACATACAACCGTTCCCTTATCAATGTTGAATCACCACTCCTTCCAGTCTCAAAAGCCCGTCAATTTATGCATCTCCATCCGGGGCTACCCGGTTGTTCCTGTATTCCCGGTTTTACTCTAGTCTCTCATTAGCTCCTCGTCTTCCTTAAATTCCCTGAAACAACGTTTCTCAATCCTCCCCTTGTATGATATGTAAATTTTAATCGTACCTACATGTTCCTGATTAGAGTCCCTCTTCTCCCAGCAGAGAAGAGATCTTCGCAATCATTTGTCTCACTATTTGATGTATTGTTTTTCAGGAGGATTAGATGAGATTTTCGTCCCCTCGTTCCCATTCCGCAAGAGGCTGGACTCACTCGACCCGACTTGATGAGAGTAAATGCTTTTGTAATCTGAAAAGCCCAGGAGGAATCTCGAGAAACGGGAAATTCAGCGGCTTCTTAAGCTTTAGTACTTAAACAAATATGTACTCCAGGATTCCAGAAACTAATAGCTTTGTTGGTAGGTATGGACTGAACAGGTCGTAAATTAATTATTTCTTACAAAATGTGCTAGTGTACGTGAAATGCTGGATATTATGTGGATTGAAATGCATGGAAATAGTGGATTAAAAGTTTATTTGTTCATTTAGACTGCATTTCATCGTGAAGGACGAAAACGTTTTACGGGTACGGACGGAAGACAGAAGTGTATCGGATTGCCTCCTCCATGAGCTTTTGCCGGCCGGCGGCTGTTACGTGGTAACTGCGAAAATTCTTCATGTTTGGAAAATGTGATCTTGGTCTGGTTTGAATAAGCTTAACCTTTTTCAAGGAGTAAATTCGCAAGCAAGATTAGGGCGTAGTCTCGCTAATTTTGTGTAGGAGTAGTAGGATTAGGATAGAAGGAAATGGTGGGACGAGACGGATCTTCTCGGATTCAAATGGATTTGAATTCTTGGAAACATGACTTTGGACTTAGGGTACAATTAGTCGCAAATTGAACTCTTCAAGTCATCTGTCTGTTTGCCAATCACTGGGCTTATCTCACATAGATCGCCAGTACGGCAAAGACTGTGCTTTCTATCTTTTTCCCTGTCTGGCATGCTTGAAAGACTTTTAATTCAAGTAAAAACTGACGTTTTTGGCTCACGAAGCAATCCTTATGCACTATGCTAATGCAAAACTTGAGCTGCAAATTATGTGAGGCTCGCTTTCCGAGTCTGCTGTCATTCATGGTTTTGGATTTCTATTGAACCTGTAATTTGAATCTGCATGCTTTGACGCCAGCGAAGGACTTGGATTACGGGGTGTAAAGTAGACTTTTTTCAAAACCCATTTCTGCCTACTAATAGCGAATCCTTACTCTTTTGTTTGGTTAATTACGAATGCTCACGCAGATAAAGATTGAGAGCAGCTTGTCTTTCTAAACGAACTTAATTAGTTGAACAGATAGTCACTCACTCCGCTAAACTGGCTTTTAGGGAATAATTTTAACAATAATGGGCTTGACAAATAATCGATGTGCTATAGGGAAAAATAGACTGCTGAAATTGCAGACGAAACCATGTTTTCTGTATGTTGCTTTATTACCAAATTTATCTCAATAACAACAATAGTATTGTGGTATATTGCACCGGGTAGGAGAAAGTCTTTACAGTATTATGCTTTAACTTAATTCAATATAATAATTGCTACTGTTAAACTCATGTTTGTAAATGCTACGGATTGAGCAAGAAATCGTATAAAGTACTGATATCGGTTCAGTTTCTTTTATCGAAACCAATTCGACATAGATATTAGATTTGTTTTGTTAGCTCAAAATAATTTGCCGTGGGGGGTATCTGAGATCACAGTCAATTTCACTGGGATGGATTACGAATACATAGCAGCAATATCGTTGTGGACTAAATACTATATTAATTATCATTGCAGTATCACTTCAGTCTCGGGGTGGTGGTCAAGGCAAACTTGAACTGTCGAAAGGACGATGAGCAACCGTCTATCCAAGGCTTCAAGATGAGCTTTCGTAACTAATGGATGTAAGGCATCGAAGTTGGAGATAGCATCAAAGGATTTTCCCAAAACTCCTCGGAACTTCTTCAAAGTGTTCAACAAGGATCGACGGATTCTGCAAGTAATCAGTTTCGCATTATTTTTTTAAATTGAATTGCCTATGAAAACAGTCTTACATATAAAAATATTGAAAATGTTCTCGTACTTGCAGCATTCGTATAAGGGAGCCAAAATATCGATGTAATCCTCAAATGGATTCCCAAAACTGAAAATAAATGATTCTGTTAGAGTACTCGCTTCAAGAATGTAAGGATTAAGCAACCATAATCAGGTAATTACCTTTTTCCATTATCAATAAGGGCAATGGTTTTTGTGTGGCTTTTAACTTCTGCACTATCGCGTTGGTTGACATATACTTCAAGTCGATGACGGTCAGCTAGAAAATACGGAAGTAAATAATGTTAACATTACGATCACATTGGTTATTCTATCCCTAATAATTAGAAAGATGGTAAAATCATACCATTTCCGATCAGAAAATCGAATACAGCTACTGCTGCAATATCCAGTATTGCCTTAAAATATACATTCCAAATTGTAGGTATTAAGTTGTATTTTTTAAATATGTCATCAGTCTCAGTTCAACTAAATGTCCGTTATTTTGTGCAATTCACCTCTTGCCGTTTCAAAGAATTTCCATCCTTCATAACTTTTGCACAGTAATTTGGATCTGTTTCCCATGCTAACGTGGAATTAGTAGATTTTGAGTACGCTCGTTTCCAAGGACTTGAAACGGTTCTCAGCTTCTTTCCAAGCAGTAGAATTAAAGCCCCGTCTAAATAATTACCCTCGGCGCAGACGAATTCTTCAGAAGTACAATAATAGCAGACTCCGTAAAAGCATAGGTTCCCTCCTGTCAAGATTTACAAATATCAAGTTAATTGATTTACAACATAACCTTAATTTAGATTTAGGCATGTAAATCTACACTGAATAGGCTCTTTTAATGCCTTATTATTAGGTATGTAATGTTCTTACGATTATCTTTGTGAAACGTGTCGTAAAGCCCGTTTTCTGCGTTATTATAGATTTCTTTTCTTAGATGTACACGTCTGCCAACAGTGATGGGAGCTTGGTTATATCCGAGTAGAAGATTTAGATAGAAGGCTGCAATTTCTCCGTAATGTCGATCTCTTCCGCTGTAAGCATCTCCAGTCACAATCACATCATTAGAATGCCATTTTGGCTTGAATAGAGCAATTTGACCCCCTTCCAAGGTTACTTCGACTTTTAGTTGCGTCCCTCGCTTGCTATTTTTAGCAGTGATGATTTTTGATTGTCTTGCAATTCTTAAAACATCCCCTATTCGTTGGAATTTAAAGCCGTCAATGTGAAATGGCCACTGAAAGAATTCAAAATTATTTTTATATTTTTTAAATTAGTTTTCATTCTTTCTAGAACATGGTATAGTACGGTGAGATCTTACCTCAGAAAAACTAAGTAATGTATCCGTTGCTAAACTCTTATCCTGGTATCTTGTTGATAGATTTCCCTTTAAAGCCTTTTGAATTCTTGCTAAAACTTTGATATGGCCATTTGATGGTGAACTTCGTTTGGTTTGAATGCGATTATAACTGGCTTGTATTTTGTATAATATGTCGTTGATTGGCGATTGTCGTAATCGTTTAGGTATATGTAAAATTAGAGATTTGTCTTCAGCAAGCTGTAACAACACAGAATCATGTTCAGTATGCAATCCTTAGCTTAATGCAGAAATATTAATTGAAGAATATTCATTTTGATAGGAACCTGCACAGGAAGTGATCAATTAAGACTACTTACAGTGAATCTGACGCTGGAGACATCATCAATAACCATTGAAGGAAGAAGAACCAAGTTTTGACGGTTCCTACCATTGGAAGCAGTAGAACTGTCAGAAATACTTCTTCTCAAGTGTTCATGTCGTTGATTTCCACCGGTGACAATTGTGAAAGTGTAAATATTGAAAAATATCATGAAGACAGCTAGGAATGTGAGAACCTGGCCCACATGAAATCTCCGAGGAAGTATTATCATCTTCCAGCGTCAACTCTTGGTTCGGATTAATTGATTTATGTATTTTTAAACACGAATACTGTCCAGGAATATTTCTGGACATTTTTATAACTAAGGCAAATTACTAATTAATATTTAGCCAAAAGATCTCGCTAATTTACTCACTATTACTTTGTTAACTGTAACTATTTTTATATTTTAGAGGAGCTGCTCTTTCGTCCGTTTCTTGCCACCTTCTGGTGATTTTTGGGATATGTTGCCAGAATATTTCCGTGGGACGGAATTCCAAGGCTCTGATTTCACTTAGCGTGGAAGTAAAAAGGAAATTGGGAAAATCTTTGAAGGTGTCTTATCCTTTCTTCGGCAGCTCACACAATGCGTTGAATACATGGCAAGTTATTCACCAGTCTGAAAACACTATTTTTACGGGAGCCGCACTTACAGAAGCTTAAGATAATTCGGGAGTTAACGTCAAGGGAAGTACGTGTGGTAGAATATTTACTGGTACTTGCTAGTTATGTTCTGTCTGAGATGGTCCTAAGCCAATTTATTCCGCAAAGCCGACGTGCTATTGCCTCCCATGTGTGAAAGATTTAATGGGAATTCTTGACGTGACTCAAGAAAAGTACTTGCTAACCAAATCCAAATGTGACATGTTTTTCCTGTCTGTAACAGAAGTTCCTTCGAACAAATAGAATGAGGAGAAGCGAAGAAGTAGAAAACTTTTGTAAAGATACAATATTTTGGCTCTCTTCTTTAAGAGCTTATCTTTGAAAAGATGTTTCTGATGTGCAATCCTAATTCTTTCAGCCGTCCCTTCCGGCAATCTCTTAACGGGAGGTATAGATACAAACTACAGAAACTATAGTTCAATCCAAGTCGATCTAGTGCATATATACACTTTGTATCAGCTTTAGTTCCTTGTCGGTACTCATTATGTATGTAGAAGCGAGGTTTTACACGTGCTATGAAAAGCACATGGAAAAAGGCAGAATATCCTCCTCAAAGGATTTTTTCAATCTGTTATGCTTTAATTTTCTTGACACATGATCCTGTCAAACATTGTCCTTGTGCCTCAGTGGGTCTGAGAGTCTGGTGGTGATTTTGCTAGTCTTGGCAGCTCATGCTTAATCAGCAAGGTATTCAATTACAGGGAGGGTTGTAAGTTGTTTCTTTTCCATCTAAATATATACCATGTCTGTATCCCACACATCTTGAGTTTCACATCTGGGGCTCTATCTTCAGCAAAGAGTTTAATCTTTGTCGTTATTTTTCAACCTGTCTTTCATTTATCAGTTTTCTGAAATTGGGTCCAAGATATCAGACATCCAATTAATGTTCCCTCATTGCGAGCACGCCGTTAACCTTCGATGTAATTGTCGCTCGTCTAATAGGTTTCATAGGGATGCGAAGGAAATAGATAAGATCTTGTCTTTGTTTCCGTTTTCCTAGGAGCATAGATGTTCTAGTTTTATAGTTTACAGCCATTTAAGCTGAATGAACGGTAGAAAATGTCTTAGAGCGAAAGGAACCAGATAATCTTAAAGCTAGGAGAGTTATAAGTCCTTGGGTTGAGAAAAATCAAGTTCATATGTGAGTATACATGCATAATTATTTATTAATAGATCACTCTCCAACTTGCTCGGCTCACACCCCCAAACTTATGTGGTTTCTACTAAGCTTAAAAAGTTCAATGCTTTCGGCATGTTTGATACTGCTACAACGCTATTCGCGGATCTCTTCTCATGTAGTAGCAGTAGGAGATAAAAAACTATAAAGTTTAAGCTACTACATTAGTGCTCTGACGACAGTGCAAGCAGAGCACATGTGCCTGCCTCTCAGAATGTGCTTATGGATGACCTATACTCTGACTCATTTACGTTTTTAAATTGAATATTTTATTTCAAAGCATTGTGCGCTTCGTCATGAAATTTCTCTGTTAGATCAAAGATACAGTGCTGCTAGTGTAGTGTAACTTCTGCCAACATACTTTTTGTAGTTAGTTTACTGATCTTTGCAAATTCTGTAGAAAAAGTTTGGAGAAGCGACTCATTGGTTAGATTGGTAGGAATTTGATAGAGAAACTTTAAACCACATTTGTGATGACGTCCGTTTTAGTAGTTAGTTTGCTTTATTTATATTTTGGATTCTCCAGTTCTGTTTATGCTTTAAGTAATCTGGGACTTTCAGCTAATGATGCTAATTCTTTATGATTGCAGAATGACGAGAAAATGTGCAAGTGCGAGCCAACAGCTTCTGCAGCTGAATCAGCAATGCGGTTCCTTTGGAATGGTTACTACAATACTCTCAGCTTTTCATATCCATGTGTGAATCGCAGCTATTAACTGGAAGTTGTCGCTAGAAGCTTTGAAGCGAGTTGGACGAAGGTATTTGCTGTTCACAAACACTTTAACTTTTATGTGTACCGTCGTGAGTGAAATTGGGAGTTGTAACCTAAATGTGGTTGCAATCGTTTTTGCATAATTTACCAGGTTTACTTCTAAACGTTTCAGCGTTCCTCCGCCGGGAAGAGAGCTAACAAAAAATATCGCACTGAAGTATGCTTTTCTGGAGTTCTCCAGAATCTCTGCCCCTTTGCGAGTACTGGATCACTGCATTGCATTATAATCCGTATGTATGTAAGAAAGCAAGATTCCCGTATTGAGATAAGGACGGCAAAGTGTAGTGTAGAAACTAACTCATGACTGAAGTTTCAGGCGGGACTACCCGCGCAGGCAGATCAATAAGTTCAAGCTGACGGCAAGATGTGTGAAGAGGAATTCTCTTCTTCCAGGAAACCTCAGTGTTTGCAAAACTTAAGAAGAAACAGAAAGCTTAGAGTGCGTGCTGCATTTTCAGTCTACAATTCCCTGACGCTGGATAAGTAGTTCGGACACCTCGTAAATAGAAATTCTGGCTGGAATCCGAAGATTTGTTATGACTTACTATTTATCCAAGCATTCTACTTTATACCGCGAATGTATGGCAAGAGTCAGAGCGTTTACAGTTAACAAACGTTAATCAGTTACATCGCACTGACCGAATAGGCAACTACGCGGGAAGATAAGCGGCCAGCGGAAGTTTTATCATTGCCTTTAGGGTGTTCTCAATAGTTGGTTTGTGCGTAAATGTGATATGTGATCCAAAACCTATTATATTTGTTAATCTATGCTCTGACTGCTAGGACAGAGTCTGTGAAAGAAACTGATTTCATTAATCATTCAGACTTATGCTGGAGCATGAGTATCTTTTAAGTGACTGACTTGAGTGACTGTGGGTTCACGCAGACTGTGCTACAGAGCACATTGTACAGACAGTACCTTGAAAATATCTAAAATCCAAGCTGATAAATAATCCTGATTGGTGTTGTATGGTGTGATCAGTGACTTGTGGCTGCCAGTAATCCCTACAAGTTGGAGTCGTTGTTTTCCTAGTTTGGGTGCTTGAACCTGAGACATTTAGTTGATATTTTTAAAAGGGTGATACATAAAACGTTTGAAAATGCTCGAATTATTGCAACCCTCGTGGTCAATGGCCGGGGTGCTTACGTTAATTACCGGCGGGCTGGCGTTATTATACGAAATGTCTCCCCAATTTCGATACTTTTTCAAATTTGTTATGTACATTGTTATGGTTTCTTGTTCTGTCGTTACCGTTCTACCTATGTGCATCATACGACCAAAGGATGTGCGCAATGTATGGTAAGTAATTTACTTTGGCATTTGTTTACTCGGTACTAATTTGCGAATACGTATGTCGCAGTATTGTAAAAGCGTCAAGGCCGCTGCTCTTGTCATGCTTTCCACTGTAGATTCAGTGACTGCTTATAGAGCAGAATTGGCAAGTTCTTTGCACTAAAAGTGTAGTGCAGAAAGTAAAGGATTGTTGAGCTATGATTCAGTCGTAATGACGCTGAATTCAAGTGCTGTAGGAAGGATGATTAAACGTTCTGCCTCTATGTAAAAAATCAAGTACACAAGAGCCTAGCGGTAATGACAATAATGCAGTTAATTCTGATAATATTAATACAATTTGTATTGGCTTTTGTTCTCCAGGATGGGTATTTCTGTAGTCCAGAAGATCTCTACGATTCTAGGCCTCACTTGGGAAGTTCAAGGTGCAGAATACCTGGAAAAAGATGCTCCTTGTATTGTTATTTGCAATCATCAAAGCATGCTTGACTTCTTGGGTAAGTTATCTATAATGGTATAAGTGGATTGCTTAATGAATGTCAAAATTCTATATCAGGTGTGCTGTTTGCGAATGCAATTATGTCTAATGATTAGTTTGTTTAGGAAACTTCAATGTGCGCAGTGGTTAGCTTACATACCTACATTGCATGGTCCTATCTAAAATACATGGATGTAGGCAGGAAACTTAATTGACGATTTCAATGATAAATTACTGATATGCACATTGCGGTTTTAACAGGAATGGCTGCCGTTTGGCCAGCGATGAAAAAATGCGCTGCCGTTGGAAAGCGTCCCATAATGTACATTTTTCCCTTCGGTCTCGTTGCTTGGCTGTGTGGAACCATATTTATCGACAGGTCCAAGTCTAAGGAGAGTCGGGCTACGATTAGCGCTTCTGCTAAATCAATTCATGACACCAAGGTGCGTACATATGAGTTTTGATGGCATCAGTGTTTAGTGACAAGAATAAAGCCTGGAAAGCGAAAGGTTGTTACGAAGCTACAAATTATCAAACGCCAGTCCTTATGAAAAATGTCGTTTTATTTGTATCGCAGACCAAATTATGGATTTTCCCTGAGGGAACCAGGAACAAGGGGTCAACATTATTGCCATTCAAGAAAGGAGCATTTTACATTGCTCTAGAAAACAAGTTACCTATATTCCCTGTTCTTATCTCACCTTATACATCCATAGATGATGAAAAAAGAACATTCAATTCCGGTAAGTGCTCTTGTGTTAAAGAAGAAGTGTTGATCTAATTAATTTTATCAATTCAAACAAAAATTGGCATCCTCGGAGCAGCTAAAAACTATGTTTCTGAATTACAGGACGGATGATATTAAAAGTCTTGCCTCCGATTGAGACGGATGGGTTTGAGCTAAGTGATATTAATAAAGTTACCGAGATGGCACAGAATCTCATGACAACGGAATTTCAGAAGCTGTGTGTGGAAGCACAAGACCTGGCTGAAAATAGTCACATTAAGACACGGAACCAAACGGTTTTTAATATGGATTTAACTGCGATGAAAAGCTAGAGACTGTCCATATAATTGTTAGATACGTGTAAGTGAGTTGTTATTTGTTTTTCAGTTTTCAGCAATGTCATAGTCAGCGGAAAATTGAATATGTATATTTTAAAAAAATGTATATATTTAATCACACGCAAGAGCGAAATAATATTTAACTAGGCATATAAACGCGGTAGTAATGCTAAACATAAAAGCATCACTAGAGCCGAAATTAACCTCAGCTATAGATTCTGTAGAATGATATTCAAGTGCGAGCAAAATAATGCAGTTGTTTTGTTCTTGGTTCATTGTGTATTGTAGTTATTTTTGTAACAGGAAACGGTCATTTCAAATGTAATCTTGCAATTCTTTTTTCTTCACTACAAAGTTAAATATATAGAGGGCGAATGAAATCGCAGTACTAACTCTTATTACTGCACGTTGTATTTCATAGTGTGGTTATTCTTGCTCACATGGAAATTTCTAACTAATGTATTCAAGTATGCCGAACTAAATGACTGCAGACAATTATAGTTTAAGTTGAAAGCATACATTTAATGTTTACAGAACTCAATTTTAATTATTAAGTGGATCATCTTCATCATCCAATTTTAAATGTTATCAGCGGATTCAATATCAATAATCAGTAAGTAAATTGATCTTGGCACTAAAGAGACGAATTCCATGGGTCCGTGTCATATTCTTTAGCAAGATCGGCATCTTCTTCTTCGTAGTCCATCATACCTCTTGAGCCAGGCCGCCATGATGTATTCAAGTTGTATTTCTTTAGAACTGCAAAACATCTTTAGCATTAATTCCAAGCCGAAGTTGAACTGATAACATATATTTGATATTTAGCCATTAATTTAACGCCTACTTACTGTCATCTGGAATATTCTGTCTCATTAATTGCGGTGTACACTGATATTTACTTTTCGAACGACTCTCGCACTCGAGAACGGTAGGGGATCCTCCACGCGTCTTTTCCTCTATAATGCATTCATGTATATTTTTTGTTTCTGAATTATGTATCAGATCTTTTTGGTTCTTAGATATATGAGGCATGTCGGCAGCGTTTAGAAGCTTGCTAACCTAAGCATTGACGAACTTTAAGGCTGCAAAAGAGTGGATCCCCATCAATTCTAATATTCTTCTTCCCATCTACAACTAGAGTGGCTGCAGAGAGTAACAGTTAAAATATTAGAAGAAGCATAACTCAGATGTACATTAGACTCATTTTAAGAGCAATTTGTAATTACATTTATTAATTTTGTAGGCTATAGCTTACTTGCTACTAGCGCAGCAACGAGGATCCAGGGATGAAAACGCAACATTTTCCCATTTCTGCCTATCATGACTGGACTTGAGATACCAAGAAACAACAGTGGCAGGCAACGACTGATGAATAGCCCCATAGGATACGAAAGCTAATGGGACGTTTGTTGCTCAATTATCTATTGTTTTAGTGCCAATTTAAATTGTTTGTAAAGCTAGTAGTTGTGCTTCATCTTCTACCTATATAGTGATGTATGTACATTTCATGCAGGATCATCCAATGTTATCACACAGCGCTTAGTTGATCATTAAATGAATTTGTTGCACATTGTACAATGGGGTTTAAAGCTTGTATTAGTAACAAGTATCGCTTTGAGCCAGTAAGCAATACAGTAATCCCACATTTTGTTCCATATAATGCAACGCACTTCACTGCAGCCGGCATGGTCGGACAAAACGTTTCTGGAAGCTCTAGCTGCAACGCTCCTTGGAAAACCTTAGAATCTCCATTGGATACATTTCGTTATTCAAGTAGTAGTAAAACCCGGCAAAAATTCGAAAATCTTTGCGCAATGTTTAAATGGAGGGTAGTTAAAACTACTTAGGATTCTTGCGTCTTAGGCATGAACAAACAAAACAATGGGGACAATTATGTCATTATTAGTTCTTGGCTGTACACATTACAAGAAGTATGCCCGGGCCGCTTTAGATGGGAAAGATCTAACCGAAGTAGAAAACAAATCCTGGATAAACTGGCGGGATGAGAGCATAGACTCCGGTTCTGGAGCAGAAAATGATGCTACAATTCTCAGTTCAGCTTCAAGCGTAGTTGTCAAAGAAATTCAGAAGATTTCAGAGAAAAGAGCTTTGAGAAATCGAAGCGTTTTAACCCTCAAACCAATTGTAATTTACGGGTCCGTCAAAATTAAAAGCACAGTAATACGGCGGACTTATATGACAGACGAAATTTTATCAGAATTGCTTGAAAATAAATTTTATTGAATGGGAAAATTTTTATTTGTTTCCTGCAGAAACTTTCCTGAGAAAAAGCCTTTGGTCCTCGACGTGGCGAGGATTTTGCGAAATTTGGATCCTCGTGGAAATCTGGAAACGTATGTTTTTTGATTTTAGTTTTTTTGAACGTATTAAATGTAGTTTTGTGTGTTAGTTCGCAGGTTAACATTCTGAAAAAAATTGTTTATAGTAATCTTGGAGATGTAACAACGCTTCTCGTATCTGATTTTCATCAGTGTGGACTTCACATCCATTGCGCTTACGCTCATTATCAGGCTCTAGGGAAAAGCTATTTTTGCAAACAAGGTGACCTCGGAAAATTAATTTCAATGCTTCCAATAGGCGAAGATTTAAAAGAGGAAGATAACAGATCCAACAGAAAACTTCTACTTGCAAATCTCCATCATTTGTTCAATCAAGCGGCAGGGTGCGCAGTGAAGTTGTTTTTGCATTGCATTTATGATTACCAAACACCTAGCAATAAATAGAGTAACAGGCTGAAGGTGAATTCTGACTGTTAACAGGTCAGTATGGCTCAACGGCGTGAGTATCAGCGGTCCAGAAGATCCCATGGAACGGATACCTGTAGCCAGGGTGCAGGTAAAAAGCGTTCCGTGTCGGATCACTATAAACGTCGAAGAATTAACGGGCTTGCATTGTGTCAGAACGAAAACGCGGCTGGAAATTTATGGGAAAAGTTATTTGGGTGATAAAACTAAGTCTATTTGGTTCCGCGGAGATTTTTCTAACTGTTTAATGGTCACAGAAGTGGCAGGAAACCAAATGTCAGTTCTCCTACCATCCTACTGTGATTTACCAATTAATAATTAATGCTGAATTTGTTTTTTGAAGATTTTTCTTTACATTAAAATGTTTTCTGTAATGGAAATTTCGTCATTTCGTAACTTTCTTATCCTTGTATTCCTCTATTACTAGCATTCCATCCGATTGTCTGCCTATTCGAACATTTTCCATGTCAACGTTTGAGGGTATTTCCAGAACTTCTGTCAGTTTTCTTTTACTATTCAATGTCTCCTTTCGCCCTTCTTGGGCTGTTATCTGTGAGCGTTAAAATATCGTTACCGATAATGTGAAAACTTCTTTTAAGTTCACATCTCAGCAAACTATTTATTATTATTTCTTGCTGCAGCGAGAATATAGTCTAAGGTTACCGTTAGTCTCCTGCCCTTCAGATCCAGAATTATCTCATCGTTAGTAAATCCAGCAAAGTCCATAGACACATTGAAATGGTTCGGAGGAATATTCGTCCGTGGACCTGGGTTTAGTCCGGCAGGAGGAGCTACTGCCCCAAGTTTCTTTTGGTCATCGGCGGCAACGCTGCTATACTTGCCGATATCCTTGGGAGATTGTGGTGACTCGGAAGGTTTAAAGAAGAGTTGACTAGAATATTTGTGTACAACATTCGTTTACCGGTTGCTACATCTGCCGTGAGATGGTGTTATTCACGTGATAGTTTTCGTTACCTTTCAGTTATCGTTTGGCTGTTAATAGAATCACTTCTAGAGGGAGGGGCTTCTAAGGAAACGTTTTTTGATTTGTTGTGAACATTCTCGGGTTGATTTGATGTTTTAGCGGGTACAATAACTTGGAGGGTTGAATATGATGGCTTTGGTTTTTCCCGCCGAACTAAAAAGTTCTTGTTCGATACCGTCAAAGCTTTGTTTGTGCTGCGCTGGCGGAATAGACCATACGACCTTGTACGGGCTTTTACTTCCGCTTCCTCCCTTTTGGCAAGTCTGTCACGCATTCTACCAATGTGTTCTTTCAGTTCCTTATTCGTTTTAAGTAGATACGACTTCCCGGGGGGGAAATGACCTAATGCGAAACGTGGTTTTAGGAGATTAATAGGTAATACTTTCATAAGTCTCCCCAACGTGCTTCTTTCATAAGTCACCAACTAGAAGTCGGGTGACACCACGTTCTCGCGTCAGCAGTTAGTATTCCAAGTGCTTTAAACCTAACCCCCGCCCAAAACGTTAAGGTTGTCTATCGTAACCTAACCTTCACTCGCTCAATGAGGCCCTCGCCCTTAGGTCATCGGTCCGCGAAATGCCTGGTCAATGGAAATACATAATTGGGAACACATCGCCGCCGGGCCGAGCAAAGCGTAGGCTCCGGCCGCTGTGTTTCTAATTTTGTATTTCCATTGACCAGGCTTTTCGCGGAACCTTCTGACCTAAGTCCTCTGCCCTCATTTCGCTTCGCTCAGGTCAGGTTGCGAAAGCCAACCTTAACGTTTTTGGCTCACCACCCCGAATAGACTAAGGAGTAGAAATTCAGTAGTGTCACCCGACTAGCCATTGAATGCATGCAATCACGCGTTTCCAAGGCAACTATACCATCTACAATACACGCTGGGGAGACTTATGAAAGTATTTCCGATTAATATATGGACTATGCGCGGAAGAAAATGAAAAAGCAATTTTAGTTACTCGCGAAGTTCTATTTTGACCAAATCGATACCTTTACTCACTAAATCATGGACGACCAGATCAATAGTATTGTCGATTTTCCTTTCACGTTCTTTGTGCGCTCTGAGTTTCTCTTCGGATTTGGTCAGACTGTGGACCATTGGAGAACCTGTCTTCTCTCGTTTTTTATTAACTGACATTGTAAGTAGCAGCGTTGGCAGCGTAGTATATGCTGTTAACTATTACTTCAATTTCCAAACTATTCCTTTCATGAAAGACTGAAGAATTGTTTTTGCAACTATTAATCCAATTGCGATTCAAATTTTAATACCTATTACTTTACAAATCTAACCCAAGTGCTACAACTACGTTTACGCATTCGTATGTAAACATATTCGTCCATTTAGATTCATAATTACCCGCACATTATATATACTGTACGCTCTTCCTACTGTTGCTAGGTATATAATCATAATGACCTACCCAATGCATCACTATAAAGCTACCGTAGTAATGAACAGGCGCAAATTAAAGTTTTCGAAATAATCACTGCTTTATATTGATTGTCAGCGGAGGTTTTTAGTTCTTACAACATTTTAAATAATTGCGAAATAATTTAACAGGAACTCCAGAACATTATATAGAAAAACTCAAGCTTGTGCCACGGGGGTGTCTTAAATATTCACTTAACCTCGTTCTCTTGTTCCGTCCCACTGGATCCAACTGAAACATGAGAACTTCTCTGTCGATCCAGGTGTGCGGTAGGACGCGTTTACGAATCATTTCCCTCCAGCTTGGCTCTTCTTTAAATAAATCGTTGTAATTATCATTGGAAATTATAATTCCTTCTGTCATGGCAGCATACTGTACAATGAATCGATCGTCGTATGCGTTTATTCTTCGTTCATTCCCAGGGTTTCTACTCGGAGTTATAACGAGTATTTCATCCTGGTTTAATCGATCCACAACGTCTTCTGGAATCTGGCTAATTTGATGCCGCGGAAGGAAAACTTTGACACGATGTCCACGAGCTCGGAAAAAGTTGATGCAGTGTACAACACCCTCGTAATGGAACGCTTTGTTACCATATCCCCATCCAACGTTCATTCCATCGATTATGATCATCCGTAGTCTACCTGGTTTTGCTGTTGAAAATATACGCTTTGTAGCGTAAACGTTTGAAAAATCAGCCCGGAAACTAAATCCTGCAGACGCTGAGATATTGTGAACACGGTATGGTTCGACTTGTGCCTCTGGTTCGCTGAAAATGTATTGCAATTGCAGCTTTAAATTAATATAGAACTTTAGAAGGGTACTACTGTTATGATTCAATCAAGATAACGATATTTTTGATCACTCACCTCTCAGATGATGCATCGGAGTTTACGGGATGAGTTACTTCCAGAACAGGTGTTGCGGCTGCCACTGCATCTGTTGTCTCGTTCAATTCGAGTTCCGCATCTAAAAGTCTTTGCCGTTTGTGACCCATAGGTTGAGATAAGGATCCGAAAATAGGAATCGAAAATCAATTTACTTATTATTGTTAAACATGTTCAATGAGCAGAGTCAAGGATTGAAATTAAATTGCGTAGCCTTCACAAGATTTTATGGATTTTAAACAATCATAATTATATACATACTGCTGTGATTGCAGTTCCAGTTCTCCGGAACGTGTGACAGGTGGCGCTTTTGTCGTCTCTTTGCCCTCTTCCTCCTCCGGTGTCTTGCCGTCTTCCCCGTTGTACCAATTGTACCTTGGAGATTGAATGACAGCTGGTTGCCGTACGACCTCTGACGCTTCCCGCGCTTCTGCTTTAATGACCCATTTCTGTATTTTCGATTTCTGGCCATTATTTGGCAATAGGGCAGCAGGGACCAAAGGACGGGGTAATTGTAGCCAGGAGTAGGGGTTGTAATGGTGTGAGAGTGCTTCTAAACGTTTGCAAGATTGAATTAATCGAAACATGGGGGTTGTGAGATGCATAGAATTAAGTAGGTAATATTAAGATCCGTAAATAATCCAATTTTTACTTATAAATGTAATTTAAATTGAAAAGATAACCTAACTATGCATGCAATAATTAAATATCTATTATATGTACCTGAGATGGAAATACTTGCTACGGTCCCGGTATCCGGGTTAAGAATGTAACGGCGCTAATTATTTCAAGTTAATTTAGTTTATTTTCTTTGAACGCACTCGTTGCTATAGCTACAATATAATGTGTATGAAGGATTTACAGTTTATAATTTAATATTTTCTCGTTCATTATTCCAAGGCTTTTGCTCGGATATTGCTGAACAGTTTTATAATTCTATTACTATTACAGAAATTTACTCAAATTGGTTTTTATTTTGGTTTACACTTTTCAAGAACTCATTCCTCATTTTACATGTACTAGGATTGGAAAAGATGATCATTATGGATTGCCACAAGACAAAAAACTTTTGCTCATACAAGATAATATCTGCGCTTGCTTAGGCCGTCCAATCATGAAAAAACCAAGGCATGTCCTTTCGTAATATTCAGATGGATTCATTCATACTGAACTGCATTCCGACCAAGACAATTGTAATCCTCCGAAATGGGAACAACATCCAAATAGTCAATGATGGCTGTAAATGTGGGACGTTGCTCGGGATCGATGATCCATGAAGGCTGCAATATATTTTCGTAGAAATGAGTTGGCATACTCTCGGGTCTTGTTAGTCTGAATCCATTAACGAGATCAGTGATGAAAGCGTCGCTACAGCGCTGTTGCTCCGGGTAGGGAACTTGACCGCAGGTAAATATTTCCCACATGATCACAGCATATGCCCAAACATCTGACATGAGGGAGAATTCCAGGAGTTTGAGGGACTCGATTGCCATCCATCGCCATGGCATAGGCCCTCCTTCGGACTTGGTGTAGTTGAGATCCTGGTAGAGGTTTCTGGATAGACCGAAGTCGCTGAGCTTGATGATGTTTTGGTGAAAGACGAGAATGTTCCTAGCAGCGAGATCCCCGTGGAAAACGTGTTTGCTCTCCAGGTATCGCATGGCTTCCGCTAACTGTTTCGCCCAGTAGAAACAAGTCTTGATTGGTATTTGTGGCTCTGTTCGTGGCTCTGTAGGAGGTTCGGGAAAGTTAGGCGCAGAGGGTCCTTGATCGTCCACATGAACTCCTTCTATGGGCTTCGGCGCAGGAGTGCTGCTACTTCTAAGGAAGTTTAGCAAGGAACCAAAAGGACTGAGTTCGAGGACGACGTAGAGAACTCGGTTATTAATCCCAGTGATTTCTGCTCCATGAAACCTCACAATGTTTTGATGGTATCCAATGTAATCCATGAGTTTAATTTCCCTTACGAATTCAACGAGAGCACTCATCTTGAGGGTGGACTTCAGAGTTTTGACTGCAACGGGACCTCCTCGGAAAGTGCCGCGAAAAACGACGCCAAAGTATCCTGAACCCAGAGCGTCTTCCTTGTTCACAGTCAAGTCATTTGGAGAAATGATGCAAGTGAGAGGGAGGTACTTGGCTCTGTCTGCGGGTGATGTTGCAGCCTTAGCCGCTTCTGGATTCCCTTTTTTCAGCTCAATACTGATTTGCTTAAGCTGGGTTTTTTTCCTGTCTCGGAGGATTGATACAGCGACGACGGCTCCTAAGGCTAGTACCACGGTCAGAGAACCAAATGCCCAGCTGAAAATCTCGGAGAGGGTCCATCGTTCGGATGGTGGATCTTGGCAAATCCTGTCTGCAATCAGAACCAATCCATCTGGGCAAAAGCAGGCAAAGATTGCGGTGGATGCAAGGCTGGATAGGGGATTGCGGGGGAAACAAAAGTGAGAACAGTTGAGGGAATCGCAAGAATTACTCCAAGGGGTTTCACTTAAATCACCTTCCTCAATGTGTATCTGAAAGTATTCAATGGGTCTGAAACCATTCTTCCTCACCGCAGTCTCATCACCCTGGTTAAGCAGATTGTAAACCATGACATGACCCTCGATGTTGATGAAATACAAATTATCCCTGTAATACTGCAATCCAATTGCAGAATAGTCTTGGAGCTGGAGATGAGTGGTGACTCTGTGTCGTTGGGCAAACAAGTCAGTGTAAGTAATTCCCAAAAAGACTTTATCCCGAACAAAGAAAAGCTTTTGCCCCACAACATCAATTGCGAGACCATCCAACCTGAAGATGCCATTCTCTTCCTCAACCAGGCGTAAGGAACCTCCTCCCCCCTCAGTTGACAACGCTTTGAACTTTAACCGTCCCACTCCAAGCCAGATGATTATGGAGCGAGCCGTATCAAATGTAACTAGCTCATGATTGGGAATAAACTCATTCAAACAAGGAAACGTAATCGTCGAATTTGTTTTATAAGATGTGAGCCGGAAACATGAAGAGTGGAGCCTCTCCTCCTGAGTCCACCACATAATCTTGTCATGCCCAAAGTCCCAGAAGAGGGCGTCTTTGCTGGCGGTTGGAGGCTTGCGGAGGAAACTGATTTTTCCGCTTTCGAAACACTGAAAGTAATCGGAATAATTGGAGCGACTTTCCCAGCATAACCGATGCGATGGACCACCACGAACAAGTCGAAGCCCTGGAAATTTTTCTTGCAAAGGGTATTCTTTGGGCGGCTTATCGGACCCGGTCCGATAATGGATTGTGGCAGGTTGCCCATACTTTGACTCAATCGTGAGCAAGGATGTATATTTGCATGTACTTTTATCTCGACGGTCCAGAGTCCAATGCGTGGGACAAGCGCACTGGGATTCTTTGAAGGAAAGGGTGAGACAGATATGTGAACATGGGGATGATGCGCAGGGGTGAGGTGGGGGCGGGAGTGGAGGTAGTAGAACAAAGTCATTAATGACCATTGGACGAAGGTTCTTTGGATCTCGGATATTCGGCGGTGCTTGAGCAATTGTTTTCATTTGAGTCGTTTCTAAGTTGTAAGCGGTAATAGAGTTATTGGGAGGAGGATGTTCATAGGATCGGTGTGATGCAGGTTGAGCCCAGGATTCAAGATAGTAGAGGGAGTTTTGCATGTACACAAGCCGAGAGAACCAGCTCAATATCCGGTTGTTACTCAGCTTAACGAGGATTGTTTGCTGGTTTCCATCGTACTGGGTAACTGTGAGCTGTTTGTTAGTATCTAACCAGTACAGCCGCTCCTCCTCTGAATTGATTGCAAATCCAAGGGTTGAGGAATCACTGATGGGAACCTTGTAAACTATGGACATGTTTCGAAGTGACGTTCCCAAAATAGCAGCATACTTTTCCTCCTTTCGATGCACTTCCCAGAAGATAATCCATCGTTTGAAATCAATATCAAACTCGTGGATCAAAGCTTTGTAGTCATTTAAGCAGAAAATGGGGGCGGAGCTGTGATTTTGATTATTCATGGAAATGACATTTACACAGTCTACGTCACGAACGTCTATAGGATGACGCATCCAGTACAGATTGATGCCAAAGGGGTCCAGAAGGACATTGGCAGTGGTGGCTAGTCCCATGAGAGCGTTGCTCCCAAAGGGACCAATCCTTTTAAGGACGTCTTGGAAATGACAGTTTGCGGAAAATATGGATTTAATTTTTAGGGCTTCATCGTGATAGATGCTTTCTCTCCGCTGGGCTGATAAATCTTGGCAGGTGGTGTAGGCAAAAGTTGAGGAATTTGTACGTTGGTGAAAGCTCGTCAAGTTCTTAAAGTTGTCGTCATAATTGAATGCAAGGATGGGGTAAGCGCATGTAGAATTATTAATAAGAAACATGTCTGCCGGGCATACGCAGGTATACACCCCCAGGTACGGAATGCAGAGGTGGCTGCAATTCAAGTTGCTACAAGGGTCCCGGTTTTGAATCTCATCCCCTCTCCTACTTTCATAGATGGCGAACGTGAAGGAAACGTTAGTCCGTGCCGCCATCTCTGTTCGCATTTCCCTAGTTTCAATATCCATGCTCGTAATGGAGTTATTCTCGGATATCCAGTATAGACGATCATTCCAGTACTGAAGGTAGTTGAGTTGTTGGGAGCTCGGGGAGTCGTGGCGTAGGCTTCGAATAACTCCATCTGTCCGACCTCCTTCACGAAGGAGTCCTTCCGGCTCATATGCCTCGATGGTGTTATCTCGCATCACAAACAATGTCATCCCATCTCCCCACATGGTCATACCCCGATTTGGGTACGATGAGGCTGGCTGATCAGGAATTTCATCACTCCGGCTCTGAGAAACGGTGAAGTCATCAAAGAGTCGTGCTACTCGTATGCCCAATAAAGGTATCGGCTCCCAGTACACCCTTCCTGTGACTGTATTGACGAAAAAGAAAAACCAATTTTGCTGATTCTCAGTTTCAAAACGGCGAACAACTAGCCTGGAGGATGAAGTCTCCAGGGATGTTGCCCAAATGTCGGATCGCGTTGGCTCTCTCCAATACAGCGTCTTACTGACCGGGTCAAGCTGGATATGAGTTTCCCAGATTCTCTCGTTCCTTGTCCTGGCAACGGGGGATACGTATGAAAATATCTGACTTCCATTCTGGATACAACGGATCCGGTTATAGTCAACTTCCTCATTCCCACACCTCTTTCCCTCCTCCCCTCCATCACTGTCATCTTGAATCCAGCAGATGATGCCGAGCTTGGAGTTGCACGTCACTGACATCCTTAAATTCGTCACTCTAAAGCCATTTGCAATTTTCCTCTCTCGGAATTCTTCCCCGGCTTTCCCAACTGCCATTAATACTGAGCCCTCAAGCTTCACGGTTTTCTCAAGAATGACGAATCGGGCGGAAGGGTCGTTGCTCTTATCTGAATTAAATTAAATTGGAATCGTAGTTAATACATATCAAGTGCAACCATTAAACTAACCTATCAATGAAGCCAGTAAGCTTTCTCGCCCTTTATTTTCGTCGTTTTTTCATTAACATTTTCCCAATCTGAGGAATCTATGCAAGCTTAATCTTCTTATCCATCTTTTTACCTTTATCATGATTAGGCCAAGAACTTGGAAGATTGATGCCTCCAACTCGCTTCAATATAACCGCACACAAGATCCAAAAGCAATAATGCATCGATTGTAGCATTTTATACTTGCTCGGAATAATTCACTCCCTCTGTCTTACGCGTCTTTAAACTAAGCTTCTAAAAACACTAGTCTTTTGGTTATTATCCAAACATTTTATTTCATCTGAGCTCTTCGTGAGTTTCTTTTCTGCATCACAACTTGTACATGCAGGTAGTATACTTCGGCTGGCTTATCCAAGGAAAAGCCAAATAGAGATTTCTGCTAAAAACTAATCGATAGTATTTGTCTCAATTGCAAGAATGATGAATTCAAGCTTCAAGTCTTTGAAGGAGAGTACGAACACAAGTCTTCTACAAGACGGTATAGCTTAGCTAAATGCAGTTATTTTGCCATTTTGATGTTGCAAATTATTTAATACGCAGTTTCGAAGAAACAAGAGCTAAAACAAGTAGCATGTACATTTCAGGGCGTGATATTTCCAAGGATTTGTGGTAGCGTTGCTTGAAAAATTCTAATCGCATCGTGAAGACAAAAAGATACTACAGCTCCATAACCTGCATGTATGCATAGAGTACTAAAGATAACCATTATCATACATTGCGGTTTCAAAAATATATTCAGTTTCAGCTGGAATTAGATTGCGACTAATGTCACTAATGTACAAAATCAAGTTCTCGGAAAACTTGCTATCATGTTAAACAGAAGCAATCAGTAAATGAAATATACAGGGTCTTTTTAATGACAATGACGTAGTGGCAAATATTTGTGTAACTATGAGGGTTATTAATCTTAGGCGTCGTTCAACAATGTCGCCACCTTAAATCCGCCTATTTTGAACCCCTACCATAGGCAAAACACTTGAGCGCCATATCTGCTACCACCCCCACCTTATTTTACTCTATGGCGCCATGATTTAGATACCACTTGGTTGGAGGGAAATTCAAAAATATTTGAGAAACTTGATAAG
This sequence comes from Sminthurides aquaticus, assembly GCA_906901655.1. NCBI lineage: Eukaryota > Metazoa > Arthropoda > Collembola > Symphypleona > Sminthurididae > Sminthurides > Sminthurides aquaticus. The sequence goes on along the minus strand of CAJQTT010000005.1, from coordinate 10,163,375 downwards.
AACATATGATTAAAGCGTTAAATTAACAGGTTTACATTTAAATCTCAACGATTTCACAGCTTTATGCTGAAATATCAATTAATTTAAATCAAAATGACTAGAAATTAAGTTCAAATATTTAAACCACACTTGTTTAAAGGCGGTACTGGAAAGGTGGCACCATTCTCGACTTACCCCCTTCCTTACTCACCATTCCTGGCCATAGAATGTGTCCCCCCTACCTACCATATTTAAGGTGGCGACATTGTTGAACGGCGCCTTAGGCGCTAACTGTTTTTGTAGGTGTAACTAATATAACTTGGATTTGAATCCCTTATTAATCTGCAACTGTCATGTTTGTCCCAAATCATTTTATAAAAACATGCGTTCGTACAAAGTATGGGCTCCCGTTTATGGTACTCCTACCTTTATGCGTAATCAGGGAAATGTATAGCGGCACATTATGATGAAAAGTGATTCAAAATTGCAACTTTTGAGTTACGATGAAACGTTTTATTTACTTTTATTGTGTTGCATGCGTTTTGAATGGAAAAACAAAAAAGACTCCAGTTGCCCCTAAGCCACAGGTTTAAATCCGCAGAATCATAGAGAAAAGTTTCAGAGGGGATTCATGTAGTTTTTTAGTGTTCGGAGTAGCATTACGGAGGGAACTTCACTGGAGGAGAAGAGGCAAGAAAAATCTAAAACAGCATACCAAACATTAAGGAGTTGCATATGTACTCACAGTTGAGTTCTATGGGAGCTATCCTCTACTTTCATTCGTTCCCTTCGATGTGTGAGAAAAAAATAAACATTTAACTTGAATCGGTCCGAGTCGGCTGATATTATTTGCAACTATAATCCAGGTATTTAACGATAATAACAACGGCTATACATATTGATACATTATTATTTTGAAACATTAATTTAAGCCGATAAAAATGCGTGAATAGTTGGGTAGTGGAACAACAACGTAGCATTGGTAATCATATAGTAAACATCGTAACTGAGGCGATTTTTTTCATTTGTTTAGTTTTACATTTAAAACTGTCTTCGTCTTCTTTAACAGTTTCATGCCACTCGGGTCAAATACCAATGCCTTTTCCAACTGTTGAAACACATTTGTTGATTAATTAGTAAATTGCTTCTTTGTCACTGACTTTAGGCGAGAATTGTTTATTCTAATTCGTCCCGATCGCCAATTGTCATTATCGGATTTGAATTTATCATATATTTATATTTATTAGGAGCGCAATATAGCAAAGTTACTGATAAGTTCTCTACCTTGGAGAAAATTGTTTGGTTTACTTCATTGCTTGTTTTTAAAAGTGTTAATTCCAAGTAAATACGATTATTGTATCTATTTAAATCTTACAGGAGGCCCTTGAAGCACTGTGCGTGCGTGGAATTGCGAAAACTAGCTGATACGGATACGGGAAAGTGTACAACTCTTTAATGAACTGACATAACTGTGTTCCTTTGAACTTACAAGGCAATGCTTTTGCCTTTATTGGAATCTTCATTGAAACTCTCAAAATCAGGGTAAGCGAAGTAATTAAGAGGATTTTAATTATATTTATTTATGAGCCCCAGAGCCTAGTCGCTGTCAAACTAGGACGCGTAATGATACAGTGCCTTCTTTCAGCCTAAGTCTGGTGATTAGTATTTCTAACTTTTATGTAATTGATGGTAGTGATGTCGAGGGCTAGAATGGTGAATTAGAGGATATTAATTGTGGATTATGCATGACATGATGGAGATATAATTGTTTTCAAGCAGTTTTCGGGCAATCACCATCTAACTGTATTTTGTTTCTAACCTTAGCAGGGCAGGGCATAGCAATATATCTGCAGCAGAGTCAATGGAGTTTGCATCACAATTTGCTTGAAGATTTTAAGCGTTGATTCTTACTAGATTTTACAAGATGATGTTAGAATCATGAGTATCAGACTTTGTTGTAACCTATTGCTTTCGCTACAACAACTCCAGCTGCTATTTGTTATCTGTGAAATATATTTTGCATGATTGTAGAAGTGTATGATCCCCGTTTTTCACGAAACGCTGTGAAGGCAGGCGGATTAGCAAAGGACAATTCAGTTAAAGTCCATTTCGTCAGCTTGTTCAAAGTCGTACCTACCGGCTAACATCAACATTTGTGACATATATATACTATGTCTTGTAGACCAAGTGACAAGTCTCTCTACCGGGTGTAAAATTTTGACTCCTACTCCTACTGTTATTAAGGAGAATTGCCCGGCATCTTGTAATAACCTAGTAAGCCCATGCCAACAGAGTAAGAGATCTTGTCTAAGTAAAGCTGTAGAGCTTCGAGGTAAGTAAGGTAATAGTGTGCTCTAGTAAATCATGTTTCAGACTCTGTAAGAATTGTAGCAGTTTCTCATTGCGTAACTCAACGACCGTGTAGGGTGTTATAGATAAATGTTGAGCATTATTATAGTATAGGCGGTGGTGCCTCTTTTCATTTTTCGCTTTAGGGAAATTTAATTCAGGGATGTCAAAGTATTTCATTTTATACAGTTGACTTTTTTTGAAATCCAGTTGCGATTTTGTAGCTGAATCTCCCTTGCTAGCAGTTGAGTGCCACACCGCGAGATCACGTTGAGTGTTGAGACTACACTCTCTTCGGCACCCTCCAAGATTCAAAACAGTGTATTAGGTGCAGCAGGCATGCTTATTTTTTGTGAATTCCCGTGGATGCTCGTGGGATTCAGAAGTCTCACTTTTATTGACTCGTTTGAATCTACCTATGCTAAGATTTCACATGTGCATAGTGTTTGTTATAGTTAATTAATAATGGTAGTGTTAGTTAGAATTTTAATTGTATTCTGAAGCCTATGCTAAACTTTGAGTTTTACGATAAGATGAGAGGCAAGGGTCATTAAGCGCGACAAGTGGATATTAAATCTGAGAGCAACAATGCTGGAGATATCAAACATATAAATATAATTTATCTATTTTATACGATCAGATGCGAGAACTTAAGGTTGCAGAAAGTATTCAGTGATGTGCATTAATTATATGTTGTGCACAGCTATTCTATAGCTTTACAGTCAACAGTAGTTCGCTATTATATTGGCTGTAGTGTCGAAATTAGATGCCCACTGCTAGCTGAAATAATCAGAGTTTTCTATATCATGAATCTAAAAATGTGTGTTTGTAACATCCTACTTGTAGATCGAATCAAGATCCTACAAGTTGTCAGCTATGAATGAAAAGTACAAAGATAGTATTGCTGACACTGATGTTCCTGTGGAAGAAGCGCCTGATATCGGAGAAGAAGTTACGTGCGCGAACGAAGAACCAGTCAATAGTGACCCAAAAGCCGAAGCAACCGATACCTATTTAAGACGTTATTGTGCTACTGATCGTGTTTATCCAAAAATTACTGAACGAAGGAGTACAAACCTAGCGATTGAAACATTCCCTACAAGAATACTTCAAGAAAATTCACCTACGAAGAACTTCAACCCACCTCTAGACAAAATCGGATCTTTCAAGTCCGGCCAGTTGTTGTTGATTCATCCCCTCTTAAAAAGCAGCCAACCTTTAGGTCCTGCCTGGTGCAGTTTCTTCACACAATCAAGTAAGAGATGATTTTTTTCATGCACAATGTTTTGGCTAACATTATGTAATGGTATTAAAATTATTTGATTTCTTAATTGTGTATATGCAATGTTTTAGGCGTTACCAGAACATATCGCATATGTAATCCTTTGAACGATGGTGCGCGGATACACTTAATAGATCCTCCAGGAGATAGGACCTTATTTAAGCCAACATCAGTTCTCATTCGGCCTGAATCAGTTCAGTTGAATGCTTTGAAGTCGCAAAGAAGCCCGCATTCAGCGTCAAAGCGTGTTCCACAACGAAAGCCAACAAAGTGGAAGGTATGTAATTAATAGTTCTATTCTTTAAGCAGTGTGAAACCAAATTAATGACGGCATTGTCCCTAGCTAGCTAAGTAGGTGTGATTTTCCTAAAAATTCTAGGAGATTCTAAAGGTGAGATTATTGTGTTATGTATGCAGGGTACAACTTTGCAGACAGCTTCGGAAGAATTAAGGAATGAGAAGAAAAACGATGTCTGCAAATTGTTTACCACACCAACACAGGCTGATAATTATGAAGAGTATTTGAACCAGCTTACACACATGTCAAGCAGAAATTCATTTGCAACTGGGAACGACAGTAAAATGGCGAAAACGTTAGCTACCCCAGAGATGTATAACACGCTCGCCGTTTGTCAAAATTGTGGGGTCAAAAGCAAGAATCTCAGTTTTTGTGACTCTTGTAAGAGAGCTATTCCTAAAAATGCAAAACACATGCCAGATACTGACATGACTCAACCTGCTGCCAGGAATACATCAACTTCGACTCCAAATATTGAACAGGTACTAGTTAATTTTTGAATAAGATCATTTACGGTTCTGCATAAAATGATGGTGTATCGCGTTCTGTTTTGATAGCATTTTTATGTTAGTGAGTTGAACGAACCTGGTAATAATAAATCGAGTTTTTGATCTACAGAAACTCGGGAAAAAACGAGATCATATCGAGGACGACAAGCAAAGGCAGTATGGCACTGCGAAAAGGAAAAAGCTTGATTGTAAAACTGATTCCCCAAAGCCTGGGAGTTCCATGAATAATACCACTCAACCTCCTAACAGCGAAGCGAAACCCGGAAAGCTTCTGGATCTTCATGCGAGTAGTACAGTTATTTGCGGTCCTATTACTGAGCAGGACGAAGAAAGTATGTTTTAAATTGCACATTGGACGCATAATTTCCTTTTCCGTGTTTCAGGTATCACTTCCAAGTGACGATTTTCATTTATAATTTTATTTTTATCTCAGTGTTCAGAGCTAAGAGCCAGATCCTTACACAGCTTAAAGATAAATCGAGTGTATCCGCGGAAGTTTCTTGCCGATCAGTTCGACTTGGCACATACAGAAGCATCGGAGCAGGAGATCCAAAAGACGAAAACAATATTATTGTAAAATTTACGAAAGCTGGAATAATGTTCGAGATGCCTCACTACAAAGAGCGTAAGTAGAAATGTTTGGATTGGGTATTTAAAAATCTACGTCTGTGAATATGTTTCCAATGTTGTCTCTAACTTTGTTTTTAATGTATTTTACATCATTATCTACAGCAGCGACCAGAATTGAGCTAGTCATACCGAGAACTGCGATTTTGTACTCCGGTGCAACCACGAATTCCAAATCTCTATCATTTGTAGTCGTTCGAACTGGAATACGCATTGCTGGTTGGATGTCGAAAAGACTAGGAATAGAAGCTACTGACGAGGTGAAATTTATGCCTACAAGTCGAGGTAAGCTGTTCGTGAAATCGTGCACGAAAGATGCAACGCAAATTATCGTTGCAACACATAGCTTTGCAATTTTGTAAAGTAAATAACCATGCGTGAATGGCTTACCATGAGGATTTTGATTTAATTGCAGTCCCTTGTGAGCAAAATGTCGTATTCTACGCCTGGGACTTTAGCAACGAAGCCAAGGCTGCTATAAAAGTTATGCCGGCTACTAGAATATTAACTATGATCGAAGCAAATGAACTATTAAAGAAGATTGCGCTTCCGGGAACCATGTCTTGTGCCCCTGAATTTCCAAAACCTGCAACAGTACGGCGTAAATTAAACAAACCGCCCACCACCCCGAAAGAAAAATCACCGGCACCGATAAAGAAAACGCCGACAAAAGTGAAAGAGGTTATCTCGAGCAATAACACTGTTATCAAAGAAACGAAAAGTATAGCTACGAAAACAATCTCGACAATTGTTGCTGCTCAGAGCTTTCAGAGCGTGCACGCAAACAAGCAGTGAGTATTATTCTTCTTTACACACAATTAGTAGTTGAAGTAGTTAACCTTCGCTTTCAAACTTGAACACAATTGTTATTTGTAGGATTCTCCGAAAAGGAAAATTTACGTTATTCGTCAAAGATCTGGACTCCGCAAAACCCGGAGAATTTCTCAATGACCAGATTATCGATTTCTGGCTAGAGCACATGTTGGAAAACATTCTCAGTGAGGCCGACCGGAAAAGAACGCACCTATTTTCTACATTTTATTACAATAGATTAACCCAAAAGGAAACAGGCAAAGGTATGATGGTTGGTAAGAAGTTGACACCCGCGGAAAAGCGACACGCAAGAGTTAAGAATTGGACGAAGAAGGTCGATATTTTCTCAAAGGATTTCATAATAGTGCCTATAAATGAAAAGTAAGTGACTTTAAAATTTAACATGTTTAAATTTGTGAAAACCGAACATTCTGCCAACCATTTGTTTCTTAGCTGTCATTGGTACGTTGCCATTATCTGTTTTCCTGGCTTGGAGGGTCCACAGTGGGTATCTGATGGAACACCTGTAGAGGGTTGGCGTAACATAGGATATCGAAATGGTAGACCAGTTTATGAGCTTCCTCCTGGCATGGCTGCGCGAACTGACGATTTGCCCCCATGGCGAAAAGAACTTCTGGAAAGTGACATTTCACGAGCGAAAAAAGCAGTCCCTTTAATTTCTGGCGAGTCTTCTTCTACCCCAATCGAAAAAATGAATGGTGAAACTTCTGTCGATGAAGCCAAAATATCCAAGACCAATGCTACGACAACAATAATTCAAGTAAACGGCCGAATCTCTAAGAATGATTCGGGAAAGAAAGTTGTGGTCACAATGTCTCAAGGCGTGACCCCGAAGAAACCTGAGGTGGTTTTAAAGTGTTTTACCGCATCTAAGACTGGGAGCGGAGAAGTCCTACTGAAAGATGAGTTTTCAGATTTTGAAAGTAGAGAAGAAGCTGATCCTGACCAAGATGAGGATTCACTTTGTAAGTTTTTTATTTACTTTATTACGCATAGAGTGATATTCTTTAACGTTTTCTCGCAAAGTGAAATGACTAGAAATTAAAATTTGATACGATTATTTCAGTTGAGGACTATTATATTAGTGACTCAGAGGATAACGAGAGAGAAGATGATAAGACCGGGAAAATTAATGGCGATATTGCTCCAGAGTCTGTCGCAAACGTCGAAGCCCAAAAGGAAGAATCAGTTGAACAGCTAATTGACCATAAAGCCGAGGTAAAAGTGGAAACAGAAACAGTAGTAACTCCACAGGAGGAGGTGAAGGAAGAGTGTGCAGCCTCAATGTCAGATCAAACGCCTTTGCAGAACGAAAGAACTGACTTCCGAATTCGGCAGCCTTGTATTCTCGTTTTTGATTCCTTATCTAGTGGTTTACCAAAATCCAAGGTCTACGGTACCTTGAGGGAGTATTTGGAAATGGAACATAAGGTAAATAAAACAATGAAATAGCACTACCATTGATATCTGAGCTCAAAATCTTTGAAATGATGCAAGTGCACGAATTTCTAGTTTCTTACCAGCGATAAACTAATTTTTGTTCATTCAAGGTCCGGAAAGGTTCGGCAAAGGAGTTTTCGAAGTACACAATGCCTGGGTTTATGGCAAATTGTCCTCAGCAACCCAATTTTTCGGACTGCGGTGTATACTTGTTGCAATACGTTGAACAATTTTTCAAGACACCCCTGGATTCATATTTGCTAGCGCTACCTTACTCCTTAAGAAAGTGGTTCACAGATTTAACAAAAAAGAGAAGAGAAATTTACGACGCGATTTGTGATTTAGTGAAAATTGAAAATCCTGAGGATTTGAAACTGATACCTCCGTTTGACACACCTCAAACAAGAACTCCCAAGGCAGAAAACAAGACATCCACACCGAAGGATCCTGTTAAAGATAAAAGTGCGAAAAAACTTATTGTTTCGAATCAAGATACAGTTCCTGAAGCGGCTTGTTTCGTATCCACACCTGATCCTTCCCCAGACATGTCTCCATCCAAGTTAGTGAGTGATTCTTTAGCGAGGCTTCCACCTTCGCAAGTTTCGGAAACAATTGAGGATACTCTTCCAGCCGAAGAAGTCAACGTCCCTCCCCTCCCCTGTGAAACTCTCGATCAGATCGTTCAAATTGATCATAACTACAATTCAGAAACTACTGAGTCTCCTGAGCCTAAGGATGAAGATGAACAGTCTATAGAGCCTATGGAAACCGAAGTGACGAAGTTTGATGTACCAGGTATTATAGACGAAGGTGCTGACATTTGCTCGTTCCGCGAAGTACATTTTTCCCCCATGCTCAAGCTAGAGAATGTGGTAGCTGCGGAAGAGCCTATGGATATCGATGTTTGATGCTGTGCAGTGCATTTGAATTTTAACGCCACTTCCATTCCAAGTGATCGCGAATACAAAGTGATATCTTATTATTGTTTGTTGTAGCATTTTTTCAGGAGTTATAACTTATTCGTATAGTTAGTATACATAAAATTTATATACTGCACTGTTTTAAGAGACGTGTTATGATTATTATGGTAATTGCTAGGATTTTGTAAGTATCGGAAGCACTCCAGGATAAAACATCTAGAGTTTTAAGATATCATCTTCTCAGTGCCGAAATAAATGATAAACGCTCGTTTGCTACAACGGACATCAATCCGATCAAATCACGCTGAACTTTCCTGTGAAGTGGTTTTGGAATACAGTAAACTAAAAACTATTGATCATAATAAAACCGGTTCAGTTATTTTTTAATAGTATTCGTAGGAGCGGACCGAATGACAATTAAATACCTGAATTCCTCTTATGATGGGACTGCAAATCTGAATTAACACTATTCATTTAAACATTGATTGTTTCCAAGCCCACTGCGAAGGATGTGAGGTATGAAACCAATTATACTGCAATTCATAAATTAAGTAAATAGCAGAATAAGAGATGCAGAAAAGGCGGTTGGAAGAGTTGCATGGATGACCACCTTTATTATTGACAAAAAGATTACGGAACCGGGATTTATGTCATGCAATGCAAGCTACATATGTAACTTCATACACGGCAAAGCTTCCTAATTAGATACATTTCTTTGACGCTACACAACTTCACGGTTTTCATCATTTAATTTTCGTTGCACAAATGCTACATTGCTTGTCGACCCCTCAATATATCTGGAATTTAGATGCTGTTCATGATATTAGCATTTCTCTCCTGGCTCTCTATCCAAGTATATATTTTTAACGATTTGTTTGTAAAATCTGCACTTGACTTGATCACCCCCTGACCATCACTACTGGCCTCAACATATAGACAGCAACTCTCTCTCTGGAAGAACAGTTTCCCGAGCATAAGCGCTAAAGATTTTATTCAGCTTTAAAACAAGGTCAACGAATACTTTTTTCCACAGAATCATGGCAATACAACAAATGCACAACGTGAAGTTTCAAATTGATCAACTTCTGACTTTTCGTTCAAACAATCATACCAAGGATTAAATGGCCATTCATAAATGGAAAATGCATTTAAAAATGGTCAGTCAAAACTATCTCCACGCTTGTTCTAGAGTCTTCCTTGCCGATAGTCGCTTCGTGACGTAAGCTCCAGCAATAAGACCAAATAAGACAACAGAAATAAACCAAAAGTCAAAGTCGTCCTTGAGCACATCGAAATTCTTTGAAGGTGACACTCTAGTGTAATACAGATCTGAAAAAGTGTAAACATGTAATTCAAGTATCTCAAGAGCATACGGCAATGCGATTGTTAATTGATGTATACAATTAAACTTACCAAGACCGTGTACAAGTACCAAGCACGTCGATTCCAACCTCGTAGGCCATGTCTTAATGCCCTGGATGCGTTTGACGCTCTGATTGTAATTGATAACCATCTCGGCTGGGACTGGTAGTTCTGGGACGTAAGGCATTGAAATAATGACACCATCTTCGTCTTGGACTTGTTGCAAGTAATGCTGGTGATGGAGTCGTGGCTGAAGGATTATTCTTGGTAGCTCCAGAACACCACCCGTAGGCAATGCGATTAGTACATCCTTGTTAGTAATGCCTTTTTCCGTTCGGGTGTGTGTCATATACTGGATGCCCATAGGGAAGATATATGACTGCTTGACGATTATTGGTTTAACCGGTGGAACAGCGAATGAAGAGAAAACTGTAACCAGGCGAACACTTTAGTATTTCTGAAGGCAAACAGTCAACTTAATAATATCAGAATCATGATTAATGGCTTTGAATTGACATACCAGAGGAATTGCTTTGCGTTAGCCCTTCATAAAGTTCTACTGAGTTAACTTCGAAGCGACGCGACTTCTCATTAAACAATGAATACACTACCCAATGTTCCGAGTGAACCACGTGAACAGGTCCTTTGCATTTCTTATGCCAGAAAGAATGAATGATGGCACCTACATATGTAATAAAAACACAGGCTACGTTACCATCAGACATTAGACGCACACTATACTATACACATAATATCACATTAAAATTATGTCTGATGCCACAATTTCAGTTGAATTGTGACATACCTGAAACTGCATCGACGAAAAACACATTTATGTTCCCTTGTTCGCTTTCAGCAGTAACGATCACGACTAAATTCGGATTCATGTACTTGTACGAGACGGATCTATCTGGAAGTACTCTTCCTTGTGAATGTACTCTCTCACTACCATGCTTTCCAAATACTCCAAGTAATTCCGCGTTACCGAGATTGAACTCCCACAATAACGAGCCTTTCAGCTTCTGTGATCACAAAAAAGTACACACATAAATAAAAACCTGAACGACTTCGTCAAAAATCCTCAGTTAAAAGTACTTACATTATTGCTGGAGCTAGGTTGAATTCCAAAGCCTTGGAGTGTAGGTGCTTGTGATCTTTCCGCTACGAAAAAAAATGTTTTTGATATCTTCGGAATATTGGCTGGGTAGGAATGAATTATCCTGTTAGAATCTAGAAGAAGAATCGGTTTCAAGAAATTTGTATCTTCAGATCCATGCAACAGCATCTGGCTTTGAACCATTGGTGGGAAAGTCTGGGGACGATCCAGCGGCTTTCCATCCACAGGATTAAAAGGGTACAAAATGGTGGTTTCGGCTACAGCATTGGAACTTTTATAAACTATACTGGCAAGCGGTTTTAAGGGCGCGAATTTTGCTGGTCTCTGAATATATAAGAATACGCTGGAATCCTTCAGGAGCGAAAATTCTGGGAGTAAAAACGAGTACAAAACACTTCCTGTTGCACTATCCATCCCGAAAACCTGGAAAAGAGGAAAATAAACTTTAGCTATTCACAATTTTCTCACATGATGTCTACTCTTAGCCTCTTATTTCATGTGCCACACAACTTGCCTTGCCCACAGAGGTCACTAGGACTATGGCCTTCCTTAAGCCAAACCGATCCGAGGAAGATGAGTACAGACTTTCGCCAAAAACAATAGCTTCGATTTCGTACTTGACTCTTGAGGCAAATGCTGCTAGAACGTTAAGTTGGGCCATGTACGGATTCCAATTAGGCCCAGTTTCACTAGGATAGTCAACCATTTCTGCTGCAATCACGGATCCCAGGGCTTCATGTCGTGTCCATTCCACGTTGACAGTGCTTTGGGTGCTACTACTTTGACTATCGACCTTGGTTCCCAATAATAGTTCATCAGGAGTAAATCCAACAAAACCGCAACGAGTGCTAACACAGTATCCTTTCGTTGAATCCAATGCAGTAACAGGCGTGGTGCTTCGAATCGTAAGATCTTTTTCTTGGATGTGCTTGAGATTAGCATCATAAATAGACATTTTGATCTCATTAGCTGAAATCAGTTTTGAAACAAACAGAATCGGCTCGCCGCTCAATTCACCCTGGGATAAACTTAGCTGACCACTGGAAGCGCTATCCGAAAAAATGGGGACAAGTTCTGGACCATTCCTAAAAAAAGTCAAGATTTTCACAATGAAAATCTTCAACAGCATTTGTATTCCATTTGATTTTTTAGCTTTCACTTACTTGTTATTTTCGATGATCCTATACACTTTTGAAGCAGTTCCAGTGACTACTACAACGGCAGGCAATTTCCCATTCCCACTTGTTCTTATGTCAAATCCATTGTCAGTGTTTTCTAAGGGTCGGCGAGAAAGAGAACCATCCTCCAAATTGAGGATAGCAAGAGCCTTCGAGCTTGCACATATGAAATACTGCTCCGATACACGACAGACCTTGGGTCCCTCCACGCCCATATTTACTTCCCGTGAACGTCCTACTGGCTTAACGTCACCTTTGCCATCATCCGGCAGATTTAAAGAAGAAGTAATCGCCGATGGTCCATTGGCATTGATCAAATAAAGTTTGGAACCAGATTCAGTAACATGAGTCGTGCCTTCCGATGCTACTGTATATTCTCCTGTAATGACCCCAGACGATGCTTCGAATGTCCGAATCTTCAATTGGTCTTCTCTCAAACTAACTGCCAATAAATCCTTGTCAATGTTCCCCAAATACAAAAGCTCTCCATTTCCTTCAAAAACATGCCGGTATAAAATTGCACCTGTAATATGGAAATACATTTTTTAGTTACTTTTAACTCTTTTAACTTTAATACTTCTCCGCGTAAAACAAGCATGTTTCAGTTAATATAAATTTTCCCTATCAGCAAAACTCTCACCAGTATTTGAATTAATAGCCCCGATCACATTATTTTGAGCGCCCACAATGACCCTCTTTGGTTGATTTACATCATTCAGTATAAACTTTATTCTGCCGATGTACTTTTGGTGCCTGCAAATTCAATAAATTGGAATTCAATTATTAATATATAAACAGTTTACTCCTAATAGTCCACATAGTCGAGTAAGAGTGTCCTTGTTAAGAGTATGACGGAGCGTTCGCCCCACAAAACATTCAATTCACTTAGTTTCAAAATGCTTTGTAAGAAAATTACAGCTTACCAATCAAATTTACCAACTTGATCTTCAAATAGACAATTCGATATCCCTAAAGCACTTATTAAAACTACTAATTGCATAAACGCACTTCGACTAGCCATGATTAACTGATCTTACTGCAATCCGAGATCTGTATGTTTATGTTTAAAAAATCCTCTCAAGCATATATTTATTCAACTAATCAATTTCAAAATTTCTAAAGTAATATCCAGATCACCAATCACCAACACTTTAATTATCATTCAAAGCATGCCGGCAGAATTATTCTTTGAAACTCTCCACTCACACCTAACACACGCAAGGTCCAAGAAGAAGACAATGAAGACGGGCCGCAATTAAACCGATTCTAATATTTTTTACTTCCATACCAGTAAAAACGGTTCATTCTCTAGTCGCCAAAATACAATAATTTAAGAGACGACGACGACCTGCACGAAGTTTTACACATGATTTAAGCACATCCGTATCTGATCATTGATTTTTCTCTCAAGAACTTCCTTTTCATGCTTCCAGATTTGGGTCGACGCTTAGATGGCTCGGTAGAAATTCGCAGTAAAACGTTTTGTGAACGCTTTTAAAGACTGCTAACAATATTATTATTTTGAATAGGTTGCATAATTCTGAGTTATAATTATTTTTGAATTATATATGACATCAAGCAGTAATATTGCCCAACATTTTTGGTGTGATGTGCGATTCGAGACACGAAAAGTTAACGACTAGCTATGTTTTTAGTTTTGTACATTTTAAAAATGTTTAGCTGTTATAATTTTCAAACACCATGTTAATGGGCAAGTACGTCTCTTGACCTCGAAGTCGGTGCCTCATTTTGTACTTCAAGCTTTCCGCATAAGCGGTAATTCGCAAATGTCGATAGTGTCGCACGGGTAAGAGGCAGGAAAATCCCGTCCTACCATACCAAGGCATACAGCTGGTGTGGTCGCGTTGCTATGGTTTCACCGATACGAATACTTCAAGAGTAAACAACATCGCTGTATCCCAGGAAATTTTAAAGGACTCCAAACATAATTTTTAAGAACACGCTTTGCACTCCTTCAGAAAAAATTCGCGAAAAGCATTTAAAATCTTGAAGAGGAGAAACAAACGACGCTTCAAGGCCTTCGGAAATGGCTGAAGGAAGAAACCCGGCCACAGGCTATGCTTGGGGTTGCACAAGCTCTCCAGGATGGGTGCCGTTTCCTAAGGAAATACCTCGGCGTCACCCTCTTCTGGACGCTGTAGGTAGGACCGATGATCCTTGTGCTAGGCCGGCGTACAATCCACCAGATTACAGGTACGCTGTGATAGCATACATGACCCCAACAGAAGTAATTTGGCGTGTCCCAGATCAATTAAGGCATTGAGCAACACGAGTGTCAATGCAACTTGGTTTTAATTTTGGTAATTGTAGACCAGAACCCAAGTATAAACCACCCAGAGAAGGGTATCCAAATAGTATGTGCGACTTGAATAAGTATAAGGACCAAAGCAACTTTGGTCCACGAGACGCCGGACCTGTGACTGTGACTGTACAATCTGGAGATCCACAAACTTTACGTCTTCAAGTCCAACCATGCGGAGTCTATCCTTCAGAGTAATGAACGTGCTTCCAACTCCCAATAAACTGTTTCTTCTATTGAACTTCGTTTCTGAATCTGAATGCACAAATCATATTTGCAGGGGCAAGGAAACTTCTGAGCAACAATGCTGCGACGAATCTCGGAATCTGGATATGATGTGCGAAAGGGTTAACGAAATTATCGGGCCACATGAAGAAATAGAAGTGGGTATGCGAAAGTGGGCCAAATGTCAATCAGCTTGCGAACCACTCCTCCCGAAGTATCCTTGCAGGGGCGTCATCAGGTAGAATAGGTTAACCTTTGTCTGGAATATCTATTTCATTTCCTCACATCTGTAAAAAATAATAAAGAAATATCAATGGACTTTTCAGCACTCCTTCGAAAGCTTGGAGGATGGTGACTGAGAAGGAAATGTGTGGCTTGATTACAAAACAGAGAAGAGATGGACAAGATTCAGGCGACGACTACAAACCCATGACGGGAAGAGAGTTTGTAGAAGGAAAGCGGACGAGTGAATTATATGGCGTTGATGATGATTTGCCAAGCAGATTCGACAACCCGGAATGGTTTCAGGTAATATTCTAAAACATACGGATCACTTAAATTTTGATGAAACTTTTTATTACGGTATTGCCAGCTGTCTTACATGACCCTTAAAATATAACAAGTATTACACATTAAGATGTCAGGGCCAAAGGAAACAAGATATTTAGAAACAATATTACCATACGTGATCCGTAAAATATGATTTACAGGGCTATGGCGCTGAAAGACCAGAACATCCGTTTTATATAAAAACCTCATCCGACTATGGCAGATTTCCTCCAACGGCCCATACAATGACTGTGACATATCATCCAAAGAATTGTCAATTTACATCCCTCCTTGGAAAGACCGGCATGTTTAGGAACCGGTCGCTTAACCTTTCTTCAAATTCTTGTTGACAAACGTTATCAGCTCATTCGATAAAATTTGGCTTCCTATATATTCTCCATGCGTGTCGTCTCCTTCTGTTAACTTCAGGCCAATGAAAATTACATTCCTGTTTCGCCTTTTCTCATCTTCCTGTCAGTGCTCAAATAGAACTACTTTTAAAAGGATTATCCGCTTCTCAAAAATGTTAGCGTCCAAACCACTACGAGTATCACAAAATTATCCTTCTTGCATATTGCAAGAAAGGCTTACAATAATTTTCTTTTTCTACTCAATATCTCTCAGCGTAGATTAAGGATCACACAATTTTGTAGAAACCTAGTGCAATCTTACGTTTTAGCGTTATAATTATATTCTATACGCCACACTGTGACAGTTAGAAGAGCTTCTCAAGCAGCTTTCTTGGATTTCTTAGTTTGATAGTCCTGAAGCGCTGCTTTGATGGCATCCTCTGCCAACATGGAGCAATGAAGTTTGACCGGAGGCAGACTGAGTTCCTTCGCAATATCCGTATTCTTGATTTTTGAAGCGTAGTCCACGGATTTTCCTTTGATCCACTCTGTCGCTAAAGAACTTGAAGCGATGGCGGAACCGCATCCAAAAGTTTTAAACTTTGCATCCACAATATTTCCGTCGTCATCAACCCTGATCTGCAGTTTCATTACGTCACCGCATGCTGGAGCTCCAACTAGTCCGGTTCCGACGTTCTCATCATTCTTGTCAAATGACCCCACGTTCCTTGGATTCTCGTAGTGATCAATGACTTTCTCATGGTAGCAGGCTGATGGCTGACTTGTTCTGATGGCGCTGGGAAAAACTGATGACATGGAGGTTGACCTCAGACCAGCAAACCTCAGAGCACCAGTCAATACTTGCTTCGACATTGTGGCGATTTGTATCTGTAAGTTCAAACCCATAATTCAATTGACAATCAAAATTCAAAATAAACATTTGCACACGCTCATAATAGCATTCAATTGTACGCACACAACTTCAGCTATACTTTGCATGCCAAACTGAGTCTCCGTTATCCTTGTCTCTGATCGCCCAGAATTGCCTTAGCTAACTTATTTTGATTCAGGTTCTAGAATTTCCACCATCATTTTCACTGTCCTTGAAAATTTAGCTAATAACGCAATGACCGATTTCTGGATCGTAAGAGATATTCTAATTGGTTTTTATAAACAACTTGCAGACTTACCAGTTCAATTCAAACGTACGTAACGAAATGGAAGATTTTCAGACACAAAACTATCAATTGTATGCACTCAAAAAGTGTAATTTCGGATTGATTATGTAAAATGTAAAAGAACAACTTTGAAAACCGTCTTTAGCCTTCGAATATCAGGACGTGTCTGTCGATTTAGTGAACACAGCATCTAAACTCTGACTCTGGACCTTACACAAAAAATGAGCTCTACGACGTAGTAGAAGAAACGTCGTGTACGGATTAGGTCAGCGCCAAATATGAAAAAATGAAAAGAAATTGCGCGCGGCGCAATAATTTATAAACTATCATAGCCGCCGCGGCTCATCGCACGCACATGCTTAAATAATTTGACAAAGGCAAATAAATCGAAATAAGGAAAAAGCAAAATAAATTTTTGCATAGCAACCTGAAAAAATATCCAAAATTTTAGTTAAATGGGGGATCCAACTGTGTAGTCATTTAGAAGGTAGAATTATATAAATATTTGTCATTCAAAAATTATAGTTTATTACAAGTGCTTTATTTATCAAAGTGTGCGTTACAGTTTATTTGATTAATTCTCTTTCTTTGTTTATTTACAGGGTGGTTTCATTATAATATGATGGATCAAGGTTCAGCTAAATTAAATTGTTGTATCCTGCGGAACGCTTTGTCTAACCGGCCTTTTAGCTCCAAAGAAAAAAGATAGCAAGCGGCAAACGATAAACATCAGCCTGGTTACTCATTCAGACTTCAGACCCATTTTGAGAATTCGTAATGGCTGATTCAGAAACCCCGGGATCGGCACTTGATGAAGCCATGCCAGCATCAGATACAGAAGATGATGTAAACTTTACCTTCGCTGGACCTGCTCCAACGGAGCTCAATCCAGAAGAAATTTCAGACAGTAGTCCCACTAAAGGGCCACAAGAACCAAAAATTTTTGCCACTCTGAGTTCAACCTTTGCAACTCTGAACTCATCCTCATCTGATGAAGATTACGACGACGAGGGGGGTGAACGGGAAAACGAAGGAAACGAAAGGCTATTTAGTTTTACGGATCCTAAAGCACAGATTCTGGCGCAAGCAATACCTGATCCTGGTGACGGTGTTGAAATTGAAGTTAATTCTGATGATGAGGACGAAGGTAGCGACAAAGACGAATGGGAAGAGACGTTAGTGTATGTCGACCTTGATGAAATTCCTTTTGATACGGAATTATTCGCTGTCAGGCCGGATGAATACTTATCCAGCGCTGCGCGAAAAGAACGGGAATCACGAAAAGAAGAAACAGAAATGCATCCGGAAGTTATACTCCGCTTTCACAATTTGGAATCTGCTAATCCTGTGCTGGAACTTGGTTCGAGGTATTATCTTGGAAATTACGAAGATGCTATGGGTTCCTTATTGTTTTTTCGCAAAAAACCCGATGACAGTGAAATACTCTCTTCTCCTTCAAAAGCCAAAAAACCTAGACTTAAGAGTTTGATTCCTGAACCACAGCCTCCGAGAGATAAAGTTTTTCATGAGAAATTAAGCATTGATAAGCCAGAATATGAACTGGTTGCAAATGTGCATAGAGTATTAAAAATGAGGAGAAGAGAAGCCAAAGCACGTGG
Organism: Sminthurides aquaticus; assembly: GCA_906901655.1. NCBI lineage: Eukaryota > Metazoa > Arthropoda > Collembola > Symphypleona > Sminthurididae > Sminthurides > Sminthurides aquaticus. The sequence goes on along the minus strand of CAJQTT010000005.1, from coordinate 10,145,239 downwards.
AGAACAACCCATAGTTTTACCTCCCAAGTTGAGTGGGTTAGCGGTACCATCTACTGCAGCACAAACGCCAAGTACCGAAAGTGACCAACCGGGTAGCAATACTACCACGGACTCCGATTCCATGTCTAAAATATCATAAGTGAATGTAAATGAGTATCAAATTTTGCGATACTTAGCTAGGTTTTCATTGTAAACTGTTTTATACTTTCCGAAATCTGTTAGTATTTATGGAAAATGTACACGAATTGTCATTTTGAATGAGTGCAAGCGCGGCACTGTTTATATTACCATGTTGAACAAAAACGCTAACACATGAATTTAAGAATTAAAGAGTCATTACTTAACCGATCCAAGTGCTCAACGTACGTGCTAGTCCCTCAGACCAAAACTACATTACGTTTACAGTTTACAGGTGGCATAACTGGTATTGATAAATTAAAGCCTTAGTTTTATAGCAATAAAAAACTAGTTCAGTAAAAATGTCCCAGATCCCTCACAACAAGTTTCACTCAATACATAACGTAATGCTCAGAAATCTAAACTATCATACATTGTGGCAACTGCATGTCTAAACCTAATGTCATATCCGCACTAGTTTCTACAATCAATCTTACATACAGCAGTGTCTACTAACTACAGTGAAGTAGTTTATCCTAGAAAATTCTTTATGATTGGAGTACTGCAGATTAGTAAATCCGTGTCCACAAAATACTGGTTCAAGATTCGGGGCACTAAAGATTGCACAGTCTGTCATAATTCAAAATAGCTATCTTTGCAATAGCTATAACCAGTATCTGATTCCGTACTAAACTGTTGTTACACCTACCATATCACTAACCACTACGCTTAATTCATTCTCAATTATCAAAAATTACATACATTACAAGCACATACGAGCCCTATTTTTATAACAGAATCCTCATCATCTCCTCTCACTCACAACGTACACAAGGGTAAGTATTAATATAATCCCTTGCAGTAAATCTAATACAATCTCAGCCATTTCACAACAATAAACAATCCAGAAGCAAGCACAATAGCTTTAGCCCTCCTAAAGCATATTTTCCGTTCTTATTCGCATTCATTCTCCTTAATTCGAAGGCTAAATTACTCAATAGCATTCGCACAATATTCACAAAACTCCTTAAAGTAGTTACAGTATCGGAGGCTGGTAATTCATGGTGGCTGCGAAGTAAGCAAGTCCCTCGGCTCTGAAAACAGCAAAAACAGTACTGTATCAGTTTTATATTTAAATCTCGAGAGAAAACTAGTTTCTCTCATACATTTCTCTTATAACTCAATAACAACTCCGACGTCACTTACATTTCTTTCTGCCGTTGTTTAGCATTGATTTTCTTTTTCGGTAACGTCTTGAATTCATCCAGTTGATGAGTGGCTACAAATCCTGCCAAGTCCATCAAAGGATTTAGACCGCCCCCACCGGAACTATTACCAGCAGCAGCAGCCGGTCCGGCTGGAGAACAAGATGGAATACTCGGTAATGCATTCATGAGAGGTCTCGTATCTCCAACTATTGGTGTCGTCCTTCTCTGTGCAGCTTCCTTCCTTTCCCTGTCATCAGCTTGAATGTTTGCAATTTCTAAAAAAGATCATTCGTTTATAAGCATTTATTCACTTATTTGCCATTTCATTCCGTCAATCAATGTATCATTACTGCTCCTCAATTTAATAATGTTGTAAATGCAATAACTACTGCAAAACATATTTTACAAAACTTACTTTTCTGGAATTCATCTTTCTTTGCTTTCATTTTATCCTTCTTTTTGGTAATCGTCTTAGGTGCTCGGCCAGCAGCGCTAGAAGTTTTAACACTTCGAGCAGGTTCACGGAACTCGCTCCCAGGGATGGCCATCATTTGCATCGGACTTACCATTTGTCCCATGTTCAATAATTCTGCCGTTGAAACATCAGTCAAATTACTACGAAAACTGACATTTTTCTTTGAAGATGCAGGTTTAGAAATCCGTCCAGAGGATCCAACCGTTGAATTCAATGCCCCCATCGACGAAGAGGCTATGGGATGGTGTCCATGGTTTCCAAAATTACTTAAATAACTGGCACTCATCCCTTCAAAGTCATCAGCTCCGTTCCCTTTAACCTTCCCACCTTCCTTTGTTTTTCCTCGTACTTTCCCCATCTCAGAAAATCCTCAGACTCGTATCTGCAAAACGATGTTCAAACAAAGAAACGTATAATCGCAGGGTCGAATTTCAACAAACAGATTTGCTTAGAAGCAACGAAATGTAATGCTTAGATTGTAATACAGGGTTAAATCTTAAATTTCCTGAAACTTACCACACCGAAATTTGCAGTTCCAGGAAATTAGGTAGAAAAATACGGAGCAAAAATTTTTATTGTCCCTAAGGTAATGTTCCTTGAGTTGCAGGGGTGACAGGATGAAAATTCTTCAAGTATTCCACACAAGGTTTGAAAATAATTTTAAAAAATTATGTGGAAACGTTAAATAAAATTTTTAATCACTTCTGAAATATTTATTTTTAACAAGGATTCTTGTTACTTATGAAAAAATGTAATTGAGAACACGCTAAACCACTGGTTTCTAGGCATTGTTTTTAACTTGAGCCCCAGCACGTGGATGATTAATGACGGGAATAAACAGATAAGTATCGTGCATGCGGTTCTTCCCTATACTTAAGCTCCCCCAGCTTTATGTTAGTATACCTCCTATCAAACCGGCTGTGTCCGTACACATTGTCTCCTCTGCCTTTTCAGTTCGCAACGCTAAAGCGTAGGTCAGCAATGTAGTGACTCTAGTTGTCGGAGCGAAGGCATAACCTGCTGTTTGGGCTTTTATAGTCTCACCCTACGGGTATGCATTACTCTTCCTGTCACTAAAATTACAAGCTTGGAGTGAACAAAGAATAGAACGTTTCGTATGCTTTCAAGCGTACAGTATTTATTAGCGAATGAATATGAGAACATGAAACGCTGCCAGGGAAGTGAGCTTAGCGCTTCCTCCGAAGCGTTTCCATGTTAATACGACAGCATCTGTATATATTTCTGGAACGCTTATTAGGCTTTGGATGCCCAAACTTGTAATTTATTAGATAGAAGCGCCCCTACACAACATCTTTAATATCTTCTATGTTAACTCTGAACTGTGAATGCCATGAAACAACCTGAGCACTTGGTACCAGGGAAAAAGAAGCCCTGCATCAGGAGTAGTTTACAACAAGTTTAAGTTCAAATAAAAGATGCGTCAATACGTTAGTTCTTCGTATCCAACCCTGTGATGTTCGCATTGTATAGCTAACCGCACTGAATTTAAAGTCCCTATTTTCTTATTTAATGCCACCGACAGGCGCTTAACTTCACGTTAGCGAGTATTGTTATAGTAATGCTTACAAAGACATGCGACTCAACAAACCCATTTCCCCTCGGGGGGGGGGGAGGGATGCGAAACAAGCACAACTACTTGCGAAATCTATACGAGAATGACTTAAAGAAGAAGAAGGTTTAGGCAACAGCTCAGATGCTTCATTGTGAAGAAATTTTAATGACAATACATAAAATATTTAAAAGAAACTTCCTTGGTCCGCTACAATTTCAAAATTGATGATACATTAGCGACGGTCTCGCTAGTTTGCCATTTTCTTGCGATGATTTTAGTGTACTTCTGAGGTGATAAGTCCAAGATTTCTTGTCGTCAATAGGAATTGGTTGTCCTGAAGAATAAAAAATTGAACCCTATCATTAAAACGTATACTCGGAGCCATATCTACGAAGAAACAATTAACTGGATACCATGCAAGAAGGAATGTAGATTTAGGCAGATTAAACGTGCATATGTACCTGCAACAAACCTCCTTCTAATCACATTCTACTTCCGTTCTACATGAAACAAGAGAAAATGCCATAATTTGTAACGCTCCATTACGATACTGAGTGTATTTGAATGTCAATTTGTTTTAATACTTTGACGTCTTACAAAGAACATATTCCAGAAGCATGCGTATGGACTTCCCAGTCTATCGCACCTGTAGGGAGGACAACATAAAATCCGGTTCTCTCCGCCGCACTCTGCGTTTAGATCGTCAACGCAGTTTTCGTTTTCCTGTGAAGCACTATAGTCGTGGACGGCCGGCGTGCCTAATATATATGAGAGAGAAATCATTATTTTAAATCAACTCTCATGTATATAATGCAGATAATTTCAAAATCTGGTATGATACTTGACCTTAACGCAGCCTCCATGAGACCAACGCTTTCTGTTCCTTACTATACAATCGTATCCAGGGCAGCATATTACATTTTGCCGCCTACCACATACCACATTGTCCATATGAGCAAGTCCTACTTCCTTCTTTACAAGAGAACAAGGAAATGAGATTAAGCGCCTCAACGATGATCATTAAACGTGTTTTGCGTTGCATATATACGCAGCTAAAAACTTGAGTCTCGGATTTGCGAACTTGAGATGGACCGTGTGTAAATAGCATGCAATAGGCGAGGCACACACTTTACATGTCCTGAAACTAGTTTATGAAATAACGTCCATTCCAATTAAGACAGTCAGTTCCGGAGAAACCAATAGTTTACGCTATCGCTTAGCTTTATGTCCAGGAAAACAAACGAATCTTTAGACAATCGCAATTTCCAGAATTGCATCATGAAAAAATTTACTCGGGATATAGATTTGTGTTCAAAATGTAAATGCTACCAACTAATACGCAAAAAGAGCTAAATACAAATGCAGTTTGATAACACTTTAACTAAACAGTTTACAATAGTCCGATCCACGGGTTTTCGTTAACATCTGTGTTCCAAAGCTACTAAAAATGAATATAAATAACATTAATAAATAATTTACTACCTGATAGTCGCTTCATATTGAATTCAGTTGATGAAATATTTTACATAATAACAAGAACATTCAGTGATTGGTATGAGTGTAGGATACGCCGCATTAACGTTTTTAAATTGTGTATAAAACCTAAGGTATTTAAACTTATTTGCTATATATAATCCACACCTATGCATCTTTACGAATTTCTCGAACTGCACCTCTAATGTAGCCTTGCATTGCTGCAGGTGGCATAGTATTGTTCGTGGCATAGTTATGATGCAGGCTTACTTCTTTTTTAGATGCTAGGGCTACATCCTGTGCAGTCCGTGGAAGATTTCCGTTTGCATTTACTGCTTTTGCAATAGGCGATAGAGTTGGCACAGGCTGCTGCGTAACAATGTTCCTCCGATCGGCCACAACTTGCACTTGATCTTGCTGAGATTGAATAGTTGGAGATCTTGCTTGACTTTCTGCACTGCGAATCTGATGGACGGAGGTTTCTGGTCTTATTTGTGTTATCTGTTTCGGATAACATTCCATCGATTGAATTCCAGCAGTACCAACTGTATTATGAGTAACTTGAATGGAGGATGATGGTGTAGACTGCACTATTTGCTGCTGGAATTGTACTGTCTGGTGTCTAACTGTATTCTTCGTATTGTGAACCATATGTATAGGGGCAGATGACGATGCTCCAGTGTGCGTATTTTCTTCCTGGTGTCCAAACACTACTCTGTTTGCATTCTGTGTTACATGTACAGGATCATGTGTTCTAGGTTGGGCAATCTGCAGTGGTTGCCAGCGTCGATATGGCTGTCTAGTACCATTCACATTATATATTTCTTGAACAGGGACTGTCGACGGAACATGAGCAGTAGCACGGTTCTGGGGTATCAGCACTTGGATCATTTCAGCGTTAGGACCATCGCCAATTTTGATTACTGCTGGAGTGAATAGTTGCATACCTTGCTGAAAACCTGAGGGGACATTTTGAGTTGATTCGGGATTGGAATAGATGTACTGAACGTTACTGGGACTGCCCGAACTATGAGCAATTTGATATTGACCTGATGCATTCATTATCTGAGGTACGGCACTCTCCTTGGTTGAAGTGGGATCGGAAATGGCCACGTGTTGTGTCCGGTGGGTGATATTACTGGTGTGGTAAACATAATGGCTCTCCTCCGAAACAACTTGCGATACAACGTTCGCTCTTCCCATCGGATACGCGGGTGAATGAATATATTGGACTCCAGTTACATCTCCTGGTGGGTTTGGTGTGCCGGAATCATAAGCGTTACTAGTTGGTCCTTGTGAACTCGAGACGCTCAGTCTTGTAATCTCTTCCCGGTTTTTTGTGCCAATAATGTACTGTGCAGAAGAAGGATGACGAGAAGCTGTGCCAATCTCGAACGTAGTAGGTTCTCTTTGTTCTGGATTCGTTCTCAATTCGGCACTACCAGTGGGCTCATCATTTTCGCAGTCGATTTCTATAATTTCACTCTTAATGACGTATCCAGTTGATGTCAGGAAACTTTCCGGAGGAACACATTGCGTACCCTTATCTACGACCTGCTTTCCTCGCCTATTGGTCATGCTGGCACTATTCGGTTTAGCGTACAGCCGCGTACGTTTCTCTGGTCTTACATCAGTGTGAGAAGCATTGACATTAGGCAGTTCGACTTCACGATATAAATGATTTGCAGACCTCGCTTCTGCTTTGTGCTTCACGATATCAAAATCACGACGGGTGGTTCGCGGACTTATTCCGCTCATGAGGTTTTCGTTGGCGGGGACTTCTTTATCTTTTACATACTCGTTCGTAGAATACACTTCACATATTATTGGCAGCTCATTGTCCTGAAAAGTCGCAATAATTAGAGCATTAGATACGGATTCAATAATGATCGTGCATTTTCCAAAATTATAACTGGCTTACATCTTCATTAAAGTCTTGATAATCCACATCATTATCTTGCAATACATTTTCGTTCCTTGCATTCCTACCCGGCACACTTAGTTCTTCAAACTTGTCACCTGAAAATTATGCACACATAAAAGCTTAATTTTATATACTTGTCCTAAATTCATTTTGTAGCATTATGCTAATTTTTTCAAGTAATATCTGACCTGCACTTTCCGGAGGCAATACATCACCAGTGATAAGCAAAGCATTCTCCAGGCTAGTACCGAAATCTTTCCTTGGATCCACACCCTCTGGTGACTTTTCGCCATTTTGACTTTTCTCTTTTGGTGAACAATCATTTTCATTTTGATTAGCAAAATAGTCCGCTGCTGCTTTATTAGCAAATTGTTTAGCAACATCTTTCGGCTGTTGATGGTTTGTTTGTATATGCCGATCTAGGTTGTCTATACGACGGAAAGTGGTGCCGCATATCCAACACTTGAATGGCTTTTCTTCTGGAAATGAAAGATACGAGAAATGCTCAAATTCCAATATAATAATTTTGTAATACATCTAGCGTTAAATCAATACCTGAATGAATAGCCAAATGACGACGCAAGTCTCTGGGATTCAAAAAGACTTGTGTGCACATGCTACAAGCCTGGGCTCGTGGAGCAAAATGTATTCGTAAATGTGAATCTAAACGCCTTTTGGTTTTGAACGATTTGTTGCAAACGCTGCATTCATGTCTTTGGACTTCTGGATTACAAACTAAAAATCTCAATTTTACTAACTGTATAATTAACGCAAAGAGTTTAAGTCAGCGTTTTCTCACCTTTATGGCTCGTTAGATGTTTCACGAAATACTCCTTCGTAGGAAATTGTAGTTTACAAAGATTACAAGCATACGACTCCCGCATGTGAATCTTAACATGGAGATTGAGCTCCTGCGCATTCTGGTATTCTAGCCCGCACTGATCGCACGTGTATCGGTTTTCTTCCGAATGAAATTTTAGATGTATGGCAAGTTCGTCCGACTCGTAAAAACCTTTTCCACATTTTGGGCAAATATGTGGAAATTCCCCTGCGAATTTCAATGACATAATATTATAATTTATCCCCATGCATTAAGCAAGGCTACAGCACATGCCAACACCTTACCTGCATGAAGTCGCACATGACACTCGTAGCGATACTTGGTAAGGAAGGTTTGGCCACAGTCCTTACATTTATGTGGCTTCTCCCGATTTTGACAGAAGCCATGCGATTTCATGTGAGCTTTGCTCTTGAATTTCTGCGAGCACAAGCCGCACTGAAACGGTTTATCCTCATCTAACAGAAAATTATATCATTTGCAGGTGTCCTCAACTAAAAATTAAACTCATTCTCGCCTCGAATCTTAATCTACTTACCTTCAAGTACGCTGATACCATCCGGTATTTTTGTTGGCTTTTGCTGAGCTTCTGGCTCTTGCCTAGCTGCATTGCTTTTATCTTCGTTGTGGTCTTGGTCAGATTCAGTTCTCTCTCCCGAGACATGTGTCTCAATTGCCGATGCGTTAAAGGTCTGAACTACTTCAGTATTGGCAGTACCTACGAATCCACTGATAGCCGTAGTGTCCGTTTCAAACTCCTCTTCGTCGTATATTACATCGGGACTTATTTGGATTAATGTAGATGTATTCAGGTTCTTATCTGGTTCCCTTTCTCTCCAATTTTCACTACCCCCTCTAATGGAATCAGTTGCAGGCAAAACAACAGGAGGTTTCAAGACAAAACTGCCAGAAGCTACCAAGTCTTGGTTGCCGGCAACAGTAGGAGAAATTTCACAACTTGCGAGTATCGGCTTGAACATAAAAGTTTCAGGGACCTCGTAGTCTTCGTTTTCGAGAACTGATGGAGAACTCTCACCATCTGTGACGATTGGTTTCAATACAAAACCTTCAGGCGATACAGAATCCTCGGTTTCGTCAACATTAGCAGTTACCACATCTTGAATTACGGATTTTAGCTCAGTAGTTCTGTCTGGCTCCACTAAAGTTTTCACATACGAAACATTCTCGCTATCGTTCCTGACCCTGTCCAGCAAAGACTTTCGACCCCTAGATGCTGAGCTTGGCAAGGATTGTTTGAAAACTGAAGGAGCAGCAATATCAGGTGCAGGAGTTGCCGGAAATTTTATCCGTGGTAGAACGACGAAACATGGTGTTAACTTCCTAGCCGCAATTTGCCATGGTTTACTACCAGCTCGTCTTGTCCTTAGAGCTCGTAATTTCAGTTGAGGTAATCTGATATTTTTCCTTCTACGACCATATTCCGACGGCTTTCTCTTTGATTGTTGCTCTCTTCTGCTCGGGGTGCCATCGGCTTGTAGCTCTCTTTCAGGACTATCATCCAAACTGGTCTGAACACATTCTAATACAGCAGTTAAATTTTCTACGACAGGAAACCGCGATTTCACTCTACATTTTTTAGGGGTTACTTCCCAACTGTCTTGAATTGATGATGTCACAGGTAGGCCATTCCTGAATATCTCATAGCTATATGAATCCCGAGTTACAGCTACTGGGCGTTCCGGGCTATCTGCCATTCTTTCTAATACGGGTGGCGAATCTTCTCGCAATCTTGAGCGTTTCGTTATTTTTCTTTTCAACTTGAATCCAGTCAATTTCTTTTTTCGTTTGACTCCACCATTTGTCCAATCTTCATCATCAGTATCTCTGCCAGATATGGAATAGTCAGAATCTGCCCGTTCCGAAAAATCTGATACAGGCTCTAGAACTGGCGGTTGCGATGAGTTTGAAGCTGGAGAAATCTCCACAGGACTTAATTCACATCTCTTTGGTTTGCACAGCTGCTCTTTCCAAGCATTATTTCGATTTCCAGCATTTGTTCTTCTTTGCCGTCGTGCTTTAGCTGGAAGAATCGTAGTTATCTTTTCCTCTTTTTGAAGGCATCCTTCTGTTCGCTCTCCGAAAGAATCAAGGAGTACAGGGGACGTCTTGCCAATTTGCAAATTGTTTGTAGGAAATAATTGAGGTTCTTCAACATCACACCGGAAATCCTGTCCGAGGGGCTCTGATGTTGAATCACAATTATTTTGCACAGGTGCATCTTAAAGTTAATTTATAAAATTAAAGTTAGGCCTTTCATATCATTAGAACAACCATCATTCATTATTTACACATGCACATCTTACCGAATGCTAACGAGCTTCCAAAAGCCTCAGTGCACAGAACACACCCTTGATTACTTTGAATGAAACACACTCGGCACGTTGTATGACCACATGATTCCAGTACTGGTCTAAATGAAGCTGCGTCAAATTCAGTTCCACAAAGGGGACAAGCAGACACATCTGAAAGCATACATTCAATTGATGATAATACAAATCCAAAATCAGAATAAATTATCATGCTTCAATCGCTTGTCGCTATTGTCTGATCAACAATACGCACTGACCAGAGAATGAATGAATAAATTCAAACGATCAAAAACTACTCATTCACCGTTTAAAATTAGCAATATTTAATTTTTTTGAATAAATGTTGAAATAAGTTACCATTTTCCGTTGCCATTTTGATTTCTTCTATGTTATTAATTATTATTTATTTTTATTAGCCAGCCTCGGACATGTCCTGTTCGGACGTCCTATTCCTTCCAAAGTCACTTTCCTATTATAAACATACCTTTTGTCAGAATTCTTCACCACAGTGGAGCACAAAACAAAAGAACGGAATAAATATATCCTCATATGTATGACCATGGGTAACAATACAAAAACCAACGTGAAACCTCATACTCAAAAGCCCCGCTTTTGACCATTGAGTTACTTGAAAAATGGCAATAAGATTCACAAGGAGAAAATATTCTTCAATGGCTATTCCAGCTCACAGTAATCCTTTAAGTCGGCTCTCCAAGGTTAAAAATCCCTTGGAAGAAAACTGCATCAGCAGCTCGATTTTTCTGAATTTTTTCATTCTATAACGATTGTACGAGATTTGCAATGCGACATAAAGCAACCAGAAGTCTCATCCAAACTGTATGCCCTGGTTCAAAGGTCTAATAAGATGGAGATACGCATGTTAAGGCTTGTAAGGTTAAGGATAAAAATAAGAAAATTAGTTCCGAATGAAATTCCAAGCATTTTGAATATTTTATTACCTTTCTTCGTCAATAATACAACAATAAAGAAGGATAACGAAAGAGCTGCAAGATAGTTTGGCAGGCGTTTAAGGTAGTGTAGGAAGTTTTAATAGGTATAGCGTGATAATGTAAAAACAGTTTTGAGTTTCGCATTAATTTCCTAAAACTACTAACGAAACGAAAATCTTTTACATCATATTTGAACCACGGCATAATACAGGATAAAATATTATGCGAGATAATTTGAAATAATAGAGACTACATGCAATGATTGTAACACTAAACCTACTACAGGATAACAATTAGACCTGAAGCGTTCACGCAATTGAGGTAATAGTAATAATAATAATGTAATGATCATAGTAATCCGGATACAAACAAATAATGGAACAACATTACATATAATTAAGGAAACGAAATATACATTCTGCACCAAGAATCTTGAGCCGATACTTGACGAAATGTCAAGTGGCTTTTAATTACAACGAAACGTGTGAATTTTAGAGGTAATATAATTATCTAATAGCTCTATTAAGTTAAGCGAGAGGCGTTTCTTTCTGGCACAGACTCTGCACCATTATATATATATATATATTGTATATATTTATAATGTAGTGTATAATTGTATACATGTCTAAATAACATTTTTGAATGAAAGAGAGTGGCTCTTGTTTTCATATAACACAACTGAGAATCACTGGGATTTCCCCAGTCTCAGGTAGGAAGGGCACTACTATTAAGCAAATCATCAATATTGTATCTTGTAATTCTTTCACTGCCATAGTATTTCCACGAAACTAACAAGAATAAAAAATCCAGTCGCATTAAGACTTTGCATTCAATATCATTACTGTAACCGTTTCTTGTTAAACCTTCAATCATCTTATCAGACACACATCCATCCTCTTACTTTTACAAGTCACTCCATTAAGTGTAATTCGTGAATATTACACGCATTCTTTATAACAGACCCACGCTCCGACCCCGCAAGTCATTTTTTGTATGAAAATTACAAATTTCTCCTTTTACTCTTCTTCGCATAAACTCTTTTCAATATCTATCTTTCCTATCTGTTCTCCTTACTTATTCATGCTCATATGAAATGAATAAATAAAATAGAACATTCTGTACTGCAAGACACAATATAATAATAATAAGAGCTACTGGGGTTACAATAGTCAAGTGTATCCATCAATATCCTTTGCGTTGTCACTGAAAGCTGTACATCAAGCATCTCAATAGTCTTCACAAACAGTAGCACTTATAATACAGATTTACAATTACATTATACGAGGTACTTTAAAGTTTGTCAATATTCTTCACTAACATCGTAATAAGCGTCAGCCTCAACTGAGGTCGAGGGCTTTAAATTCATCCCCACAATGATTTCCATCTGCTCCTATTCAGCGAGTCACCATAATTTACCGTATCTGATTTGACTCCTGTGCCGAAAGACTTTTGAAGGATCACCCCTAGATAGCTACGATGATCACCTTCTCTTTCCTATAGCAGGCAATATAACTCCTTTTTTAAGTTGTGTAAGAACTAAAAGGTTGAGGAACAGAAACAGAATATTCTACGTCTCCATATGTGTCCATCTCTAGTTATTCTATATCATTATCATCCAGTTCTAATCAAACAAAATCGTAATTGTAAATATGGTATGTCTTCTGAACATATTTTGTACAACTAACATTAACTAAGGTACTAACTACGCTGGCTACACAAGCTCGTCATGTACAACTTGTAATGCTGATACACATTATTTTTAACCGTATAACACTTTCAGAGAGATTTAAATGCATTTACATGCATATAGCAAACTGGAGGCAGTGCTTCCATCTTCACTTAATTCACAATTAGTGCAAACTTTTAATCTTTACTTGGGAGGGTTGCCAAGCTGAGAAAGGTAATGTTTTCTAGGACCGCGATGTGGAATGCTTTCACCAGGAGGTAGTCTAGCTGCACCATTGCTGCTGAAATGACTCTGATTTCTCTCCATGATGTCAAGTTGTCGCTTTCTTTCGGCTTGACGACCAACTTCTGCGATCGCTGCCGCTGCACGAGACGCTGTTGCATCCGCACCACCCTATAAATGTGAACAAAAACGAAATTATGCTATGAACTTTTACTAAACTTATCAAACAAAATACTAAACAGAGACACAAAATAAAACTTACATGAATATCAAAAATCCGAGTTGATGCGGCTCGGGCCAATGTTTGCAATCCATCGCTTGCTACTTCGTATGTAGTACTTCCTCTGACCCGCTTCATGGCTCCTGCTTGGCTATTGTTGGTTGCATAATTGTGATGATTCACGATTTCCTTTCTTGAGGACACGACAAGAGTTGTACCGGATGAAACAGGTGGCCGGTGATCACTAGTGCTATCTGTGACTGGAGAAGCGGCTAAGGGAGACTGTACTTGGGCTGAGCGATGCAGGTCACGCCTGATCCAGCTGAGGTCTTGTGGATGGTACACGGTTTGAGCAACCACAGTACCGTTACCATTGTACATGACCTCCACGGGAACGGGTGAGCTACGGTGAGTTTCCAATCTGGGCTGTTGAGCGAATAGCATTTGAATATTTTCAGCATTGGCTTCTCCCCCTGCTCTAAGAATTGCTGGGGTGAATATTTCCACATTTTGATTAGGGCTCGAAGCTACGTTCTGATTAGGTGCAGCAGAGGTGTACATGAGCTGAACGTGACCAGAATCATCAGGTGTGCCGACGCCCAAGGCTTCAGCGTAAAGAAGCTTGAGTTTCTGCGGTCGACCTTCTCCTCCATCGCTGGGTCCTTCCGCCTGTGCCGCTGCACAGGCATAGACAACACGCATGCTGTCGGATGAGTCCGTGTCTGAAGCAGGGTCACCACCCGGATACACAAACTTGAAAGAGGGTTGCGAACCGTATTGAGACATGGCTGAGTTGGTTACCACGTCAGGGCTGTACGCAAATCTGTATTTACCAGATGTATCGATAATCTGAGGAGATGACCCATCATTAGTGGCATAGCAGAATGCTGTTCCTTGAGCAGGCCCGTGATTTGTTCCATTGGTAACAACGTTTGAATTCGTGTACACCAAGCGGGCCTCAGCTGGAGCGGATCCAGTTACAACAGATTCAGAGGGTAGCTTCACGTAAGCAATGTGAGTTACACCTGGTAATTTTCTGGTTTCCTGTAAGTGTGTGCTGCATCCGGGACCGCTGGCAATGCTAACCCTGTTGACTTCTTGCTGATTTCCCGGGCTTACAATATACTGACTTGGTGATCCTGATTGCCGTTGCAGCGCCGGGGCGCATCGGTTTGCCATCGGAACCATCATCTCCCGTTCTTGACTCGCTGCGACTTGAATACTCTTTGAAGACACGTTAGACGATGACTCTTGGCTGCAGGGGATTTCCCTCTTTATCACATATCCGGTCGGAGTTAGTAGGCTATCTGGCGGAATGCATTGGGTTCCCTTCTCGGCCGTCTCAATGCTTCGAGAGTCCTCACTATATGCGACTTCGTAACGGGCGCCAATGTTCGGGATTCCCCTCTCCATGTCATTGGAAAGATTGTGAATGTTTCTTCCACCGCCAAATCCATCTTGACAGTAAGAGTCTAACGTTGATTCAGGTATCTGGGTTTCAGGTCCTCTGTGGCTTGAAGCTGTGATATTTTCATCCATATCATAGTCAAGTTCTGTGTCACTTATTGGCTCCATACCGTCATACATTTGATGAGTTGATATCTTACCCGACTCTACATAGTTTCCACTTTGCTTATTCGCTGACGTATTTGACATATTGGTGGCATTTGCCGAGTTAGACCGCAAATCCTCACTACTCATGGAATCATCATCATCAGTGCTCTTTGCCCTTCGGTGAAAAGCTTTTTTTCCACCCATCATAGCATTGTCTGAGCTCTCGCTATCTTCCAGTATGTTGTCCGGGCATTCCGTGTCAATACTCTCTCGCAAATTTACACGCTTCTGCTGAACTCCAGATCTGTCAGATGTCTGACTGCCGGTAGAGGTAGCACGCAGAATGGAACTGCCACAATCCTAAGGAAAAACAATCAAATTTGTTAGTTTACATCACAGACGAATCGTACAACGCGGCTAGCAACATTAACACAAGTTTCAAATTACCATTCCATCCGGAAGAATTGATTCATTTGAATCCTTTTCAGTCTCGTCTGCGCCCAGTTCCACGATTTGTACCGAACACTGCTGATTCTCTTGTAGCTGTGCGGTGACGTCGTCGGTTATTCCACACTCTTGCAGCATAGGGTCTCCAGAATAGTCATCGCGTTCATCATCTAACGAGTCTCTACAAGCATCTTGATCGAGCTCCACAATCTCTGGCTTAATTCGGTCATCTGAAGTTCCGCATCCTTTTTCTTGAGTTTTCGAGTGAGCTACTTCATTTTCTGGATCGCTCATAGAGCAATAGCTCACAATCTGAGGCGTATTGAAAGTCTCCTCGGTGGTCTGAATTCCTTGTGAGGATCTGGATCTGGGGATTAACATTATGTCCCCTGGTTGTCGTTGAGATCTAACATCAATCTGGCCGTTCCCATCCTCATCATACCCTGGATTTCTATTCACTTGCTTGTCGCCGTTATACTCAACATATTTTGACATGTGGTTTGCAAGAATAGGTGCAGAATTGTTGGACATGTCACTCCAAGAACCGTTCTGCGTAGCCATAAAACAGTCTTCGCCCTCCTGGGGGATTAATAACCATTTCCAATGTCAATAAAACAGTCACATTAAAAGTAAAAACCTTAACCAACAAATGAGCTATGGAGGACATACCTTTGGGGACTGCGATTCTGCACTTGCAGCCAACACGTAAGTTGGCTCAGATGAAACTGGTACTCCTTCATGTAAGCCCAAGGTAAATTCTGGTGGCTCATGGATGATCGAGCCATCGTTACCTAAGAAAATTGAAAGCGTAGGCTGGTTCCGAGAGTTGTAGTCCATGTCGAGCATAGAGTTCTTCGAGTCCGAGTATACGGATTGTGGGTGACTGACAGAGGTCACAGTGACGGTGGGGCCCTTTAAAATAATTTATATCACATTACCGATTTGATTCCTACATTATACCCACGAAGACGGACGAAGAACAACTGAAAAATGTTATGTTCTAACAGAAATGATTCAACTTACGTCTTTATTTGGATCCATCAATTCTCCGGTGCTGTTGTGCATGATTTCGACGGATGTTATCTGACTCTGGCCGTTCTGAATCTCGTAAGCTTCTGTAAAGAAGAATATCATTTAGCAAAGTGTGCAAATATGCTACTTATTTGCATACCCAATATATTCTACAACGTTATCTTACCCGAGTTCTCATTAGAATGAGCGGGTGATCCAGATGGAGATATGTCTGCGGTTATCACAACATCATCCTCTGCAATAGTATCTAAACCTTTCTTCTTCATACTTTTTGATGATCCCGGAGACGGTGCAAGACGTGCGGACTTGTTACCGGATCTAAATAAAAATACATATTCAATCAGTTGCATACACAAGTTGTTTACGGTGTACCACAGCAAACGGAAAAGCAAATCTGGAAACTTACAGTATATTCGGCGTGGTTTTCTTTCCTGCATTTTTCAGCAAATTTGCTTGATTTTGCTTGGCCATATAATCCGCAGCTGCTTCATTTGCTAATTGTTTTGCAACCTCTTTGGGTTGGTTGTGAGTGTTTTTAATATGCCTGTCCAGATTGTCTTTCCGGCGGAAAGCAGTGCCACAAATCCAGCACTTGAACGGACGCTCTCCTGCAAAAAAATTACATCACAGCATTAAATTATTGCACCATTTTGTAACTACAATATACGATACACGTGAATCAGGTAGAATAAGAGCAGCAGCGAGTTACCAGAATGGATCACCAAGTGACGTCTCAAGTCCTTGCTGTTTGAAAATGCTCGAGTGCACTGGTCACATGCGTAAGGACGTTCTGTCGAATGCGTCCGCAAATGCAAGTCCAAGGTCCATTTTAGACCAAAGCTCTTTCCACAGTGGTTACAGGTAAATGGTCGTTCACCTATACGATATTCATAACTCATTAATGCTCAAGAACTAACTTATTATGCCTCTTCAAGTTAGAAACTTGTAACTCAAATATAAGAAACTTACCGGTATGAGTTATGACATGCTTTTTCAGGTTTGTCATTCCTGTGAACCGCTTGTTACAATATTGACAAGCGAATGGCCTTTCTCCAGTATGGATGAGGAAATGCGACCTAAGAGCTTGTGCGTTGGCAAATCCTCGTCCACATTGTTGGCAAATGAAAGGCTTCTCTCCTGTATGGGAGCGCATATGGCGGGTCACCTTTCCTCGCTGGTTAAATCCTTTTCCGCATTTCGGGCACACATACGGACGTTCACCTAGAAACACAGCAAATGATAATTTACTATCAGTATGAACTATATACGTGCTCATATCACACCAAAGAATTTTCAATTTCACCAACAAAGAAGCTACATTAAAAAAAAGATTCGTTTATTAAAGTTACCTGTATGAGTTCTCAAATGGTACTCATAATGAGACTTGGCGATGAAACCCTGACCACACTGTTCGCACTTGAAAGGTTTCTCTCCGTTCTGACAAAACTCATGGTACTTAATGTGTGCTTTTGTCTTAAATTTCTTCATGCACACGTTACACTGATACAGGGGTGGATCTCCTAAAATCAAATGATAATCGCAGTATTAGCATAACTTCTAACCTAGAAAATATTCCAGCCACTAAAACCCAATTCCAATCAAGACAATGCTTACCACTCAGAACGGTAATATGATCATGAATAGTTACTGGGTTGCGTTTCTTCTTCTTCTTAACTTCTCCCTTCTTCTCGGAGCCATTAGCTTCGGCGGAATTGGATTCGTCAGTAACACCCAAGGGATCACAGGCCTCTGTGCTATTAGAGTTTGAGCTGTCACTACTATAATGAGAATTGGAGCCACCGTTTTCATTTAAGAATGCATCCGAGCTAGTTCCAGGAACAACTGGTGACGTAGAGGTACTTGATGAGTTTAGTTTGGAAGCGTTTTTGCTTTTCCCTAGAGTCTTGGAGCTTTGTAGTTTCGTAGGGCTGATTGTTACTTGAAACGAAGGCAGTTTATCCTTTATTCCGCTGCTTGATCCACTCGCACCGGATATGCTAGCAAAGGCTGGAGTTTCTCCGCGGGAAGTTGAAGGAGACGTTACAAATCCTCCAACACTAGGTCGGCCACTGTATGGCCCACTAGGAGGGCCTTCGTCATCCGTACCACGTCCAAGTGCTGCATTCTTCCTATTCTCTATCCGAGAACTTCGTTTTGTAAATCCCAAGTCTCCGTTCATTGAAGCCATGGACCCAGCATCCACACGGGGTGAGCTATCGCTAGATTCTATGGAATTGCTAATGCTTGAGCGCCTTCGGGGAGGACGGTCAGAATCCAAATAGCTCCCTGTGACAGTCCGTTGTAGCTTGGATGGTCCGGCACTGGATTCCTTATTCTGCTTCCTTTTTTGTGCCCCTCTAGGCTTATCTAAATCCGGGGGTAATTCCTTAATGTGGCTAGGGGCCAAGTAGCCGTTTCCCATTCCTCTGGCCATTCCCACAGGTTCTTCGGCAATGAGCCGTGGTGGCATGAGATCATCATCTGCCAAAGGTCCATGTGGATTATTCCCTCCAGCAATGCTTAACAATTCTACAGTGGGCACAAATCAAAGAAATTAGATTCGTCATTAACAACCTCAAGTAAAGCTAAGTTTAAAAATACTCTGAATTAAATATGCACACTTACGGCGTCTGGGTCTAGCTGCTGCGTGCTTGCATTGTGGACATCCGTCCACATTGTTGATGAAGCAAGTTCGGCACTTGTAATGGCCGCACGCTTCTTGGACTGAGCGATAATTCGATGTGTCAAATAAATGATGACATTGTGGACAACTTTCTACTCCTAAAAGAAACAGACAATGTTAGTTTACAATTACTGCATAAAATTACTAATTTAAATTAGTATTTAAATTTTTACTAGAAGAGCAACTCACCATTATGTACAACAACTTGCAAATTGTTCACACCTCCGCCAGGAGAAGTCACATATGGAGCAGTTTGCACATTCAGCGGTGGATTCCCAGCTACATTGGAATGGACCTTCTTCACCCGCGGATTCCCCCTCCGCCCCATGACGGACTATAGAAAACAAGAAAAATGTAATTAGTACAACAAGCTCATCATTACCCTGGAATCACTAAAATTAACTTAATTAACCTCCTAACTGAGAAGATCGAACACTGGGAAAACTCCCAAGTTTTACCAACCACCAACAATAACACTCTCGAAGTCAAAGACTTTACACCACCACACATTTTTATACAAGAGGCTGCAACCCCTCTTGTATATTTAATTCTCTATCCGAACGAGACCACAAAATACCCGCCGAAGCGTGGAACCCGTGCATTCATTTTTTAATTTAAATATTCATTTTTTTTACGTCGTCAGATTTTCATTGTTCGTTCCGAATTTGCTTAAACCTCCAGCGTAAATCGGACTCATCGAAAGAAAAGCCGGAGCAATTTCATCTCATCCGATTTACAGCTTTCATATAATGTTTCAGCATCTTCATACTCCGAACATTGCCATTCTGACAACCTTAGACACTACGCATTACCTTCAAGTAACCATGTTACACTTGTACCAAAAATCATTATGGCACAATGATTCATTGACTTTTTTTCACGAGGTCCCACTTTACCGTAATCATCATGATCATCACGCAAAATTACTTTGTTTTCCCCGTCCATCATCATCCTTCCACCCTATAAAAGAGTTGCAAAGGATAAGTGAAATGGCAATTACAAGAGCGCCGCGACAATATCATACATTATTTGCGATTATTAAATACAATTACTAGAGTTCAAAAGCTTAGTCAAGTCACAAGGAAGATTCAAAAAGATTCAATAAAATATACTTTAACGTTTTAAAGAGATTGAGAAAAGTTTACGCATCGCAAATGTCCAAATAAATTTGAAATTAAACATGTCTTTGCAATAAAATTATATAATATTATAATTGAAATTTAAGCACATAAAACTGTATATAATCGCTCATTAATTGCACTACATTCATCCAATCTTCCATCCATTCACAATCCGACTCTCGTTGCTCATCCTAACTTCAGGTATCGAAGCAATCCAGCTCAACCCTCAAGCACATTTTCTTAGCAACATACTCAACTCTATAATGACATTGTCATTATTTTGCAAGTACTAGCTGCAAAAGTACTGCATTATTTACTCAAAACTCTATCCGTCCAAGGCTGAATACCATGTCCTGTACCGTATAAGTTCGTCTTCTCGTCTTCTCGTCTCTTAACTCTTACTTTAACTATTAACTCCTTTTACTCCATGCCCGACCTTTTTTTAAGTCTAGCCACAATTCATACTAGGGATAAGCTCAAAGCAAGTAAACCGATTATCATTTCAAGCTGCAACCAATTTCGATTCATTCAACGCTTAAATTTTCATCTTCAATAACTGCATGTTTATTCTAACGATTTCTCCTTCTTCGCCATTCTTAACCTTTGTCAACGCCTACATCCGATAGCTATTTGCTGCACTTTGAAGTACGCTTAGCTCCAAAGGCTCAAACTTGCAAGCAATATTAAGTATCTTAAGTCGGAAATCTTGCAAACTTGAAATCCATGTAAGCCTTTTGGTATTCTATTCTGGATTCAAAGACATTCCCATCTTTCATCCATTATTAGGAGATGCAATTGGGAATCGCCATAACAAGGCCATAATCTTCTGAATCATTTGCTAAACCCTTTGTTGCAGACGCAAAGATGTGCAATGATTACATGGAAAATATCCCTTGTCCAGACATTGCATTTATTCTGGACAAAACCCTCGCAATCCTTAATTCTCTCCCTCCATTTCACAATCTTGTGCTTCCTCCACCACTCCTCCCCAGACAGCTTTTCTATTCTCTCTTTGTACGGCAATTTCTCTCAGCACCAGCATATCCGTCTTGCACAACTCCGCAGAATCTATTTCAATTCTCAATTGAGAAAGGACGACAAGAAGAAATGAAAGAAGCATAACCACCCACCCACCAGACCATTGCATCGGCTCACTTATTATGATAATAAATAAAGTGATATATAGGGTTGCAATTTGAAAAAGATTTCCATATTCTTCTCACGTTTCACGGCATAAATTACAAATCCTTGACTCAATCGTCCCGCAAACCTCCTCCTTTACCCATCCATAAACAAGTTTGCATAAGCTAGCTTGAGGAGGAGGAGGATGAATTGTGAAGAGAAACTGAATCCTCAACGGACATGATCCCTTCCTCCGTCTTGTTCATCTCTCACCTCATTTCCATCATATCGTCTTCTCCAGCATCCCCCTACTTACTTTCCATCAGTCTCCTCCAGAAACGAATCCCATCTATCTCTCCTTCTCTTGCAAAATCTCTTACAATTCCAGCCGCAACAGATCAAGAACAGGAAGGGAAGACACCTTCCTTATTCCCCATCATCCCATACCTTCTAGTTCAATCCTTGAAGGAACGACCATTTGAATATCCTCTTAAACCAACAACAGCATCAAACATGACCAAAATAAGCTAAAGAATATGCGCCTCACAATAGACAATAAGAAGATTACAAAATATATATTTCCCAACAGCCTTAGCCTTCTTCATGGCCAACTTAGAATAACAGACCTATGGAATATTGTTCAAGGAAAATTTGTGCAAATTTGTGCAAATTTGAGCCACAATTTCCAATTCCTTTCAAAAACCCACTGGAATTGAACCTAATCAAAAATTATAGGAATTCGCTCTCATCTTGCATAAACTTTTCGGAAAAGACTGTAGCGCCAAGCTACACGTCATCTCTACTATTTTCCCCCTAAGCAGGATCTGCAACTCGGAATTCGCAAAATGCCATTCTGAAGTTGCATTTTCGAAAATGCTTTGAAGGATTCATGCAATCCAACACCGCTATAGCAAAAGAGAAAATTTTCCCTCTTGCGCATTATTGCAAAATATATTGCACTCCTCGTCATGGAAACTCAGGAAAACTCTGTTCTGTTTAATTAGCTATCTTCCCCAAGTAAAACACATTTTACCTTTTGTTGAAGTAATTCTAGTATCTAAATCCTTAAGGCAGGTCAGATTTTAGTTTTCAAGTGCCGTATCTATATGGAAGCTATAAGAATGATAATTAACTTGGTAGCTTAATCCATCTCTAATTTCCTAATTTGTGACTCTTTCAATAAAAACCCACTCGAGCTGCATTCCTTTAACAGCACTTGAAACTAATTAAGTACTTTCACACAACCCCTTAAGTTCCATCTCCCTTCACTTAAAATTAATTCTCCTCCTCTTACTACCACCACCCCCTTCACTGAATCCCTACTCTAAGCGCATAACTTTTCAACACTTTCCAAGAACATAAATCTAGCCAGCCAAATGCACCCATCCTGAAAACAAAGATGCACCACTTTCTCTTGACACTTTCCCGAAAAATCTTGGCTGCGTTTCTTGCACTGTCTCCTCTCCCGCCGTCTCGGTATCCGGTACGGGACAACCAGGACTACTTATTTCCAATTTGAAAGAGCATGGAATGATAGAAAAACAATTTGGTTTTTTCTACTTCCCGCAATCTTGTATATTTCTACATAAAAGTTGCATTATCTCCCTCAACATCCCTCAACGCTACTGTGGTCTACAAGAACCCTCCCTCCTCTTGTACCAAATCCCCCCCACGTGCATTTATCCTCTTCTTCCCCCCTACCTACGTCACATCCCATTACCTGTCGGATCTACTCTTGGTGCATACAGTGGATGTCTGACAGAAGGGGAGGGGATTGCAGATATGTAGAATATAATGCAGAAAAACTCCTTGTTTCCATTATACATCACACCGCAAGAGAGGAGGCATGAAATGATGTATTCCATTTCCGCGCATCCTAAACCGTTAAGATAACAAGTAAAAACGATTTCTGATTTTCTCCCAAATATCTGTCACGCTTTCTTCCTCCCTTCTTCTTCACTTGTCTTGTTCTTCTTCCCCTCCTCTAAACTAGCAGCTTCGCTTCGCCAATCCCATCAGCAGACAAAAACTTCCCTGACTTGCCACACAGTAAATCGTGGCCACCAACCAAACAACAAGGGGAACAACTCAACCCCGTAACCAGCCTACAATCATACAGTATACAAGCTCAGAACGTACGGCTGGCTCAGTCCATGGCTGACAATAATGTCGGACTTTACCGGTGCTGGCAGGAAGGCCAGACGCGAAAACCCAGACTGACTAGCTAAAATCGCAACTTGTTCTGTTCTTGACACTACTCCCTTCCAGTTCCAGTACAGCTCATCCGGATTTACTTACTTTCCGACCCCGCCATTATCCTCCTCCTTGGAAAAAACTTGCTTCAATCCATCCTTCTTATAACCATTCCCAGCCACTCATACTTTCTTCCCCAAAGACCCAGCAATCCCGAAGAAAGTCTCACATACGTATGTCTGTATTTCCTCTTTTCTCTTCCTTGGTTTCACACAAAGAAAGCATCAAATTTGCACCACCAACACAAATTCCAAGCACATACCATATAACCCACCCCTAGCATCTACGCTTTAACAACTTTTTTCGCAATCCCTCCATCTAAACCATCCCGCATATTATTCTGCTAAATGTTTTGGTTAGCAGTATATATATATATATATATATATATGGAATTCTTTCAAAAATCTCTGGTCTTTCTCAACAAGAAGAAATCACAAAACATTGGACAAACAACATTTCCTCCACGCCCAATAAGTCTAAAAGTCTCAGAAAACAATCCCTTCCGCCGGACACCCAAATACCCCACCACCGACACCATCCATCCCCACTTCCGCCACCCCTCCGTCCGTCTGCCTCCCAAATCCCGTCTTCATGGGCCCTCCTACTTTCTCCTCTCACTTTCTCTTCGGACTAACCAGCTAAAAAGCTAGATGTTAAAAATCCTTCCACGCCGCTTTTATAACACACACATTATCCTCACGTTCTTATTCTTCCCACTAAAAACCAATTTTCCAATTCAACACCACAATTTCTCACTTCCCTCCTCAAAGCTTGCCTAACTCTTCAATGATTCTCCTCAAGCTAGCTCCAACTGGAGCGGGAACATAAAACACTTGAGGCTTATCATCATTATCATCTCATCAACGCTCTAGCTGTTATTTGCCCTGTGAATCCAGTAGGATACCCTATTTTATGATGCTGATGGTATCATCAATTGAACACCAGGAGTCTTCTCTACCATACACATTTACCCCTTATCACCTTCACATCAAGTCTTAAGGCATGCAACTACATCCGCTCCAATCCGATAGCACATCTCATCATCCTCTTATTGATTCTTATCAGTTCTAATTCAATAGAACACATTACAATGCCTTCCAGCAATTCTTTACTTGCTTTGGTATCCAGTCTTCCTCCCTATTACAACCAACGTTACCATCTTCAAGGATACATCTTTGTTATTTCCTTATCGTCCCTTCCTCTTGAATCCTACGTGTACTATTTTCTCCTATTTCCCCAAAAATATCCAAACAGCTTCGTGATCAAATACAAAGTATCAAAAAAATCCAGCACCCCAATTAATGACCCGCTGCACGCCATCAGTATTATTTCTTTGTATTACTACGGGAAACAGATCATACTTGTTATTTCTCACCTCTCTCCTGCACTTAATCCTCTGGTAGTTTACAGGATTTAAAAAAAATCAAACATTACCAATCAACATCCTTTCACCTTTTTTCACCTATTTTTCAACCTCTTTTCTCCGACTGTAATCAGGGAGCTGCGAGGATTTTAATGTCTTATTTATCCCACCGACCTCAGGCGGAGAACAAATACTAATCTATTGATAAATCAATCACATTAACACCTTATTTACCGATGTGAACCCATAGATACTCTCAAAGCTATAGCCCTGTCCTGAAGCCATATCTTATCACTCCGTTCCCACAGTTCCTTAATTACCATCAAACCAAGAAATAAAATACCTGTAACAATGCAACTGGAAATGCATTCATCCTGCCGGTCATGTTTTTAGATAAAAATCACCGAAAATCTGCATTCTCTCCAACAATGTCAATCGGCTTTCCTTCTTCAATAAACATGAATATGCAGCAACCAATCGGAAGTTTCCTCAATTATTTTTTAACTCTGATCTTTCCTCATCATACCAATTTAGATGTGAAACTTACATATTGGACAATTCCATGGGTGCATCCTTAATCTTTGGATAATTACCACCAGAATCTGAAAAAAACAGTGAACTCTCGTCACCTGTTGTGCAGTGAATGCACCCATTTCATCATCCTCATCTTGTAACCTCTTACGAACTCGGGAAGATCTCTCCTCCTCTGCATTATTCAGTACAGAATGGAAGGGAGACGCTTGATTTTATTTGACTCGTCGATCTGAATTCCTCAAGAAGACCACAAGAATACCAACAAGGACCACCCATTCCGGCTTCTTTGGTTGAAAGTTGATTAAATAATTGCTCCCTTTCCGAAACACGGAGCAATCAGTCAGTTACTTGGGTACAAAATCAGGTATTCTCCCATGGAGAAAGACTCTGTGTTTCAGACAATAAGTTTTAGCTATCCATGACTCCAGAATCCCAACATAAAGTATTTTCTTTTGATTTCTCTACTTAACTGGGCCACTAAAACTTGGCAAAGCATTCACTGCATCCGCTCCTCTGTTTCTATTAACAATTAAACTTGCTCCGAAAACTCCAAACCAAAACCTTTGAAGTAGAGCTTAGAGCTCTCTCGCTTTTGCTTCTTCACCTCTCTTCTCTATTCTCTTGTCCTTAGCCCTTTTGTCATTACAGCCCAATTTCCTCTACACTTTGCCCCTCTGAAAAGAATTCCTGTCGCCTAGTTTGCTCTACACAACAAAGTAAATCCAACGGTGTCAGCTAATCATCCCCCTATCAAGTCACTCCTACAACTTTCACCCTTCCCTTCGCCAAGGAGTCGCCTAATTTGCCTATTAATTAACCAGTAGGATGCACGCGAGGAGATGACTGAAAATAATCAAGCAGTCCTTTAGCCTTTAAACTACTACTACAGGATTTACGGACGAAACATTTCCCGCATTTCACCTATCCTTCCTGTTGTTTACCGCATTGTCACTCTCGCTTTAGCACTCTGCAATTCAGTCGTTATGCACTTGAAACCCTAATTTTCTAATTAGCCCCACCGCGATGCAGTTTCCGTCCATCCTCACGCTATCTGTCCGTCCTTCCTTCCGCCAGTCTATCTGACAGACAGACAGTTGCTGTGTTATACTCTTATACTGTATGGAAATCCCGGTCAAGTCTAGCTTTAATGCAGTTTATCTATCATTTAAACACTACATACCAAGATTTAGTGCTTTCTTCTTTGACTTTCTCTACTCCACTGACTTTCTCCACCATTAATGGTTTTAACAGCTTCAACGTATTTTTCTGCTATTACTCTTCCCTCATCCCTTCAGATTTGCCCAGTTACAACTTAGCTTCGTTAATCTTCCAAACTAGCTTTAAATATCACGCAGCCTTGATCTACATTAACCTTGTAGATGGGAGTGCGAATATTTGAAATGCAAATATATTTGAAGCAGAGCATCAAAGCTACTCTTCTAGCATCCTCGCCTCCCTCCTGTCATAATAAAATCCCCAACTGGTTTTCCCCTCTCACACCACATCTCCATCCAAGGATTTAAAGCCCCTCAACTAATGAAGTAAGTACTGCACTTGATTGCATTTACTGCATAAGTGCTTAGGCCAGCCCCCACCTCATACCCATCACCCACTTTCCCCTACTTTAGTTTGACTTGATGCCTTTTAAATTGGACATCAATTCACCTCTTGATTCTTCCCCTCAATTAAATCCTTTTCAATTCAAGTCAAGCTTCTTCTTTTCATCCCCGATTTGATTTAGCTTGGGTTTCCTACTACCAACTTTTCGCAATAGGCGACCCCATGTAACCCTAGCTCTGAATTTGCATCCCCTCCCTCCTCCTCCTCCCCCAATTCCTTTTCACAGTTGTCATGGCTACTTCAAATTGCTCCTTTTACACGAATAAATTACAAAACATTTCAAACTTTATCTTTCCTTGCAAACATTTCTTCCAAGTCTCAAATTCCTTCTCCTCCACTTTGCTTCTTATCATCATCAAATACACATCTTCCACAATCCGCATACTTATCCTCTCATCTTCATCGTCTCCTCTTCTTATCCTTGCACTTTGCTCAATTTAAAAGTTGCTCTTCTTTATTTCTCTTCCCACACATATTAAGCATGTAGCTTGGAATCGGAATCCTTCTCTTATATTCATCCTTGCATCTTTCCTCTCTCCATGTTCTACAAATCCTTTCCTCATAAACTTTTCAAATCAACTGAGAACTGAGCACAGAATCCATTCTTCATCCATGCTACATTATAATACTCCCAGGCGTCATCAAAGCCTCCGCCAGCCATGAGCCACCATATTAACGCATTAGCTTAAACTACATGGATAAACACACATTGACTCGTACTCCGTCCGACCTTTCTCCAAGAATTATACCGTGCAAGTCAACCTCCTCTAAGGCAGCCGCTTCCTTAATGCAACCTACACAAAATAAGTCACAAGACAAGACAGCCCAGCCAGTGCTTTTGTACACAAGCTAAAGGAGGGAGAGAGAGAAAGGCAGAAAGTAGCTTTAACTTTCTTAACATTTCTCAAGGCTGCAATACAAGTTTTAATCCATGCATCCAACTGCAATATTTCTGCAAAACACAACTTTGCATGCATGCACCCAGTGCTTTCTTTTGCACGAAACAAAATGCCCCTCCTCTAAATTGCTATTTTCTCTCAAACATTGCACCCATTTATTCCAATTCAAATGTCTCACTTGTCAACATCATTCCCATGTCATCTCTAATTTAACCTCTTTTCTCTCTTTGAAAAGTCGTTCCAAGGGTGGGAGAAACGGCTTTTATTCCCCCATCTTCATGTCTGTCCTTCTCCTCTTAATTTCTTCTTTAGAATTTCTTGAGTTTCACTACCTTTCTCCAACTTTCTCCGTCATCACATTTAAATGTATACACATTTTCCAAATTCCTACACATCATCACACCTATCCAATCCTTTGCAACCTCAAAGCCACACATACCTCCTGAAACCTCATCATAATGTCAAACTTGCGATATGTGTAAATGTAAACCATGATACAAAAGCCACAAGTTTTCTCTACACATCTTTCAACACCTTTACCCTCCTCACAAATCCAACTATTACCACTCCTTTCAACTTTCACCGAGCTTTCCACCACTTTCTCCGCCACTGATTTCTCTTACTTTCTCCGTATTGTTACATTTACTGTACTCTGCTTTTAAAGTTTGATTCCTATTCCTAAAAAGCTCGATTGCAAATGTTATAACTTATACATACATCTTTGTTTCTCCACATTTTCTGCAAGGATCTCAGTTCCTTCAAGAACTTGCTACAGTAGCTGCTACAAACTTGCTGAACGTAGCAACATAAACTGCATTGTACCGTAACTCCGTTGCAATTCCGCCTTATTTCGCAAGATAGTTTTTGTGGAATTTCTGACCCAGTCTAACCAACATTTTCGCTCCCTTTCGCTGTTTTCCCCAATACTTGATACTATTCCCTACCGCAACACACATTTCTGTATCCCTCCACAAAACTCGTTGAGCTGTTGCAAACTGCAATA
The DNA here is from genome assembly GCA_906901655.1 of Sminthurides aquaticus. Lineage (NCBI taxonomy): Eukaryota > Metazoa > Arthropoda > Collembola > Symphypleona > Sminthurididae > Sminthurides > Sminthurides aquaticus. Next base: position 10,116,591 of record CAJQTT010000005.1, on the reverse strand, counting down.
GCATTTACAGGAGAAGAAGAGTTGTTCAAAATGAAAACCGCCAAGGACATTCCTCTACTCATACTTCTCCACCTCATATCCCCACCACACATGATGCATCCACTCTTGGTACTTGCTCCTGTTCTCTCCGCTTCATTATACTTTATGTTCCTCAGGCTTTCCCTATCTCAAACTGCAGAATTTAGTAGTGCCAAGCAAATGCTACTCCTCCTGCACAAATAGTGCAATTCCTCCTTTTCTCTCTCACTCTCTGCGCCTCAATATTAAATATATATAAGCGTACTATTATTTATACTCGGCTCACTCCATGACCTTCCATCCTCTTCCTCTATGTAGATTACCCGTATAATAATATGCCAATACCTGTAGTTTAGTATATGCCATCACCTTTGCAGAAATCCGCTACCCTTTAATAAAACCATAACCACTTTTCCACGCCATCCAATATTTTCTTCACAATTCCCTTAATACTCTTCTATGAATTTTGTGCACAATCCAACTAACCCACTGCTCACCTAGCAAAGCAAAACCAGAGCCACCTACTCCTTCCTCAATCCATTCAAGTAGTCACGTCATGAATTAAAGGAATTTCATCACCTGTTACACTCGTGCTCAGTCATTTTGATCACACCTTTCCCCTCTTCAAAACCGCCATACTGTCAACCTTATCCTTTTTATTAGATACTCCGCCACAAAGAACAACCGCACGAGGGTATTATCTCTACGCCTATTTCATCTTACATTTATGCACATAACCCCGTCTCTGTAATCTGCAATATCCCACGCACTGAAAAGAGCATTCGTCTGCAAAAATTCTGGAATGATTGCAGACTTGATGTAAACCATATACCCTAATGCTAAAAACAAACGCGGGTAAATTAAATAGAAAATTGAAATAAATCTACAAAGTCTTCACCACTGAGCGGTTAAATGGGGCTCTAAATTCAGTTGTGATCGTATGGCTGCAGTACGACTAGGAATAGCCTACTACCAATCCGCATTTACGGCAAACACTTGTTGCCAAGTTGTCATTCCTGTTTTTGTTCAATAACTTTTACATTCCAGAGGAAGGATACTCGAAAATTCAAGTTTTCGCAATGATTTCGCAACATGATTTAAATAAATACTTTAACTTGAAACAATAAACGATTATAAACACATAAGAAATTATCGAAACTACCAGAAAGGATTAGTTCCAGTATGTAAATGTTTTATTTTCCATTCCAGGCTATGGATACTACTTCATCTCAACGTTATTGCACAATTACCAACATTTCTTTTGGTTACTTTTTCAAAGCAGATCCAGACGTACCCAATTCCACGAACACCTGAACTAATTTATAGATTTCAACCACTGTAATCTAGCACCATTTGATGTCTTAATGATAATTATACCTAGGAAAATTGCACAGCACTAATTAAAACGCGTCGAGAATTTCCTGCTGTTGATTGTTTCGCATTGTTTTTATTTCAATAACAAATTTACCCTATTTTCCACAAACCTTCCTCCTGGATGATCATGAATCCATTCAAGAATCTATACAAAGAACCAGGCGATTAACTGGGATTGAAATTAGGTGCGTTCCAATTTTTTCTTTGCGTAACCCTGCGTCTTCTTATTCTTGAAATCTTGCTAATCAAGATTACCTTGACTACTTGTTCTATAACAAGGTAACAATAAACTATAATTAGTGTAAGCAGCTTTGTAGATACGCAGTTTGTCGTAATCATCTTGGCAGACAAGTACGTCAGCTGCATATTTAGGATTCGCAATTATATTATTTTCTTGATTGCATTTTATCAGTGCGTTTTATAATTTAAATTCAACGCATCCTTCTTGAAACGACAAATTCAAGGACATGAAATTTTTTTTCTACAAACCCCACTCTTTCACCTTTGCAATCCAGCTTGCTCCTAGGAGTTAAAGCCGGAAAAACTTGCCCTCTTTGAACGTCGTCCGCGATTTATGCACAATTACGACCAACCGGAGATAAAATCCTTACAAGAAACACATACTCTTTAATGCAACCACTTTTTACTTTCCCATTTTTACTTCCCACGTGACTTTTAATTTAATTTCTCTCACAGAAAACTCGGCGGAGGTGCTGCTATTGAGATTTCTAGTCAAATTACGTTTAACAAGTAGTTACATCGTAAAACAAAGCGGATTTACGACACAAGTTTGAGCAATTTTGTAAAATTGAACTGAAATATTCATTTCTTCAAGCTGCTCCATGTCCAACAATCGATAATCCATTTGACCTTGTCCTAGTCCCAGCAAGTACGGGGAATTACTTGGAAGGGTAATGTGCAAATTTGCATTATTTGCAACAGGCTTGTTAAGCGATTTCCCATGCCCTCCACATGCATTCAATACTCCCCGCAGTGCGCGGAGCACATTGCCAAGGTAATAATAAAAACTCAACAACAACTCTGCTTCATCCTCTTCATATTTGTAACATTAAACTCCAGGATTTATTGCAAAGCATTATCCCACATTGCATTGGAGGAAAACTCTTGGTTGAGTTGAAAAGAATTATTTTTATTCACAAACACTCTCTCATCCTCCTCTTTCCTAGCATTTCCAGCTTCCCACATTTCAAAGCAACAGGATGATAAAACAATGTTATAGTAGTGCACCATATCTCTCTAAAATCCGCAGCTTAAATATGCAGCAACATGAAAACTACAACTGCATATTATTCCCAATGACCTTCTCTAGAATTCTGTACCCTCTGCTCTTCACTCTCCCTCCTTGAGCCCTGACGTAGCAACAGTTTGTTTGCTTACTCGCTCACTTTTCGCGAATTACACTTATTCTCATGTCCCTCTATTTTCGCGAAGCGCACACACATACACACTAGCTCACTCATTTCCACAGCTGACTAAATGAGTAAGTAAGCCATAAACCTATAATTTGCATGTAAAAAACTTTACCAGCACCGCAATCATTTTTATCTCTCCCTCTATTACCCTACGTTCCTCCTTCTCCTCCTTATTCACTCTTGCATTCCGCTTTCAATGCATCCAAAAGTTGTACTGGCACTTATTTTTTGAATTTGCAAAATAACATACTCTTAAACATCTTTATCCATGCGAGCCTCTTTTATTATGCATTCCTCCTCCGTACATCATCAATTTCCTTTTCATGAACGAAAACCACCTTGGATTATGTATTCCTCCTTAGATTCAATCCTTCCCACGACCGCATAATTCCTCCAAATTATTATATACAATCTACCACCTAGAAGAAAACCATTATAGCCTTGCAAATTTCCAAACATTTTCTCAGCATTCTCCTCCCATATATACATTCTGTAAGTTGGAAAGAAAAACTGCCGATACAAAAACTCCTACTGAAAAAAGGAGAGTTATTATACGGCGTCGCTCGATATTTATTCCCGTTCCGGTAATTTCTCACCTGTTCACTCCTGCCAACTTCTACCTATGTTCCCTCTAGGGTACGTGCCTTCAAAGACTGTATTGCCTCCGCTCTATGGTCTCATGGTGAAACCTGGCCGGGTATATTAAGCGTAAAGTAGGCCATTTCTTTCCCGAATGCATTCCACTATTCCCTCTTACGAAATAAACCCCTCCTCTTCCTCCTCTTAGTAGTCGAGCTTTCTCCTGCAGGGAAATGCAGCCAGACTACCAAGAAAGTTGTGTATCCGTCCTGTAAGTACACAGTACCGAGGTAGCGGCCTTCTATTACATACCTCCATGTCCGCCCAATTAAAATCCAGCATTTCCCTGTTTAATATAAACCGGAACGTATGAATGCACACATCACCGCATTCTGGTACTTTCCTTGATCCACTTCAACCTGGTCACATGACAATTGCTAAGAGTTAGGAGATAAATGCTCTACTTATATTATCTATTCCCTGCTGACCTTCTATGCTGGTCAAAGTCAGGGATCGGTGTGGAGCATTATATGTACAAATCCGCTTTCTTCTACGTACTCCCATAAGAACTTTCTCCAAAACTGCAGCCTGCTTGCACTACAAGAGAACTCTTGCGGAACTACAATATGTGGTACTTTATTCGGTAGCAGCTGCTATTTACTCACTATGGTGTTGTTCCTAGTACTTTGAGGAAGGTGTTTCGTCTTTCTCCGGAGAAAGTGCATTGTAGAAACATTGTAGCGAGAAGAGGAGATGTATAAATAATGTGGGTAATATGGAGCACCCATGTAAATGCTCACTTTGCTTGACTAACTCCAGTAAAGAATATTTAATTGTTCCTGGAATCTAGCAGATAATGTGTGGATTGTCCTCACAGCTTTCACCCGGATTTCTCCCAGTTCTCCTTGAACAAAGCAAGTTTAATGACAAGCGGAAGAGAACACTACAGAACTAACCAAGCCGCCGGAGGTAAAAATGTACTATCATCCGCTCAGTATTGTAACTCAAGCTCTTATGAAGCACGTGTATCCATTAACACACTGCTCCCGCTGGCTTACGTTCTGTCAGCCCTTGTAGCGGGTTGATAGGTTCCCTCCCGGAAAAAACCCTCTGCTTTCCCCAATAACCATTTATCTGCCCATCCATCCTTGCACCCATCTAACTTTCCTCTGCTCCTCTCGGTATACCTTTATATTCTCGTCCATAAATAACCACATGAGTTGCTCCACATTCCGCCAACCCAACTTTACTAGCTGCAAACCATATATATACACAACTAAAATCCTGCTGCAAACCAACTCTTCTATACGGTGCAAAAATTATTCTCGCATACAGAAATGTCAATATTTTCTCTACCTCCGTCACTACTCCTCAAGTCTGCATATATATTCTGCATACATTTACTCACATTACTTTTCCCTTTTTGCACAAGGAAAGAGCAAGCCAACGTTTTTGTATATTTTATAACTGCATTCAAGGTCTTCACCACCATTATCTTCATTTCCTACAGCACTTCTCCTCATCACTCGCCCGCTATTCCTTTCCTCAACATTAACTTTTATGTTTTCCCTCCTCCTTTCCCTCTTTCTCCCCTCCTTGTCAGCTTTCATTGACATAGATATGACAGTTTGTTCTTCCTCTTTCCTTTTTATAGTTCCCTCGCACAACAGTTCCCTTCCCAGCCTCAATCCTCAAACAAAACCCTCAATTTGAGCGTGTAAGTTTGCTAAATAAAGTTCCAGCAGTGCTTGCTTTCTTCCCACGCCATTCGGCGTAAAATTAGCCCGGGTTTTCTATCTTCCGCCTGTACTCTCTCACTCCTGTCCAACTCACTCGTATTAACAAGATCAATTTTTTACGTAATTAATCAAATACTGAATATTTGAACGCGATATTAAACAGACCTTGGTCTAGATTTCTAACAGTTTTTTAAATATTTATCTTCAGAGAATTTCATGTGTCCGTCAAATATATCATCGAGTTTGTAATAAAATCTGGAGAGTATTAATCAATCAGAGTCCAAAGGTTCAATCAGGCAGGGTCGGGGTGCAGACATGAAGGGATTGGAAATCCAGCATAAAATTGCTAGATATGAAGCTGGACAAGACAAGAATTGGATTTTTGGAATGGAATTTTAATCCTAAACAATGTCTACTATCCAGGTTTGCTCTTGGATGGAGGCAAAAGAAATATATTCATTTGCATAGAACAACTACTCCTTTCCATTACCAACGCACGCAACAGCAACGCAAAACTTGATTAAACAAAACAAGTTTTAATTTATATACAAATCATTTGATTTCTTTCTCCTCCTCTTTAGTCCTCTTTCCACAAAAGCTGAATCCAAGTCTACAATCAGACTCTTTTTGTAGATTTCAAAGTCTAACTTCGGCTAAAAATTCTCACCTATTTCCTCTTTTGCTTCCGCCGTCCGGTTTATATTTCCCTCAAACATTTCATTAACGTCAGAAGCAGAGGACAGAGAAGCAGGACAGGAGAAGAGACTTTGAAATATAATTAATCCAAAATCGTTTGATCTTTCCCGGCCGCGGCTTTTAGAGTTGAGATGCAAAAGGAGCATTTTTGTATTTTACACTTGCTGGAATTTCATTAAATGTTCCAGTAAATTGTAAAATTCCCTTGTCCTATTCACAGCATCATTATTTACCGACTATACACATACCTTTGCCATATTTTACTCTCATCTCTTTCCTCTACTGTTCTGTAACAGCATCTGAATTCTAATTTTCACCTGTGCCCTGTACACTTGAAACCAGCATTTATGAATACTCACCTGCCTGCCATCCCATCCTCTCATCTCTATGAGTATGTTAAAGTTTTCATCTTTTCCTTTGCTCACAAGCCTACGCGATACCGCCCGTGATTATTAAATCCGTCTCATCTCCACATCTTGTTTTTGCTCTTGTTGAAGTTGTAACAAAGTAAATGAGAGATATTTCCTTGTGCGAAATTTGTGTACGGTGCTACTAAAATCCAGGTTAATTTATGACTAGTTTACCTGCTGCGACTAATAACTAACTAGTGCGATAAATGAACTGTATTAAACCCTTAATTTTCATCTATAATTCCAATTGGAACTCACTGACTGTTCTGGCTACAGCCTTTTTTGTAATTAATTTTGGGCGTGTATTTATGTGTAAAATAAGAGACAGCTTTGCCTTGGAAGTGTTACAACTTAATTGATGCATTGATTTCATACCCAAGGATGCATGCAGGTGCATATTTGAATTAATTGCAGTAAACAGGAATTCACATACGATTATAAAGCCATTTAATTAACAGCTAAGGAGCAATTGAATACTCACGCGATGATGAGACGCACTAAACGTAGCAACTTTTGAGCGTATGTAGAAGGCCAACTTGTATTCAGTTCCGGGTAAACTAAGACTGAAAAACTATGCAGCTAATGCATTATATTCTCATCAATCCGTCATCAAATCTCTAACCTGCCCACTCACACTATCACAACCATCTACCTTGTATCAGGTCCTACTGATTGTGCGAGCCAGACTGCACGCAAAACTTGATCAATTCTTATTTACACAAGGAAAACAAGACGCATCCATCTCGTACTGCATGACTGCATATGCATTCAGGCTAAGAAGGGTACAATTATAAAACTTATTGCCTCTTAATTTCTTAATTTTCTCTAGAAATTGAACTGACATACGAGCCCTCAGCAACTTTACCTGCATTAATTTTAAAAAATCAACCAGGAAACCGGCAAGACAGTAAATACAGATTCGCCATGATTTTCTCAAATACTAACCCCACACAATCAATTAAATTCGCGCACTTTGGATCAGCGTAATAATTGCGTTTCTGCAAAATTCAAACCCGCCCTCTCTGTCTACCTCAAAACGCACCACCACCATAATTATACACCACGTACCCCGATTTAGAGTGCATAGAAAAACTGGAATTTCTTGAAATAAGGAAGCTGCGTTGCCCTAGGGATGCGTATATAATTAAAGCTGTCTCGCGCAGGATTTCCTTTACACACACAGGTGAATAATATAATTTGCGAAAGTATGCAAATCGCATACTAAAAAGCCACTATAATGCGTTTTCGCGAGGTCATCTAGCTTGTTTATGTGTGTGGAAAATATTCGCATATCAATCTCTCTCTCGTCATCCTTGATCTGTGATGCCTGCAGGGTTGCGTTATATTGTAGCCCTTATAAATCACTTCAACTTCAACCACCCCAACCTCCATACCTCCCCCATTCAAAATCTTCCAATCTAGGAGGATTCTGGCCAATGAAACATGTCACTCATTTTTGACTCACAACCTCGCCATTTTCATGTAGTAAATACATGTTTGCATACCTCATCCTTAGTATAATAGCGCCATTTTATAGGATTCGAAACTATTTCTATAAAAATATTGCAATTTTCCTGACTTTTTGCTCTTATTTTTCACACACCTTTCAGACATTCAAGATAGAATGTGCAGCGAGAATATTAAGCGGATTTCGCATACAGTCCATCAGCAACAACCACATTCATTCCGGGACAGCAGCTATCAGAAATATCAATTAAAAATAATCATCACCTGGTTAAAAAGATCAGCTTTGGCAGTGTAATAGTAATAATAGGCAGTGAGGAGTGGATGCATCCACACACTCCAAGAGTTGCGTCCATTATTGTAGTCCATCTTGAGATTGGCACCCTCTCTTTATTTCTCTCTCTCTCTCTTTCTTGTATACGATTATCCTACTTGACGGTAGCTTGAACGACGACGACGCACTTGAATATTATTAATTAAACTAATAACTACTATCTTTAATTACTCTCTTCTCGATTCCGAAAGCTCTAAAGCAGACCACCTTTCAAAGTACCAGACACAAGATTCCTACAAGTGCGGCCCAATTATGCCCACCCAGTCCTCTCGACGTCTAATAACCAGTCTTCTCCTCTTCTGTAGTATCCTCAAAAGTCTCACTTGATTCCCCGCAATCCAGAGCTTTCCCCCTTCAGCTAGCCTAAAGGATCCTCCTTGTGCTTTCTCCCCCTTGCTTTCACCACCCTTCCTCCTTCGCCTGTCACTCGTAGGGTAGCTCTTGACGCAAGTTTTAAAACAAATTATCCCACCTCCTAATTACTTTTACTAACTGTAAACTGTAATAATGTAGCTTGAGGTGGATAATTACTGTTAATTGTATACTTTGACTTATTAACTATGATTATAATAGTAATAGAATCTAAGAGTCCTAGTTTCCTTCTTTACTCACTATAGTTGATATAAGTCGCAAAATTATCACAAATTCAAATTACACTGAGCAAATATGACAAAGCTACTTGATTTTCTTGATTTTAGTCAATCCTTCTCTTGGCTACTCCACGAAAATTAATCTAGTTGTGCGTTCCTAATTATTGATGATTAGTTTTTGGACAATTAATAAACGTATATGAGCGAGCTAAGGAGGAGAGCTAGGTCTATAGTTGTAGGTATTTCACTGTCTCCTTTTACTAACTTGCTTCGGCGTCGTATAACAATATATATTTTACACTGATTACGGAAACTTTGAAGCAATAATAATTATAATAATAAAAGATTGACATAGAAACTTTTCAAAATCACTCAAAAATACCCTTTCTCCAGTTGCATAAGCTCGTATACGATTGTTTTAGCAAAATTAATAAGCCTTACATTTGCCAATTAATTGATTACCTTCTCCTCACACTTGATAATAAATTTCTTGCTAATATCTTATTTCTACGTTAGATTTACGGACCAACGGACGTTTTTAGGAAACTCTGATTAATTTTGACTTTAGGAAACTGTATAAAAATTCAATATTTTCTCTTCCTTCTCCTCCACCTTCTCCTCCCTTTGACTAGACTTTGGTTTGTATGATTAAGCACAAGAATATCAACTATTTTAAAAGTCTGCAGCTCGAATATCCTTCCCTAGTTAATCAATCACTTTATAATAAAATCCGCACGTCTTTATACACTTGCTCTTCCAGTAACAGCTATTTAAATTATTTGGCTAATCCAATGATATCAGTGTTCAACTTTTAAGTTTGTAACAGCTCCGTTGACAAAAATCACTGGTGAAAGTCAATACAGAGAGAATATTTCGTCGAGGATCACAGGGAATAATTAAAAAACAAGAAGGGATGAGCGAGGGTGAAAAACCCTTAAAGTTTTTTTCCGTAAAAATCAACCCTTCTCTCCTCGTGTCAAAGAGGATATTCCATCCAAGCCGGGGGTGGAAGGACGATAGGCTGGAGAGGGAATGCGAGCTTTCTCCAGCCCTCCCGCCTTTATATACCAAAGTCTCCCTCCTCCTTCTCATCCCATCCTTGACTCAAGCTGCACAAATTCCAGCATGCTTCCTCCATACGTTTTTCCAGGAGCAGGAATGCACTTTTCTCCATCACCCACCGCAGTCCCCGATCACACACCTTGTCCTAGGCCAAAGAAACAGTTCCGCACACTCTCCCGGGGTTTTGCAAACTAGCCAAACCCTCACCCTCCTGTCTCCAGTCCACTCTCTTCTCCTCCACCCTCTTTTGCCAGACTACTTTCTCTTCCACTTTCACCAGAAGCCCAACAGTGCAATATAGTCCCTCCTACTACCGTATTCCAAGTATCCAGTAATTCTTTCCTGCACTATTCTTGCAGCAGCAATCCTTCTTCGATGCTTTCTCCGGCAAATCGCCCACAAGTTTTCCGTTCACACTGTATCGCACACAGAGTCGCCGCTTGGGAAAAGTGCAACAGCTTTTGTCCCCCACTCCAACTACTACACGTCTCCTTATCTCCAATACACTTTCACTCAACCGGCTTTTTATCCGATCATCCGCTCTTGCCAAGAACCAGGCATTAGCGATATGCATTCAATCCAGAAAAATCCCAGATTCACACACAGTATTAAAAATATTTTAAGAGCTTTTTTTATTCCCATATTTTAGTTTGAGGTCCAAAAACTTTTGGCTCTTGCCAGCTTTATTGAAGAGAGTCAGGAAAAATGGGCTGGCGGCAATGCAATTCAAGTCCCATCCCAGCTCAACAGCAGCTCAATCCTACCTACCTCCACTCTTACTACGCTCCTATGCTCAACTAGTTTTCTAGTACGACTCTACCCGTTCTAATATATAAAATAGCGCGTGTGGCTAAAAACTCAACAGCTATTCTTTCTTGATTCTTGGACCTCTTCCCTGGCCAACCACCAGCACACTCATCCAAGAAGCAAATGCTAGCTACATAGCCACCCAGCCGCCTCATCTTACAATCCCATTGCCCCGCAAACAAGTTACGGCAATCATCCCTCCTTCCCATTTTCTTCTTCCCTCCTTCCATCTCTCCTTCTCCCTACCAAGAATCACTAGGATTCACACACAAGGTCTTCCCGAACAAACCTCCTCCCAACAAAACGCTACACATCCATCCTCCAAACCTAACCAGCCCTAAGACTAGTAATCCCACACATGGATCCAAGAAACACAAGAAGCATTCCAACAGGTCTTCCAAATATCCTTTTATCCTTCCAAGAGATGCAAAGATCTCTTCTCCACATCAAGGAATTAGCTCTCGCTCTCTAGAATAAATGCAAGATCCAGAACTTGAATCGTCCTCTCAAAAGAACTTGTACGGCAGTACTTGCATAAAATCCTAGAAAAAAGACAGGAGGAATAAAACCACATTTGCAGCCACACTGTACAAAGAACAGCTTTTTCTAATCCAGTACACAGCTATCATATTCCCTCTGTCATTTGTAACAGCATTGCCAAAAGCATCATCTAAAAAATCATCCCTCTCCTCATCCTTGGACCGCGCTGAATTACTACTGAATTCTTCACACAAGAAGAGGAGCAGAGCAGGAGCCTCGTAATATGCATCAAGCTCACATTAAAATGCATTTACCGCATCCAGAAATTATACTGTTTTTATATAAGGCGCACCTCCCCTTTACCGTCCCCTCCTACCTCTTCTGGTTCTTGCTTAAAATTCAAAATCCCCTCCAGCTTTTGCATCCGTAATAAATAAGCAAGCAGGCAAGGAACCGGTACGGGGGGACAAGAAGGAGCAACAGGCAGGTAGGTTATCTCCCTCTTTTTCGCACTTTTCCCCTCACTCACTCAGCCAAGGGTTTTGCGAATCATTCCGTCCCATCAAAGTACTAGAATTACATTTCTCCTAGGAAGAGCATATGTGCGCTTGGAGAGGATGCATGATGATGGCAGTAGCATGGTTCAAAATAGTTGCTCAACAACTTGAAACCTTCACTTGTCTAAATAACTATATACTAGTATATGCAAACTACATGACATTTTGCCAACTCTTTTGCTCCTACTAAATCTCCGATTCCTTCAAACTTGGTTTCTGCATGAGACTGCAACGAGCTGCTACCAGTTCCAGCTCGCCATTCCTCTCTACAGCAATATCAGCCACTTTACAACCGTTTCCCTCCTTTTTGCAATAAATTATTCTAACACACATGCACAAGCTAGGCTCGAGCGGTGTGAATATAACCCGCGAGAATTACCAATTCCTTCCACACAAACCCATCCGTCACATTATTTGTCATCTCTTCACTCGGAAAAACTCGCACGAATCCCTCATACGATATTTTATACAAACGCAGCTCAACTCTGTAATTATTATTACCATAAGTTTCCCCCTTTGATTCCTGAATTTCTTGATGAATTCCTGACGAAATGATAACATCACAGCTTTGGCCTGACTGGAGTAACATAACCTTTGAACCTTTCAAAAACTTTTATCCTCGCTCAGCTTGAAAAAGCTAGTCAAATGTCGGATATTCCGAGCGACCAAGAACATTTTACCACGAACGACACAACAACAGTGAACACAGAGCTTGTCCCAAGTCCTTGAATTCCATTTCTTGGTGCTTGTCACCACGGAAATAATACCCTTCATATCAACATGCCTGGTGGCCGCGGGAAAACAAGAATTTCATTTCTCCAAAAAACTTTTAATCAACTTTTACCACCGACTTTCCCTCCTCCCTCCCCCGGTCCAAAGCCAACATCAAATACTTAATAAATGACCATCTAACGTAAATCCATTCCTCTCATAGTTGGAGTCAGCCTCATAGCTGTCGACCCATAAGCTCCGCACACGCACACACCCAGGTGGTCCTCACACCTGTGGTGAAAGTCGGAAAGTGGGAAAAAGAGTTGGCGGGATTTATGGAAAATCTCCCTCAATTTTTCCTCCTCTACTTGTGGCTCAGCACCTTTAGCGAAGGCAAATCTAAGTAAATGCACTCATTAAATGCTTTATACTTTCTTCATCCTCCCAGATCCAGACGGTAGACCATAGTAGTATAAGATCTAAGACTATGATCGACGCCTCCGCCTGCAATCGTTCCATACTTTCACCGTATACACAGCGCGCCTCTCATACAAACCACTTCCAGCTACGACATGCCATGTTACTTGACATGCTGAGAAAAAATTCACAAAACTTAAATTATCAAAGACCTTGAACGGATTTATGAAACTACATGATCCTGCAAAAACATTTCTCCTTCTACCAGCTCCAACCCGCCTTTTCCATCACAAAAGAACAGCTTAGCCAAACCCACCATCTTTCCTCTCCTCAATCCTCGCTTTGGTTTTCTTTGTTTTCTTTCTAGAGCGGCTTAGAGAAAGCTTATTCCCCCTACAGCTTTCTCCAATGTTACACGCTACATGATCATTCCCACAGAAAAAACTGCACATGTATATACATCAGATCAGATGCAGTTCCCCTCCTTTCTCGCATGCTTTCTCCAGATCCCCGCCTTTAAAACCAGCTTTCCCTTTGTTAGGGCAGGGCTGGAATCCGATAAGCAAATAACATATTATATTCGATACCCCGTCCAGCACCCTTTGGCATTATCGTCCCGATTTTCGATTTGCACTTTGAAATTCTTAAAATAACAAAAACTTAAATGCACCTACAAATTACAGATTGCAAGGAGCGTCTATAAAATCACCATGTCTATAAAACCTCTTCTTTGACTACTGACCTTTGAATTTGGAATATTTTAGGGAATAATATGCACAGTACACAAAAATCGGGGGCAGACAGATACCCCCAAGCCTCTTATGAGTAGGTACGGATGACCGCTAGAGACTTTGCTAAACCTTGAGCGCTGTCTCCTTCCTGAGTTAAAATTACATTGCGGGTGCATACTGCATCTCCTGTTTGTAATTAGGACCTAATGATTGCATTTTAAAGGATCGAACAGGAAGAGTATGAGAGGATTGTTTATCACAGGGTTCTATTGGAGTCGAGGAGTGCATGATTTGGAAATTTCAAGAAGATCTGGAAATGATTTCAAAGCCTTCCTTCTCCCCTAGTCTGATTCCCTTTGCCCTTTACACTAGCAACACATTCGTTAGCTCGTATAACCTTACTGCTTTCCTCAAAACTACATTGACCCCGATGATAATAATATAATCCCGAGTGCATATTTATCCCATTACCATGTTTCGCAAGGCGCTTTGCCTCCGCTATGCATGTATGCAATTTCCCAAAGGTTGGAGAGACTGCAGCAGTCTGCTATTATTCGCTTTCTCCATCACTTTCTCCTCCGCCCCTCCCCTTAATCTTTAATTCCACTTTGCTTATGGTCTTTATCGCCTTATTTCTTAATCTCTGGGCTTGTTTCCTCAAAATATTCTTTTGATTCCCTTCCTCCCCTCTATCCCAGCTCCCCCTCTGCTCCCGTTTTCCTAATAGTTTTCTTATTCTACGGCCGTACTTGTTTCTTGAGACTTGTTTAGAACTTGTTACCAAAAACGGAAACATGCCAAAAACTAATCCTCACCAAACCGCCACCCTTCTTAACAATCTCATCTTACACCAAACTTTTTCATCTCTAGCCTCCCTTTCTCCTCTTTGCCTTTCTCCGCCTCCTCTTCCAGTTGACTTTGCAAAGTCTCTGCGAGACTGAATTAAAATCAATATCTCATACACATTTACCATCTTTCGCCCCATTTCCCATTAAATTCCGCCTACGGTCAACCAGCCACTAACCTTCTCCCAGCATATAGCAGCCAGTATCGTAAACATAGCATACTAACCGACCTAACTAGCTGGAATCTACTAAACTTTCTCCTACGCTTCCCAACCCTATACCTCTAAACCACAACCCTTCCTCCTCTTCTTCCATCTCTTTCTCTCCTCTGGCCCACCACAACTTCCTGGCCAGACATTTTAAAATCAATTGGAAAACATTAACCCACCAAACGGATTGCAATTAATCCTGGAGGGAGAATGCACTTTCACTCCTCATCCCTTTACCCTTGCATTGATTAATCCAGCTTTCAAACCCCTACCCTACCGCCTTCATCCCTGTCTTCTCTATTGACTTGCATTATTATTGGTTGCGTGCTCAATTTAATTCCCACTCACTCTATCCCTTGTTTTACCAAACATCCAACCTTTCACCCAATCACTTCCCTTAAACATCTAAATCTAATATCCCCCTTGTCCCCTTACACTTGAATTCTTTCCAGGGATAGATTGTATCCACTAATTATTTTCTCTCACTTTCTCCACACACTCACTTACTTTCTCTCAAATTACTCGCAATCTAATTCAACCCGACCGAGAACCAATTTACCAGCTTCACTTTAAATTCAAACAAGGATTTCGCAAACATATCAGTCCGCCCGTCGTCCACCCTTACACCACACCGCAGCATCCCTATCTCCTTTCTCCTCATGCTTTCACCGCCATCCGCAATTCCCACCTTGCATCCTCTCTACCCTTTCCTTGCTCTACCCGGGCATCCAGTTTCCTAGCCGACTTAGACAATTCGCAATATTCTCTCTCTCTCTCATCGCCGCGTACCTCTCTTCCTTGCATACTCAACCTCCCCGCTCCCTGTACAGTACCATCCATAGGAGTTTCCTCTTTCATCCCCCGGGATCTTTTCTGCCATCCATTTCCTATTCTTCAGAGGACAGTCTCTCTCGAAGCAAACAGTTCCCACACCGCCACCCAAATAGATGAGCCTCAAGCACATTTACCATTCTCTATTCACTCCTGGAGCCAAAGCTAATATATTATGTCCCCACATTATTTCTCTAATTCATTTCACTAAATTCTCCATATCCTTTTCTCACTTGCCCTCGCCCTAATTCCAATTTAAACCATACCACTTTCTCACTTTCACCAACAACCTTTCGTCTTCTTCCTACTTTCTCCTCCTTGTTCCGCTCCTATCAAGTCATCACTGTCTACCCCAACCTTTCCCCACTCCTTTCTCCACCTACTCAATGTAAACAGTACAGGGGCGCTAATGTTAGTAGGCTACTAACATTTCCGCAATCTCGTCTACCTCTTCTCCACAAATTCTACCAATCTGTTAGCTTCTTGTTCCCTCTCCTCATTTCTCCACAGATTTTCCCCATTCCCTTATAGAAATTCATCCACATTTCTCCCACTCACCAACTGATATTCCGTTCACAATCATCTCCCCCTCATCCTGTATTCATTATAATGCACGACCATGGTCAAATCTTCTCAGCTCCTGATAAAACAACCTCTTCCCAAGATTGCATATTCACAAAGAAGGAGCTACTTTTACAACAACCTATCAGACTTCTGGGTACAATAAACATAACACAACCCTCCCGGCTTTCAACGAAAACCAATCCTTTCACTTCACAGCCCTTCTCTCTTCTGCTGACACTACATCTCAAACCAACCCACCACAGCCTCCTCTCCTATATCCAGCAATCCTTCATTCCCATCCTCTTTTACAAGCAAGCCGCTGCTTCCCTGATTGACCTCCTCTGATCAGCCGACACCTGTCTATTAGTCCCTTCACTGATTGCATCCCAAAGTAATTATTCCATTGCAATCTTTCCACACTTACTCAACCAGCCATCCTCAGAATGAGCTGAGCAGTCAATTCCTAAACCTCCCGTACCAAGTAGCCTATCTCTCTCTCTCTCTCACATCCCTCCTTCCACAAACAAACATCTCTATTCCACAAAGTCCTTTACACAGTTCCCCTTTAGTTCTCACCCCCTCCTCCCTTAAATAATACAACTTACTTTTCACTCATCGAACTGGGAAATCATCCAAATAACAAAAGCATTTCAAACTATTACTTTCTCCCTCCTTTCTCTCCCCCTTTCATTAGTTCCCATCTTTGCTCAACACAAGACTTGTTAGTCTCGCTTCTTCAAGGAACCTCATCCAGCTTCTTTCCCCTCCCGCCCGCCGCGACTCTATAAACTTGAACAAGATTATTTATTATACCCTAGTAAATTCACACTCCAATTAAGAGCAAGTCTATGTTCTCACCTATACCATGCTTTCACCAACTAACAAGTCACCCTTCACTTACTTTCACCTCCTCATAATCATCTTCCCAGTCAACACACAACCTCAAGCTTCATTACTTGACATGAATCAATTTGAAGCTCATTCATACATTCCAACCGCCGCTAACGCTTAATTTTTACTTTCACCTGACGTAGAACCGCCTCCAACTAAAATACTTGAATCAAATCCTGGGAAACCAATATACTTTGACGTACTTTAAAACTGAGCCGCTTTTTCAAGCTTTTACCTTCTGCTTCATCGTTATGTACCATCAGTAATTCTATGTAAAAGTAGGCCTATAAAACAGATCACCTAATCCCTCCAGCATTCCACGTCTGTCCGTCCATCTTCACTCCTCCTTGCTCTTTGCTTCCCATCATTATATACATCAAAAGTGGATCAAAAATAAATAGCCAATGTGGAGTACAAGCCAGGAAGCTAACAAAGGGAGGAGGGAAGACAACACTTTGAATCTACAAGCTCCAAGGAATATTACATAAATATCCATCCCTTCAAAACCCATAGCCTCCGGAAGAAATCAGGCTAGTAAATTAATTTACTCTTTCTTTTATCCCACGTCATCATCAAGAATCTTGATTCAAGATTTAACCCATTAAATTCTCTTCTGTTCCTCCCTTTAACCCTATCGTAATCTTATCAGCCTCCTGGTCACCGCTGCTATCTGTGATCAAGTCCTTCAAACCCAACCCCCAAAATCTACGATATTCATCAATTTCACACCTGCATCTCACCTTTCCACCCTTATCGGAGAATCTCCCGCATTTTATTTCAAATTTTTAAACAGTTCAAAAATCTTTCCTAACCTCTGCTCACATAACCTGAGATAATAATCGCAAATGAACTGTTTGTCGTTACATTATGATCGCCGCATCATGTGCCGATCTAAACAAAATATTCGGACGGTCCGCTTCCATCTGTTCCACAACACTCCCCACCTGAATATTTACTACCCTTAATAGCTTCCTCACATCACCCTATCACCTGTTACAGCTTCCTCTTCCAGCCACTCACCTTCCACAGAGGGCAGTTTCTATAGCTCCCTCTCATAATTATTCTACCTGGCTCTCCTCCCTTGTAATTAAATTAAAAAACATCCATCCCTCACTTCCTCTCTCTCTCCTCCACCTTCTTCATGTTCCAAAGCGACTAGCTTTCGGGCCCTCTTCTTCTTCCTCCCTTCTCTGCTTACCAGAGTTAGGTCTTTATTTCCTCATCATCATTAGCAAAATTTCTTCATGTTGGAATAAGTGGCTTCAAATGCTATTCTTTCCTCCCTCACACAATTCCATCAGATCCGAACAAGATATTCGAATGTCTTCTGTCTCTTCTCTGTTGTCCAACTGTCATTCATTCCAAGAATATTAGCATCTTTTCCCTTAACCATTGTCATTGTCCCTCGCTTTTTTCAGAGCATTACAAACACTGACAAAAGTCACGCTAACCTTTAACATTCTGCTTGCCCGCGTGTCAAAAATTCCAGCCCTTAAGCAGACAATTCCTATCCATCCGATTGTTTACAACCACTACCTCGTCTTAATCCAAAACCCCTCCTTTCTTCTCGTTCACCTTCTTTCCGCAACACCAGCTCATCTTAAAAGCTTACATATGAGGAAACGGAAAACACAAAAGCCTTTCAAACACCCTCCTCGGAATCTTTTCCATTGAGCTCCACCTTTTCTTTGCCCAGGAATCCACAACCTACGCGTTACTACAACTTGAATCTACCTTTTTATCTTTTGAAACATTGTCATAAACATGGTGTTTGGAAGAGTCTCATTACCTTTGCCATATAGATTTTTGAAATATATGAGGTTTTAAAAGACGTTCATCACTCGGCCTTGCTCTTTTCCCATTCTAGATTTTCATCAATTCTTCTTAAATTATTCACACTCTCTGTCATTCCAAAGAATTGGGAGAAGACGAAGAATATTCATATTTCCCCTTTCAACTTTTGGCAGCCTCCCTCCTCCATCTCTTCCTCATCCTCAACTTAATTTACATTGTATTTCCCATGCGAAGATGCTCAAAATTCCCCATCCTATATATCCAATCACCTCGTTTCAATTACTCTTCCATTATTCCTCAGCTCCATAAGAATCATTCCACCGCATAATCACTATCATTAAACCCATCTCACACAAGATTATATTCATTTGAGTATGTTCGGCGGGTGCTAGTGCTACAGTATACTAGAGTAACCGACTCTGTTTCTTCTTTCTACGGCTTCAAATCCTTTACCAAGTTGCAACAAGATGTAAAGTTGAGAGTGTAGGGATTCTTTGATATCAGATTTATATCCGAAATTCCTTTATTTTCATTCCCTTTGTCACCTTTTCCTCCTTCTCCTCCACCTTGCAACTTTCTTCTTTCGCTCTTCTCTTTTCCTCAGACTTGCCCGACTTTGAATTTACTTGAACCCGGTTGGAAATATATTAATAATTTCCCGTTTTTCTTGCACCTTCCCGTCTTGTACTTGCAAAAAGTACTTGTGTCAAAGAGCTTTTTCCACGAGCGAGTTTAGAGACGAGTCCTCCATCACTCTCTCCCGCTAGCCTTCCGACTCGTAATCAATCCATCCCGGACTTTGGAGGAATTCGGTGGAAGGACGACGACTTTTGCAAGTCAAGTCTGTGTATGTCAACGAGTAGTAATGACGCAGGCAGGAGCTAAGAAATTACAATTATTCACACACGCACGCCAATTTACTCTCTCTCTCTTCCAACCCTTCCAGTCACCCTTATCCTTCCCTCCTCCCTGTCATCTGTCCAAGAGAAGAGAAATTCTCATAATGAAATTCTATTAAAAACCAAGGGTCACCGTATTTAATTTCTAGTATCAAGTTGCAAAATCTTGATCCCTTCCCTACCCTACGTTTCCTCTTTCGCACAGCACTCCTATTCTCCTTAAAGATTTGGGGGAAATGTTTATCATCCGACACTTTTATAAATGTATTTCCCTCCATCCTGCCTCCATGCATCCATCAAATTCAAGAATACAAAAGTCAACGCGAGGAAAATAATTCAGTAAATCTGAAATTTAAAATTGATTAGCCCGTTTCATTGTAAATCAGAGCGCAGCCATCTTGCAGTCTTGGAAACACATAAAAATTCAGAGTTGACAGACTGCATGGATCCAGATTTTTAGAGATTATATACTCTATTTCCTTGAATTTAAATTATACCGAATCCCTAACGCTAAATGCCAAATCCTTAATAGGCCAATGATCCTCTTCTGGATTCATGACGAAACCGAAGGATTGTTTTCTTCGTGTTGCTATTGGATACGGACTTTGTTTCTTTCACAAGACTGTGCTAATAATTTACAGTGAATTCGTTAAATCTCCTCGTTATACCGTAACATGCTGCATTTGGATTACGCAACTCACGGTTAAGGGAAACTAAAAACTGATTTTACACCCATTTTTCCATACTCCATGTATCTACTCTTTCCTTCCCACACAGGCTTCAAGCGGGTGTCAAAAACAGGGACGAATCAGCTTGAAAAATCTTTGATCACACCACCAACCAGGGCTTATGATGATTGTAAATCTTGAAATTATAAATCCCGCTTCTAAAAGCTAATAAAACCAGATGCATTTTGAAAAATGTACTCTCCGCATTGCCAAAGGAGTGAAATCAACCGCCTCTTCCTTGCTTAACTTCCCTCACATTTCAGTGTGTCCCTCCTCCCGTTCGGAGGCGGCTATGCTATAAGGAATATTACCCGGGTAGGAGGCAGCAACCTTCTAGCATCAACCAAGCACGCTATTCCCTCCCTCTTTCCTTGTCAACTGTCACACTTGTTCCATCTTATCAAAATCGCGACTACCACAAACCGTAACCGTGCCGTAGCTGGCTTTTGAATTAAAACTCTATGCCTTTGACATTTCAAAAAGAATGTGGAAGAAGAGCCTCTAGACGACGTCCACGAGGACGAGTCTTAATTTCTAGACGGCGAATGCAAAATTATTTTCATGTAACCAGCAAATAGGTAATGCAACCCAGGGAAAATCACCGACCAATACAACAACTATTATAACATGGCGAAACCGGGAGGGAGGGAAGACAAGCATAAAATCCTTGCACCACATTGCTTTATTCTCTGTAAACTCTTGTATTTAAAAATCCTTTAAAAATCCATCTCTGCATGCATTTCTCCCTCATCCCGAACCTCGGTTTGACACTAATAAGCATTCCGCCTTTACGTTTCACCATCCCATCCACCGAAACCATGTCTCAAATGTCTCCCTCACATATTTTAATCCAGCCAACCCACCTTCACATCCGATCCGTCTACATTTCAAACTCTCTCTTTGCTCTCTAAACGGGCTCTTTTCCCTCCTCTTCCCCATGGATTTCAGCACTTGGAATCCCCAAGTCTGCAAACTAAAAGTAACTAACATTGCGACATGTAGTCCGCTACCCCACGCAGAAATCTGAAGAGCAAGGCATAACCATCCCAGCAATCCTCCGCAAGTGAATCCAGTAAAGTTTTTTTTAAAAAAAGACATGTCCTACCCTATCAACCCGAGGAGAGGAGCATCTTCCGAGTTCATTAATTCACCGTAATTTGAATATCGTTTACAAAATCACCTTGGAGCCGCATTCCCCTATGCTATTTCCAACAAGATGTTAATCAAAATTTTACGCATTCAAACATTTTCTCTCTGCTCTTCATCTCGCCCCCTTTCTTTCTTTCTTCCCTCCCTCCGCTTCCACTTTATCTTCCTCTAATCCTTATCACTAATCTAAATCCTGTAAATTCCCTCGTATTTGCTATTGCCATGAGCTAATGGCCAAAATAGCTGCATGCTGTTCCTCGACTGCTCCTCTATCTTGCATTCGCTTCGGACCACAATAAAAACCTTATGATCTAAAACCATATTCACACCCCACGAAGAAAACAAGCAACAAGACGGAGCACCCGCCCAGCTTTGGGCTTACTCTTCCATCCCAAAAACAAAGTTTAAAATAAATTACTTTTACAGAACCCACTAATTTTTCGCTTTCCCTGGCCCTAGCTAAAAAGTCCATCTTCATCCATCTCCTCTGAGAGGAGTCCTCCTCCTTTGCCCAAAGATTTAATCTTGCAATCATTTGATTTTAAAACCTTGAGACTGAGTGAAAACCCATTTCCAATTCTACCACACTACCACAATCCATGGATTTTACACACATTTATATTTATCTTTATACAAAGTTATTCATCATCTACCCTCATCTACCCTCATCACCAATTCCTAATCGCGATTCAAATACACATATACTGACGGAGATAACAGAAAAAACCACTTTTACCACCCCCGCAAACACCAAAAGTACTGTGGAACAGGGAACACAGGATGTAGCGCACGCACACAGAGTTCAAATTCCATAAGGTACTATTAAAATTTTCAAAAACACAAACCTCTTCCAAGAGTAACAATTTACATTTACCCCGCTCTTTCCATGTGTATCATTCCACCCCTTCTCCGATTCCTTTCCCTCATCCCTAGTTCGTTATCGCTATACACTGTCCCTGAGAATAGATTTAGCAAAAATAGCAAATTGACGATAGAATTATTATACTTTTACTGTTCCGCTCAATTTCAAATACTTGAATCTATAACGCATAAAATAACATATGGTATCTAGAAAAACAATCTATTATAACCTCCATGAAATCCAATTCATTCCTTCCCAAACTGCGCAATCTAAACACTACTACACTAGAAGCTATCAACGATTCTTCTAGCAATAACATAGTCTATGAGATTAGCTTCTTAACTTGAAGCCCACACAACCTGCTATAGTTCAGCCCTTGGAACTTCAATCATCTTGCAACCCCCACACAAACATTATGATGGAACATGTAAAATTATATACTTGTACTCAATTCAAAAACTGAATATATATGTAAGCTGATCCCCTCCCCCTATCGGCCTAACCAAAACGAAATGCTCTATAATTTGATGCTGATTCTATACTTTATTTCATACATCTACGACTGTTATCAGGATCTTTAGGTATGCTAAAACCCAATAGGATTTGGAAATATTGCTACTCCTCCAAGGATGCACTCCCTCTTTGCAACTCGAAAAGCCATAACTTAACTTGCAATTGGTTCATCCATTTCCCACTTTCACAACATTTCACTCCATCGAACATCTAATAGCTTTTCCACGCCTCAACTTCCCGTTCCTCCTCTTGCTTTTGCGAATCTATTGCAAAAACCTTTGAGCTGGACGCGAGCATTAACTAAACCCAGCAGCACTGCTTTCACCTACCACCCACCATTATTCCCTCCTCAACCCTCAATATTTTTACTCAGCAGAAAACAACAATAAACAAGGACGAAATCGATACTGCATTCCGGGAGAGCATATTCTCCAAAACTACACGCTATTACCCTTATTTCCCCATCCGAATTGCAGTCAACAAGTCAAGGGAGTTATTTAAGGAGAAATGTAAGATTTGCCCATGTATCCCCCTCATTCTTAACAACTCCTTCCTTTCTCCATCCCTGTATCCTTGATCCTCTTCCTCTATCCCTCAACCCAGTAGCATTAGTACTGATAGCAGCCACTGGCGAATGCTTTAACCTCCCATCTCGTTCTAAATCGCTATTACTTCAGGCCCGATTCCTATTTAAATTCCCATTATATTCCAGTTCAAGCTCTGCATCCTTATGTATGTACTATTGCTCCTCCTTCCGTAAGTTAGCTAACTTGATCCCAGATCTGTGATGCACTTGAGCACTTCTAAGAGCCGAGTGAAGGGAAGGGGCGCTGAGAGTTATTCCCGGCTTCTTACACTGTTCTTTGCACATACATTCAATCCTTTTTCTCTTCACCTTAAAAAGCAAATCATGTGATAATTTTCAATACTCCTCAAGGGCTCTACTCCTCCCCCTAAATCTTCCACCTTTTACGCTTCTTATTCCTTTCCTTTACCTCATCCTCCTTGCTATCTATCCCCGTATTTTCCGCCTTATCTTCGGATATACATCCCTTGTATTCCCACATCTTTCCACAACAAGTCTCGGGGCCTCTTTATGTTTTAAGGTCTTTGATAAAGAAAAAAAAATTGCATCCATAATAATCCTTCACGCCACAATCATCCATTCCCATCCCTCCCCACTCCTCCCTGCCCATCTCTTCTCCTTCATTTCGCTACCACACAAGGTTTGAATCCGTTTAAGCGTTTGCTATAACCCTTAAAGCTTTTCTATTAAATCCACCTTTTCTTTGTTCTCCTCTGCCTTCCATTCCTCTTATCCATCCTCCTTCCTTCCATCCAGTTTGCCAATTTGCCGGCCGGCAGAAACTTGAAGAAAATCTTGCAAAATTATTCCCATCTCGTAGAAGCAGTATCCTTTTTTCTTCCAAACCACTTTTCAAACTCGCAATAATCTCCCGATCCACCTTCATATTTAACAAGATGCACATGCACGTTCCAATGGATAAGTCCACAACGGCGGATATGTACACATATCAAGCTAAAATCTTCACGAACCGGACCCCACCAGAAATACCAGCACCCCAGCTAACATTCAGCATGAACGCCAAAGGGGCAATACAAGAGTGGAAGGATATTGCCAGAAGAAATATATTTTTACAGGTAGCCACGTAAAGCAGCTGAGTATCCATTCCATCTCACCTTATCAACCACGCTCACGCACAACATTATAAATCCAGAGGAATCAAGGAAAGAGTATGAAACGATAACTCTAAAACTAGTCGTTCATTTTAGCAAAACCACTCATTTACCCCATTATGTACTCCGACAAATCTAGTTTTGCTAGCATCCAATAGCTTGTGCAATTCTTATCTCCACCTCTAATCTTATATACATGTTAAAAACAGGAAACCACTCTTCCTTCATCTCAATCCCCATCGATGCATGCTTCAACAAACTCAACACATGCCCTCACTCAACATTTTTAGAAAAAATGACAAATCCTTTGAGAATCACCTCGTCTAAGAAACAAGTCAACCACAAAAGTCAAAAGCCATCCAGCCAAACCAAGGCCTTGTGACTTATGACAGTTAACAAACCGACACCATAACGCTTCAATCCCGTCCTTCAACCTGCATATTCATCAATGATATACGAATTTCCTAACATGGCAACAACATTGCTGGAAGAGCATCACTTTCCCAGCTAAACCAGCCCCTCCGTATCGAGTTTCAACTTGCCTCATCTCTACTTCTTTTTTATTTCCTCCTGTTCTTTGGCTCTTTGCTCTTCCAAATGCATCAGAGTCAAAACTGAGGCGGAGCTGTCTTGTAGATATTTATTTCATATTCCCACATCTCAAATCATTCCCTCACTTTCTCGTCCTCTATCCTCGGCTCAGTCTCTGCCAATGCTCAAAGCCTGGAGTTTTCTTTCTCCCCGTATGCCAAAATTTAATGGGATTGTTTTTATACTCTGTGCGAAACTGTCTTCCTCTTCCTTGCTGCTATGCAGTATTTGCCAAAATCCCATCTTGTTCCTCCTGTTTTACATAAGTTTTTCTAACATTCTAAAACTTGAGTTACACCAGTCCAATAAAGTAATTCCTGTGCGTTACCGCTTCTGCACATTTCCCCAAAAGCATTACTCATTTACTAGAGGTCGGTCTTGAGGGCCAAACGCCGAGGGATGCAACACCAATCCGTCTTGTACTATCCATAAAAGACTTGTTCCAATCATTGTCCGTAGCCACAAATATCAGTTCCCAGCCCCACGCTTTGCCAAACGTTTTTCTACCATATCCATAACTAGATTTCCAATCCTCCATACATGTAGCAATAGTATGCAGCATGTCTACAACTTGTGCGCTCCTACAAGATCCAGACAAAATATCAAACTTGTCTGCTGTCCACACGCCAAAATAAGAATTCTCATCATCTTCTCGCAGTCTCGTACACTTTAGGCAACAAGAAAATAACCATCCAGGCCAGACATGTGCGAATCCGGCAGATCCAACCCATAAACTCAGCTTACAACAGCTCATCATCATATCATAATACCACATCCAGTCTTCCTCGCCATCTAAAACAACCTTTCCTTCTCCCTCAAAGACGAGAACAAGTCTTGGATGAGGAACAAAGAGATCCCAGCCCGTGGAGGAAGGCAGACAACAAAGAAATCTGCAAGGAATATACATATGTATAATTCCTACGCAGAACTGTCAGTTATTCTATGGACCATGGATGTAGCTGGATGAAACAAGCATCAAAATTGCTTCATCTCTCTCATCATCATAACAATAATAATATATCCCCGAAAACATTTAATTCATATCTCTCTCTTCTGGAATCATATTCAACCTTAAGAAGAGGACCTTTTGCATACAGACAGTTATTAAGAGACTCTGCTTCCAAAGCACGCTAAGCAATTCCTTGGCTCAAGTTCAATCCAGCTCCAAAGACTTGAACATACACATAATCCGATGCGGGCAATCATACATGACCAGTTTTAAGAAGAAGGAGAGGAATTTCATTTTAAAATTACATTTAAACTTGTTTCCTTTAGCAAGCTGAGCGAGGGAGAGCCATCATCAAACCCTCCGCAAAAATAATAAGACACGCAAGAGAAAATACATGACGGATGAGGAGAGGATCTTGATGAGACAGGGATAAGGATGGAGCGATAGGAGGATGGCGGACCATATAGAAGTCCAAGTAAAAACCCTAGGGCAATAGCCACAAAAGAGACGAGTACATGCAAACTATCCATGTATGAAATTCATACTTTAAATAGCAATAATATCATCCTTAATAACTCTGACATGTCTCACAAGTTGATAAAAAATACCATTATATTAATTCATAAACTTGTTGCCCTTCTCGACGATTATTCGCTAGAATAATTTATATTTTCATGTTGAAAATTAATTCTCTTTGCGTTATACTCAAGCTAAATCTGAGCTGGAGCTAAAATTAATTTACAGTCTTTCCGTCTGCAGCCATAGCTAACTAGGATTACGTAAACATAAGTTTGGAATTCTAGCGTCATTTAACCTCAAGATTAAGACAATGATAAAATGCATACAGTTCTTTGGTAATGAGTGGTTAACTTTAAAACATTCCAGTAAGTTTAGTCGTAAGAAATACATGCACCAGCGTAAATCCCACGACAGTTTTTCTTAACCGTCCTCAAGTCAAATTGCAGAAAGTTCTGCAAGAACACAGCAAATTAATTACAATGCAAACTTGAATCACAATTAGTAATTCCCATCATCCTTACTCCATGAAGCTAGTAACGGGTGGGTGCATTTTGATTACATTTTCCCAACATTATTCTTATTTTGAACGCAATTCTCTTCACGTCTTCAACAAATCCTTATTGCTGCTTTTAGTTGTGTATTGATTGCCATTATATTTCTACATTTCCTCCACACCTGTTCGTCTTCTTCTTCTTAACCCTTCATCAATATTCCCATATCCTTTGATCCTCGCTCCTCAACCAGTTTTCCGCCTCGAATCCTTTTAGAGACACATACATTATCCCGAGGACGGGGAGCCTCCATCCACCAGGAACCATCCATCCTCCTCATTAACCCCATGCTTGTCTACCTGTACTCACCTTCTACACACAATTTCCAGACATATGCATCTACGATGCTCTCTTGTCTGCCAGGGATGGCGGAAAGTCAAGGCTTTCTCTCATCATATCCCCGACTGTCTTACCATCCCCCATCCATCATCCCTCTTCCCTACCTGCACTCTGCGCTACCTTATCTCATCTTCCAACTGCCTACACAACCCCATCTCGCACTTCATAACAATAATTCTAATGTCTATTTAATAGGGACGAGTTTAAAAGGGATTATCCAAAATCAAAAAAGCAATCCTACACCACGTCCACCCAGTAATTATTAACAACGTCTCCTCAGCTAGCTACAACCTCCAGACATTACCTACCCCCTTCCTTCAAACCCTCTCTGCGGTTTACTAACCCTAGCTCTAAGAGGATTACATCACTAAATTCTCAGTGTCAGTCAGCCACTCTACACCACATTCATCCTCCTTTACTACGAGCCCCTTATGCAGATTTCATAATTCAGCTAGCCGCTCGAGCGCTTAAATCGTTATCTCATCCAGCTAACTGACCCCTCGTCAGTCTTCCTTCGAAGGCCCTCACGAGTCGTGCAACATGCAAATTTTTCTGTAATACCCTACAAGTCCGTCCACTCTTCCTTCACCACAGCCGCAAAGTCATGGTAGTTACAAAATCTTCTTCCTTGCTCATAAGCCTATCGATTCTCGTCAAAGTCCCTACCTTTTTCCAATCCTTCTATTTAACCCCCGCACACTCCGCTTACCCTCTGCATTCTCTTTCTCAGTCAGATCACTCCCATCCTTCATCCCCTCACTTCTCAGAAACATTTACACAGCCTCGCTCGTTCGTCTTTCTCCTCTATTTACCCGAGATTATACATGAGACCGAGACAGCATGCAACATTCTTGTCAAATCAAGCCTTTCTCAGTCTTTGAAACCAAACCTCCTCGTGTCAAGCAGACCTCTTTCGCACAGCCAGGGATCGTTTTTAAAAAACTTGCTCTATGCTAAAAATTCATCATTTTACTTTCCCTCCAAGGCCTTCGGCTAAGTATGAGAGGGAATCTGATAATTATATTTCGCACATAATTACTCGATCTCCATTCGCTAAAAGGCCGAGCGGATCAAGACTTGTTTTTGCTTCTCTTGTTAAGCTCTATCGTCGTCTAGTGTCTACAAAATCTAGAATTTTTCCCCACGTTTCTGTCATCGTCTGCGTATTTAAGTCGTTGACGTTTTCTTATAATTAACTCTATTTACAGCAGGACTTGCTTTCCATCTACTGTGTCTACCTTTACGTATCCAGTATTTAAGTATCCAGTAAATGGTACCTGCTAGACTGGCAGTCATGTACGTCCATTTGCAAAACCTTGATGTCAAAGGTCTTGAAATTATATTGTTTAAATAGCTAACTAACCACCCCAAGGTAAATAGTTCCCAAAAAGCTAAATTCCTGCATACAAAATCAACAACCCGAATCCGTTACGCTGTAGCAGGCTGGCAAGTCTAAGCCCTTGGAACTTGAATCGCGAAACGATAATTTTCGAAAAGTAATTACGCAATTAATGATATATTTTGAATACCGGAAACGTTACACGTACTTTTGTAACAGCTTCCCTCTATTGTTATACCAGCCATTGTTCCAGACATTACTTCAACTAATCATTTCGCAAATACATGAGCTGAGCACAGACTGAGCTAGCGGCCAATTTGAAATTGCAGTTATTAGAAAATCCACCCCTGCCATAAATCCAGACGGTGTATCCAAACAAAATCAGCTCCATAAGATCCTTAAAACCAAGCCAATTCTATCCCATGTTCCATCACATGTTAGCCATGAGATGTTAGAAAAGCGAATTAAAATTAACCGCAACTTTTTCATACACATCACTTTTCCGCCCTCCTCCTCCACGATCTCCTCCCCCAAACTTTTTACTCCAACACCATACTCACACCAGCCCATAATATTCCGGCATATCCATTCCCTGTTCCAGCTTTGAGCTTTATCTCAGCTTTACTCCTTTTCCAACTTTCTGCCCCTCTATCCTTCCTCCTCCTGTCTAAAAATCCTTGTACAGGATTTCACCCCTCTCCCCTCCACACGGGATTTCATCCCCCATTTCATCATTTTTCTACCATTCCCTACACCTTTTTTTCTCCACCCGTCAATCATCCTTCAGAAGCCCGACAATCTTATTTCCATTTTACCCAATCCATCCTCCTCTAAGGTTAAACACCCATTTATTTCCATATTACACTTTACACCTTATTCACTCTTCCATCCTCCGGATACACCTAACCTAGCATAGTCCTCTAAACCACCATCACCCTCCAACCACCCTACCTAATCTAAGCATCAATTTCCAGCAACTTCGTCAACTAATTCCCATAAAAACACACATCAAAATCCAGACCAAAGGGCATGCGGAGGAGAGAACCCAAGAGAGAGAATGTACAAATCCTCGGTAATTAAAACCTAATTCTTAATCTACACGCTTTCATTAAAATTCCCATAAAAAAACTTGCATTTTCTTCCTTTTACTTCAAGCCTCTCCTCACCCTACATGTACCTGTACCAGACCTTTGTCCATGCAAACCTTGTAGCTTCAAACTGAATACTATACAGGAATATAGCAACATCCCCTTTTATTTTCTCCCACCTCTGCTTGAATTCATCCTATGTCCTATCAGTTTTCAAAACAAAATATATATAATCCAATCATATCCAACAACTAACAGCCTTAATCATCTCATCTATACATTTACCTGAATATATGATTCTTAAGGTAATCCTCACCCTCCTAATTCCGACACCTTACTCATCCCCTCCGCCTCCTCTTGTATGTTTTATACTCGAAACCGTACCGTCCCTACCCGATAAGCGATTTCCCCTCCATCTCTCCTCCAAATACCCTATGATGCTGGATACTTTTTCAACTCACATCCGCCACCAGAGGCTTAATTGCCTGATTTATGAAATCCTATTTACCATTATCACCCAACTACGGACTCTAGAGAGGAAACCCATGAGACGGTGCAACAGTAGCCGCTAGTCATTGATTTATATGTGATAAAGATTTATCCAGCATCCCAGGAGCAAACAAAGACTAAAGAAGATTCCGCGGCGGTGAAAAAAATATACATTATCTCATCACATCTCATCAACATCCTCTAAACCCAATAACCTTTTCCATCAAACCAATCTAAATGGCAATGTTCTTCACTTTTCCATCCCCTCCTTCCTCCAACCCTTTCATCATCATCCTCTCTCTTATTCAATTCAACAATTATATTCTTCATTTTTTCATACCAATTACCGCATAAACTTGCCCCAATCTCTTTATCAATGCATCCGCATCTTTCATGATCTTTTCTCCTCCTCCTTCCCCTCCTCAACGCCGTCGTATTCTTGTTCTTCATCCTCATTTCCATGCCTGCATCATCCCTCTTAAATCTTCCTGCAAATCTTTCTGCTCTTCTTCTCCCTCCAATCCTAAAATCATGACAGATTCTTCCTCCCAGCAAACATTTTCGCCACAGCTTCCATCACTGATCACTCATTCCCTTCAAATCCCTCTTGCTAAGAAGTCAGACTGCAATTATAATATGCGTTCCTCAAAATCATTTTCTACATCTTTGAACCATCCACCCTTCGTTCCAACGATGATTTCTCTCCAATCCAGCTTTAACTAATTCTACCCATATTATCTCAAATTTCCTTCACCACACACACACACTGAGCAACCGAATCTCACAAAGGGAAGGCCTCTAGACTGCAGGCCCAGACGCTTCCTATCAAACCAACTCGCGTCAACTATCTCTACGAAACCCATCATCCAGCTGGCCCTCACAATGCCTCATGTTGTAATAATCCTTGCAATTTTCTCATCCTTGGTCATGTCATCTACGCATTTGTTGTATGTCAAACCCTTGATTCTCAAGATTGACAAAAGGAATCCGGTTTAACTGCATTTTTAATGACGTGCTACACAGACTTTCAGTAAGGTGTGTAACTCGTTTCCTACGCACACAAAGCATTATTATGCATCAATTATCAGCAAGAATTAAAATTCTATTGAAATGCGCTATAAACTGAACTAACACGTTTGAAGTAACGCTTTAGAGTAACAGCTAATTAACTGTGTGACCATACTAGAAGTAACAAACATCAAAAAACCTGGCCTTCGTCATAAGTGATGGCGAACTGATTGCACATTCTAGAATGACAGTTGGCCACACGGTAAGCATCCATCATTCCGTAGGCACTTCTTGTCCCTTACCTCCCTCAAAGTATAAGAGTTTTCCCTTAAGTATACTACCTCTTGCTAGTGCCGCCCTCTATGTGTGTAATACACGTAATTCATAATTGATGTCTTTCTTCCGAACATATAATTGCACATAATTGCTCCGTAAAAGGTACAAGTATTCCATGCAATTAGCCAATGAACTTACTTAAGGAAGTAAGCGAGGGATGCAAGCATAGGTCTTATGCAAAAGATGCTAGGTCTTCCATACATTTATATTCCGCGTATAGGCATGACTATTACGGCATGAAAACTTAAGCGCCTCCGTCCTATAAAGACTACCCTCTTTCAACAACCTTTGTAAATCATCTCACTCTCTTCCCTCTATAATTAGATTATTATTCACCCTCCACAGAATAGTTTATAGGCTCTCAGGAATTTAATTAAGCTTCGTGCTAATCACATAATATGTTTGTTAGCACCACAAACCCATGTCGTCGTCATTCTTCATGGCCCTCATAAGTAAGCCGCATCATTCGGGCACACAAACCTAAACCTTCTAAACCGTTCTATTTCCAGCTTCCCTTCCATCCTTCACACATAATTCCAGACTGCATAATTATAATCTTAATAACAATTAATGCAGACCATCTATTGACGTTATAGGACTTCATCTCCCCGTGCCTGCATTCCCATCAACAGCCAAACCGACCTGTTATGTTTGAATTGCGGTGATTAACCTCGCACCACACATTTTTCTAGTTCCGTTATCATCATTTCTCGTAAAATCATTTCTCATCAAAGTACGTAAGCTCAATTGTAGATGCATGAAAGTTGATGCAGTCACCTCAATTCTGGTAATTTTTTGACCGAATAACCACACAGCTGCTCCTGGAGCTCCTGCAGTTTCAACATTGGATGCTAGTCAATACGCAATCGTCAATCGCAATTAAAGTCAAGAACGTTAACGAAGGAACGCGGAAAGAGTTGAAAAACCTTTTATTATTCCCAAAGTATTGCGAAACTCCACTCAGTAGCACATGCTTCCTCTTCATACCCAATTCCTTGATCAAGTTACAAAACAAATTAATGAATCAGATCTGAAATTTATAATCCTTACACCATCTGTCACAAATGTTACTTTGCTTACTTGTAGTTTGAACAAAAAAACACTTTAAGAGAAATCCTAGAAACCCCTAGGATGATAACTATTTTGTTATCAGTGCCACGACCCCTGTCTGCTGCGTATAAAGTATAGTAACAAGAAGAATTAGCAGATTGTTGTAAGTAGGAATGTATAAAAATCCCTTTGATTTTTAACATTCCTCGTATTCCATTTTCCATGCATTCTGGAGTCACAGAACCTTGCGATACAGCTTCTCTCTTTTTCTCAGCTCTCTTTTTCTCGTAGTTTCTTCGTCTTGCTATGATAAAGCAAGGAGAAGAAGTAGTTTTACATGTAATAATTTTTACGTAAAACCAGTCCAGGAGGGTTCCAAAAACCAGCAAGCAGTCAAGCTCTTTTGTGCTCCAGCTGCCATTTCATTAACTCACTCAAAACATTATGATAAAGGATATACGTTGCTAAAAATCATGGCGGGGTAGCTTTTACTTAAGTTACTTGGCCAAAACCAGTTGTGTTGTAAAGAAGAATGAGCGTGTATGGTTAAGAGATAGTGTGTAAGATAATATTTAAAAAAATATAAATCTCCACCTCCTTAATCTATTCCTTCAGTGTCGATAAGAATATAAAGAGCTTGAGCTTGGCGTTTGCCTAGTGAGAGGGAATAAAAATCCTTGTTTACAGCAGCATGCAGGAGCAACCCTGTTTTGAGGCATCTGTCTATGTTCCAGCAATCAAAGCCCATGGTAAACGAAGGCACCAAGAAGAAAAATTCCTCAAAACCCTAGAGGTAATAAGGTAATCACATAATAACTAAAACCTCATTACTCTCGCCGACCACACCACGACCACCGTCAACCCCTTGCTCTATGTTTTCATCCTCTTTCTCGCCTCTTGCATTTTTTCTACAACTCAATGCTTCCCTCTAACTACGGAAGGCCAACGGCTGGCATATGCTGACACTATTCACAAATTCGCCAAGCAAAAACCAATCTCTCTCTTACAGAGACTGGCCACTTTTGAATTTGACTCGTGCAAAAAACATTTAATAACATCTGTGACAAGCCTCATCCCCCCTACCTTCTCTCTCCCCATCCTTCTTGATCTGCTGGATCTACGACAGACTGTACTTATAGAAAACTGGCTTTGCTACTACTAAAACTACTACCAGTAAAACTTGATGTAATATTCTTTAAGAAGGGGCCGTGATACCAAAAGCGAAAAGCTGCTGGCACAGCAAACCAAGTGTAAAACCATTGCAATCCCACGCTTGTTCCCTTGTAACTGCAGCTTTAAGAGTTGGGAGAATGTGCGGATTCTATAAACGTTGCGAGTAAAGGAACAACCCCGGACCGTCATTACTTTCCCATTTTTGCAATCCTATCCACACAGTTCCACTCTTGATTTATGCCGCGTGCTCTTCTTGTTCCAGCTCCAAGGAGAAAAAATCCCTTGGCCACATGTCCTCCTTCTAACAACTTGAACAATTTAAATATCTTCAGCTATAATTCTCTCGCCTCTTCTACTTGGTCTTCTTTTACTTCCCAAACTTGCATCAGCTTCTCCGTATTATTCATCTCTTGCTCTTATCTCTTATTGAACGGAAAAATCCTGCCCACACTCTCATTCCTTCGTCATCTTTTCTCATCTTGCACTCCGTTGCTATAACATATTTCTGTCTGCCTTCTTCTCATTTGGGATTTGCAAAAAGTTTTGGCAAACTCTGTAATTTAACTACATGCAGACAAACCAGGAGCTTGCGGCCACGCTATGGTTTTCCCTAACGTTCCCCCTTCTTCGTTCCCGCATATTCTCTCTACATGTATTTGAATTACATAAATTCCCATCCATTATATTCCCCCACCATCATCATTCCCTCCCTCCTCCCCCGTCTCCTCCTCCTCCTTTCCCTCGTATTCCTTCATAGTTTTCAAATGTACTTATTCAACAACCTTTCCGTTTCAACCCGGCCTTTTCCCTGCATGGCTAGCACGCAAACATTTTGCACATTCTCCCTCCATAATTTTTCTTTAATCCTATTTCTCTCTGTCTTATATCCGTTCTATAGACTCTCGCTTAAGTATTCTTCAACAAGCCAACCACTCTCCCCATCTTGGCTTTAGTTTAGCCTGATGCTAACCTCTCCAACGCTTAGTACGCGACATGACACATGCTCCGTCCTAGCCCTTAGTTTCCGAAACTAGGAATTAAGCAAGTCTTCCCTCAACCGTCTGCATTCTCCTCGCCGTTTCGTCTTCGCTAAAATTGTCTGGGGATAATTATCACATTTAACCACTTTACCAATCCTACCAATAAAGATTGATGAAAACCACACCTCGCCCCATAATAATCATCATCAGTCAGTCACTCATCCTCGTGAATTTCCCTACCTATATATAGCCCAGCCTAAGCAAGCACACATTGGAGTCCTATTTCACCTTTTATGCAAAACTAAACACAAATCCAATACCACCGCCAAACCAACCCACAACACTCAAACCGTCCCACTTGCATGTAATTCTCTTTTAAAACATTCATGTTTATCCAGTTGCCACAAACCGCTCCGGCCTTCCTTTTTCAACATTCGCACACAGCTCAAAAACTGCACACAACTTAACATCCCTCTCTCTCAGCTCAGGCCCCCTACCTCAACTAGGTATACATTCGCACAAACTGTAGCCTGCGGAATCATTATTTTAGACATTAGACCGCTCCTCAAATTTATTACCGCACACGATATATATAAATGCTGACATTCGCGAAAATTTTACCCCGCCTTATTTCTTTATTCGTATGCGTACTTACTTTCCCTTGGAAAAATACTACTCTTGCACACACTCTCTCCTTCCTAGGTTAGCTCAAGAAACGCTATTCGTTTTCGTATTTCGTTCCTATGCCCCTGTATTGCAAAATATCCTTTGCGATTATTCTTAGCCTCACACATCGTCTAACTTTGAACGAAGAATCCGTAGAAACGATTGGAAGGAATTTTCTAGAGAAAACATTGGCACGAAAGAGTATTCCAGCTGTAGGAAATTCCTGCTAGGAATACGAGCTAGGATTGTGGTGACTTCCGTGGGAAAAAATAACAGTACGAAAAATTGCAAACACGATATAAAATATTATACGCAATCCATTTAAATCAGCCATTAGCGCCAATAGAAATACCAGAGTCGAGACCTCTTGCATCTTGAAAAATCTACCTTGTCCTCTGGGGCTACAACCTCCTCCATACACACTTGTAACATGGTTTTCTGAACTTTGTCCAACATTTATCATCAACAAAGCCCTGAAATGGCCGCAGCACATTAATATAACTTCTACATCCGCCTACGTAATTCTAAACCTCTACCCTGTAAACGCAATCTTCCATGGCTGCCTTACCACACCTACTTTTACATAAAATCCGCTCTTGAAAAACTTGCCTTCGTCCAGCTAATTAAGTAAAGGTAAAAGCTATTGCCATAGCTTATCTGCTGATGGACAGCGCTCGTGTTCACTGTAAGTTGCCTGTAAAATCAAGTTTTGCAATTAATGCAGCTTCCTCCCTTGTGTCGCCATCTGTGACACGCTTCAAGATTCGAAACCACAAGCTTGATACTAGTTGACTCAAGAGCATTTAAAAAGTTCACACTGATTGTTAAATAACTATCGCTGCAATTATTGGAGAAACTAGTAAATAAATCCTTAAAACTAGTTGAAACACGAGCGTTTTTTAACATAGCAAAAACAAAGAACATGTTTCGATTACTTTGAAAACGTTTATGAAGAATTGACCAAAAAACGTAATGACTACTACAATAATCTTATTCGGTGCTTCTAGTAAAAGCTTTTAGGAAACTTAATCCATCTACTTAGGGTGGATCTATAACCTGAATTACAACTCTTAAAATTGGTTCAGCCCATCTATAGAACCTCATCCTCCCGTGAACCAGATGAATCTCTCCAAGATTGATTGACATATCTTTATTGAGAAATCCGCAAGACTCACCTCCATCTCTGGGAGTAGGTACATTGTCGACTATCGCGATAGACAAGGATACAATCCTTAAGGATAAGCTAACATTCGTGAGAAAGATTTGGCGAAACGTTTGCAATTCTTCATCATCTCATTCTTGTCAAAAGTGACAAACAAAATCCCTTTTATCCGGATTAATTTATTCATAAAGTCTACATCTTCTAGTCTCTCCTCGTCATCATAAAACCAGCAACAGCAATGCAAAGAGCACTAATAGCCTCCGAGTCCAGTTTCTCTCAGCTAGTTTCTAGTCTAGTCTGCAAGCGTGCATCCCAAATAGGTTCTTAATCGCTCCATTCCTCATGCCCACTTGATTTTTCTCTTATTCTCGTATAACATGTCCGAGGATCAATCATCAATCTTGCCGAAACCTCATCATCCCGTGACACCCGTCAACTCTTTGTGCATATTGTAACAAGTTTCACGGTAACAACAGGTATTGAATAAACACCTAATTTAATATTTGCTTAGGAACCTCTTCGTCAAAGTCTTTGTACCCTCAAACTATAATTCATCCACTCTAATCCTTATCTTTTCGTAAACAATTTTCTTCTAGTCTCCTACTAAATTCTCACTCTAGGAGTTAGCCCTGCAGCAACAGACCAACAGCGGGCATCCGCTGTAGTTTGTTTTTCTCACAAACCACAACCTCGCCTTAAAAAGTGGAAAACATGGAATCGCTTCATCAAGCGTTTGCCAAAAACAAGTCACATCAAAAGCCTGTTGTACTCGCGCGAATCTAACATAATTTGGACCTGGGACCGGACTTCGAACCTCTGACCCTCGAAGGGAATTCAGCCCACACATGCAGATACACATCCATCAATCCCAGAGCCATGAGCTGAGATGGTCAATTATTGTCGTAAATTGTCAATCTCAATCTACATTCTCGTATCCATCCGCCTCAATTCCTCTCATAGCGTCTTGCGATTTCCTCTCGTGCCGTCCATCATCCTCTCAGCTAACTTTTTTCGCTCTTCCTCATCCATATTCCATTTAGAAATCTTTTACTTTCCCCGCCAAAATTACACCCTAACTTTTCACAACCCTCATAAACTCTTGAATGAACCACCTCTGCTTTTTATTACCCGGACCATCACTCCGCTTACTGCCCGCTCTGGAAGGCCGGATCCCCATTCCACATTACTTCTCACCCTAATATTACTTGGAAGTCGTAGAGGAGATTCTTCTGTTTCCTAGCATTCTATCATCTGTTATGAAGAAACTTGGGCCTTTTTGTTCAGCAATTTTATTTATCCAAGACGACAGAAGGTTTCCATCACGGAGAAGGTAAAATAAAAATACTATAGTAGCAATCACATTCTCAAATGTCAGCTTCTACCACTAAATCCCCCATGTCTTTTTCACTCTGTCTTTACAAACTGATTGCTTTAACAATGTAAAAGTCGTCGTATAACTTAGTTCACTTTACTTACTCACAGGCCTAAAGCCTGTAAAAATCAAACGCTCTGAAGGAAACAACTTGATTCGCTTTTATTATTATGTCTTTCTTTCTCATTCCTCTCCTAAGATCTAACTTTATCTCCTCCTCCTCTTCATTTCTCACCCAATTCCAGGCCCATTTATTTACCTTAAAATTTTCGCAACATCCTCTAGTGTCCTTGATAATCGTAGGAGAGAAGAATCCCTTGGAAATGTACCTCAGTTTTTCTCGGAATACATCCAAAATTGCCAACCAAATTAAAACTATAAAAACAGAGACCGTAACTGCCTGCCTCCATCCGGCAAGTACAAAGTAAGATAACAGCTTGTCTTCTTTCTTTACTCGTGGAATCGCGTTTCGCATAAAATTATTATTCTTCTCCCCTCTCCTTTCTCCCACAATTCTGAGACAGGAGCATATAACACTCACGCCAATTACCCCATAAAACCAGTCGACTGGCTCTTCTCCCTCTTGCTTTCTCCGTTGCTGTCAGCGAGAGACAAATGGAGAAAGCATTGGGGAGTTGCGGATTCCTCCGAATGCATGAGGGAAAACGTGTGCAAAAAATTATTGATTCCCTTAAGGAATATATAGTCGGTCATAAAAACCATTTTGAGCTCAAGACGAATGAAGCATCAAAAGAAAGAATTATATGTCATCCACTTGGAAAAGTCATCTAGAAAGCTTCCTGCAGATACTCAAGGAGTCACATGCTTTTTACTGCCAGTCCATTCGAGACTTCCGCCATAGGAAGACAATCAATGACAGTGACACCGAAATCAAGGAATCGCTTCTCTCAATCTTTCCCCCTCTTTTATCTACTGAATAGCAAATAACCGTTTGCTCAATCAATGAGATAAAAGCTTGAGAAAAACCCGGGGAATCAAGGAAATCATATCATCATGCTCCAAGGAATAATCTACATAATTCAATTACTATACATTTCCCTTACTGGAATCCAGCAGTTTGCTTGTATTTGTTTGCGAAAAATTAGCTATAAAATCTCTAGGAATTTCCAACATGCTACAACAAACAGTGTGCAGGCGGGATTCCTTGGAAGCCTTAGGAGACCTCGACCCTTGCCTTGGCCGGGAACAAGGAAGAAGAAAAGAACGGCCGCATTTAATTATGCTGTAAAAAATTGTTATCTTCTTCTTATTTAGGCTTGAAGAATTCACTCTGCATTGAGTATTCTTGTAATGTTATATCATGTCAAGGAAGCGTGCAGAGTACAATCCATCCTTCTGTC
The DNA here is from genome assembly GCA_906901655.1 of Sminthurides aquaticus. Classification (NCBI taxonomy): domain Eukaryota; kingdom Metazoa; phylum Arthropoda; class Collembola; order Symphypleona; family Sminthurididae; genus Sminthurides; species Sminthurides aquaticus. The sequence continues at coordinate 10,077,233 of CAJQTT010000005.1, read as the reverse complement.
ATATTTAATTTGCTCATTTTCGTCCCTCCTAGTGTCTAATCTGCTCAACAAGTTACAGGGTGTTGGGAACGCTTATTCTATCCTAGGATTTATCATCCCCCGTTTGCTTGTAACGCTGTCTACCAGTGACATTTATGTAAATTCCCTTGCAATTTGCAATATTTTTCTTTAACCCTTGCAAAAAACATTCTGCTAAAGGACATGTCCCTAGAAGAGGAATAGAAGAGGAGCTGTAACAACAACAACAACAACAGGTCTAGACGAACTAGACGATCTGGTTTTCCTAAAATATTTCCATCTCAGCAACCCACCTGACTCTTACCTCCCGGCACAAAACTACGTGTGCACAACCTCTTTTTATTATTTATTATTTATTGTTCAGTGCAAATCCTTTAAATATTAATGTCGCGCTTAAGAAGATGGATAGACGAGGTCACACGTTCTTTTTGGATTTATTTCAATCCGTTAAATCAACCAACCTCACCACTAACTTGTCGCATGCACAGTTAAAAGAATTAATCATTTTACAAAAGCTAATAACCCCTCTCAAGGTCTACTAGCAACAACTTATATAGTAATACTAATAACTAATATCATCCTACTCCACCTTTTCCAGTAAAAACTTGATAGGATTCTATTAGAACGCTTCAAGAGATATCACTTAAGCTGGACGGCTAGCTCAATAGCTAAGATCAAGAATGACCTGCGGCGAGTTCTTGAATCTAGACAAACAACAACTACTTTGATTGTTTGCGTCATTTTACATTCTTGAGAAAGATTTTCAAAAAAAACTGCACGACGACGGATATTATTCAAAATCTATGACTTTTCAATATTTCCTGTTGAAATGGGAATAATAAATACAGCGTTTACTTCTGACGGCTATCACCATCTACCCACTACCCACACAAAAACCGTTTGATGCCATTTCGCCGCATAAATCTTCCAACGCCGGATGAATATATTGCAAGCTTGCATACTGAATTGAAGATGCAGATAGAGAATGCAAGGCAACGTCAATAATAGTTTCGAAATTTGACCGAGCTCCAACTGGCTACGAGTTGGTGAGAAATATTTTACAGTTTCTCAGTTTGTCTTTGCTGATGCCGTCTGAGAGCTAGTTTAGCAGCTTCTCTTTCTAAAATTATGCTCTTCTAGATTAGATACAGGATTAGGCTACCGGGAGTGAGCTACTGCTCTAGCTCCAGGGTGTAGTTGCTCCCTCTTGCGTCAACTCCATCCAAGGGCAGTTGTGTACAGAGGAATACGTGTATATTATTCAGTCACTCACATCTCTCGTAAATTTTCGAGAAAGAAAAAGAGAAGAAAATGGAAAAGTAATAAGTTTCAAATAACAATAAGTTTGCTCCATAATATTTAAGGCATCATGTCATGATACTATCATCCATCCCATTTCAAATCCACTAGCTCAACCTTAACTCCAACTAGCCCAATGGAATTGAGAGAAAGCTATCGCTTGTTCTTGTAGAGAAAACTCTTTACTATGAAAACAAGGAGAAATTAATAGACAACTTGCCTTTCCAACGTCCAATAAAACTTATTCCCTCAAGAATCTTTTATATATTGACACAAGTTGCTTTTTCTCAAAGTTTGTTCTATATCCTAGCTAAACGCTAACGCTTCCAAACAGAAAGTAAGATGAAGCTGTAACGAGTTTTGCCGGGAATTTCTTTCCAAGAGCGCAAATACTCTCGCTCGCTACACTGCAGCTGCCCGCCTCTCCTCCCTGCTCTGCCCGTCTTTTACTGTGCTCATTCTCTCCCACCATGGATTTTACCCGCTTGGCCTACGAAGCGGGACGAGTACGTTGCCTCCTTCTAACCACCGCTTTACACCCTCTTCAAGCGTCTCTTTTAAGTCTTTTTTACAGTATTACAAAGATTTGACAGGCGGTGGTGGTGGATTCAGAGCCGGCAAACCGACTTCCAAAAAGAAATAACCCGTTATACCCTTCATCCTCAATCAGACAAGTTTCTCTCCCGGCTCATTTCAATAATGGATGCCAAGGCTTTTGGCCCTGCCTGGAGAGTTACATGATTCTAATTTTTCACAAATATTTTCCCTACTTTGACAGGAGCGTTTATATTGAAATATGGTTGCAGCTGAAAATATTCATCGGTTTTAGAAACGAACACCCCCTTTACACTCCTCCGACACTTGGGTGTCAGTCAGTCAGTCCTGATAACTGACTTCTACACGGGTTGTCTCATCCAGAAAACTGTAATCTTAAACTAGGACATGGACTTAATTGATAGAGAGCTATTGGAGGAACTTATGTATGCAAGTTGTGGTAGTCAACCATAAAAATCAACCTGAATCCCAAAAACAAAAGAATAGTTTTTGACTTACTTTTCCGTTGACAAGCGAGAGACTTGGGGGTTTGGTAAGATTCGCTTTGCAGTGTATCTTCTCTTCCTTCTACTTCTTCCTGACTCCCTCAAGAAGAAAACTCACTCGAATTCTATGTCAATAAAATATAATTTTCTTCTGAATCCTCTACAACACACCCTTTTTAACCAATAATGTTCCTGTCAATTCCAAATTTCAAAACCAAGGCACGGAAACTTGTAAATGTTTAGAAACTTTTTTCAAATTCCTAACAAGTCAATATGCACGTAAAGTCAAGAGTGGAAGAAGACAGATCTCTAAATGTCTGTCGAGTATCTTGAAAATCTGATTTCACAACGTCCCTACGATTTTGTCACAATCAAGCCAATTTCTCCTCCGATCTGAGTCTTCTTCTGTTTAGCTTCCGCTACCAACAACAATCCAATGACCCCTTATTTATAAGGATTCTTCCACGTGGTTCCTGGTCTTTGTCCAGGCTACGATCTCTCTCAAACCCTTCAGAGGTACTGAACACCGGACTCATGAACAAGTAAGCTACGAACAAGTACACACATTCAATAAGTAACTTTGCAGTCCTCCTTCTTGGCCAACAGCCCATAAAAACCCTGCCCTTAAGGTATACCGCGCGACTACTACTTTCTTTGCGTGAACCTCTACCCTCTTCTACATTCATGATAACGAGATTAGAAAGGAGTTTTACGGGAAACTTGAATTGTACCCTTAGCAGTTCAGGATTTTAAGTCTTTTTCCATCCACCCTATTTCTACATATTCCGGCTTGTGGCAGCTATTCTTCATCCTAAGGTTTTTCATATAACCTTCATTCCACTTTTAACAAACCAACTTTACCTTCGTCATATGAGATCCCTCTACAGCCTGAGCAAGTTGGGAATTCTTGGAACTCTCCCTTGCTGGACTTAAGTGCATCTTTTGTTCATTCTCAAGAATCACAGAGGTTGGGGTTGTGTATGTAAGGCATGGAGAGAGGCAGAGAGCTTATGGGCATATCAGCTTTTCGAAGGATCCTTTATCCTTTCACATTCTGCCACGAGACAATTTTAGATTCTTGCACCACCGCCCTATTAATCCCTTGCCCTGGGCTCGGCAAGGGCCTCCTAGAATGACCCATACCCTGGCTAAAGTAAGGGGTACGTAGGGAGAATGTTCTTTAGAACTATAGCCTACAGATAAGGGACCCAGAACATGTAAGGTACTTTGTATAATTCCAGCCTTATTCCTGTACAAAACATATTTTCTCTATATCACCAAGAGTTCCTACAACACTGCTTTCCTTTTACATCCGGATCCCGTCTTTACACTTTGATTATGCTCTACTCCAGTTTTCAAAGAAACCGTACCCTCCTGTTCATTCCATTATTACAGAGCATGTCATTAGGATTGTCTCTTGAAAAAGTACAATATACGACCCTTATCTCTGCCCAAAGCATCTCACACACAGCTCACCGACCTTACTAAAGGTTTGAATAATTCTCCAGTCTAACTGTTAAGTAGGATTCCTTGTTCTGTCACATGTAACCCGAATTAAAGAACCTCACGTGAGGCTGCTGTTGCTCTGACTCTCAGAATCTTGAGATGTTTACAATGACCGGCTAAAAGGGTTGAACTGACCGCTTGTTTTATCAAAGATCTTTTTTTCCTGGAGACATGAAAGCAGCCTAAAATTTTAAAAAACGATTTCATTCCACCCGTCATTCAATCAAGGATAAACGATAAACCTGACCTTCTTGCCTTTAACACATTATGCAAGCTGGTATTCTGTATTTAGAGTACACTCGCTTGATGTGACTACGTACTTTAGGAAACATATCATATCATCCATATTGCAGTCATCTTGAGCTTATCCCCGTAGAATTGCCGTCACACACTCACTCGAATTTTGTAAAACACGACCATCGTCAAAGCGTCAATCAAGTTTCTTTAACTTGTAGCTAGTAGTTTGCAGTCCAGGCCCTGCAGAGCTGGAGTCAAACGCTATTTTGAAAATAAATAATTTTTTCATGCTTACCTTTCGCCGTTTAGGAGGAATTTTGAATTATTTCTTGATACTTCCTCCTTGAAAAAATTTGAAATGATCCCAATGAAGGATTTATTTCCGAAGCCGCTCCTTGATGTCGCTGCTTCCAATCCCAACGAGCAGTCTGTTTTATCTCGCAGTTAGCAAACAGACATAATTTTTATTCGATTTTACAGATTTTCCACAACCACTCCTCCGCTCCAGTTCCTCGTCCACTGGTAGTTACAATCCCTACGAAATCAAACAATATTTTAAACATGATACACAAATTTCAACATAATAATTATATTTGAAATTAATTGTTTGAGTTGGGCTTGAAGATTCTGTCATTCCAGGAAACAAATTATCATGAGTATCATTGCATCTTTCATTATTGGGGAATCATCCTTATTTAAATAATAATAAGAATTTCTGATAAGTGACAGCTAACGCATAGTACATCATCTGTACAATCATCATCTCTCTCTGCCTGCAAACATAAACTTTCTATCTCCATCAGATTAGTTTCCATGAACTTGCTGCTATCGTATCACAAGGAAAAAGAAAGACTTGGAACTGATTATACAGTAGTCCTAGGATTCCTTCAAGGCTATATAGACTTTTATCCTACCCTTGTTTCGTGCACATGATTCACTATACACCAAGGGATTCATATCTCACAGTCCGAGGGGCAAGAATACAGCAAATACAGGGAAAGTCTGGAGACGATACGAACATTGAGGCCACCTATCCTTCGTTCAACACAATCCCATGTGCTATATATACCGGGAAGAAAACCCGGGGAGCAAAATTATTGATTCTGTCTGGATATGTACATTTGTCTGAAACTGCTCTGTCTGAGACTGGGTACGACGATGGACCCGGCCGGGAAGTAAAATCGATTCCCTTTTTCCCTGATAATTACTGACAGAATAATTGCAAGACCCGAACTCATATCAAACATACACTACAATTTAATTATTATTCAACTTACCAGTATCCTGGATATATTATAAGGGTTGACAATGCGATGAATTATTCCTGAAAGCCACGATTCTCCCACGTCCACTGAATTCCCGCCCTATGAAAGCTGCCCCTCTTCCTGGAATGAACAGAATAGGAATATAATAACATTCTCATGCTTTACCTTTGAATATATATTTAAGTACACTGTGAGTACATTTTAATTATATGTAAATATCCGCTTGAACTCTACATTCAATCACAAAGAGAACGCTTGATTAATTCCCATAACCGAGTTTCCACTACCTTAATCCTAGAATAGTTGAAGATATATACCATTAAAATACCACATTTAACAATTAAACTAATCAAACTAATCATCATCAATGCACTGCTGCACTACTCTTCTAAAACTAATTCCCTGCTTTACACTTGGGAGTTAAAGGATGGATTCTAAGATTATTTGCACCTCCTACATGACAGAACTTTACACGGTGCTATATTCATATCTCTATTTTACTGATTCATTAGCCTGAGGCAATTTATTTAACTTGCTTACACCACTATAGCTAACCTCATATCATTGTGATATTGCTAGAACATATACGCTTTGCATTACATTACATGCATGCTCTTTATGCATTTTCCGAACAAGGTATAATTGCATTCGCTCACTCGCTTGCAAATCGTGCATTATCCAAGTCAAGGATTGCAACAATCACTGACGAGAAAATTATTCCCTCTACCTGTATCTGCCCAATTAAATGCGGTGTCAAGAAAATCCTTTTGAACGCTGTTGCCAACCTGCCTCTTCTTCCCAATATTTAATTTAACAAGCATGACCTGCCATAATGCAATGCACGAAGAGGATCTCCTACGTCAACCAACTTGATTATCTTTTGCTTGAAGAATATTAATTTTTCAATTCGTATAGCTTAGCCATTATAGTATAGCATAATATCCCACTACGAATCCTTATCGCGGATACATTTGAAATCAAAGAGCCAACAACGAAAGCATATCTCACAAACTATCCCATCCGTGAAATATAGGAAACATATAATTAACCTAAAGATATGTAGTTCTTGTGTCATCAGCGGATAGAATTTCCTATCAACTCCTCGACCTGAACCCTGAACCGCTGCTACAACGCTGACCCTTCGTAGAAAGAGGCTGGCTATCCGACAACGCTCATTCAGCTTCCGATAGCCTATTACGCAATTACCGTCACCAAAATCCAGAAGCATGCAACACGCATCTAATAGATTCCCTAGCTTTCTTACCCGCCTTCAGATTTTTGCTTCAGAGATCTTCTTGTGACGCGACACTCGATTATTTAATGTAAACTCTTCGAAGGAATTGGATTCACAACACATCAAACAATAATTTCAACTACAAGCTCACACATAACTATTTCATCGAATCTTCAGGATTCCCTCCATCCCATCATTTGCAACTAAACCATACTTGTTGTCTCCTCCTTCATAAACTGTCAAGATGATATTTAAATAGAGTTATCTATTTAAATGAGCCACTTCCTTAAAATATTTTAATATGATAACGCAATGCACCTTTCTCATCTGCCTAGCTTTAACATTCAGGTACACACCTCGGCATGAATGTAGATGCTACAAAAGTTCCGTATCATCACTGATAATAGCAACCTTCGACCATCCCTATCTTCCAAACATCAACAATTTCCCTTTCCTTTAAAGAATTCTCCAAAGAATCCACCAAAACAAAACTGAACTCAATTGTTTATTCTCAAAATCTAATACATTTTATATATTCTGATGAAATGAACCCATGCTGCTCGGTTACTCATCTATGAAAATTTAAATTACATTTCAGCTAACCACTCTACGAGAGAAAATCCCCAACAACTTTAATAACAAATTAGCTATGACCAATTATATTCATACCAGCCAACTATCAAGAATCTTTAAGAGACTATATTCATCCCTAATCCATATCCTTCGAATGCCAATTCATATCTCTTCAATCAACTTCGTAACTAGCCGTAATTCTTAAACTTAAATTCGATGAGTTAAATTCCAAATTGATGCTTACCTTGAAATCCGACTTCTCGCAGTCTCTCCCAACTCTAAGCTCGATTTCCCTTCGATCAATCCACTTGTCACCACCAACCAACCACCCTTCTTCACTCCAGTTTTAACAGTTAAAACTTGTTAATCTTAATTAACTTTCCAACAGTTTATTTGAAATCTTCCCAGATTTTGTTTAATTCAAATTCGTCTGGCTCATCTCTGGACTTGGTTTACAGGTCTTCCTGCAAGAATGGAATTTAAAATATTGGATACATACACGTAAAATTAACTGAATTGACCGACTGAATTGAACTTATTTACTCGGTATTATGTACGCACATATTACATGACCAGAAATCCGCACACACAAGCATGTAAATGAACTTTGGAAGCCTCCTTTAACCTGTTTTTTTTCTCACCTTCTCCTCGGGATGTGTAAAATGTGTAGGCAGGATTGAGATTTAGGAAGAAGAATAGGAAGCTGCGTGTGCGAATATCCAAAAGTCCTACATCTACAACACTTACCAGGGACACATAACACGAAGAAGAAGAAAGAAAAGAATGGCAATAAGTTGGGGGCTCCAAGGAAAAATAAACGGCTTCTACACATCCAACATCCGACAAGATAGGACCGAGCCTAGGAAAGAAGAAGAAAACCCGATCCCTCACATGAGAAGAATACCGTGAATGAATGATGATAAATGTACACAGAGAGGAAAGACAGAGGATCTTATAAGGAATCTCTTTTCTACATGATTAACTTGATTCTTAACACAGTTAAACCAAAGTATATATATATAACCTCCAAAACCCAACATGAGCTGGTAATCAACAATTTGCTCTGATCTTTGTGTAATCTTGTGTAATAAAAGGAAACACTTACCGACTTTGTCTGAAGAAGTGGCGCGTGTTACGTTGTTGAATATTTTGCAAATTTAAATTCGGATGAATGAAACCCTTGGGTTAATTGAATCCGATTCCCTTCCCCCCCTCTCCCACAACTGTTAAGTATGTTAGAACCTTATTATTTAAGAATAAACCAGGATTACTACACATCCAGAACTCGCCACACTTAAACTCAATTCACGCTGTAGATAATGTTACACAGAGTAGATTGAAGAGCAGGAGGAAGCAAGGAGAGAGAGAAATCCAGTCGGCTATGAAAACCCAACCAAGTTTTTTCTCCCTCCTTCGACAACAATATAGTGTGTCTATATGTAAGAAGAATTTTCAAAGGACACTAGAGGATATAATCCAAATTTACGGCGTACACCAATGCTTGTAAGATAGGTATGTAGAGTACGTACACGCTAGGGAGGTAGGTAATAAAGGTTAGGTTCATTTAGGTTTACACTAGCCCAGAGGGTGATGAGAAGTAAAGCTGACTGTAGCTGGCCGTGAATGAGAACGAGAGAGCCGATAGCCGACATGCATGGAATTGCTGTATGTACTATATAAAATGAAAGAATTAGCGCTACAAGGGCAGTGGGAACCATGTGACTTGCTAGAGCATAGATAGCCTGTAGATGAACTCGAGAGCCGCATGTATACTCGGCTGCAGCAGACGAGCGCCGTGGAGGAGGAGGGAATGCCTTCCAAGGGATAAATTCTCTTGGAAGGTTGGAGTGCATGTACAGGCAGAGCGGAGTGTATATGTGCATAGGGTGGATAAGAGACGGGAGCAGAGGCCCAAAATTTCTGGGGCCTCCATATGGAATCCTGTGCTGTCGGATCTCATATGATGAGACGTTGATTCAATGGAGTTGGTTCTCTCTTAGTGGATTTGCCTCCATCCAGCCCGTCCGGTACCTTAAACCCCACACGCCTCATTTTATGCAGATGTCGGCGATCTAGGGTTCATTCATACAAATTTCCTGCCCCAGGGATAATTTTCCCTTGAAGGTAGTTTTGATAAAGTATATTAATAACTATGAACTTTGTATTAATATTGAACAAGATTTTTAGCGTGACATCCGTATTTTTATTTAGTTATAGTGTTTTTCGATGCTTTACATCAATTATCAATTAAGCTAGCTCAAAATTCATTTATATTTAAAAGTGAACGTTGATGCGCTACGCTGAAATGTTTACTAGCTCTGAAATCATCATTTTAACGTGAGGTATAATCCAACCCGCTCTAATTAATGCTCAACTTTCAATTGAAAGTTTTTGTATTTGATATAATTCGTTGATAAAATTAAGCTTTAGTTTGGATCTCTAGCTTCTAGTCTCCTCGCATGAGACAAAGGATTTGCCGGTTCCCACGGAATATTACTCACATGAAGACTTTTTTCGCCGATACATGTATTTCTGCCCCTTTTGGGTTTTTGTTACCAGCACGAGAGAGAGGATCTTTAGGAGGGAGAATGATATGAAAGGCAATAAGAGGACAACTCCAAGGTTGAATGCAGGAAAAGCCGTAGGAATTGTAAGCCCAAGGAGAAAAGGAGGAGATTTCCCTCCCAAACGGTTTTACTTTAGGTGTGCATACTATGCCCTGGGATTCTTCAATGCATAACCACACACACACACACACTTCTTCATATGCGCTCTCAATCTCAACCCAACCAACTTACTGCGTGATCATCTCACACACAAATATATATGTCCAGCCCGCCCGACTAATACCCTCGCTCTCAGTCATTCCTAAATCTTTTTCTTGTTCTCTACATCGTTTCCTTAAGCACAAAGCAAAGAGATGAGTATGATGAAACGCTGGGATTTATTTGCATCCATGCTAACAAGCTGCATATTGGAGGGAAGAGGAAGGATTTTGTTCTCAATCTTTACTTAAACTCTTACAAGATGACCATGACTCCATGTGCGATGATGGAGCCTCAAAATACCCGGGTAATAGTAATGTTTTTTGGCAGCTCCCAGGAAATTCTTCCTCCACACGGGTCTATGTTCCTTTCCATGGTACGGATGCCGCTACTCCTAGTATCTCTTAGGCACGAGGAGTTTTCGCAAACGTTCATACGGTAAAAAGAGACAGAGAAGGTAAGGAGATTCGCGAATTTGGAATATTTTATCGGAAGATTGTTAGGTTGATGGGATGGATCTAACATAGCATCCAATATATTCCTTGTGTTTGAATCTTGAGAGTACATTAGACAAAACAAGGGAAAAGAATGAATGTTGAAAGATATATGTAGCTTCAAGTTCAACTTTAACAGTCAGTCAGAAACACACCTTTGTGATATAGCTCAAGGCGACATGAATCAGAGTTTGATGAGCTCGAAAACTACAGGGTTTTCAGTGAGAATAGTGCTTAGTGCATGACTTGGAATAGCATCACTGTATAATTCTGGAGGCTCTGATAAGGCTCTAAATGTGTGGAATAAGAGATTGGATTTAACTAGAGAATCGTAACTTTGTAACCTAAAGATGCAGAGGTAGGATTAAAACTGAACGGGTATCGCCTAGTTACTAAACCACTTCTATAGCCGCCAGAAAACGTCAGGCGTCAGACCAGAATCCTGGTGGGAAACTGTAAGGATCACTTGATGACCGCGATCGTCGAAAATCTATCCTAGGATCCCATGACTGCTGCTAACTAAATGCTAATTTGGATAAACCAACATTAGGAAGCTTAGAATGATAGACAGTAGTTGGTAAAACAGCAATATTGCCCCATTCATTCATAATCGAATATATATCATTGTAATAATAATATTTGATAACATTAATAGCATTAAATTGTCATCTCCTATGTCGCTCTCTCCCTAGTCCCTAGTCTTGAGTTACAAATAGACTAGATAAAACATGTAACTACTGTAATTGCATTCTATTTGTCAAAAAGTAGTGTGAATAGCTTTTAGAGTCTTGCTTCTTCTAAAAACGGCACTCATTTTTTGCTTGCTGGAGATCGAAGGGATTTGAGCGCACTTGATACATGCTCGTAAGTAACAAAGGTGATTCCTGTAGCTGGAACAACCCGAATTAGGTTGGGACCCAAACCTTTGTAGAATCCTCGTACTTTCTCGTTCCTTGGGGGAAAGAATAATAGAAATATCGGTCAGAATATATATATAAATTGTAAATATTTTGAGTAAAATCGTTTAAGCTATATATTAGCAGATATTGTGTGTATGGTTCTAACCTATAGAAAATATCTTGGGAATTATCTTGGGAAAGCTTCCTCCCTACCTTTCTACCTGCCTACAGCTGTTTTGTCTTTGATCCTGCTTGTGCTTCCATAGGTTTTGACGAAGGACACAGATATAACGTACATTTCAATAACTACGTTATTTATTGCACTCACAGATTTCGTATAGTACTATCATGCTAGAAGGGTAGATTAGATTCTCATGCATTCATCATGTTAGGATTGACTGGGGAGGAATAATACAGCAGAGACATGAATTCTATCGGGACCTTTCAAGAGTATAACCAACTACAGCGCCAACTTATTTCATGTTGGCGGAGTACATCTTCGTACACTGATAATAACTAATTACATTTAAAGTATTACCTTATTAAGTTTTAGAATCAATTGATAAAAATATTTTGATGTGTGTACATCTGTACTGTAGGTATCTTCGAACCAAACACCGGCGAGGAGCGAAGACAAGTACAACATGTAGGCACTATAGCTTTGTTCATGATTATTATAAAACAAGGAAAGCTAACAGAAAGTTAAGCCGTATGTCCGCTGAAATTATTCTTTCGCAACGAGTTGATCAATCAGTCTTGAATTATAAGATCGTTAAGGATAAAACCTGATGTTTTGGCTTGAAAATTATAACAAGCTTTATAACGTTATCAATAGGGTGCAAATTCTAGAACCTATTCCTTCATCTCGTAGAAGAATGCGTAAAGGTTTCGTAAACCAAAAAGACAAAGCATATGTTAGGAGTCACATGTAACAAATATGGGGGAAGACCTTTGTAAAATCCTGCTAATCCTTCATACCTCCAAGTCTGGCGTATCACATCTAATACTCCATTGTAAATTCGGTGTTGATCCTGCAAACGAGCCCGAACCACTTGATAAGGATAAGTTGTACCCGCAGCTATCAGTTTTGAGATCGCAGCAAATGACAAATACTCCATGGTTCCCTGAAACACAACAACACACTATTAGCACTAAGGTTTTTTTACCAATTAACACCGTAGTGTTAATAAGCCCTGTAATGACATTGATGTGCTCTTGAGATTTGAGATAGCGGCTTACCAATTTTGTGTCGATAGGTTGTTGTCGGTATTTATTGTAGTAGGTTTTCATTTCTTCATACGTCATAAACTGTATTGCTCCATGTGAAACTCCGAATAAGCCAGGGATAAATCCACGATAAAGGCCCTTGATGCCTTCGTACTGCCATGTCTTCATAAGTGCGTCAACCATGCCACGATACTGGGTGACTGAAACGGCTGCAGTACCATTTCCAAGAGCTAAGATTATACGCAATCGTTACCACCATACATGAAACACTATTCTTATTATTTGTTCAAGAATAGCTATCAAGATTCAATCTTACGTGTAACTGTGGTAGGTGCACTCCCATACTGTAGGCATAGTCGAGTCTTCACTACCCAAATAGGATTTGTGAGCAACAGAGTTATGCAGCCAGCTTCTGCTGCGATCAACATGTGTTTTCCTGGTCCCAGATTTTTCGTCGAATCACCGCCTTGCAACCAAGTCTTCAGTGAATTATAAAACAGAAAATATAGTCCCCATGCGCTAGCAGCACCCCACACGTTTGGCGTAACGCCTCTAAAACATTAAAAGATAGTCAAAATTAACCGTAAGAATGGTATCCCCGATATTATTGAAAACAAACTTGTATTGGATATCCATTTCAGACAGTCAAATACAAACCAATTCTTACCTGTAAAGTCCACGTACACCTTCATCCTTTAGTATTGATCTGAATGCGTGATATAATCCGTTATATTGTGGCCGAGTAGAAAGTCCATCGTTAACAGCAAAGCGTATCTTAACTAAATCCAAGGGATGTAAAATAAGAGTAGAGGCAGCGCCTCCAGTAATTCCAGCTAGTAAATGTTCCATTCTAACATGTGACACTAAGTTCCTCGCGTGACTAAAATAATTTGGCGGTCCGGCTAATGTCTCTTCCTCCGGCACTTCTGATTCTGATGCAACTTCAAGTTGATTATCTGTTGACGCTGCGATCATAATCACCAGGATTTCTTCACTATCCTCGTCTCGCTTTCAAACGAACTCTGTAAATAGCAAAACAGGAAACTCACAGTTACACATGATGAAACTTGTGATAAAATTCTCCGTTCATTGCATACCGAATCAAAATCATGTATATATACATTTTGGGGCAACAACTTGCATGTTAAAGACGCAGGGTTAAATTCCAGATTTCATGTACACTCTGGCAAGCTTCAAGCTCAGCATGCAACCCTTTGCTCTAACCCGTGAGTCACGAAGTTATCTAACAACGATAAGAATTCTACACAGGCTGCCTTTCTCCTAGTCAGCCAGTATTTAAAGCAGCATCTTTAGAATCCATGTGCTTCTAACTTGATTAACATCGCCAACAAACATGGCGTTCCCCTCATAGTTTATCCCATGGGTGCGATCCTGTTAACCCCATCAGAGTTTCCCATCAACTAGGACACATTTCAAAACTCCTTAAGTTACGAAACCAGCTCAATCCTCATGTAGTGGAATTTGGAAACATTTTACTTTATATCATAACTTCATAACTGCCTTCATAACCTCAACCTCGTATCTGTGTACGTTTGTCTTCGACAACAGATTTACTTCTTCGCTTTCTTCTATCTGTATATGGTGGACTAACTTTGATTCCACAGCATAACATCCTTCTACTCTTGCTTGACCTTTGCCCTGTACATAACTGGTGTGTAAAATCCTCGTCTTGTACCCATGAGACAATCGTACCATTCAACAAAACATAATCCTTATGACCAGTACTCCTATTTGTTCACAATGTTCTACTTGCGATTTGCGAAGTGTTTAATAATACTATAAGCGCGGAGTAAAATCAGGGATATCGCACACTAAGCAATAAATGCTCAACTTACCATCGTCACAATTCGCTCTACTTAATATGCAGCCGCATATACTGCTAGGACTGAGTATAATAATTCCCATGATCGATTTTTCAACTGGGCTGCTCCGAGACCCTGCTAGTTGTTGGATGCAAATTAATAAATTTTTTGTTGATCTTCAATCCGCCCGCGCCACCGTATCATTCCCGTTTTCTCCAATTTTGGATGCACAAATCTTGGATGGCAGATTATATAAAAACTGTAAAATCAAAAGTTATTTAAAACAATTAGCGTCATAGATGGAAAGTAAAATGAAAGTCTATTATAGGTTCACCATGCATTCATTTGTACAAATTAAGGTCACCCAGCTAGTTCGTAATAATCTGAAAAATTCTCAAATTAATCGTATTCAGTTTTAAATATAACTTCTAATAAAAATCTAATGCTTCTAGTAATAAAAGAATATATTTTTCTACACTCAAACGCCAGAATTTGCCCACTCGATTGCACTTAACCTCGAACTTCCAAAAATTATGTAATCACTACTGCTGTATTCTTCCCTTACCTTCCGTAATAGTTTGCAGCTAAATTATTATTTATCAATGAATATATTGTTTTCAGCAACTTTTAAATAGTT
Source organism: Sminthurides aquaticus (assembly GCA_906901655.1). Lineage (NCBI taxonomy): Eukaryota > Metazoa > Arthropoda > Collembola > Symphypleona > Sminthurididae > Sminthurides > Sminthurides aquaticus. The sequence continues at coordinate 10,062,216 of CAJQTT010000005.1, read as the reverse complement.
TCGCCAAGAAGAACTTAACATTTTCCAGTTCCAAATAAGTAAGTTAAGTTAGTTACCTTTGCTAAAATAATTGTTTTCACTCAAAACCTTAATTTTGTCAAGTAATTCTCTCGCACAACTGATGATGCAATTCGCTCCTAGCCTTGCAAAGCAAGCACTGAAAAATCCCTTAAGGAGAAATTGGTACACTATAACGGAACGCACTCTCAAAGAGAAAATAGGTACGCCTATTTCATAAGACCTTTGCCTGGCTCTTGGGTCTTCCCAATTGTGACGTTCGGTTTTACACGTAATAGGTACGGCCTTGCGCCGTGGACGAAGAAAAGCCTTTAGATTTTCAAAACACGTGCTTTTCAAGTGATAGCGCAGTGTCTTTAAAGTTCCCGAGCAAAATTTCCTTAGCGACTGCTAACAACAAGCGGTTAGCTCGTCGATAAAGTTCTGATATTCGTATAGATAAACAATGTGAGAGGCTGATAATAAATTGATGACATGTCTGCGAAATCAGGCGAATATACATACATAAAATTGTTTTGTTTAACTTTCAAGGCATCTGATACGTTAAAAAGAAATCATATATTTCCTGATAATCGAGGGGCGAGCTCGAAATCATTAGTGCAGGTAAATCATTAGTGATAATTAGCGTTATTAAAATTAAATGGAACGTAACTTCTCCTGGATACGGTGTATTAAGTTCCAGTTCTGTGTTTTAAGGGTACGTTAGTAGTTAAGCGTGATAATTAATATCTATCTGTGTTAATAGGTAACAGACTTGACGGCTCAAGTCACCGAAGAAAAGCTACTGCTCAACGATATTGGTGGCAGTGAGACTACAATAATAAAGCTTATTTTTTGAAAAAGCCTCACCATCGTATCCGACTTGGATTCAGCTTTACAAATTAAGGTCTCTTCTAATTCATCCTACTGCCACGTCAAGACCTGGTTAGAATCTGTTTCATTTATAAATTTCTATAATATAATGTCTTATTTAACTAATTATTGAATTTGATTGGCGTCGTTAGCATTTTCGTGGTCTACGAGTTGAACGGTAAAAGCTATGACGGCGGCCGTAGTGTTTAATTGTGTTTTTCCTATGTTGATATTGACAGAAACTGGGAGTATAGCCTATGACGTCTGATGAGTAATTAAACTTGTTAATTGATGTGTAGTTAAGCTTGTCGTGATCAGGCTCCTGTAAAAGTATGCGACTGCTAGATTGAAAATAGGAAAGTCTTAGGAATTCTGACCTCTGGACTCTCACAAGACAGGGAGGGGTCTTTTGTCGAAGGAACTAACTAACGAAGTATATACGTGTAATATTGCATTTGTTTGTCTTACTGAATTAGACAAATATCAGAACCAGAGCGTTGGTTTCTTTCGTATTTATATATTCCTCCTTTGTGGAGCTTAAGTAATGAATGTTGACTGAGAGCGGAGTCTTCTTGGATATTCCATATCTATATTTAATGCTGGAGGATAATTAATGTTGTATCACATGCGTACAACTTCGGGTACGTTGGTAGTCGCTCTGTGAGTGCTTGTGAGGAGTGGAGTTAATTATGAATATGCAATAATTAACATGGTTGAGCTGCTAGAGCTTGACAAAAGATGTATTAGTTGGTTGTGATTCATGTGAGTTTAGTCGGAGTTGGGTTAATGAAAAAAGGTTGAGCTAGTGTTTAACCAAGGTTCAATGATAAGCTTGCCTTATATTCTGGTGGGTTGGTAATCTTCGAAGATTTCTTGAAAAAGCTTGCTTCAAGTATTAAATGGAAATTGAGTTTGAATTTTCCCATTATGGTGGAAACCTTATTCGTGGCTGTCGATCCTGGGTTTAATAATTCAAATATATTTGTTTACACAGAGTGGGAACCGCTGTCTTGGAGAGATAAAGGGATATCTTTTTATTTGGATTTGTTTTACCCTTCTTGGGGTACCCGGCCGTAATCCTGTCTTCAATAAGCTCTAACGCTTCGGCAGTGATGGTACATATTGGAATTTTGTGAATATTTATGTAGCTTATAATTGATTGAAATGCGGGTACTTAAAGGAATTTTAAAAAACTCTAATCGCCAGTCTGAAAACGGGGATGAGTCCGATGTGGGGATAACGCTCAATAATCCGAATGAAAGAGGGGAAAACGGTGTTTCTGGATCATTTTCTGGGTATGCCGTGTACGACTGTGATCCTAATATCGACCCGATGTCCGCTGTTCTTGGAGTAACGGAAGCTAAACCCAGGATTTTGCTTATGGGTTTGAGGAGGTATTTGATACTTTAAAAATTCGACTAAATTATTATGCATACATCAGCATCCACCATTCAGTTAATTCTTAAAAATGATTGGATTCTAATTGTAGGAGCGGGAAGAGTTCCATTCAGAAAGTTGTGTTTCATAAAATGTCACCTAATGAAACTCTGTTTTTGGAATCAACCAATAAAGTAGTCAAGGAAGATATCGCCAATTCTTCCTTCGTTCAGTTTCATATTTGGGATTTTCCTGGCCAAATTGATTTTTTTGATCCCGCTTTCGACTCGGACATGATCTTTGGTGGATGTGGAGCGTTGATTTTTGTTATTGATGCGCAGGTAAAATGCAATTGAAAATTAGCTTAGGAAACCTTGTGAATATCGAAAATATTCAAAACATATTTATAGTATGTATTTATCTTTTCTAGGATGATTACATGGAAGCCTTGGAACGGCTTCACACAACTGTAACGAAGGCATTCAAAGTAAACCCCACTATAAACTTTGAAGTCTTCATTCACAAGGTAATATAGTGTTTCCTTATCTTATGAATTAATTTTGTCTGAAACCAGTAACTTCTGATTTTGCAACTCTTACGCACTTTTAGGTGGATGGACTCTCGGAAGATTATAAGATGGAAACACAGCGAGACATTCATCAGCGAGCAAATGATGATTTAATGGATGCCGGTATCACGAAGCAAATCAATGAAAATTTGAATGTAATTTAACTGGAGAAATTTGGAACCAGATTTCATTTTTTGTTTTTACGTAGGCCTGGAGCAAGTCCACTTGAGTTTTCATCTCACATCGATTTACGATCATTCAATATTTGAAGCATTCTCAAAGGTGGTTCAGAAACTCATTCCTCAGCTTCCAACCCTAGAAAATTTATTGAACATATTTATTTCGAATTCTTCAATCGAAAAGGCTTTTCTCTTCGATGTTGTCAGTAAGTATGAATTTAATTTTCAGTCAGCTGTTTGCTAGTTCAGTAAAGAATCATGGAATTAATGATACGAATTTTTTATTCTAGGTAAAATATACATAGCGACAGATTCATCCCCGGTTGATATGCAGAGCTACGAGTTATGTTGCGATATGATTGACGTTGTAATAGACGTTTCGTTTATTTATGGACTGACCTCCGGTGAAGATGCAGCACCAGCATTCGATCATCATAGTCAGGCTAGTATTAGACTGAACAATGGAACAGTACTACATCTTCGAGAAGTAAATAGATTTCTGGCACTCGTATGTATTTTAAGGGACGACGCCATGGAAAAACAAGGTATGTAACTTAATTGTCTATTGCATAAATAGCTGTCACGTAATTGACAATTTATCTTATCCTAATTCTGATGGTTGCATTTCAGGAATGATCGATTTTAATTTCGCCATGTTTCGAGCCGGTATTCAGAAGGTTTTTGAGCATCGCAAGAATCAGAGCAAAAAGGCAAATTCTGTCTTCGCTGTGCGAGAAACTAAAGCAATCGAAGGAACCCCCTGACGGCAGCTTCCAACTCTTTGCTCTTATTTTGGTCACCAAGTGCTAATTCAAAAACTCAATGAAGTCGTAGCTTATGTATCTGCTTTGTTCAGGAGCGCCTAGAATGTATACCATGAAGTGTTGTATTTACGTAAATATGCTTCCTTTGCTATGCATTTCGCGCTTTGCATGCTTGTACTTTTAATTGAGAGGTTAATCTTTTAGCTATCCCGTCAATCGATCATGTGTGAATAATATTGTAACTAAAAATGAATACGTCAGTCATTTACAGAGCGGGGCTTTTTTATTCCTCAAAAACAATGCATTGATGTACCTTGTAAACTTTAAAATACTTGAGCTTGGATTTACAAGTCTCAGACGTTAAGTTACAGTTTTAAATCTTTATCTGAATATAGGACAAATAGAAAATATTAAACCTAAATTGTTCAACGCAGCTGGAAACAACCTATAACCTTGGCATTGCGAAAGAAGGAATAGAACAGCATAACCATGTAACCTATAAATGCATTAGCTAATGGAGAGACGAAAACGTTGTGACGCATTTTAAATCATAAATCATAATTGTAGAATGCAAGGAAACATTTTGTAGGATCATTAATGAAAATTAAGGTAGGGGTGCTTCGAGAATACATCAAACAAGTTTTCATCCAGTTTATTTGGCTCGCAGCGACATCTACTGGACAGAGAAGATCTGATACACCTGAGTTGCAGAAATTGAACTGTTGTGGCGGGAGTGAGCGGTGTATTTTCCTAAAAACATTCTGAAATAACTTCGAGACGCACGTGTTGAATGTTATGGAATAAAACTTGATCAATTTGACATCCATTTTACGGAAAAGCTTGTAAAGATTATACTTTTAATTGCTCTTCAAGATGGCTATAAGCAACTTTGTTTTTGGACTACGATTCGTTGATTCGGGCCTGGTTAACTTGTAGCCGATGAAGTGTGTCATCCGTTTCTTTATATTTGTTGACGTCCGGTCGTTTGTTGAAGGTATTTCATAAAGTTGTAGTTGTAATCTGCATCAGTTGTTCAAAGCGAGTATATTTATTACGCTACCAAGTTTTATGATTGACAGACGGCAGTTACATATCAATTATATCCTGTGCAATTTTAGTCATGCAGCAATAATCGCAACAACTCCAAGCGAATTTCATTGCAATGGATGCTACGGGGGCTGAACCCGCGGCTTCAAACCGCGACTTATTGGAAATGATTAAGGATCAGAAGGAAGTCATTGCAATGATGCAAATTCAATTAGATTTACAAAAGGAAAAGCTTGACAGGCACGAGGAATTGATTTTGTCACTGCAAGCACAGGTGAGCTCTACAGTTTTGAAGATAGCATAAATACATGAAAACTTTTCCGAAACAAGCTATAATGGTAAAGCTATAATTTTGTGAATTGTTTACAATTTGATTTTAGCTTGTAAAAGATAAAACCAAAACAGGGCTCTCGGCAATCAAGGAAGAGAAATCTATCGCTGAAATGGCAAAGGAAACAGCTGAGCAGGTGTTAGCGCAAGGTCAAACAGATTATACTTTTGATGAAGCCACAGGACTATACTATGACCGGAACAGTGGCTACTACTATGATCCCGTAAGTACTGCTGTGTAATGAATTTTATAACCTTTCGAAGTATGTGGAGTTAGAGCGCTCTTGACTAGAATATGTAACACTTCCTAATTTATGGAATTTCAGAAAAGACAACTGTTTTACAATGGACATACAAGGACCTATTATTCCTTGGACCCAGTCACTAACGCGTATGTATTTCATTCACAATTACCTGAAGATTCAGCCACGGAGGGCGAGAAAATAAAACGGAAGTCCAAGAAACGTAAAAAGACAAAGCTTAGTGTGCCTGATCGTAAAATCAAGATTGAGCCTGGGAGGAGTCCAGGTTCTGGGAGCCAAAAAAGTTACAAAGAAGATGTCGAAGAGGGGGAAATTAGTGAATCATCGGAACAGGTCTCTAATGATGAGGAGGAATGTGGCGATGAAACAGACACGGAAACAGTAACGTCGGAAAGATCAGATGCAACCGGAGATTCGCGAAAACGGGAAGAAAGCATACCTTGCCTTCGAGCTGTTGTAATGGAATCATCGGTATTATCTTTGCCCAAAGGATTTCTTTTTCTAGTTACGTGCATGGGAGGAACTGTTGGCCGGGAAGGGTCTCATCACTCTATGCTACTTCCAGATACTAATGTCAGCAAAGCAAGTGCTAATTATTCATTCCTTATCAGTAAAGTTTTTGCATTTCAGAGCTACTGAAACAATATGTTCACGTTATTATAGTTTTCTATTCTATTACAGCATCACGCTGAAATCAGCTACTCGTATGAGCTGGAAAAATACTTTATTACGGATGTTGGGAGTCAAAACGGGACGATTCTTAACGGCGAACGCATATCTAATCCTAAAGAAGCAAGTGTACCTGTGGAAATACTTCATGGAAGTACATTGAAGGTAATAGTTATGTCAATCGGAAAAAACATTAATAGTAAATGCTTTAAAGAAATTTAACTTTTTTCGTATTTTTAGGTTGGAGCTACAACGATGCTAGTCCATATTCATAACGGTTCATTGACATGCGGGCTTTGTGAACCAGGTTTGATTCCAGTCGAGAAAAAACCTATGTACGGTAAGTCCTCCAAACGTAACGTAGTGATGCACGGTTACCCATGCTAACAATCATAGTAATTAGGCAAGAGTTGATAACTTGGCGGTACAGCGAGTAATGTGGCAGCTAGGACCTGTATGATTCTATAGCCAGAGCGCAGTAGTATCATAATTATGCATTATTTGATAATTCCTCTTTGATATTAAGTAGTTAAATGTGCTGCTTGAAGGAGCTCTAAGGATTGAAGAGCATAGTCTGACGTCTTTGCTTTTCCAATTTCAGATGCGACACTGACCAAAAGTGCAATTGAGCGCCTCAGGAAGAAAGAGATGAGACAACTTCGGCAAAAGTACGGGATTGAAGGGAAAGGGGATAGCTCATCGGCCCAGTTCCCGGAAGCCTACAAAGACCGAGCTCAAGAGCGAAGAGTTATCAAAGGTTCCGATAATCCGTTCGAGAAAACATATGTTGCCTCCGTGGATGAGTAAGGAAATTAGTTCCTTTATAGTGAATGCATTTTTTCCGTAGCTTATAGCTGCTGAGTGCCATTGAATTTTGCTTGGCGAGGATATTTTCTTGATCGGCTACGCAATGAAACTTCTATGATCTTAATGGCTCTCAATTTATTTTTAGCGTCCCTAGCTTATTCCAGAGTTACGATTGTTTCTATTTTGGTACATTCCAGAGCCATCAGAGGGGATAACAAAGGCTTTCAGATGTTGTCAAAAATGGGTTGGAATAAAGGTACTTCTCTTGGTCGTTCCACGGCAGCCAATCCCGACGGGGATGCTGCGCAACAGTCCTCGAATATCGAACCGGTAAGCACTAAATCAAGAGTAGCCTCCTTATTGACATGATAAAGATTTAAGCTTCAAGTGCATTGTTTTCTGAAGATGAAAAGCGAAACGGTTCGCCTGCGCCACCTGCGCCAGTTTGTGATCAATCTGCACTGTATTTTCACCGGCTGAATGAATAAGCTTGCTTTCTTTTGCGAAAATTTCGGCTATTCTTACGATGTTAGCAGTATAATTAACTGAATTATGCTTACAGATAAAAGTGGATCTCCGACCCGGGCGAGTCGGTCTAGGTTACGAGTCTTTATGGCCCGCCGGGTATTGTCCCATACCAGAACAAGAATCTGCAGTGACTTCAGACGGTTCACAAGGATCTGAGTCGAAGAAAGGACGTGTTAAAAAAGGCAAAGCCAGCAGATCTGCGATAGCTAAGAAGACAATGAAGCGATTCAATGAAATCCCTCAACCAGCTCCCGAAAAAGACTTATAGGCGAAAGCTGTCAGAGAACAAGCTAAAGGAAGCTGCGCATAAATTATTTGTAAGTGAATGTGTTTTCTATCAGAATTTTTGCGTATCCTGATAAAGGAGCAGAGTGCATATCTTGCAAATACCCGATCCACAAATCATGTTGCCAAGATGCAACTTTACTAGATTAAAAGCGCCACTATGCAGCTATTCCCAAAGCGTACTAGATTCCCGGCTTGTATTAATCATTTTCGTTTGTAATTGAAGCAGATAGTTTGGAACAAGGGCCGTTCTATTTGTATCCCCCGGAAAAGCTTGGAGAAGAATCATTAAATCGAGAAAAAGATCAGCGACAAGTGCTTCATTTTCTTGCTCCTATCCTAAGGTCAGTCATATGGAACGGAAGCGAGTGTAATTTCATAACGAGTTTCATCCTCCGCAACCTTGCTGCCTGCATTATTTTATTATCTGATTGTACATTTTTGCCACGTGTTGTACATGTATGCGAATGAACTATGTTTCTAGTATTTAGATTTTTGAACGCAACGAAGTAAAACTACTGCGGTATTCATAATTTCGTGAAGACTGCAATCAAATAATGTTCTCTCCAACGACTGTAAATATATGAAGCGCATGCCACCGTTTCATACAGCATAAATCTACTGGGAATGATTTTCTTACGGCTCTAACATTCACCCGGAATCGTTCCACAGAGGTTTGACAGCATGCCAGATGTGGCGACTCGTGTTTCAGTTAGCCGGATTTAAATATGGCCTGGCACTACGGAAGCTGCATAGGCAAGCCGTGGATGAAACATTATTGAGCATGCTGAAGGTTGTTGGAATTTTTATACTGCTCTCTGTACTTGAGCAGCACGGCAGTAGGATTGCTTACATCAAAAGATTCTGCGGTATTTTGTTTTGTAAGCTACATACCGTAATCTGAGCAAGTTCTTGACATTCTTAATTCAGAAGGACGATTGTCGGAAGTTTGTGCTAATTTTTATTTATGTTGGCATTTGAAAGCAGACGAATTCTAATCAGAGACCATGTCTTAATTACTTAATTAAGGAATGAGATTACAATTCCGGGATTGGCGACCGCGTTTATTGAATTTAGTTCAGGGAAAACGTTTGACAGCCAAAGGGGAAGCGGCGGTGAGGGGAAATAGGTTAAGTTGTAACGTAATGGAGATAAGAAAAGATCGGAAGTTGGAAAGATGTAGGTTGAGTATGTTATTCGTTTGTCATTGTCATGAGTGAAGGGTTGAAGTATTAGATAATCTGTAACCGCCTTTACAGAACGCCCCCTCGCCCTTTGGCATGAACAGAAGCTAATGGAAAGTGGAGCATTCATTCCTCTTCCCCGCAGTTAATTTCCGCGATGGGTATGTTCCGGGATTCACTAGTTTTTTGCTATCCTGGATTTCATAAACATGAATGATATTCAGTAATGTTCTAATTTATATGCACTTATCATTATTGTGTTTCTCCCACAGAGTGTTCCCGATTCATAGACAGAGACTTTTACTTGACATCCATTCAAAGATAATTAGAAGACGTCACCAGACCAGTCGTATAGAATTTTGACAATTTTAAGAAACTTGGGATTATCGCTGTGCAGTTAGTAGTCTTCTCTCAACGTTTACCTCTTCGTGATTCAATGAAGCAATTCAGAGAATTTTTGTGACAAAACCTGGAACCCACTCAGCCTGCCCCTGGCATTTACGTGTAGAAGAGTAGGAGTGAAAGCTATTTTGTGAACTTACTTTCCAACAAACATTCTCCCGACTTGTAAATCCAAATCAGCTTTGCCTGGTATAACAAACTTGCTTCTAGAGCTGTCTGGGTTAGAGAATGTATGCCCTACTTGCAAACTTTTGTAGCTAGTTGTATCAGAAATGTGGCTTTTTTCATTTCATGATTGTAATCAAGTGCTACGGCTCACCCGAGCTATTTGATCATGATTCCCTCGTTCTCCTCTGTATAATCTTTGAGATGCACTCCATTTTTTTCCACGCTCCTTTCAGAATCACTTTTGCTCCGATTATTCTCTCCGCTGCAGGATTCAGTGTAACACTTGAGTTAGCACGCTAAATCTAGAGCATTTCCGCAATGCCTGTGAGGGAAGCTGTATGCAGTTTTGCTTTTTTAGCTCTCCTAATTTGTATGCTACCCAGAACTTGAGCATGCATTTCCTAGTCCTTGATGCATTCGTGTGCATGCTGAGAGAATACCGATCTCCGGGAGATGCGGCTTTTACAACTCTGCTTTACCCAGCCACTGCACTACCAGGAGCTGTCCGTGGCATCTTTGCAATTTTTTGCCTTCCTCCTCTTGCCTGCATATATGCAACTGTTTTTGCCATGAATTTGCAGATTTTTATCCGGCGCAGTTCAATGGACTGAGAAATAAGAAATGTGTGCTTATTTCCCAGTTTGTCAGGAGGAGTTTTAGTTAGGGCAGGAGTGGGTTGTCAGTATGCATTTATTTAGTTTCTGTAACTACCTCTCTCCTTACATCATCATCTGAACCAGTAGTTTCACAATCTCTAAGGCCATGCAGTAATAGATCTCAATTCTTCCGGGCAACCCAACTTTTCCTAAGGCTCCAAATCCGCTAACCAAATTATTGCTAGGTCATGGAGAAGCCTTCCAACGATTTCCGTTCTCGTTTTAGTTCAAAGCATTTTCCTGTATCCTACCGTCGTTATAGGTTCGACGCAGTTAGGAAATTACTTATCGAAGCTAGGCCTATTTATCGATCCCCTGAGCTAGCTGCATACTGATTTAAAACTAATATGATGTGAATGAACCTCGTCAGAAAAGACGGGGGCAGAGCTGCTAACGGGACGGTTTGTCACAGAGTGATGAGATGAAAATGTGTTAAAAATTTTCAAAGACGCTGACCTTGAAATTCTTCGGAACGTTGACAGACAGACCAGGGAAAGGATGGAGCAGACTTGCAGACTGATGTCGTCGTGTATGCATGCACATTTTTGTGTAAACTTGATCTGTTTGCATTTCAAATTCTCGTCTGGTATTTAAGGAGGAATTGATCGAGGAAGAGCAGACACTACATAACCGTTTTGTGGAATTGCTGCCAAAGGGACAAGGAGCGGGAACTGGTGATGTGGCGTACATAAGCTTGTTATTTCCTACATTTAGTTTTGAGGGATAACAGCAGGATAATTAGAATTTAATGAAAATCACTTTTATTTCATTCTTAACGTAATTGTAATTATGAGGGAGTTGAACAAGAGAGACAATTGGGATTCCTCAAACACATCCTTTGTACTCCCCCTGTGCGTAAATCACTGGAAAGATTTTGAGGAGTGTCGCTGTCTCAGGAAGAATTTCTACGCTAATTATTTCTCAAGTTTTAAAATCCCCACCTGCCCATTTTCATAAATCTTTTAGATTCACGTTGTTTATTGAGGTTTTTTATTAACTTGTGTTGTAGCCAATGGAATTGATTTCGCATCTCCTGAACTCCTCTTAGATAGCTTTTCTCCTGACAATCGCAGGTGAAGGGTTACCTACATCTGTATTGGCTGGTACTGAAGGATGGTAGGGAGCGGAGGTTACATGGGTTATGAATTGATCCTTGAAGTAACGAGGGAAAATGCTACGTTTATTTTTCCGTGAGTTTTGCTACTGCAAACATAAATTATGAGATATTAGGAAGGGATTGCTGAGATTTGATATTTTTTAATTTATCACAATACAATTTGATTTGTAGATGGATCCTACACAACCTACCTGATGATGGCTAATTTGATAGGCTTATAAGGAATGATTAAAAGGGCGCCGAAGATACCGACATGTATTCATTTGAAATCCCAAATATTTAAGAAGCAGTTATAATTAATTAATTGGATTTTGACTGACTTAAATCGGTTATGAATCCGGTGCCGTTGTTCTCAGGAATTCTTACAAAGCTACGCTGTCAGCTCGTCATTTTTAATCGCTGCTCATTTTAATATTAATTAGCCCAGTTTATGAACAAAAGTCGGACTGGCTTTCCACCTTGAACGGCAAGTGTGGAAAGCCTATACCATTTTGAAGAGTAATTAAAATTTTGGAATAGGAAAGTGGGAAAATGAATTCTAAAAGAACCCATTTGCATAATTTATTCAAAATCTGAATACCCAATGATGGAGAAAAGCGACACAGGTTTTTTTGGATTATTTAATCAAAATGTTTATAAGTAATCAGAAAGTGTGGCAAACGTGGGATGGGTTCAAGGCTTTGATCTCTATTTAATATCTAGCGAAGCATGACCACGCGGCAGGATGAATGTAAAAGGTATTGATATATACATTTAAAGCAGGTATTGTAGTGACATGGTCAAATATGATGAATTTTGGAGAAGCTAATTACAATTTAATTAGGTTGATACAGCCCACATCCTACGAACCTTTTAGATTACGGATTCGTGAAAGGTTTGAAGGATATGAGGTGGTTTAATATACAGTAATTAGGTTTGACTGTTGAGCTGAAATGTCAAGTTTTTTTGGTATCGGGCTGATACAATTACAAATGTGGTGGCATTTTTATTACTTTCAAGTGGTGATTGAGATTGTAATATGATGAGTACTTTGGAGGAGTGGGATTGATGGAAGGATTGATTACAATTTAAATGGGATGATTACAATAAATTTATTTAACTTTACAGGTGGGGCTGTTCAAGAAAGATGCTTGTTGTATGTGGATCAGAAGCCGGTGAATGTGCGGAAGGACAAGATTTTGTATAAACTTGAATTTATGTACAGATGAGGGAATTTGATCTAAACCTTGTATATCTATGGCATCAGGACTTGATGGTGCGGTAGGATGGATAGTGATGTAGTAGAGCCTGTATTTAATTTGAATTGTACACGTTTTTCTCCTGGGCGTTTCGAGGTAGTAATTTTAATAAAAAAAATTTGTTTGTAATTGCTTTTTTATCTTTTAGTGCTTGGCGATGGGACCGGGACTGACGAGGGAGGGCTGGAAGTACAGCATTCGTTCGTACAGAGATGCGAAGATTATTTGCGAATATGCATTCTGAAGAATGTGGTGCTGTACTGGCCGTGAGGAACTGAAAGAAGACGACGATCAGATGCAAGATTCGCGCAAGGAAGAATGAGAAGAAATGGCGGACAAGAATACCTACAGAGTGAAAGAATCTTCTAAGATTTAACAAGTGGAACTTATAGTTGGAGATGGGATTACCCGTAAAATAATTCATCTAGCCCCATATGTCTCTAATTCATTCGCCAATATTAATGAAAATAAGTAAGCGGATAGTATTTAGCCATACATATATATTTTTGGCTTCGAAATTACTGTCTGACTGTCTGGATTTTTTATTTCTACACAGTTTAAAAATGTTCCTTAAATTCAGTGTCATATCGTTCCAACACATAGATGCAGCAGCAGTCATTGACAGGAGGAAGAAGAAGGTTCAGTGAGGTCGTTTATTTGGCAGATGATGCGCTTTTAAAGCTCTGCTCTTCTCCTCAAGGATGAAGGATGATAATCTTTGGAAAAAAACATTTTTACGACATCCCTAAAACTTTTAAAGAGTTTCCATAAATGGATACAATTTCGTCTTGTTTTAAGTAAGGTGTATGTCAAAGCTAGTATAGTATCGAAACCCATAATGATTGCAAAAAGGATTTGCAAACATTGTGTTTGTTTGGGAAATATCCAAGTTTGTAAAAGAAGGAATTCTGTCTTTTCTAGCCCCCAAGTGTTGACTTTTTCACAGAAAAATTGGTTTGCCTAATTGTGTATCTGCTGTCTGGATTGTTGTCCTAAATGGGGAGTTTTGCAATTATTTTTAAACTGATAACTTGTACGTGTTAGCTACAAGGTCGTGTGTCTGTGATTGCTGATTACCAAAATGTCAATAGCTATCATCATCTCTTGAAGAGGAGGGGATACGGAACATGTTTGCGTGATTGAAGCTTCGGGGGGATCTGAAATCCATCTCAACATGATACTTTGTGCCCCATTTGTGACATGCTATACTAAAAACTGGATTTCCCCGGGTTTCTTTACGTAAGTACTAGGAAATGAACTATGATTTAAAAACTGCAAGCACTGAATCTCGTCATTTCGCTTATTGCAGTTTATATTGTTAAAATCCACTGAGAATGCGCAGCTAGGCTAGCTAAGCTAGCACACAGAAAAATTGCAAGTATTTGCAAATCGCATTTGAATCTTTTATAGAAACAGTTCACGGTGATGTACCCGGGAAGTTTTTAGAGGTTATCGACGGGAGGATGATTTGTAAGAATAATGACTCGTATTATTTGCCCTTGGAATCATGCGTGTCTTTGACACTTCGGAATGTGGGAACTGCTTTTACATTTATCATCAGCTGGAGAGATAATAATAGAATACAAGGTTGATACAAGGAAGAAAAGTGTTGGATACCCTCTATTCAGGACTCGTACTTTCATTTACGTTGCTCACTATTAGCGCGTGGAAATACTACAAGTGTGTAGAAGAGCTATAGAAGATTGATTGATGCACGTTTTTGGGAGAGTACAAATCTTTCGTGTGTCATTCCTTTATGCTCCCGGCGAATTTTCAACCTTGAAAGAGTTTAAAAAATAAGTGAAAAAAGCAAGGACAACCGATAGACAAGATGCATGGGCTGGAGTAATCTTTTAGGAGATAGAGTATTTGCCAACACGTGTGCACATACTCCTGGGACGTGATCGTTGTGAATTTTTGTCCCCGTCGGAATAACTAATTATTAAACTCGCTACAACACGCACATCCCTCCGTTGTCAGACCGCTGAAGGATTGCTTCATAAAAGTGTTTAAAGATGCGGGAAACTAAGGACGCTAGGCAAAAGGTTGCTGATCGGGTAATAGTTTCATGTTGCATGATACAAGTATCGTGGATCTTGTACTATATCTTTAAACTGATGATGATACTATAAAGGGTTAAATATTGTTCTGTTGGGGTAGCAGATTAATAGACGGGAGCCTGCATTAGTTGAAGCTCCTTTAATCAAAAGTGAGGTGTCTTGCAAGGAATTTTGTAAGATACTCCTTGCGGGTTATATTATAATCCCCTGTCGTGTCAAGAAAGTACGAGAATGGCACTGTTTATACAGCGCATGTAATAATACCTGTATAATTTTAAAAAAGCTGTAATCCATGTGTAAATTTATATAAGTTACTTGAGCAGCATATTTAAAAAATAACTGGTTTCTATGATTGTAGAGTAGGAGGAGCTGATTTGAAATGCTGGTGGAGGATGTTTAGGAAGCAATCATTTGCTAATCTATCTTTCCTTGACTATAGCAGAAGAAAAAATTGTAATCAGGCTACAAATATTATACAATCAGATAATACTTGTATGTGAAAGTGAGCTTCCTTGCCTTGTCATTATGATCAGATAACTCAAGGATGGTTGACGGTGGTCAGCGTTCCATCCTGCCCTCTCCATAAATTCTTCCTTATGAATCCCAGTAACCATGTACTTGACTTTCCTATATATACAGGAATGCAAGCTGGATTTAAGAGCATAACAAGCAAGAAACTGTGCAATTTGTTGTTTATTTTTGATGGAAATAATAGAGAAAACGTGGAGAGAAACGTGCAGTTTTCTTTCAAATCCAAAGCTCAAATGAAGTTGATGTATGGGTAAAAATGCCACGTTAATTTGAAAGGATGTTGCTGTATAATATATAATAGTAAACATAAATTGTGTTTTTGTATTTGTAGGAGGCAAGGTTGGGAAACATGGGCGAGAATTATGTTAGAGCATAAAAGAACCTCAAAAAAAGAAGCAAAAAATTAGCTTTCTGATGCACTCAACGGACTCTCTATCAGATTTTCGGAAGACAATGTTTAGGGCGAAACAAATTCGTCGTCTATGACTTCCATGGATATTACATACGGCTGCCATTCTGTTCCAAACAAGTCAAATTGGCCGAGCAAGTTTATTAAGAGGCTTCGGTCCGTTCGTCTGTCCGTAACCGCGCAATTCTTTTAGGATGCCCTAAGGTTACATTTATGGTGGTTCTAGCAACAGATTCATTTAAAGGTCAATTATAATTTAAAAATGAAACTATTGATAAATTATTCCAAACGAAAAAATTCGCTTGTAGCGAATTTATTTTCAAATCGATAATCCCATGTATACTGCGTTTTAGAAATAAATTCGTTTGGAATAATTTATCAATAGTTTCATTTTTAAATTATAATTGACCTTTAAATGAATCTGTAGCTAGAACCACCATAAATGTAACCTTAGGGCATCCTAAAAGACTTAAAGAGGGATGCACAGGCATAGTCTGTATAGCAGAGGAGAGAGTATATGATGGAGAAAGGCGGAGAAAGTTATGGCGCAACACAAAGTATTCGCTTGCCCACAGTCAGTAAACAGAATTCGCCTCTTTGTTTTGATGATGCCAAATGCGCGTTTGTGCTTCGATTTTGTGTGCTACAGGATGATGTAACAAGGGCTTTGTTAATGGATACAGGTTTTTGAGAAACGTATGCACGAGATTATACGCCTATATGGTTGTACAGTGGAATCATATTTAGATTAGAATCTTAATAGGATTGGTTATGCAGTGTATAGGAATTACAACTGGTTTTTTTTAGCGCTGTTAACGCAGTAATTTGGGTGGGTAAATTGGGTATGACTGCAAAATACCAAAGAGTGTGTTCTTGGAAGAGTAGTGGAATGTATTATGACAAGATGAGAGGAGTGTAGTTCCAGCCGGCCGCCTACTAAAATCAAGACACATAAATTGAGTTGTCGTCTGGGAGGCAGGTTCTGTGGGTAGTTAAAAAGCACCCGGGTCGTGTAATTAAGAATATGAGATTCGCTTTTTGGATGTATCCATTGGAATTGGGAGAGATTACATTACTAGATCCTATGCATGTATCTTTGATCTTGTGCTTTTGAAACAGTGGGGACGTCCTTCAACAGTTGCGTAAAAAGGGATACAAGGGCCGGAATCTTTCGAATAAGGACGTTAGCCTGCTGGAATTAAAATATCGGACAAAGATTCATAAAGACGAGATGCATATGGGGCAGAGACGTGTCTTTCCAAAGATCGGGCCCGCAGCCCTACCTTCTTGAGTACCTGTTCTTGAGCAGGCTCTGTCTGGGAAGTCTGGCTGGCTGGAGGAGAAGAAATATGAATCTGCGTTAGTTAGTTAGTTACGGCTTCGTGTCCGTTTTTCATTACTGCTCAGAAACTCGTTTCATGAATTAAGAGTGCATTGTATTTGCAAATGGGCTTGCAGTTTTTTTTCTCAGCACACTTAATTACACACTGTCTGCTGACTCTGACTAAATTCGGCTCGGTAGAGAGGATGGGTTATTAAAGGAAGGGAGGTGAGATCCAGACGGAATGTATGCAGGTGGATAGAATAAGATTGAATGAAAGGTGGATGCATGGAATAACATGTTTGAGATAATTGTGCTATTTAAATGCAATTTGCATCTAGTTTCCAGCCTCCCACTTTCATGCCCGTCCACTCAAGTAAGAATGAGTGATGGAAGGGTAGACGGGGTGTTCTGAGTTTTGCGGATCAAGTGCGGGGTAGGGATGAATGGGAATGTTCAAATGAGAGTGCATGTGTGTTGTGTATGATTTCACGGTGGTGCAAGCATAACGAGGATAAAATGCATGAGAAAACTAGAAGAAGGTGGAGATTGGAAAAATTTGCAAATAAATTGCATTTTTCTAGTTGTTAATGTGGAAAAATCCAGCTTTTCAAAGAGAGAGAGAGACAGTGGTTGAGGGATTGATTACAGGTAGGGTAAGGTGAGAGAGTGTTAAAGCTGATAAAATTTAGAATCACAAGTCTGTGAGTGAG
Organism: Sminthurides aquaticus; assembly: GCA_906901655.1. Taxonomy (NCBI): domain Eukaryota; kingdom Metazoa; phylum Arthropoda; class Collembola; order Symphypleona; family Sminthurididae; genus Sminthurides; species Sminthurides aquaticus. The sequence continues at coordinate 10,044,730 of CAJQTT010000005.1, read as the reverse complement.
CAAACCAGATGATGGGTGAGACTGAATGTGATTCAATTTCCTTGTGGTTGGTATCCAGGCTATTCTGCTCCACCTCCTCCTTGCTGCACCTGCCAATTCTCACGTCAATTCGTGGTTAAGTGCATAAATACATTGTCGTTGTCTTGTCTTTAATGTTTTTTAAATTACGTGATGGTGGGTTCCAACAAGTTTTAAGTTTTGCTCATAAGCTGAATTGCTTGCCGTGATATTTAAAAAGAGATTGACATTAGGTGGACTAGGTCTGCTCTGCATGGGTAGGAGACTGATGGAAGGGGAGGAGTGAGCCGATGATGAGGAAGTTTCATATTATTATACGTATAGATTATCAGAAATAAAATTTATAATTCTAAGGATTTTGCTAATGTAATGTAAAGGATTTATTTGACGATATGTGGCCTGGGTCCTTCAACGTCAGAACAGATTTCTTTTTCATTCTTGCTCGCTTGTTTTTGGATGTTTGGGGATGAAGAGATGAGGTTTGTCTTGGCTACTAAATCTCTACATTACAATGCCTCTTGCATAGTGGAATTCTCTCTCAAAAATGATGAAGGGTCCTCGTTGTTTTGTTTGCTAAATGTGTTTGCAATTTTGTTGTTGTTGGGCAAGGCTAGGGTCGGCAGACAGGAAGAGGATGTGGGCACGTTTAAATTGTCGTGGTCATGGTCGAATCATGGATGTGGCGCCAGGAATGGCGGCAGCGTGACCAGGCCACCAGTCTGTATCGCAAATTACTGTTGTGCCGTACTATACTCTTGTTTTGCATTGCTTTTGTATTGCTGTTTTTTTAGTCAACTGGTATATATATATATCACAGAAACATGGCAACTATGGATACCACATTTCCTCCTCTTATGTCTCTGCTAAATGATTCATGAGGGCGGTAATTAATTTTCTTGAGATTGTTGTGCCGTGCTCTCCTTCCGTTAACCTTTGTGGTTCAATGGACGGTTTAAAAGATTCCGAGAGAAAGTCGTTAGGAAAGGGTGGGGGGAAAGCGACGAAAAATTTATTTTCAAATCAGATGAAAATACGATATTTTAAAAGTAGAAAGATTTTTAGTTGAGCAGTATATAAATCTAAACTTTTACGTTTAAAATTTAGAAATGCTCCTCTGGGAAAAGAAGCTCATCCCGTTTGCAATTTACGTCTGGAGCCAAAGAGAATGCGTTTCTTGGCACCTCCACCCATTTGGTGGGATGCGGATGGATACATGCAAGTATGTAGCAGGTTATCGTACTATTTGTCTACAGGGCAGTCTGTGCATAAAATTGTGGAGATGAGAGTTAACTATGAGGATGATGCAGGAGGAGGAGAAAGGGGGAAGGGCGATGGAGTCTGTTAGAGGTGGATTTGGTTGCATTCTCCTCGATTGCAATTACAAGCAAGTAAAAGAGTTGAGACAAGTTGTAGGCGAATTAAGCTGGATTAAATTAACCTCAAGAATGGAACTAGACACCAGCCAGGGGAGGGGGTGTGTGAGAGCGTCATTGAGGGAGCGGGAAGAGCGTTGGAGTGCATGTATGCAGGCAGATGCAGATATTAAAAAAGTTATATTCAAGACGTTTAGATTGGATGATAATTATGTACTCACTCTTAAATTATTCATGTAATAGTCACGGGCGGTTAAATAGTTGGAAACTGATGATATGTAGGTTGTAGAGTAATAGGTGTTGGAGGATTTGTTTCATTTTCCCACGTAATTTGATGACGAGTGAAGGAATGGGCACAGCTTTATACGAGCAGGATTCAGTTTCTTGAAAGCATTAAAACTTTTTTAATTGCCCAAAAACCTAGATTTGCCTTGCACTGAGATGCTGATAAGTTGCATGTGATCTTCTGACGTAACATGGGTTAGATATAAAAATGTTTATAATATGCAATCTTCATGCTTGGTTCAACGCTTTTTTTTAAATATGTTACGCTCATTTTATATATGGTTCCAGGAAATAATTGTATAATAAGCAGACGCTTGAAAAATGTTGCATTCTTTGATACATTGCTTGCTGCCTATGCAATACATTTGATTAAATGTGCATGATTAAATCTTACATTTGCGTAGGTTGGAGCAGATTCCCTCGATTTTCCCAGAAGGTTACAGCGACACGGGGAACCATGGTAAATATCGGGCTAAAGATTGTAGGAGCGCGTGTGGAACCTACTAACTAGAAACCGGGTAGTAAGTAGCTGGTGGAGCTGGAGGAGTGACTGCAGGAATTTTGCGACCCTAGATTCGACCGGTAGTCTTGTTTGTAGTTATAATGGGCGAGGAGGAAACTGAGGGAATAGAAGCTTGGAGAAAGCTCCTTGCTTCTTAGGAGGTTATATACTTTATATTGGCAGAAGTTTAAATTTGTTTGCATGTGTGTGTTTGGAGGGGAAATAGTGGGAAAGCTGTTGTATTAATAGATGACATACGAGGAGACCGAAGGAATAGAAGCTTGAGGAGACAGAATAGGTTGCATTGTCAGCATCATCAAACCCAAAAAGATGAGAGGATGGGGATGAGTTTAAGAATGCGAGTGCGAGAGCGTTAGTGGGATAAAGGTAAGAGGACAGGAGAATGAAGATGAAATTCGATGTGAGCAACCAAGATGCATTTCAAAGCAGTGGAGTTGTAGTAAGTAGTTTATCAAAGTTATTTGTTAGTTGTGACGAGGGAAACACACTGGAAATCCATTTCAATTTGTGCTCTGTTAACATGATAATGGAAACACACGGAGGATGAGGAGTCGGAGCCATGGAAAGAGTCAGCAAGTTTTTGTTATAGTGATGCCAGCAGAGTAAAGACGAAATGCATAAAATGAGCTTGGAGAGCTACTACATTTCTTAGTTGTGTATTGGGAAGCGGGGAGACAGATCAAGGGGAGAAGGGAGAGTGGCGAAGAGAGCGGTGACGAATATTTGCGAAAAAATTTGCGAATTTATTTCGCGGTCCTCCGACAGCTTTATTTTTTAAAAAGTGAAAAGAGCATGGTAGCCGGCCGGCTTGGAGAAAATATTGGAGGAAACTAATTGCATGTTTCCTCTGTGAAGACTCTAGGAGGACTGGCGTTCCGTGGGGAAATGTTGGTGCTTTTGCGGCAGGGATAGCGGGATGAAGAAGGTAGAGGAGGAGATGACTGCAAGAGGTTGAGCGATAGGGAACTAAGAAGAAGCGTTGTGTGGGATATATACGAGAACGGGGGAAAGTAGTAAAATCTGGGAAGGCAAAGTGGGGGAAAGACGAGAGAACAGAGACGAAAAGGCTGGGTGTTTTAAGATACAAGAAGATAGCCGAAGAAGAAGAGGTGGAGGGAATCGTGTGGAATTATTGAATCTCTCTGTGTGTGTGTAGCTGGAAGAGGATTGTCGGGATGAAGATTAGGTGGTGGAAGGAAGTTGGGAGAGTGTAAAATGGAAGTGTTTGGAGGAATTGGGACTGCGGGACTAGGATGAGTTGTTGTTTAAAAAAATTGGACATTGTGTACGTTATTGTTGTTGTCGAAACATCTTAATTCACATTATAATCATTCCAAGAGCAAGAGAGACATAAGAAGTCGGACGCTGCGCTGAGCGCTTGTTAGTAGTGCTGTGCGCTGCTGCTCCTGGGACGGACAATTGGGATTCTTTAAGAATCCATCACCACTACCACTGTCAGCCTTGTCTTCTTCTTCCCTCCACCTACTTTCCGTCTTCCCTCTTTCCACTCTACGATAGTTACACCCCCAGCACAACTCCTTGACCTCCCAGTGAACCACCCGCATCCGAACCGGCTAGAGTCACACTCAGTCAGTCAGTGTCCTCACAGCCACCCTACGAGGGAAGCCCCAGTATTTAATTCATTCTAAAAAATACCGGCAGGTATTTCATACATTCTTAAACCCTTGGAATTTTTTTAAAAAATATAATTCACTTCCGGTCCGCCTAATACCCGGGAATTTAAAGCTCATTCATCAATTAGAAAATTTTAATCTTCGCCGCCTGCAATAAATTTAAATTTTAAAAGTGATCCCAGAAAAAAAATTTAAATTAAAATAAATTAAACCGTTTAATTAAATTTTCGCCGAAATGGAAAAATATGGACCAGGAATGGAATTTAGTTCATCATCCTGCCCAGGTACTCCCGTTCATCCCTGCTTACACCCCGTCCGACAAGATGAGGATGGTGGCGGCGGTGGGGGCGGTGTTGGTGGAAGGTGGGGAAGAAACGGGACAACATCCAAGAGGATAATGTCAACACCGTCATCAAGCACTTGTCCCAGAAATATTTTCTCTCCCCTCGTCCTTGTCTTGCTAGGGATATTGTACCAAGCAAATTTCTCTCAAGGTAAGTAAAATTCTTTCTCCTCCCCCTTTAGCAACTCCCTCTGCTGTCCACACAAAGTTTGTTTACCTGGGATCAATTACGAACTCCTCAGCTCCTCGTACCTCAACCCCACACACTAAACACCCTCATCTTACCATTCATTCCTTGCATGGGTTTATGGGAGGAGGAGGAGGAGTGAGGGATGCAGTTACATTCAAATGCATATATTAGTTGCAAAACTTTTAATGATTCTCAATCCAATAAACCTGTAACGTTTATTATTTGTGCTTTAGAAAAAATCCCCCTAGGAAATTCTGCAATTGCAATTTCAGCTCCAGCATATATGTACAGTTAGAACTTTTTGGCGGTGCTGTTGAAATGTGTATAGTTGAATGATAAAGAGCTATTATAACAGTAGATTAAGGAAGGACGTATATACTGTCCTTCACATGCTTTCCCTTCTTGGAAAACCTGTAGAATAAGCGGGGACTGCTATTGAGAATGTAACTTCTTCTTCCTTGTACAAAAGCCAAATTACTCATCATTGGCAGAGGACAGCCAGCCGGCAGGTGGGATTGATTAGGAATAGAGTGCGAATCTTGTTTGGTTACTAGAACTGCATACATGCGGTAAGCTTGTAGCAGTACACGCAGCCTGTTCTTGAACATGATCATTTAGCTTCCACCATACCTGCACTACACACAACAATTCCCTCCTCCCCGCATTCCAGTAATGTGCTAATTTTATAGCCAAAATGTATTTTTAGTTCAAAGATACACACGTATCCTTGAACACTTGTTCACCACCCGCAAGTGCTGATGGCATAACTTTTACGCTCACTAATTTATCCATCTCTGTCAGCTTTGTCAGTCAGCTTCCAAGATGTACATACACTTAAGCTCGCTCTCCTCGGCTTACAACAGGAGAGGGAAAAGAAGAAGATGCGCACCTAAGCTGTCAGGTCAGAGTACATGGAATACGCTTTCAATATTTTCAGACAAACTGCTCCAAATCTAGTTTCCAACTCTTTTGAAGAAAACTTTTTTAGTAGGTGACATATTTAGCGGGAAAATGATCATCTCTTTCAAGGCTCCTTGAGCGAAAAATGGATTTTACACTATCTTCTTTTAAGGGCAAGTGTCGTGCGTCCTTTGAGTTTAGGCTAACTAACCAAAGAGCCTAACTAACTCCTTGAGGCTATAACTTTTCAAGTTTTGATTCCCGTCCGAGTTTACTAGTTTCTTAGGGTTAACATCCGCGTCAATCTTTTAGTAATCCAAACACCGGAGCACACAGTCGCAGTCATGCCAAGTGCAAGCGTCGATAAAACTTGGCGTCCGGGCATATATATTAAAAGATTTAATGAAGCAAGCGTCCATAAGGATTTAAAGTATTATTAACCATGGGATTTAATAATGGAAGCGTCCGTCCGTAAAAACTTTAAGCACATTAATTATACTTGCAGTTTAAGCATGCAAGCGTCCGAGTAATCAGCCCATAATTTTATGATCGGACACTCATATAGCTTATACAAACCGGAAAGCGTTTGAAATACCGCTTTCTCCGCCGTTAAACTAACATTTCATGCATGCGATGCAATGCAGCAGTCAGTCAGTGCCTACCTTTGAAGAATCAATTCGCTTCGAATGTATGTATCCAAATGATCATCCCGCATCGGGACTTGCCGGCCTGTTCATAATCAGATACAGCAAGCTTGGACATTCCCAATCAAAGAAATCCTATTAGCACTCCTTCTATTTAAAACATAAAATTAATTAGCATGGCGGACGCAGTTGCACAAACTTTATTGTTGCAGCAAGCATTAAAAAATAACGAAAGCTCCGGGCCGTGTCTTTGGTTCAACGAGTTGCATAGTCGCTGTACTATTACTCATTGTACCTTCCCTTAACACTCACAGCTACACTGAACGATAAGAATCCATGTCCAGCCAGACAAAGCGTTTAGGGAAACAGATTACAACCTCATGTCTTCTCATGACTCTTTTAGCTGTAACGTAATGTGAGACGGGGCTGAGAGGGTTGTTAGGTTTAGAAGGCATTACAAGTTGTCGTCTGAGCTAGAGAATAAGTGAGAGGAATTGTACGATTCAATAATTTAATGTTCCTGGTCATTCCTTCTGGATAGAGCTTTATAGTGTGGAGTGTGGATATAAAAATGAGGGACAATGCCAAATGTGGAATTAAGATGTGAAATCAATTATACTACAGCATCTCCTCCCGCCCATCCCATCCTCTCATACAACGGAACCTGTATCAGTTGGGACTGTACAAAGGCCTGGTTACCACTACTTACTACGGAGAAAGCGTGGAAGTGAAAGTCATTTTCGGAGAAAACTTGATTCCCTAAAATCCTTCCATATATTTCGGATTAAAGGAAGAGAAAGCTGGAAAACCAATAAACTTTTCTCATGAGCGTTTATTATTCGGGAATTAAGTGGTTCCTAACTGCGTGCCCGCTGCGTAGATTCCAAAATCATTCCATTAATGTTATGGCTGGAGACAATGTATCCCGCGATCCGCTTGTTCTTCCTTAGAGTCATCCTACGCACATTCTACCAAGGACGAGACAGATAGTGAGTAGGAGACGGACAGGTATGAAGGATTAGGGCGTTGAGTCCTTGAGTTTGCCGGGAAAGATAATATTTTTTCCTTATCCATTCCACTGAATTTATGACCGATTAACTTTCTATTAACGATCTTTGTTTGCAACAACTCTATCCACTCCTCCACTCCCACACATGCCAAGCGTTCTTTTTGACTACTCGGGGCTAAATCTAGAATGTGTATTCTTGAACCTATTTAGCCCAATCGCCCCATTTATCTCCATGTTTCTTCTCCTAGGAATTGCATGAGACCGTTTGGGGAGTCTGGACAAAGTCTAGGATTGTCTCCTTGAAAAACCAACAACACCCCGCTTAAGACATAAATTATCTCAAAACTGCAATCTCTCCCACAACCAAGTGCACCAATTTCTTGAAGATAAAAAGCAAAACATTTAGCACATACCCACCAATCCATACGGGCTTGACAATTTTTCATCTTGAGCCCATCCCAATTCTGGCGGGTTTTACAGTAGCCGGAGCCCCGCCCCAATGGCCTTACCCAGGATTTGTAACTGCTTGTAGTAATTGCGCCTTAGTTTCCATAATTTCAAGTTACAGTCTTCTAAATTCCCCAATAATGGGATCTTCATCGGAATTACTCAGGAAACGGACGACACTAATACAAAATAGTTGAGTAGTTGCTGCACAGGAAACGCAGCCCATAAAAGCATCGATGCAGATTGCATCCATTTCGTTCAGAAGAACCCCAAATTTAGCCCGATAGAAGCGAAGGGATAACTTATTTCGAGAAACAAAAGTCCTCTAAAAAAACAACTTACAAACTAGCAGCTAGGAGGAGGAAAAAAATCTAAAGTTTGTTATTGTAAAAGCGCATTTAGAATGTTCTTGATCCCAGCAAGTCCTGTACACTTCCACCTCGCCCATGTTGAAAATCATCTTTCTGAGCTCCGCATTCTTCTTCCTCCATTCTGTTTTACTCGACAACTCTAAATTTTTTCAACTAATCGTTCCAAAAATGGCACTTGTTTTACATCCCTGACATTCATCATCTTCTTGAATCTTGGATGGGAAAATAAACCTCCTAATCGCCGCTCCTGCTTATCCCCGTGTATTTTACTTGTCTTCCATTTGACTTTCCTTCGCGTTGTGATGAAGAGGAAAAAATCAGAGATTGCATTGTCATTCATCTAGCCTGAGTTAATGATTTTTTCCTACCCTGAATATATAGGTAGCTGCAGGATTTTAAAGCTTACATAACTTGTAATTTAAAAGTTGGCCGTAACGGGAGATACAACTATATAGTAATAAGCCAAATTATATAGTGAGAGCGTTAGCTACTCACGTTTTTCGTCTCTTCACTTTCTCTCCAGAAGAGCTTGCTTTCCCACTATGAAGGATAGGAAGGAGAGGAAAAAAGCTATACGCACCTTTTTTTCTTCAGTGCCAGGCAGCTAATATAGGAAAAGAAGCAAATGACTGTCTCAAGTCCAGATGGCTATGGTGTGTTGCACTCACATACTTGTTCAAGGAGCTTTAGTCAATGAGACGATACTCAAGAATGCATGCGTGCGTAATGAATTGCTAAGTACGATAGTTTTTGCAACGACATTACAATGCATACAAAGTTAGTTTAAGCCTGAACTTGAGCATTGAAGCTCTGCTGACGGAGCGGAATTTTCCATTCTGTTTTTTTTCTAGTGCTGTTTAGTTCGTCCGCAGAAGAGTCCCAGAGATTTGGCTGTGACTCTTTGTGATCCATCATTGCAGCATGACGGTTAAATAGCTTTGCAGGTACATTAAAAAATTCGTGGCAAATTAGTTTGGTGGAGAACAAGTACCGTTTTTGGAAGAAGACTCGCTCTAGTGCTGGTTCCAGAGAAACTTTGTTGCTGGCGTGTACTTTTGTAGAAAATATTGCTGTAATTGAAATGTTTGACGTTGAGCAGTAGACCTTGTAATCTTTTAAAAGTAAAATATGATTTTACGACACTTAATATCCCTGTAAATCTTAATTTTGTTAACTTTCAATGCTAGCATGGGTGTGGAATACGGAGTCCAAATAACCAAGTAAGAGGCCCCTCGCCTAGGATTTCTTAGGATTTTAACCAAGCTATGGTAGTATGTTATAAAACTCATTGTCTGAGAGAAATTAGTAAAATGTGGAAAAAACTGTTACAAGTGCGTAAGATGGGTAGGCAGGCGATGTGAGAGGGGGAAACTATGATTATTTTACATGCATTTATATGGCTTATAAATTTGAAATAGCTTTAAATTTAAAAATGACTTAATTTCATCACCTCAGAAATATTGTAGCAATTACCGCGGGAGGAAGAGCCGGTGCGTACAGGTGTGTGGAGGAAGGTGGGCTAATACGTAAGCGAGATGCTGGGGGTGGATTCTGGATAATGGGACAGGTGAAGAAATAATGAAATTAACTGCTCTTAAACGTCCAGGTGTTTCTCCACTCCCATTATTTATGGTTATATGATGGGTAATGAGCTTTGCTAAAAGGTCTCGGCCAGAGTCATGTAATCTTGTTACTTTATTGTTGGTTTATATAATGTAAAGGGTAGAGTGGTGATGGTTTTGTAGTGTGTTCACCGTGTTGCAGAGATGCTGTTGTATGCAAAGATGTGCGTGTGTGTGGTGGTACAAGTTTATTACTCTGGAGAAACTTGAGTGCGAGGCGGCAAAGTGTTGGACAGTGTGAATCAATTATTGTTCCATCAAATCTTACCTGTTTGCCGCCTTCCTACCTCCTACTACTGCTTATTAAAGCTACCGGGAAAAGCTATCGTTTTTCCATCATAAAGTATTTAAATGCAACAGGAAGATGCTTTCTGGAGGATTCCCCTATGGAAGGTAGACGAAGTGAGGAGAGTGGAAAAGAGTATAGGTGCAATTAATCCTGTAATTGAATTTTGGTATTCCAGCGATTAATTAATTGGGTGGTTGTCGTAAAAATTTAAATTCTGTCTGCTGTCTGTGACGCAGCTTTGTCTAGTCTACAGGCTGGTAAGGTAAGCTGTCTGGAATGGAAGGTGATCTGCAGTTAGTTGTGCGTGGAGCGTGCTTTCTCTCTATTCTATACTGCGTGCTTTCTCCTGATACTCTGTATTGTACCTTTACTCCAGGTACTTTATATTGTGCTTTTTCTCTTGGCTTCTGTCTAACGTTTTCCATTCCCACAGATTATATTATCTCTATTACTTTCTCCATGTATACTCTCCGCTGCACGCTTTCCCCACTTTCTCCCTCGAAAACGCGCCCTATTTCACCTAAAAAATTGCACACTTCCGTTACATCCCCTCACCCGACTGCACAAAGTCGCACTTCCTGTACATATTTTACCCTCAACTATACAGAGTATTAACTGCTATATCCATCTCTCATCATTGCTCAATGTCCCACTGTCCGTTGATTGTGTCTACCGGGATAGGATGCCACTATGCTTTTCTCATCTATTGTCATGTGGAAAGCTGGACTGGGATTGTTACTACATGATAACAACAAAGAACCGGGCAGTGCGTGTCTTCCAGCACACACACTGTCTTGTGGCCCTAGTTACCTATTTGTCTATTTTTTCGTTTCTTGTGTACTGTTTCCGGGGCACCAGGAAAATTGATTGACGCGTAATTTCCTATGAATTGTAACAGCTAACATGATAGTGGCTTAACCCTACACGTGGACGAGTGAAAGTCAAACAAGGCGCTTTCACCGCAAGGTGAAAGCAAAGAAGGGTAATAGAAGAATGGGGAAAGTGAGACACGTGTGTGTATTCAAAGGGTGTCTCGTTCCAAGCAAAAGCCATGATCGTTTAACACAGACAAAAGCTATCAGACAGGAATAAGAATAGAGGTAGTTGAATATGTACATGTAAGATTTAAATGGGCGGGCGGATTTGATAGGATTCAATTAAGCTAATTGTGTTTGAAAGTAATAAGATTGGATACATGCGGGAGGAAAAGAGTTTGCTTCCTTGGATTTCTGCTTCAAGATGTGGAAGGATTGAGGCTGCTGTGGCGGTATACTTGCGTAGTACTTATTATGTAAATCACGAAATTGCGTTCCACCGTAACGCTTAAGTGTGTCTGCGTTCTCTGAGTCTGGGCCTCGGGTCTGGCTGGGCTGAGGGGATGTGTGTGTGTCTGTGTGGATCGTCTATGTCTTTATTGTTCCGAAACCCGGGTATTTTTCAGTCTTCCAATTTCTTGTGTCTCTTCAATCAAGAGATGCATACAATAGAATGGCTAATAGGGTAAAATTCTGAGAGGTTACTTGTATGCACGCTGAATTGAATGGGGACGGAAATGTGAATTGTTCAAAAAAGGAGGAGGGGAAGGGGTTGGATTTCCACACGGGAGAAACCATTATTTTTGATGAATATTATAATACAGGAGCCAGGCCAGAAGAGGACACATGTATCTATTGATTGTATTGAGAGTAGAGCAGCATTTTTGAACACACACACATGCTAACTTTCTCCGTGGCTATGATTCTTTTGCCAACTTAAATTCTGGCTTATGGACTCTCGTCTGCAAGTTCTGCCTCTTTGCACATGTTTTTGCACTGGTATATTTTTAGTGAAATTCTCTGCGAGAGGAGCTGGTTAAAAGTAGAGAAAGGAAAATTGCAACTTTCCGCCAGGATTGGCTAAGGGCAGGAGGAACATGGCAAAAATAAGAGGATCCACGAGCCCCAAGAAATGAGGCTTGTGAAAGGTTTTAGAAATTCTGATAAAATAACAAGGAGCCGAGAGAGTATTTTTCTATTCTTCTCTCTCTCTCTTAGATACTACTATGTACATGAGGAAATGATGGTTGGGGTATTGATGTGTGGAGATTGATGAATGATTCTCATGCTATGTACATGAGTTCTTCTTGTTTAGAGGTTGTCATAGTAGCTTCTTTTTGGTTTGATAAATTTAGCTCTCTCCTATACATGCTTTGAGTTCAAAGGGGCAAAAGATGGAGGAGAAACCCAGGAAGGCACTAACCGGCTCGGAATAGAAGCCCTGCAAGCTCTATAGAAGGAAAAGACCTGGGCCGGTGGCCTAAATGAAAGGAGGAATGAGAAGAAGTTTGTGCTTGGCTAGGCCAGGGAATGAGGATTTTTCTTTGATAACAATACAAAAATGCATACGTTGCCATTGTACCGGCCGCCGTCATCCCTGAGCTAAAGTTGAAATTTGCCAAGAGTCATAAAGAGAATGAGAGGAGGGAATTTGAAAGTGCAAGGGAGATGGGGAATATAATAGGAATGAGTCTTAAAAGACGGGGGCCATTAATCTAACATTATGATCCTCCAAACAATGTATGTCCTTCCATTCTCAAGGATGATTTAGCATACTAGTGCGAAAATCCTCTAGCCTCTTCCAACCATCACTCATTTTTCTCTTGTCCAAAAAATTGAGGCCGGGATGAATGTGCGGATTTTTACGTACAACTCTTGGTCTCGTCATGAAAATGGCATGACTTCCTCCTTGTTTTCGTATCTACTTGTCTCTATTTTTTACAAGAACTCAAAGGGAATGAAGATATAGTTTACGATAATCATCCTTGAGGCTGACTTCGTGAATAGTAAATTACAAATTTGGAGCGCTCATTCCTGCTTGGGGAAAGATTAGCAGAGCTTACAGCCTGTAGTTACAGCTCCGCTTGTGAAAATCAACTCAGGTACAAAGTACAAAACTGAGGGAGAGCCTCAAGGGTTTTAGCTAATTTTTTCAGAGGTGAATATCACGATGAAGAGTTTTAGGAAAGGATAAAGCGACGACGCTGCGGATTTGGAAATGGTTTCACGATAGGACGCGTCTTAAAATTGTTTCTCTCAAGTCCACATTCCCAGACACGACTTTCTTATGGCAAGGCTTGAGCGGCGTACAACGACTCCTCTCCTACAGTGTCTAATCCTAGCTTTGACGTCTTTGCTTTGAAATATTCTTCTGCGATGCCGGCTTGAGTAATTCAAGAAAATATGGTCGTCAGGAGTTGAAGGAAGGCGTTCATAGAAAATTTCAAGAGCGTTACAATTACCTTCTGTATCTATAAGTATCTGTAAATCCTTCAAGGAACAGGTTTATCTTTTAAGAGCTACGTGGAATGATTTAAAGCATCCAGCTGTTTTCCTTTGATTCCTCCTGTTACTCATAGAGTAACCGGCTAACGCTCTGCAAGAGAGGCTTTACTCAGATTTTGGCAAGCTGGGCGGGAAATGTTTTTTTCTCGAATTATGAGCTTGCATACTGAATAATAAAAGTAATAATGGCCGTCCATCTATCCGAATCTCCTAGCGTCCGACTGGCTTCGCGGAATTTCAGCTATGAGCTCCAAGGAGTTGAGAGTCCTTGATTTAAAAGAGGATGTACATAGAGTTTGCTGTTGAGGAGATAATGATGCATCATGTGATGGTATGTGGGAATTCGGAATGGAAAACGGATTCGCTGCAAAGGGCTCATCGAGGACAATCACAAGAGGAGCAGGAGGTAAGAAGAAGACGAGAAAGTACACAAGTATGTACAGCCAAAGGCAACGCAATTCGCAAATGGCAACGGTTCGCTTGAACAACGCTTCGCTTACGATGAGGAGATAAGAAGCGCAAGCACTTCCGGTCCCTCGCTCATGGGCTTGCTTTTACATGGCTGCATATGGCTGTGAGGCCGCGGAGGTAAAAGATTACAGGAGAAAACAGGATTACAATCCTTGAATGCAAAAATCCCTCCTCCTTTTCCTCAGCTTTACCGACAACTATCTATACGAAAGGCTGAAGAATAAAAGCTGACCGAATTCCTATGTCGCTGATGTTACAAAGATTGATTTATTATCTCCCTGTCATTCCTCCTCCGGCTCCCTCTTTTCCTCATTCTTCCCATCATATTATTCGCAAGAAAATTTTGCGAGTCATTTCTTTGCATTCCTCCACGTCGTTGCAAGCTTGAAGCCGTGTGCGAACATGAAGATGGGGACGAGCGGCTTTACGATGAGGGCGCCTCCCTCTTTGTTCAAATGTGTGCGAAAGAATTCCTTGGAAGGATGTTATATATACTGTACTCAAAAATTCTACAAAGAAGCTTGCACTTGTAATTCTTAAAGTTACTCTCACCAATGGTCTTCTGTGGTGCTTGCTCCTCTTCATGGGGGGATGACATGTAAAAAAGGGCTTTGACTTTGCCCAATTTCTTGACCTTGCCCACAGGAATCCATGGCTCTTCTGAGGCCCTTTTTTCATCAAGTTTTCTCGCTCCTTGCAAGAGGAACATTCTACTATGAGTTCAAGTTTATCTTGTGCTCTCCATCTCTTACTGCAGAGTTCAACACGAAGAGAACTGTGAGTGTAGGTTTGCAGAAACCATCTACTCATACATTTTATAAGGTGTATTTTCCTTGGTCTAACTTCTGCAATGACTGCTGTAAGCATCTTACCATCTTGTCCGCTTTTTAATTGCTCTTTTACTGCCATTTGCTCACACAAGCTTGCAAAAATTTACAAGGACATGGCGCGTAGAGTTGAAATTGTCTTCTCCCTCCGACAGCGCTAATCTACAAATGTTCATTGTAAGCTAGCATGTAACGCTGCGCTGAATATTTGCAAGGTTTAGCTAACAAATCCAAGCTTTAATTGCAGTTTTTTGTCATGCAAACATCCTGCAGCTTTTATGTTCCATCCAGAACTGCATGTTGCTGGCAATGTTGAGGGAGGGAAGTGAGAGTGTTTCTTGGTGGATTTTAAACTATTGCTGTAGCTTTACGCTCATGAGCATAAGCTATTTCTGCTAGGCACAAGCCAAAAGCCATTATTATTTACCTTCATGTCCCAGGCTGAGAAATATGGCAGATGCACATATACTGGAAAATTTGATATGCTGCGACTGATGATAGAATAGTGCATGGATGCATAATAGGCGGCGGCGATTTTGAAATCATTTCGCTCCAGGGAAGCGCAAAGGCTTAAAGCAGCGGCATAAACCATATTACTTTTGGTTCCATCCGGTCTGATTCTGCAATTTTGCATGTGCATAATAATGCAATTAGGTTTTATGGGAATTTACCATCATATTCCGAATACACGCTGCTGCATGCATATGCTCTGATATCGTCTGGAGTCTGGAAATCATCTTGCAGGCCAGAAAACATGCAAGTGGGAGGATGAGGGCCGGGCGTCTGACTGGACGCTGCTGCTGAAACAAAGGAAATTGAAAACGTGGCGGAGACGACGGTCCCGGACATGAGAAATAGTAATTGGCGGGAGAGGGCGGTTCATAGGTAGGTGGGACGGCGGGTCGCATATTTTATTAATGCTCTATCCTCGTTTTTGTCTGATTTCATGGAATTATCTCAAAAATTTTCCAATCTTCTCGTATGCTTTGAGGCGATGCATACTCTGTTTATTAATACACGCTATGTCCTCCCACATGTGCATCTCGGAGAGGACATTCATGTTAGGTGGCCGTTGCCGAAACGCTGTACATATGCTGGAGCAACCGCAGAATGTTCACTGCCATTTTATTCTACCAGGGATTTCGTGCATACTTGTCCATATTATGTTTGCCTAAATTTAATGTCGGTTATGCTAAATACGTATAAGCTGCCAAGTATAAATGATCTGTACCCATATATCTACTTACAACTTGAATACATTATAATTCGATATCCATTAATGAGATTTTATTTATGAGTTACGTAGTACCGGGTTTCTGCTCCGAGTACCCGAGAACTAGAATATCAGATGGATGATCTATGGAACTATGATGAGTACATAGTTGAAAAAAGCGGTGAAAGTGGAGAAAGTACAGGTATTTCACGGAATGTATTTTGTTTCTTTGTCCCTCCATGGATTTTACTTGATTTTACATGGAATCTTTCTACTGGAATGGAATTATTCTGGATAACAAGTGATTCATACTAGAGGGAAGAAATCTGGTTTTTTATGTTCCATAATGCGGATTTGAAAAACTCGTCGCAATAAATTTGAATGGCTTCGTGATATAATCACACAATTGGAATAATATAATTATTTTTGAACGCAAAAACTTGTCTCCTTCATGCGTTGCAATAAAACATTTCACCGCTACCTTATGGGAAAGGCTAGTAGAAGGTGTTATGAATTCCTATGGCATTTAAAATTCCCATGTTGATAACTTGAAGGTTACACCTTGTAATAGTAGGGGTGAGGGTTGTAAATTTGAAATGATTTCTTCACCCTCCGATTCCCGATACACTTCTTTCACACGGATAGATAATTTGAAGTACGCTAGCACGAAAGGCGTTACTGATGATACACATCTCTGACCAAATCACGTAACTCTGAGAATTTTATTGTGGTAAGTAAGTATGCGAAAAAGGTGGATGTGTTATAGTCACAAAGTAAGCGGAATTGAGCTGCAATTGGGTAAACCCCCCAAACCCACATTATTTCTCTCAGTGTTACTAGCATTATATTTTATATTCGCTTACCTATTGTTACGTGTCGGAAGATGAAAAAGATTATGTCATGATTGTACGTAGCATCCAACCGTTCTATCAATTCTTTCGCGGATTCTTTGTATGCATATGCGCGATCCCCAGCTGTGGCTTTGATAGATATTTGGACTTTATCTTGAATCTTGGAAGGATGTAACTCCATGCATACACTTAGCGCTAGCTGCAGAAACGTTACAAGTTTCTCAATCGTGGCTTATTTTTTCCGTAGGAATTTTTTAATCTCCGTGACCTTCAGTCCGTGCTTATTGGAGAGTTCATCACCTTCAATGATTGTTTCAGCTAACAGGCTTTTATTGTTCTCGAGAGTTTCTACATTACATGTTGAGGTTTGCAAGCCAGGGAGTTGAACAAATATTTCTGACAGCTATAGAAATTGTAGAAAATTTAAAAATCTTCTGCAACAGGTATTTTCTTGAATGCTATAGTATCCAAATTCAACTAGTAGTGAAAGTTATTTCACCATTTTGTGTTTGCTTGCCCCGGTTTTTGAGGAATGTGACCGGTTTGATAAGGAATTATACAAGAGGATGAGCAAGAGGATTGCCACTTCTGCTTCCTTAATTTCATGGACATGAATACATGATCTTGTCAGATGATTCCTCATCTGTTTTTCAGCTCTCTGTCTTTGATTGACATATGCTCTGATTTGGCAAGATAAGATGTTGATGAGCTCACTAGTCACTACTGGACCTGTAGGACGCAAAATATTTGGAATGTTTATGAAAACCGGGCATCCCGAATATACATGTAGGCAAATTAGCTGGTTACGTGCGTAAAAAGCGAGTACGATTACGTTCTTTAGACTTGTTGTTGTTGAAGAAAGAGTAGATGATGATTCCTGTTGCCAAGGTCATGTCTCCGTTGAGTCTGCAGGGGTTCAGAGGAATTGTTTTGATGGATGATTTGAATACGATACGGAGGTGAAACACAATCCGAGGTCTTGGCAAGCATAGGAGCGTACAGCTGACAAAGCTTGATTGTTGATTACTACTCCCCTGAATATTAATACATATTAAATTGATTTTTTGTGACACATTTGAACGAAACATGAGTTGTTGTATGTGATGCTAACGTACTCTCTTATCATCGTAGCATACATCTTAGGCTGTGCCAGGTGTCGTTTTTTACAGTTTTTTTTGTACCTTCAGGAGTAGTAACCACGAGAGGACATTAATGCATAAACCTTAAAACAAGGTGTGTACACACCTTGTTTAGCTACCTTGTAAGCTACCTAGCTTAGGTCGTACACGTCCACGTGTACGACCTAAGCTAGGTAGCTTAACCCTGGATCAGCTGACCTTCCGAGTATGTTGCTATGTGGCTTTTGAATCTATGTGCCCAACTTGCTCGTCTTCCGGTTGTCCTCACTCCTCAGAGACTATTTTTGCAACGCCCATGGCGACGGCAGTGAGTGCATGAACCTGGTACAGCCTCTGTGTCTTATACGCAAATCCATGACGCAGATCAATTATATCCATTTCTGCATTATTTCTGAATCGTTTTTGAGTAACAAAAGAGGAATCCTTTGGTTAGTTGTATCGGCGGGCTTGATTGGTGGAAATATCCCCAGTGGTCATGGGAAACTTTGTTTAAGAGCTTAGCGAAAATTTTAAGTGCATTGGAATTGGACGCGGTTTAGTGGGCTTGGACAGGTAAGTATGCCGGATGAATAATTACAATAAGGTCTGCGATTCTATAATGGCATAGTCGCTTGCCCGGCCGGTAAAGTGTCTGGCTAGACGATGTCTACAATGAATCTGTAGAAAACAGGTTAGTAATTAGATACGTTTCTCTGCTTACTTTTGCTTAGTTCCTATGGTTGTTGGTATGGATGAGTTTTTTCTGAGAATTCCAAATACCAAATGTAGCTTGTCTCGTCTGGCTGGAGTTTTGATTTCTTAATGGTTGAGTTGCTCAAAGAATGTGGTGTAGACGAGGCCAGGATTTAGGGAATATTTTCGTTTAAGATTAATACACAGGTGTAGTACTCGTAGTAAGATTTATTATACTAGTTACAAGCAAACGGGGAAAAGGAAAGAAGGCAAGGAATATTGTAAGAAAGCCAGGTGATAGAGGTGGTGGATTTTGCTAGTTTGGATACAGAACGGCCATGAGCGTGTGAGTGAATGGAGAAAAATGTGCTGATTTTCGGGAGGGATTCCAGGAGGTGTTTTGTTATTTCAGAGCGTTGTCATCTACCAAAGGTAATGGCGAGAATTTAATGGGAAGATGAGGTAGAGAATTACAAGTGTGTGCTGGATTGAGTAACGTTGATCCATTGACGGGGGATAATGTATGGGTGTTTGCTATTGCTTCTTCATCTTATCCTCACACTCACTAGTTACAAACATATACTACACAACAAACAAGGTTGGCCAGACAGCTTTATTGCTTCCAGAAGGAGAGTTGACTTGTAACAAATTCCCAGCTCTTTGTATATGTCGATGGATTTTGTTTTACAGGCAGACCCTTATGGTAATTGCGTACAACTAATTACAGCAAGCAATGCAACAAGATGAAAAAAACCCATAGTTCTTGCACCCATGAAGGACATGAGGACAGGATTGTTTTGTTGCTATAGTAAAATGTTGTACACCGGAGTGGAGACGAGGCGTTGTTGATCTATTAATCGGGAATATTTTCTTGATGGTCCTCTTCCAAGCTGGTTATCGTAGACTGCTCGAAAATTATAGGAGTTCAAGGACAAAGTTCAAGTTTGTGTGGGGTTGTTGATGATTCTTTTATAATGTGTTGATGAGAGGGATGGAGTCTTAAAGACTTTTTTTTTAAATTAAAGAATGACCGTGACTTCTTTGTTTTTTCCAGGAGGAAACTGTTGGTTGACGATAAACCGGAATGGATTGTGTTCAGCACTGGTCAAGACTGATGCGACGAGGGAGGAATGCTGCAATACAAGTCATGAATCCTTCTCTGGCTCTGTCTCTGTGTCCTGGAGCGAGGCGGAGCTGACGCCTGGAGCAATGTTTTACATGCATCTCCAAGGTGGAGTTCCATGCACCAGGTGTAAAGGTGAGACCGTTTGGAGATTAGGAGGAGAGAGCGGGACAGTTAGTTGGGCGGAGAAAGCGGGAGAAAGTAAGGAGAAAGTAAGATGAAGAAAAAGTTCCATTCATCTATAAAGCATTTCGGAGGATTAGGTAGTAGACGAGACGAAATCTGGATCGTTTCTTCCTTGCAAGTCTAGATGTGTCATCTGAAAATCGGATTAATTCATTCATATACATCCGGGTACTGGGGAGATGACATTTTCCGGGAAAATCCCATCCTACACTGCAGAAAAAACTCTTAGAAGCGGGATGAATGAGTAGGAGGAGAGGACTTGTGGTTTAATATAATAGTCGGCCGGCGGAGGCGGGTATTTAGTTTAGCGGGATTGCAATTTGCAACAGGATTATGCATATAGGATTTATTCTCGATGACTAAATCCTCTTGCTCTCTTCGTCGTTGATGGGATTATTTCCTTCCTGGTATTTATTACACGTAATCCGCTCATAATTTGTTTCTTTTGCTTTGCTCCATAGAAAGTTGCGACGGGGTAAAATGCGGAGAGAATGAGAAATGTATGATGCGGGCCGGGCGGCCAAAATGTGTTTGCGCTCCAGACTGTGCTGCTTTTCGGCTCAAAACCGGGAAGAGTCATCACAAAGGGCCAGTTTGCGGATCTGATGGACGTACTTACAAGTCTACTTGCAGGCTTTTGAAACGATCTTGTCGACGCAAGACTAATATTAGTATTGCGTATTATGGAACCTGCAAACGTAAGGAGATTTTATTAAGTGTATATACAAGATGGTAAGATGATAAGTGGGCGGTTAGTCCCACACAAAGTATTTAATTACAAGTCTCGAGGAGATGTGCAACAACTGTTGGAGTAACAGTTCTGTCCGTGTGTTTAATGACTCCTTAGTTCAAAGTTGATGCGTCGTCTGTGTTACTTGTAAATAAACATTGCTGATTCAGTGAGAAGTATACTAATGTATTCTTGTTACGAATTGTTTCCAGTTTCCTGCTCTCGCATAGCTTGCCCATCCACAAAACGATGCTTGCTGGACCAGAACATGATTCCACATTGCGTGAATTGTTCGGAAAGGAAATGCAATAGCCGCTCTCGAGGAGGATTCCCGGGCACAAATCCTTATGGGACGGGTTCAGCCAAGTCTGTTTGCGGGTCTGATGGAGTAACTTACGGGAGCATTTGCGATTTACGGCAGGCAGCGTGCCAATTTGGGAAGGCCATTCCAGTGGCTTATAGAGGCCCTTGCAAGAGTGAGTGCAATGATCTTACCGCTTTCTGTAGAGAGAAATGCAAAAAAAAACATTACATTATACATAAACAAGGCCATATCGAATTCCTTAGCTAAATTATCATCACTTGTCTTGTCCTCCTCGAATCCCAAGCTTGTCTGCCTGTCTCTACTCTTACAACTTTGTGTGTAGTAAATAGTAACCTTGTATATTTTTTATTTACTGGGATCTTGTTCCCGCCATGCTTGCTTCAAGTATTGTATTCCCAGCCTCATCATCAACTTATCAGCCTTGTCGCTTGTAAAGAGAAGATTTTTAACTTTGCCAAAGTATCAGAATTACCGAATGCCTTCCAATACAAAGATGGCAGTTTATGAAAGGTTTCAGCTAACCTGATCCAACTTAACGAACTTGGTCGTCTCCCTCAAACTCCTGCCTTCTAATCTATCTAAAGATGTGGTGTTTTTAACGTGAGAGCAGTTTTGATCCGGTATGCCGTAGCCCTTTGGAATCTAACGGTTTCGATGTTGGCCCCGCAGAAATAATTGCGATGTGCGGAAGTGTATACGTGGAAACGAAAACTTAGGAAGCCTATACTTCGGTAGCAGGCACTTTGGGAAGAACATACGTGTGGATACTAGTCCGTGGAAATTTGTCCGTAAGGAATCAAGCAAGTAGAAATATGGTGTGTTATGCAAAAGTTTAAGTTTTGGGTTGTTTCGTTGTTTGCAAAACAACAATACAGGGTAAGCGTCCATGGCGACGAGTGTACAGGTACGAACGTACAAGCATCCACGTACATGTTTCCTCCCGGAGACTTCCACCCGGGCTCACATTCACGTATGAATATCCCAAGTTTTCAGTTCCCACGGCTACACTTCCGCGCATCATAATTGCATCTGTCTGTAGCTACAGTCCATTAATAGTTTGTAGAAAGGACGATAGATAGATTTTCTAAAGGAATCTGTATGGGTATATAAAATGACGAGGAAGACATGAGGCAACTTTTGTTGGCTGAGTTTTAAACGGATAGAGAGAGAGAGCAAGTTTCAAGGAATTCCACTTTATCAGTTTCAGCTCCTACTGCAGATCTGTACTCGGATAGAATTTTCAAGGGAGTTTACGAGAAAGATGAATTAAATCCGTTGAAAATTGTTGTAGGACGAAAATTACATGTTTATGTTCCTGATTGCAGTTATTTCATAATTGACATAGTGCAAAAGATGGCTGCAGACTTGTTTTTTCTACGTCTCACTTTAGTCAATTTACTCTTGAGCGTGTAGACTGTACACTATTTTGCCTTACCAATCTTCTGTTACACAGGAGGAGAATATTTTTGCGAGCTTTTGCATTCCCCCGGCAGCAAATCTAGCAAGAATACACGTAGATGAAATAACGTTCAGCTCCATGTTTTAAGAGTTACCAAAAAGTTTAAATAATAGAAGAAGACTGCATGGTTTACGTAAATTTCCAGTACATATAGTTTGTAGTCTTCCTCACGGAATCCTTGGCCGTAGTAAGTAAAAGAGGATTGTAGTGAACTTGTAATATAGTAGTTTCCATCTCATCTACTCTTTATATGTACCTGAATGAATGAATGAACTTATTTGCAGAGGTCTTGTTGTTCCTTCTTATTATTATGATCCGTCTGTCCGGAACTCTCTTGTGCAGGAGAGACTTGTAGGTAGGATTGTCTGTGGAAGATACAAGAAAAATTTCACATATTATCATTACCAGCTTTTTACAAGATGCACAATTCCCTCACAAATTATAGCTCTCTTGCATGGAATCACCAGGATTTTTGCACAAGAGCGAGGAAAGACTGTTTCTCTTTGTAAAAGAATTGCCTAACCTTAAACTTGATGCGAAGGACGTCTTATAGTTTATTTGCTTGCAATATGTAATGGAATGTGGCGGAATTGAAACTTCTTTTTTTATTATCTCGCTTCTTCCCTAGTATCAGCAGTAATGTAACATGTAACACAAGTTTTTTATCCTCCTTCTTCGCGTTGATTTGATGATGCCTGGTACAAAAAAAGAAAACATTTTTTACACATTTAACCTGTGGCAATGCAGCAAGCAAATGTAGCCAGAGTTTACATTTTGCAATTTTTAAAATCTAGTTAATCCTGTTTACATTGGCAGTATGCACTCAGTTTCCTACCTTCCTGCCTTTCCATGGTCTGTAACTTAATTAAAGACAACGAAAATCCCAGAGGATTATTTTATTACTGAAGCCCTATTCTGTTAAGGCCAAGTATAAGCCTGAGAATATGCTTATTTATAAACTATCGTGGAAATCAGGTTTCGTTTGAGGTTGGGGTTCTTGCTCCCAATCATATTTCTATGTTTCCGCCTAGTTAGTTTGCCACAGTTAATAAATCTGACTCGGAAAGTGGATTATGTGTGACAGGTTGCGTTTTTCTCATTATCATTAGTGTCGGAGAGGTTACACAACACATAATTACTACGGCTTCAGTACATGTAGCTGTTGATTACATTTAGGTTGATGAAGCTGATTTTGGGATTGGTTCTTGATTTATTTCCAGAGAAGGCAACCTGTTCTTCAATCGCATGCTCTGATGGTCAATCATGCCTCGTGGAGATTGAAACAGGAAGACCGCGGTGTGTGACATGTTCCTCGACGAAATGGTGCGACTCGAACAATTCAACGGCTGGACCTATTTGCGCGACTGATGGGAAAACGTACAGGAATTGGTGTGAGCTGACACAGACTTCTTGTTCGACGGGGATTGTGCTGGAAACGAAGCATTTCGGGAGTTGTAGTAGCAATCCCCCAGGAGCTATCTGAGAGAAACAAAAAGAGGATACGGAAACGTTTGTAATTAAATCCTCTTGCCCTAATTATAGCAAAACTACATGTCTTTTGGTGTCTCGTGCTATAGTGAGTTTACAAGATGTTGTATTCCTTGTAATCTCGTCAATGAATCTTGTACTTAAATCCATGTTAATGAATAGGCCGGCGTCTTTAGGCGGGAAAGATGGTGGAAACTTGCTTGCAAAAAGTAGTTTCTTAATGGGAAGAAGAACCTGAATTAACGTGGCACGGGGAAGAGATATTTTGGAATTGTTTGAGATGAAGGTGGATTTTAAGTCTAAATGTTAATTATTTCTTACCTGGTCGCTAACTGATGTCAGGGAATAAGTTTGCTTGAATCGGCAAGAACATTGGGTCGTGCTAATTGATGTTATTAGCAGCAAGTACTGCCCATCTTCAAAATATGTTGTCTGTGTTTTCTTGCTCTTCGGAGGAAGACATTTAAAAAAAACTTTTCACCTCCAATAAGTTGTTGTCTAAATACTAGAGTTCGTCCTGACCATTGGAAATTGTAGTGTCTCGTCCGTTCATGTGTTTAAAGTAATACGTGTCACGTCGTAGTCATTATGTATGTCCGGCTATACAAATTTTAGAATTGTTGCATCAAGATCAATTATTGTCGGCTTATGTTGCTTCAAGTATATTTGTGTAACCCTTAATCCTGACTAGGAAAGGGAGGAAATAAGCTAACTAAAAAGCAATGAAACTTACGGCCGTAGTTTTACTGTACGTGTTCATCCACGTGGTGATTTTTAAAGTATACTCAAAAAAAAACGTAATGTTTAAGTATTTGGATGACACGTGTCCGCCATGGCATCATGGTTCATGGCAATTTTGCGCAGTGTGTGTTACAGTAATGTTGGTACAGGAGAAATCCTTTAGGAGTACATCTTCAAATGTGTGTATATAAATCCTCCTCCTGGGAATGATCTAGAGGGAACGCAAGGTTTTATGTTAATGTACTTGTAGGAATGCAGTCACTTTTTAATTTATCTTTTACTCTAAGAATTTTATCAATGAATCCACAAAGCAAATCTCTCGTCAGTCAACATTCAAGTGTTGGTGTCGTGTCGTAGATCATCTGAACTTACCTTAAAGAATACAGGGTGGCGGTGTCGACGGAAGAGTCAATGAGTACATAATTATGCAAGCTTTCCACAAGGTTTCTACATGGAAACAAGTTAAATTGATTAGCACGGCGCTTTGTCTCCCAACTCTGGTCTGGAAGTGGTTAACAGCTTGGTGATTGGATTCTTCTTCTTAAAGCCAGGAGATGATAGGGTCTAGAACAAAGTTGAAAAGAGTCGAGAAAAAATTGCATAATATGATTAGTACAAGTTCAAATTCCAGCTCCTACTACACCTGTATTTGTATGTACAAATAGTCAATGGTCGCATGGGCTTATTTTATCATTTTATATAAGTATATTTACCTGTTAAGTTATTATTATTATTGTATACTCACTGGGCGCTTTCCAAATGCAAATATGAATGGATGTGTAAGGGTAGCAGCAACGCAAAGAACGTCTTACACAAATTAACTTTATAGTTGTCTGGCGGAACAGGGGGATTACCTTCCTGGGAGATTACCCAAAAACTTTATGAACTTACTACCCTAAGTTTTAATTGCGATGATTATATTTTTATGTTCTAAAACCTCGATGAGCTACAGTCGTAGTGAAGGGAATTGTACGGGGTTATTGTCCGGATTAGTATTAGCAAGTGTTGATTGCGGGTTGTAATTAATTGGCGGTTTCGTTTCTGGAGCTCTGACGCTGTCCGGTAGCTAGAAAGACGAGAACGCTAGGAGTATTAGTTTTAAGAATTATAATAGTTTATGTTCAAAATCATCTGGTTGTACTGTAAAATCGTATTGGTTCCTTCGTATGATAGAGATAATTAGATTTACATGCAACTATTATAGGATGTTAGTGCTATTAATTACCGTACACGTAACCTTGTACAATATTGCTACACTGCCAGCGGAAACGGTGGCAATAATCATTGTATTCACTAGACGGATATAGTTGTATATAATTTCAAGATTTTCCTGAGTGACGACAAAGTTTTTCAGAAAGTTATTTTAAGAGATTATGTAGTCGAAAACTTTTAATATTGTTTCGTAACGAGGCAGAGACTGAGATTCTTTATAAGTTGATGCACATATATATTTTGCAGCTGACATTCGAGCTGGGAGTCAAACGTTGTAGTTGGGTTAATAACATATTACATGTCCGGAGGAAGCTGGGATTAGATAACAATTCCAAACATAATACCTGTGGTTCCTTCTCTTTAAGTTGCTCATACTTAAACCCAGCCAGAAGGGCTTCGGTTTCAGAAATAAAAACAGTCATCCTCGTAGTACATGTTTGCAATTTTCCTAATTAATATGTATACCAACCTGGAAGATGTGTTGTGATTAGGATAACCTATACTCGGTATACTTTCCATGTTTCCTAAACACTAATTCAATATAGTGCAAACAAATAAATAGATAACAAATTCTCCTCTTAATACTATACTTCACTTGATTCAATCTACATCACTAAAGGTCTGGCTTCAAAAAGAAGTAGCTAGGTAGCATACTAATATTTACAACGACTACATTACAATAATTCATAATTCTTCAAAATGTCAGGATGAGCAATGCTGATGCATTGAGATCAATTCAATCCAGATCGCTAAAATGGTCTAAAACAAAATGATTCTCTTGAATTTCAGACTCACATATTCGGCATATAAAAATAAAAAATAGACTTTTCGTGATGACTTAAGCTGGGAATCGTAGTAATGGATCTTCAATTCAGGATTTGATCAGGAGGTAATGCTTATCTGTGCTGTGATGAAGGGTGACAACTGGATACAACTTCTAGTATGGTTCGCCATACATGTGCGGGTGTCTCAGAGTCTTATTTCTTCCTTCGATATCAACCGTTTCGTAAATCCAGCGCCGATTAACTCTAAAAGGAGTATAACGAACAGCAATCAGTAGATTTTACAGGAGAGAACCTTTGAATGGAAATGTAATTCGTGATGGTACCAAGCTCCAAAGCTGGCATGAAAGCCGTAATTACCTGCACTCCAATCCGCATCTTTTGTCCTTGCAATTTTTACAAGGCCTGTGACAGCCACGGCATTTAGGCTCAAGGCAATCACATATATCAAAGTCATCAGCCACTACCATAGGACGACCATCTGGATGATAATGTCTCCGCCTAACCAGAAGTCAAAAAATAAACAAATTATTCGACATTGTTCTAAAAGTATGGGAAACGAACCATTGAAATCATTAAAACTTTATCCAACAAGATCTATGCAACTCATAAGTGAGCAAAGGTCAAGTCCAAATGACTTTTGTGCTTTGCTGCCGGAGAAACAGGTTACCTTGGTAACAGTGTCTGCCGCTATGAAAATTATTCGGTACCTTTACACAGCTCAAATAGTGTCATACCTGCTACGCTTTAGTCTTCGTCGAGAATTGTCGGGATCAAAATTCTCCATAAACTTCATCTCATCGTTCAAAATGCTTTCTTTCTGTAAACACAAAGGATATAGAATTAGAATCCGCAAGTAAACACAGAATTTTAAGCCCACATGTTCATATCTTGATGCAGTAATAACTTCTCTCAGTTATATGCTGAAATATTAAAATATCAGTTTTCAAATAAATAATTTTACCTGACGAGCGTATTTTCTCTCCTCTTCGATCTTTTCCGGCGGTGCAACGTCCATGATTTCAATTATATCATCGTCTTCTTCTTGTTCTTGTTGGGACTGCGTAGAGTTCCGCCGAGTTATTCGAGACGAAGCCATAGTAAAGTGGTGTAATACCAACCGTGAATATTGCACAACAGTACAATTATGTAAGTGCGATTAACTAAAAGATCTTATGATAACAAAACTTCAACTGCAACCGATTCCACACAAATGTATTCTATACAGATAGCTGACAGCCCGACAGAGTTTCCAATAGCAAATGGAGAAAGCTCATAATCGGCACACTATGTGGATGGTTCTAATTTGGTCGCGGCTTTTTCCATTCTTTACTTTCACCATGCTAAAGTCCCAAGTTTAAATTTTGACATAGGTAAAGTAACATTAACGCAACCTTGTTTAAACCTTTGGATGGATGTAGTGTGAAGACAGGTAGTCACAAAGGAGTTTGAAGCGTATTACTTCTTGGACGTTGCCTAGAAGGTCAAATGGGCCAGCAGCGTCAGTTTATATCGGACTTTGCTTTAACTCATGCAAAACTGGAAATGCAGAAACTTCGAGCGCATTAAAATACTTTCCACAGGTTTCATTCTGTATTTAAAGAGATGCTTACTTCGAAGAAAAAAGATCAGGCCCCTACCGATAAATTTTCATCCCGTGTCGAAGTATGAAATATCTATTTTAATTTAAGCATTCAAAGTTATGAAGACTTATCACGCTATTAAGATATCTTTTTTTTTCCTTTAGATATCATCTTCTCTTTCAGAATATGAAAAAATGACATGATTATGTATATCTGCTATTTTAGAAATATTATTTGGTAAATAAGTTTCATTCCGAGAAAATGTTCTATTTGATTCGTAGCTTTTGCGGTAAGCCTCTTCAAAATTCAAATCAAGATGTATTGCAGTCGCTGCAGTCTATAAAATTAAACTTAATCCGCTTGTTATATCTATTCTACTCGCTTCTTTGGCTCTGCGCAAGCAATTGCATAAGCTGCTCAAGCCTCTCCTGGATCTGAAAAAGTAATTGCAGGTAAGAATTAAGTTTGCGTTCATACATGCAGCAACAACTTTTTTACGAGAGCGTAAGCAACTCAAGTACCTCGCTAGCAGTCCGGTTGGGTAAAGCTTTTGACTCTAAAAGCTTTGTGACGGCTAATGTCAGGGACGCTTCCTTCTGGCAACTTAGTAAAAGCATGGAATCTTCTGTGTAACTCCATTTAGGTTTAGTTGGTTCTGGGACAGCTTCGTAAGACTTTTCAGTTTGAGCGAGTCTGGCATTTTCTACATTAGCAGCAGGCCTTACATCAGATTCCTGAGATTCGTCATCGTCCAAAATTTCTCCATCTTCTAGATCATCATCATCGATTCGTTTATTCGACTGCTTTGTCCCAGCAATTTCATGTAAAGCCTTATCCTTTTGCTCGAAGACTTTCGCTGTTATGCTGGATGGCACGGGAGCTGAGTGTGCTGCTTTTGTAGTTTGTAGGACAGGTCGCTTTGTTTCAGGTTCACTTTCACAGTCACTTAAAACTGTTTTTATAGGTCGCTTCTTCGGCGGTTTTTTCGGCGAGCTGCACTTGCTCGATGAGCTACTGACAGGCTTAAAACAGTGACTGCATGCTACTCCGGCGAGTATTTTTTCTGCCATTTCCTTTGTCGTAAATTCAATGTTGACTTGCTTCATTACGCGTCCGCTCAGCATAAATACTTTACCATCCTGGAACTTTTAAGACATTCAATTTAGATTCTGTTTACACAACGAGCCTAGTGTTTCAATTCTTAATTAAAACACTTCACAATAACAATAAATGCAACTTACTTTTATACAGCACTTCCGACAGTGCCTTGCTTTGGTACTGAAGTTAACGTTTTGTGGTTCTGTATGACAATCACAAGGACAACTGTTGGTAGCAGGAATGTTAGATTCTTCAGGTAACGTGACAATTTCCATATTGTCTTCTGCTGGTAGTGATTGCGGTTGCTCTTCATCGAAATTGATTTCCTCAAAATCTTCTTCCCGTACCCTACAAAACAATACAAAATCAATGCAGTTCTACATTTAAGTGCGCGTTAAGTATTAAAATAGTTTTCTTTTTATCCGTTCCGTACGAAGATTCTGGAGGAAAGATCGCCGGGAACATTGCCTTCAGTGCATCAGACATAATTGGATTCCCCTGGAAGTATAGGTCTACTAATTCCAGCACGTCATTTTCTGTAACTTTTTCAACGTCACGTAGGCTACGAAGCTTTTGCAATACCCGGGACTTCAACTGAGGACACTGCAAAGTCAGTTTCTAAAAATATTAACCAATTACATTTAAAGGATTATTATCCTACATTTAAGCATATTGACAACACAAACACAGCGAGATCTATTTTGACTGTTTTACCTCGAGTAAGTGCATAAATCGAATGTAAGCTTGACAGGAATAGTTATCACGTAAAAGGTTATTCTTCTGTAGAATCTGCGGATCAATCATTGTAGCCAAGTCCACCAAAAGGTCGGGATGGTCCTTCAAGATCTCTTGTGCCTATGAACATTTTTAACTTACGTCTTAAACTTCAGAACGCGAGAAGGGATAATAATTTGCCGAACTTCAAAACTGTAACGGAACTTACTTTAACAAATACTTCGTCCTCCGAGGATTTCTTGTCACCAAAGTCGACAAATATTTGAATTAAACTATTGTACATCGAAGGATCAATAGTATGCTGACATTTCGCCCAGAACTCTTCAGCAAATGCTAGTACACGGCAAAACATTAATTGTAGTAGCTGGATGCTTCTGTTGGCATGGCCCAAATTCAATTTTAAAATTTTAAATTATTTACCTGTTTCAATAGCTTCAATATTTACTTCTGATTCAGCATCATCTAAAAGTTTTTGAATTTCGGCAGTCTTGTACTTGGTTATACGTTTCTTGTACTGAGATCCAGGACTTCGCTTCGTCTTCTTCGTAACTTTCCCATCCGCCTTACTGTCCCCTACAGGCTGTTTACTCGAGCCGTTTCGACGGGGAGATATAACCGTATCCTCTTTTTCTTCGTCTTCAGTGTCATCTTCTTTATTTTCACCGTCATCATCTTTTACAGTAAAGACTCGTCGTCTTTTTCTATTGTCCTCATCTTCTTCATCCCCACCTCCCGCAGTGCTTTTACCCGGGTCCGATGTTCCCGACTTTGAATCACTTACACCACCAGTTCTTGACTGCTTTCCCGATGTTGCACCACTTGCTCCCTGTCGGTTCTTCTCAGTACTTGCTCCACTACTATTATCACCAGCATCTGTTAGTTCTGATTGTGAATGTGACTCAAATTCTTGGCTCTTATCTTCATCACCTATTTTTTCTGAATTCTTTATAATTTGAGATTTATACTTTATCTGCTTTTTACGAGCTGCAATTGTAACATCCTTTCTTGGACTTGTGATACGTTTGGCGGATGCTCTTTTCGCTAGCTTCAATTTTCTTTCAATGCACTTTGCAACTTCTTCTGGAGTTTTCCTTGTATAGATCCAAGTTCGTGCAGAGTGTTCTTCCCGATTACTTGATGAAGAATCGATTACGGAAGCAGCCTTTATTTTCCTCTTCTTCGGTTTCGGCGACCCCTTAACAGATTTTGCGGGCATTGGCTTTGATGTAGTTGTCTCTGTGCTTGACTTAGATTGGTCTGAGCTCCCAGCCACCATGGTCGAATTGATATGGCAGTTCATGGTATCATCCAACTCTGAATTTGAAGTTTGGGATGAGCTTGAGTCTTCTGGATCTTCCATGGCACTCGTAGATGGTTTGGAACTGGATACGTCTTCTGAGGTTGTTTTTGCTTCAGGGGGACAATATTTCTTTGGAATTAAAATATAGGCTGCCACATCCCCTTCGTTTGTATACACAGGCATTCTTTGCATATCGTTGTCATCAACAGAAGCTTCTCCTTCTCCTGGACCAGTACCCACATCTAAGTGTCGAAATGAATTTTCCCGCATATCCGACTTTCTGACATGTTTGTGGACAGACGTCTTAGATCTCTTCTTCGGTTTTTTCAATTTACGTCTCTTTCTGCACTTATTTATTGATGGATCTTTGTAAACATTGTCAACCTGCCATTTACAAATCAGGGACACCCACAGTTGCGGCAATTCTTCTTGCTGTATAGGTGGCATTGGCTCCAAGTCATATGACGAGGGGTCCCAGTTGTCAAGCGGTGAAGGGGGCTTAGTCTTATTCGCCAAATAATATTGTAGTTTGGAAAGTGTTTTAGAGCCTTCACAATCTTCAGGACTTCCTTCTGCAGTATTTTTCTTGCGTAGCGCATTTTTAACTCGATAATACACTTGTTTCTGGTTACGTCCAGGCAGAAGCACTTTACTTATCATTGATGCTCGTTCTCTTATCTTAAGAGCAGCGTACACAGGATTTTTCATCATTTCAACATAAGCTATTGCAATCAGGGCATCTTCACTTTCTGTAAACTTCACTCTCGTCGAAGCTTTCAGGTCATGGTACATAGGCAACAAATCTGGATACATAAATGCGGCACTTTCAGCAATTGTTTTCACTACATTCCTAGTAAATAAGTTGCCGCTCGTGTTGGTCAATACTTCATTCAAGTAGCGTTCCTCCAATATCTTTTTTCTGGAAGTACAAATAAGACAATTAATTTCATTACTTCGAGTAAGCTGTCGTGGATAGAAGCAACATCGTTTGATATTCTACAGCTAGGTTTAAAGTTAACTTACTTTATCGGAGACTTGGAGATGATATTAGGCGGCCAGGCGTTGACGAGGGAGCCTGCGTGTGATACATTTTTTATACAAAATACACTATTCGGCGCTAAACTCTTGGCGAAACTATTGAGTTCTAAAATCATTTTTTTGCTTTCACAAGCCAATTGTCTGCTATTGGGATCTGTACACGTTGCACTTAACACATAGGTTTGAGATAACTGTTGCACATGTCGCTGTAGCTGATATTGTATTTTTTTAATATCAGTTTCTGTAAAAAGTGGGGGTGGCTCTGTAACTATAGTAAGAGGTTCCAAGGAAATGGGAGGTGCTGGGGGAGGCGGGTTAGGAACAAGGAAGCTATGGTCATGGGTTTCAGGAACTTGTATCTGCTGTTCAAAATTTTGGAGTCCACCAGAAGTATCATGAAAGCTTTCTGGTAGTTTATCGTCATCGACTTTTGTCTCTAATGCGATTGCGTCGTCAAATACTTCCGCTAGAAGTTCATTCAATTCCTTTTTGGAAATTTTCACGGCTGGATCTCTTCTCAATTCTTCACGATCGTGGTCTTCCTCTTCATCTTCACGAATCTTGTATTCAGGATCTGCTTCATCGTCTTCGATGGTGTCAGTACTCTTACTGGGATTTGGGAAGAAAAAATCTCGTAAGAAATTCAAGTAATCGTTGTTGTCTTCATCACCCCAGTCATTTTCTGAGCCTGATCCACCTGCGTCCCCATCCGATACAGCAGATTCGTTTGGCTTTTTCCGCTTCCGTTTCCTTTCCGTACCACCCGTGTTTACAGAACCCTTAACGCACCGCATTTTCCCGGTTAATAAAAACCCAATCTTGAAGACTTGATGCTCGCCTGATTATCGATGCCAACGTCGCGATACAGCTCAAGGGCGTGCAGGCAACAGCTGTAAAAAACATTAAGGAGGATACGTTAATCCAAGCTGACTTTATGCACAATATTGACAGCTTTATAAAAACTCATAAGATCAATAAAAGTTGATTATTTACTAATTATTTACTTACTTTGAACCAGTCATCGGTAAAAGTCCACACTTTATCCTAATCCCACATTGCCGTACAATCAAAATATTTTTTATACTGTTTTGGAACTCAAAGTAAAGTAATACGGTAGAAAACTTACCGTAAATTGAGAGTTAGCAAATAAGTAAGATGAAAGTGTAAGACTGAAAAAATTAAAAAAATCTTATAAAATGAACATGAAATTATGTCGAGAGTTGCAGCTTGACTTATTTCTCTTTAACTGTTACTCATAGTTAAATAATTAAAATATCTCAAAATTTTAGGCGAGACAAATAATTAAACATCCCAGCGTCAGAAGTCCCGCGTTCTCAATGATAAGGAGAAAGTTCTCGCAGCTTTTAGCTTGTGGAAGCATCGAATATGGCTTCTAGATGACACAAGGTGGGTCATAGAGTAGTGCTGTAGTGCTTTCACTTTTCACTTTCCCCCGTCGGGTTTGACATCAATGTGCTTTTACGGGTAATTTTACGCACTACAGCTATATAATTGACAGTTTTATTAGACTTCTCAACTAATTCCTTCCCTTACCATTGGGCTACCGTGATTTAATATGATTAAATCTCCGAGTTGTAGCCCGTAGCTACCATACAAAGCTTCTGCTTCTTTACCATCATGAGTCATGTGAACTCTGTTTACTGCTTTTTTATTAAATATGAGAATTTAAATTCTCCTAATAAACCTGGAAAACCCGAAAGAGAGGTGATACAACGATTTAAAAATCTATTTTCTGAACTTTAATTGAATGTGCATGTCTATTCCGTCGTGTGGCGTCCACTTTTTCTAACAAAATGGATGCAGCGGAAGCTCTGAAAGCTCTTCAGGTGAGACACAACTAAGTTAATACCAATTAATAACTTTCATTGCTGTAGGTCTAAGTAGTAGGTTGAGTCCCCCGTAAATTAAGGTACAACTTTACCCGCTAATTAAACATTGGCATTTAATCTTTATGCGCGCTGCGCATCTGCAAATTGCTTTCGTATTTCCCCATTTTTTGCGCTTTCGCTTCACATGCACACTTGCAATGCAGAAGCATTTTAATATAAGAAACCACACTCGCATTTATACTACCGGGTTTAATTTTGCGAAAAAACTTAAACCATTAGTAAGTGTTCTGGGGTGAGTGGTACGCCTACACGTTATTTTTGTCTTCGCAGTCACTCATTGAAGAAATACCACCTTACCCATCAGCATGCTACGTTTCCCTTCTGTTAGAACAATTGGCAATTGGGATTGCCTCGGAAAAGGTAACCCGCTTTCCAGAGTTTTCGTCAGAGGTATATGCGACCGTGATTTTCTTCTGGGATCTATTTTGCCATACTGATGAAGAAGGTGTTCTTAATCGAGAGGATTCAGCTGTAGAAATTCGAGAAAGTGCTTTTAGACTTCTCTACAGCATCACTGCAGTATCTGGTAGGATTGCAGAATTCGGAGCCTTCAAGATGGTGATAGAAGCGCTGAAGTAAGTGGTTCACGAAGGCCTGGTATAATACGGCTGCATTGGATTACTTTTCACAGTGCTGGAGAAAGTAAAACGTTTCGAGTTTCACATTATCATAGAGATATTAACTTGTTTTTCAGCCTTGAAGCACCAGTATCAGTACAAATCCTTGGCATCAAAATAATGCGGAACATTTGCACAAAAAATGAAAACATTCGAGAATTGCTTGTCAATAACTACTCAATATTCTCCCCTATGATCAATTTGATCAAACGAGATGCACCATGCGATGGATACATACGCGAGGTACAGAGTAAAAAAAACATTTCACGACCTTTACATACAATGATCGTGTAAAAGTTCGACAATTGGACTGGTACACACATAGAATTAATCAAATTACATAGTTTACATTGTAGGTCAAGTGTAGCTCACCAGTTATAACCCTGTCAACTATTTAATGAGGTAATTCAGACGCAGTACAACCTTAAAGAAGAGCGTCATAACGTACATAAGCTGCAAATAATAGAAGTCATTTCGTATGGGAAGATAATAATACTACAAGTAACTGCCGCATTTAGGAAAACAAGGGGTATCCATTATTTTTGAGGTTGATCCTCAATCCTGTTTGCTTATAGATTAGAGCCTAGGACAAGAATACAAAAGTTTTTGTTTACATCCGATAGCAAATAAGCAAATTTCTACTTCTACAGTACTTTGGAGCTTGCCAGTTTTATATAGCCAACAAGCACTCCTTCCTTGCATACAATGCAGTAGATTTTTCAGAAAAACTTGCAGCTGTTTGATTTGGGTGAAATACGGGAAGCTGGCTTGAATTGTTTTCCCTAGTATAATTGTGCACAAATTTCAGTGGTGTGGAGCAATAACGTCGTTAGTTTCATGCGATGATCCAGAAGTTTCATACAATCGGTCCTGGGAGAGAAAGCAAATCTTCCGAAAAGAAGGAGGAGTTACATACTTGTGCCAATTCTTGAATGGTGAGCTAAGACAATTTTTACTTTACTTTGTTCCTTGTACATTCCGTTTCATACTTTTAGCTAAATTAGAATTCGGAAAAGTTACTGATCGTTGTGGTTAGACTTACACGCGCTTCCCGTTCCATTTCGTAAGATGAAATCCTTCTTAAATAATGATGAAGTGGTGCTTGAGCACATTTGGTGTGGCTTTTGCCTAAAATTTTCAGATTACAAAGATGAAGCGACATTAAATTCGATTGTGATTCTCCTGGGAACGATGGCATCCGTTAAAGGAAAGTACAGCGAGGAAATGGTAGAGAATGGCGTACTTAGTGGAATTGTCAAAATTTTCACTACTGCCAATTCCAGTGGGGTAAATAATCATTGATTTCTCTGCATGATGAGGGAGCTCTTGCCATAAAATTCTCTTTAGCATCCCAAAACTTTCCCAACTTTTCTTCTGCTTTCTATCCATCCTTGAGAGTATGCAAACAAGGATCTTAAATGATGCATCTGAGAGAATACGGAATTCATGTAAACTGTAATATCTCCAGCTCCTCGTCAAGCACACGCTTGCTCTCCTCCGATCCCTTTGCATGAGCTCTCCGGACATTCGGGGGAAAGTTTCTGGCTTCAAGCTGATGAAAATTCTACTTCGTAGGGTAATTCATCCTTACAAGGTAATTTCTTGGTGTTCTTCGTCTACTCTGACATTTTAGTAGTACTTGATGCAGATGCTGACGTCAAGAGCTCAAATTGAACTTCTGGGTAGCACTGATCAGTAAAAGTTGCTAGCCACAAGTTTGGAAACTGCAGGGAAATAAATGGATTCATAATGATTTGCTTCAAAGGACCGTCCGGATGTACTTGAAATTGCATTTGCTTGCTTAGCGTATATGACTTTGCAAAGTCATCGTCATGTGAGACAGCTACTTCAAAACAAAGGAGTAGAAAACATTTTCGAAATTATTCAAGATAATATGGACGAAATACCCATCCTGGTAAGTACACGTAAAAAAGGAGCGAGCGAATGCATAGTTTTACACTTCTTTCTAAAAGCCTAGGCTAAACGTTTATGTGTGCGAATTGGGGTACCTGACCAACAGGAAATTAGTCTTGTGAATGTTGTTGATACTATCCACCAGACTGGTCTAGCTTTCACTAACCCTGGTGAATGCCTCAAGTTTTAAGTATTTAACTATTTTTACCGACATCCCGCCCATTAACTCTATAAGCAATCTTGTTCTTCGTTACTCAGTATCGTAAGCTAAGTTTGCTAGATGAACAAGGTGAAATATTTGGTTAATTTTTTGCAATATTCAGCGTCGCAAAAGTCAGCTCCGTGTTGCTCACCATATATAATGATCACAAATAATTAATCACAGCTATAACTTTTGTTGGGTTTTGCAACGTTTTACAGAAAGCTGCCTGCTTTACTTTAAGAAATATTGTCGTTAATGGATCTGAAATGGGAAAACAAGAGATACTAAGTAACAATGCAGACGCTATTATACACGAAATCGGACAAATGCACCCTGATCTTAGGAAGCTTTTCGTTATACCGCTAATAGAAGCCTTGGGACTTAAAGCCCAGTTACGTGCACCAAAATCTTCAGCTAATCTTGTCGACCTATACACGCCTGCCATTGTGGGGGGCATTAAAGATGGACTATCGTTATACTCACTTGCTGCTGAACATTCTGAAATATTCTAATACCTACAAACTGATTATACGGATCCGATTCCAAGCAATTGCGTTACGAAAATACCTGTGAACCAAAACAAGCTCTGCAAGTATAATTGTGTGATCAATCGAATTTAATGATTGCACTTTGATAAAAAAAACTATGTTTTTAAATGTGACCCTACATAACTAAGCTAATGGTCGTACTTAAAATTTCTTTAACTTCTGTAACTTATTATTCCTCCTCATGGCAGCTTTTCGAGTTCTTGACCAGTATAATCGGGTGTTGGGATCCAATTCACTTATCGGTTCAGCTGGTCCTGCAAAATTTTAACAATACATTTGATTTTGGGAAGAGCTTGAAGTAATCTGGATTTGCTGTACTTTAATCACACTTACCTGTTCGAAGTGTCCATAACCAATCTGGATACTCACTATCGTCTTTTAACTTAACATCCTCTCCTCCTTCTTTGTCAAGACAGGAACCGCAAACATAATTAACTAGTTTGTAAGGATCCGTTTCAGCTGGTACTATCTTCTTCTCTAATGTCGGTCCAGCTCCTTTCAGCTTCTTCTTCCCTCCTCCCAATGATGGTATGCCTGTTATCAGTATAATATTTTATTTGTTAAGTACATCATAAAGCGTACAATATAAATTAAGCTAACTACGGAATATTATTTCAACAGGATTAACGAATTAGCTTACCCGATGCAGCCGGTTTGGCGTAATTCCTTGTAACTGTAAGATCCCATAGTGACTTGCTAAACACAATTTTAAAACTGCTTGACGTTTTCATAAAATTTTGCAAAACATTGCACTGCATTTTGATGAATGCAGAATTGACTAATTTAGCTATGTTTATGATAATTAACTTTTTGCAAAATATTTTAAGGACGCACATGTGAACGAGCCTACTTTCTTTTTGAATCCTGCGGTAACATCACAGCGCGAAATTCAAGTACTGAATGTCTGCAAAATGCACGCGTGAAAAAGTTATTCAGGGCCCCTATACTCGAAAGCCAGCGATAATGCTGTAGACCCATTTCGCAGAGAATCGAAAATAGCCCCCCAGAAATGAAAAGGAGAAATAATTATTTTCGCATAGTTCACTAATTATGGGGTGGTAGATAAATCCGCGTTTTAATAAATAATTATTTTGTTTATTAAAACAAGTTGTTTAGAAGGTTGTGCTATGGTGGAAGTGCTATTTTAGGGCCCAATTAGAAGCAGGCACAGCCTCTCGTCACTCGTGTACACTCGTGATTATTCACAATATTTAA
The DNA here is from genome assembly GCA_906901655.1 of Sminthurides aquaticus. NCBI lineage: Eukaryota > Metazoa > Arthropoda > Collembola > Symphypleona > Sminthurididae > Sminthurides > Sminthurides aquaticus. Next base: position 10,006,383 of record CAJQTT010000005.1, on the reverse strand, counting down.
AACCTGTTAACTGCCTGAAATTCTGTTATTTAATCTTCCAAAATGCGCTTTACTATACCCATGTCGTGTATTTCGAAAGGAATTGGCGAACTCACGAAGAAATATGCCAATTTACCCGAGTCATACATTCGGCGCACCGTTGAACAAGTAAGAAACTTAAAATCACTGTATTTAACTCTTTTGTACTCAATTGTTTCCAGCGAAATGTTCGAACGAAATTCCTGCTATCTGAAATCATCGATGACTTTAATTACTTGCAATGTTAGGACATAAAATCTATGAGCACGCGAGGAACAGGAGGTGCCGAAAATAATTATGGAACTGAGAAATTTTTCAGTTTTCCTTAATTTATTCTGTCAATTACAACGTAACCCTATGATTTTAATGCAAAAATTTATAAACTGTTTTTGAAGATCCTTGATGGACTTGTCATCATTTGACCTGTACATTGTACATGAGCTTCCCTTGAAACTCGCATGTGGGTCATAAAACGACAAGAAAATGGTCACTGCAGGAAATGGTCATAGGAGGCAGATTAAACGGAAAGATAGCATAACTGTGTTGCTAATACAGCTATATTTTATTGACCGAAGCGATTATTAGGGGTGTTCAGCTTCAGTAGTTTCTGTTTGCATCATACATGCTCATTAGTTCAGTGTATCGACGACGTTAGTCCATCATGCTTAATCCTTAAAAATGTGAACTTCCAGAATTATGCTTAAACTTTTAATTCATTTACGATATTATGCTACAATAGACGATCATCTGGTTGAAAATTTTATAAGTAACAATAAGTTTGCCAGAGACCCATCTACCTTGAAACATTGCACATTTAGTGATTTGACAGTTATGTTATGCATCTCTGACTATCTATCTATTAGCAAGAGTTACTGATAATATCACTAAAAGAAATAGACAATCATCTTATTGCTTACCTGTTCTGGAAGTCATAAAGAATGGTTGTAATTGGAGTTCATGGAGATGTGTTTGCCAGTATTTCAGTCGGAAACTATTCCTTCCGTTTCCTCTTCTAGAGTTACGAAAAGTTTACAACTTGACTAAACTAAAGCTATTTTGGTCAGGAGTTTATATGCCTCTCTTCCATTCCTTCAGCCGCCTTTACGGGTCTCCTCCTCATGGGCACTTGTTTAGGAAAGTGGTGAAGTTGTGCAATATCTTTGGAGAAAGTGTACAGTTATGTCAAGAAGTGAGGAATAAGAGGTGTATATATAAATCCTCGCGGCTGTTATCTCCTGGAATTGCCGGCTAGATTCCTCGTTGACTGCATAAGTTAACCCGTGTGATTCTAACGGCGTGACTTGATGGGAAGTAAAGTGACTCGTCCTCCTCCGAAATGAATTGGGTCATTAATTTAGGGATAAACGAGGACAAAGAAATACGTAGGAAGGGAATTGATGTGAGTTTGTATATATTCTGATTATAATCAAGATAGGGGCTGTCTTGGAGCTGAGAAAATAGTGCCGCCACGTCTTTGGACACTACAGTAGTTCTTGCTTAAAGTAGCTGCGTATATCTAGTTTATCCGGGAGACAAAGAGTTGAGAGTGAAGAGAGGGAGAGAAAGCGGAGAAAGCGTGAGAGATTCCTTCCTTTCTCCAGCACCTCTTTTACTTTCATTGAAATCTCCAGATTTGCTCTTCACAGCATTCTTCATTCTCGCTCTTTTCTGTAGGAGGATTGAGGATTAGGATAGTTTCCATTCTCTGGCTTCTGACTATTATAGTGCTACTGTATTTACGAGGACTCAGTTCTGTGTGGAACCACACACGGTCCGCTCCGTCCGGGTCTTTGCATCTTAAAGAGTATTATCATCCTCATCATCCCCTCTTCTTTTCATGGTTTTCCTACCTAGAATGAATATGCGTATGCATGACCATGTCTTGTGGAATACATTCGCGTATGGTAATGTGGATAATGGGGAAGTAATTCCTCGTCTCTTTTCTTCTCATTCAGCCACATCGTATTTTCAATTTTAAGTCCGCCAGTCTCTTTAGTCTCCTTTACTTTAATTCAAGTTCAGTAGTGAGTGAAAATAGGAGAAAAGCCAGCGAGCTAGTCTCATGGTTTTAACAAGAGGAGAAGAAAGCTCATCATCATCTCTCCCATCCTCCTCATCCTGATATGTGTCCCTGAGAGAGGAGTGTGAATTATTGTACTACTGGGATAACTAGTGTAATTATTATGATGAGGAGTAAGAAGAAGGAAGGGGAGAGCATGGATGTGTGTAGGAGGAGACGCGGATTTGGGACTTTCTCCAGCTTTCTCTCTTACATTCTCTCCTGATTGTTATTGTTGCGTCTGAATGGAGATAAATGGGCCATGCGTGATCCTCTTCAAAGAGCGTATGTAACAAGGATCCTGCCTCATTCCAAACCTTGAATACATTTCTCTCTCCTCCTCTCTCATGTACATTCTCTCTCTTCATTTTAAAATTATTACTTTCACTTTCTCCATCTCTCTCTCTACTACTTGACTCTTTTAATACTTTCCATCGATTTTTCCACATTTCTTTAATGGTCCCTCTCTTCGAGGAAGGATAAGAACTAGGAAGGAGTTAAGAAAGCGTCTTTTAATATTTCCTCCACTGTCTTCCGTCTTCGTTGAACCCGTTGGGTACTAATAGTTCCGTACTTGAAGGGTTGAGGAGTTGAGAATATTTTCGAAATTCTTCCTGCCGCTTCCGCTTCTTTATTATGATTTGAATTTCGCTCCGAGCAACAATATGTTCTGTCTATTTAATGGCTTGTATTTAATGTCATGTTATGTTTTTTCCTCTTAGGTTGAATGGAAGACCCCTGATCTACCCAATTATTTACCCAGGGAAGTTAAAAGAGCTCGTGCCAGGTTTACTACGAACAGGCCGTGGACGGATGAATGGAAGCAGCAGAATGACGCATCTAGTAGGCAACACCTTATTATGGAACCCATCAAGGATTGGAATATTTTCATGGGAGACCGTGTAGAAGTCCTTGTTGGAAGGGACAAGGGAAAGCAGGGAAATGTTTCTCAAGTAAGTTGTGACACATACGCACCGTATTACAGATGCAATAATAGCAAACGCTTCAGTGTATCTAGAGGATTTTCGGCAAAAAAAGGCCATTACATGTTTTATGAAGATATTTTACTTCTTTGCAGATAATTCAAGAACGGAACTGGTGTTTTGTCCAAGGACTCAATTGGCATTACAGACGTATAGGACGGACACAAAACTTTCCTGGTGTTTTGACCCGCTCGGAAGCTCCACTCCTTGTCACTAATCAAGTTCAGCTAGTTGATCCAGCTGATGAGTGAGTCACTTTAATTAAAGAACCTACGTATATGGAGACGTTGAGAGGTCTGGCGTATGTTCTATGTTCTTGAGGATAGTTGGGAGCTTTTTATCCTAATGAGAATTTCTCTCATTACTCTTTTCTGGGTTATGTGTTCCAGGAAGCCCACTAAAGTTGAATGGCGGTATACTGAAGATGGCGAGAAAGTACGGGTTAGCCTTCGAACTGGAAGAATCATCCCTATACCAAGAGCGGCGGATGAAACCATTGATTTTAAGTCACCAGAAACGTATAGAGGTACGTGAACTTGATGTGAATTATTTATAATGTCAGTCCCTTCTCGGCTTTGAAGTGTGGCAATTGTGATGTTTTTAAGCAAAAATAATTTAGAATATGGGGCGCATGGGTATAAAAACGTTTTGCATTGTAAGTACGTTTATTTATTTTATAGAAAACGACAAAAAGGATACCAAGTCAGATGACGTTCAAGAGATTTCATTTGAGCCTGCCTTGAAGACGTTTGAAATGGATGTCATGGAGAGCATGGGAATCAAAGAAGAGCGTGTACCAAAGAAATCTTATTGGTACTAACAGTTAGAGTAGCAGTATGTAGAACTATAAAAGAGTTTGTGCAGAGGCATTATTTGTTTGCATAACAAAGTTTGGGAACTGAATAGAATTTTTATATGATCGATGAGGTAATGTTATCTTATTATTCCCACTCGGGTAACAATGCCATAGATGGCAACAACTACGGTATCGATTTTTCTCTCTAGTTCCCTTGTAGATGATGAAACGGATGTAATAAAAGAATCTACCGCATCTCATGTAAGTAAGATATTTTATTTCACGATATTTGACGATATATTAATGCGTATGGTAATACTAGGCGTTGCATTCGCGAGGAATAATTAATATGAGCTGGACTGAACGCGAAAACGAGCAAAGTCTTCCTTGCTTGTTTACCTGTGAAATTATGTACATCCTTCATCGTCCGCCTATTTCAATATTGGACAGTATTTGCATCTATGCTTTTCAATGTCATCCGATGGTTGGGTAAATTTTATGAGTAACAATAACAACACAAGAGAGTTTGAGAACTGCAATTAAGTTTTACTGATCAAAATACGTTAATCCCTTGGTGACCAGTTTTTTCAACAAATATGAAACAAAATACAGTGGTTGTATAACCATCTATCCAAGCAATGGTTATATATCTACGCAACTATAGTTATTCTAAAATGGCAATCGATCGTCACTTCACTTAATTAGACGCGAACTTGGAGTGGAGGCATACAATTTTATGAATTACTCTTTCCAATCAGCAAAAATCCACTTATTTTGATAAATTAAACTCTAAGGGTATTTTTAAAATACCGATGTAATGGTGCATGGACCATGGGCCATGAAAGATCCTTCCTGAAGCTACGCCTGTCTCACTCTTAAGTTAAAAATTCAGGTACATGGTTAAGCACAAGCTCCGTTAACGTGTTGTTGTCGCGTTATTCTCACTTATTCAGTGCATGCAGCTTTAGGTAAAAAACCTCTACTTTGTACATGCAGCTTCGCCAAGAAGAGGTTTGCCTCGTCTTCCTTTTAACGATAGTTCGAGCCGATCCCCTCGTATTTGTAGTTGAATTGTCCATACTTGGTATCCCTTACTCGGGTTGATCGGTGGACACAAACGTATTCTCTGTGACAACGCACTATAGCAGACAAATATGTCAACGTATTTGTTTCATTTTCGTGAAACTGGGGAAAACTTCTTTCGGCCGATATTCGAAATCGTCATGTTTTCCAAACTTACAATGCTATCTATTCCTGCGTATTTTAAATTGGAAAATAAATTTCGCTGTTTGCCATTTTACTGGAATACATCTCGACAACAACTCTGCAGTCAAATTCGAACAAGTACAATCGTAGTCCTTGCTCTTTACTACTGTTGGATTTCAGCTTATACGTTGAACATAATTTTGAGCTTGCGGGAAGCTATAGTTGAAGGTAAGGACATAATGAGAATAGCACTGGACCTGTTTTTCATCGCGCATTTTTTGGGTGACTCCATTCTATCCATGGACATATTTTCTGCAAGAGCGTCGCATGAAGCGTTGCTTTCCTCATTCTTTTACTTCAATCTTGCCATGACAGGTCTGCTTTTATTTTCAATCATGCATAGTGTAGCAATTTAGAAACGTGCTGATAGGGTATCTGATGATGATAAAGCTTAACAATTCGTTCCTGTCCATACACAGCGAAGAACGCGAACAGCGTGAAGATTCGGAAATTGGACGGGTGTGAAATAATTTGGGTTTTTGTATCCTCAATCCTGACTGTGCCCCTGCTCTGCACCTCCTTCTTCCTCATTCACCCAGAATCCAAGCGCTACATGTACCACCGACTTCCAGACGCTTTCAAGAATACGGCAACGTTTTGCCTTTGGAGTCTCCTGGAATACACGACGCATGCGCTGAATCTATCTTTCATGACCTTTTATATCGTCGAAGTACTATTGTTCTACAATGGCTTGGCTTTCTGGAGCAAGAAACTTCAGGTCAACGTCAAACAAGGGCAGCAACTTGGTGGAGTTGTACGAAGTCTGAACCAAATGAGGGTACTGAACCGTATGGCATACGATTCCTTGTCGCAGATCTTTTGGCCTGTCGTTTTCGGGATAGTTTTCATGACAAGTACAATGGGGACATACGGGACAGCAATGCTATATCTCAAAGTGTCCTTTCATGGCTACCTCATGTTTCCCGTAACTGCCATCTTAGCCCTTGGAGGAATGTTTTACGGAATCAAAAGCGTGACGTCCATGCTAATAGAATCGGACAAACTTGTGGCTATGCTTCTGGAACTCGTGGGCGAAAGAAGAAGGAGACATCGAAATCTACCCGTTCAGCAGTTAACCACGCGCGTTACCTTTGCATTTACTATGACCAACACGACTATTATAACGCTCTTTCAAATCATTTGTAACTATACAGTTACAATGATCCTACTCCACTATATAAACCTATGCAGTCATTGAACACTTTAGCTTACTTCTCGTATGGTTCTCTTCTGTAAAAAATAAAGTTAAGCTTGGTTTGAT